>CM060352.1:63075169-63682321 GCA_030545235.1 Helianthus tuberosus
ACTATTGTCAGTTTTGTAGCAATGAGCTATACATTTTCAAACATATCTTAGGTTGAAACATAAGTTCATGTAACAAATTTAAAAAAAAAAGTTTATCATAATTTTTGTTCAAATTTAATATGTTAAGGGAGTTTAATGTTCAAAAAAATGTTGAGTGACTTTTGTTAGACAAAACAGAAGATATGTTGAATTTTTACGAGCAAAAAATTGTTAAGAGTCTTTTATGAGAAAGTATATTGTTTTCTTATGGTATTTGTTCTTTATGGATTTTTGAAGTATTGTAACCGAGGTTGCTTACCCCGGATTCAATATTGTATAGTCACTATAGTGATATAAAACTGGATTTTAAGCCAGGTTCTCTCTAGGCTTTATATGGCTAACCGAGATTTGAATGTGGTACTCTATAATCAAAAGATTAAGGCTTCAAATCCGGTCGTAGTCTGGTTATGATTTAATGAATTTAAGGGTTCAAATAGGGTCGTAGTCTGGTTATGATTTAAGGGTTCAAAAGTACTCTATATCTTTATATAGCAACTTAGTATTTAATGAATTTTTTTTTTATCGAAATGCATATAAAATGCTGAACAAAAGTATATATGTTTAGACTAATGTTAGAAACTATAATAGTTTCATAGTTAACATAAATATATAAAAAAAATATCGCATACTTTTTGTTTTATCAACACCAAGTTTCGACCACAATAAATCACAGTGTAAATCATAAAAATACTTGTGTTTGAAGAAACTATTTACTCAAGATCAAGCTCATAACATCATAAACCATTTGTGTAATCTTTCAATAAATAATTAAACACCTTTTTAAATGTTTATTGAAAACCATGAAAATGAATAAAATTTACCTGTTTAACAGGGAACCTATTGCAAGAGGCAAAAGCAATGGTAACGGCAGGGTTGAAATGGGCACCGGAGATATGTCCGACGGAGTAAACCATGACCATCACCACTAACCCCCACACAATGGATATTCCGGGCAGACCGATCACTTTATCCTTGTCGGTATTCACCACCACAGCTGCGCACCCAGCGAATATCACGAAATATGTTCCTAGAACCTCCGCTATCAACTGTCCATCATAACAATCAACCACTGAACCTCGTTATTTGTGCATTGATAACTTGTACATACAGGGGCGGAACTAGAGAGGGTCAAGAGGGTCCGTTGACCCTCCGGTCACCGGAACTTTTTGAATTTTTATTTATAAATTTTGAGTTTTTGAAAACAAATTTAGAGATGGACCCCTGATTTGAAGCAGTATAGAATATAAGTTTATGATGACCCTAACTAAATCGTTACTGTGTACATAAAAAAAATAATGTTATTTAATTATTTAATAAGTATTGAAATTAAAAATGGTTTGGTGGTGGTTAATCAGACTATTGACGAATTTAGGTGTGGACGACGGCCAACCAAAAGACAAGATGAAAATATTAAGTTAATAATTAAAAATTGTGTAATTTTAATAAGACAGTGAAATTTATTGAATATAATTATTTCAGATCCAAATGTAAATAAATAATTTAAGAAATGACAAAAAAAAAAAAAAAACTACAAGTCTACATGTTTAAATAAATAATTTAAGAATTGACAAAAAAAAAACTACGTAATTCTATTGCTTAAATCGAAGTATTATAAACATTTTAAATCATTTGTGAAAGTACAATTAAATAATTATAAATTTGGTTTTCAAAACTATCCAAACCAAAAATAAAATGTTTAATTACGATAGCATAGTCGCAAACACCTCAAAAATATTAGATGAGAGACGACATCTTAGCAAAAGTTTTCTTTTTGTATTCGTTTAATCTATTTTATTTTATTACTGACAGTTAATAGTAAACTATCAGAAGGCGACAACGTTAGATAAGCATTAATTAGATAACCGGTTGGCTAGCAGTCGGGCACACCTTTAGTTCCATCGATCGAAGTGATTTTTTCGCACATTAAAGTGACTTGTAACAAATTTGTACCCTACTTGTTTGTAATCTATGAAGGTTACCATCTTGATTATGATGTTATACCAAACAAGTCAAATTTCAAAGACCATATGCATTTCCATAAATCAATAAAAAAAAATCCACAATTTGTTTTCATAAACAATTAATATTTCATTGAAAAAAGAAAAACAAAAACATGTCCTTTTTATAAAAGTCATATTCACATGATTCAGGAGACTCAAAAGGATCAAGTATGACTTTACCTTTGTTTTTCACATAATAAATAAGGGGTTTTTTCTTGGCCTTTTTTTTCATTATACGATTATAATGAATTTACATCGAGATAGTTGATAAACAGGCAACAAGCTGCGCCGCTATCTCTTTTTGAATAGCAAAACTAAGCCTTTTAAAAATACAGGAAATTAAAAAAAAGGAGTAATTAACCTTTTGAAGAAAAGAAACAGACGGAAAACAACTAGTAGTTGTGTGAGTTTGATCTTCTGTATTGAGGGTCACAACATGGTGGCCGTCAGCCATCGTCACCGCCGTAGCTCCTCCGTCAATCTCCGGCATGGGTAGAGTTGTGTTGAGCATGAAATGGATATGATGGGAAAAGGGTTGTGTGTTTTCCTAAAAATGGCCTATATTTATGGGGAGGAAGAGAGGGTTTGACTTGTTGTCCAAACAAATTTGACTTTTTGGCATTTATTATTATCTTCATCCCTTCACATGCTCCTCTTCCAACTAAGAGAAAATAAATAAATGATATCTTTTTCAAAAGTTTTAATCCCAATTTATCTTTTTTGAGGGTGGAAGGGGTGGCGCCAAAATAGAAGAGTAGGTTCACAAGATGGAGCTAGAATACCGTCGCAAGTGATGTGGGTTGGTTTGGGTTGAAACAGATTGAGATAAGGTGACCGAGTATAATTGGGTGATAGTGTGAGTTCACAAGATGGACCAATGGTGTTTAATAAGTGAGTTGTGTCGAGTCGGATGACAAAAATACCCGAACTCGACGGGTATACCCGAAAAACGACACAAATGGGACGGGTATACCCGATACCCGACATGTATTGGGCCGGGTATGGGATTAGTTTTAAAAATTTTCGCGGGTATGGGTCGGGTATGGGATTAGGTGATACCCGACTCGATTACCCGAAACCACATACCCATTTACCGAACTATATACCCGATCATATACCCGAAGTTTTTAATTTATATTTTTATTTTCCCTTAACCCTTGTCTATTAGTGATTTATTTTAGTATGTTTATAATGTGAAAAAATAAATTTTCTTTTAGCATATGTATTTGATGATAGTATTTATATTTTGTATGTTGTGAAGTATATACATACAAGTGTATAACTATTATAAAGTTATTATTAGTTTATGATAAAACGTATATGTATGTAATGTATATTTTTAATTTATAATAGTTGTTGCATAAATAAAATTATATAATAATTATAATGGTAAAAAATGTAATTAGAAACCCCAATATATATTTTTTAACAAACTAATGAGTATACCCGATACAATGTTAGTGTAACGGGACATAAATCGAGGAATCGGATAGAATGAGGTCTTGTAAACCAAATGAATGTTAGAACTCATGTGAAATGATTTAATAAAGTCTACATTCTGATTTGAAATGAATCCTAAGTGCTTTTGACCCGTTATGACTCGTTAGGGTAGTTTACGCTACTTTAACGTGTCATTTGCGTAAATACGTGTTCGAATGGTTAAATATGAGTTATGATAAGTCTTATATGCCAAAACATGTTTAGTTAAGTTGCAAAATCAGTTTATATGTCAAAAAGTTGGTTACATATGTTTAAAACGGATTTATGCACAAAAAAGGCATTTTGGTCATTTTTAGGCATATAATAATCTACTTATCATAACACTAACCAAACGAAGTGATCATAAGGTATAACCTCAGGAGGTTATTTCCTATACAACTATAGTCACAAATATGTGTTTGGTCGGATCCTAAGATCAACCAAACGGGTCGGATTCGAAAGTCAAAGCGGTGGTCAAACAGCTCGACTTACGACCCTAAATAAGCACTAAACTAGAAGTGACGAGTTAAACATGTCAAAACATGTTTAACTAAGTTGCAAAACCGATTTGGTATCAAAACTTAGTGTTTTGATACCCGAAAATAGTTCCGTCGTAAAATGCACATATTTGTGCATTTTGACCGAAACTTTGACTCATCACTTCAACTAGTAAACGTGGTAATCAGTAGATATAATCACAAGGGATTATAACCTTCGTGATTACGATCACATTGCAAAGTTCGATTGAACTTTGACTTGACCAATTCATGGTCAAAACTGAAAGTCAAACGGTAGTCAAACTGTTTGACTTTCAGCTTAAATAACTGATATAAATGAACAAGCCTGGATAGAACACTTACTTGTGTTCTAGGATGAAGAAAACTCAGATGGGAGGCCTCCAAATATGGTAGCAACTATACTTAGAGTAATTGAGATAAGAAAGAGCAAATGAGCAAGTTTTTGGGCATATTTTGAGGGGTATTTATACTTGTTGTGAAGCCACAAGATCTTGCCATGTGTATGGAGTGTTGCCTAAGGATTATTGTGATCAAAACAAGGGTTTGGTTCTGATTCAAAGACTTAAAGATCATTCATAATGCCCACAATAATGAAATACTAACTTAGAAATACAAGTGCAGCAGCTGTTTGGAAGATTCTGTCGAAACCCACTCCTAGCGTTGCGTGACAACAACAGCCCAGGGTTGTCGCGTGACGCGACCACATGCTGCCATCTTTCAGATTTTGTTAAAAATGGTCCCTGCAGGCTTTTAAATGCGTTTTCGATGCATTTAACCCACGTTAACCCATTTTTCAGGCTTCACAAGGACGTTAAATCTTAGGGGACTTGAAATATGCTCAGAAATATCATGGATGTCGGTTCGTTCGCCTGTACGGTCGCGTTTTTCGCTTAATTACGACGAACGCTCAAACGGACGCGAAAACGATCGAAATTACGCAACGAAGGACATTTTTACATTCTTATCACTAAAATACAATAATTTTAATGATTACAAAAATTTTTGGATGTGCGTACGTGTTCCGTATTAAGAAATACGCGAATTGGCAGACTTTCGAAGTTTGACGAAAATTATCCCTGTGCACGAATAAGCTTGTTTTTGTCATACTGAACCCCTCAAAACTTATTTCTAAGTTATGTAAAGGGTATTTAGGGTATGTTTGGCTTAAGACCTTGTTCCGAAGTGTACGTTGCGTTAAACTGATTATGTTTACGTAACAGTTTACGTATAACTTTCCAGAAATGGATTAAGAGTTTGAAATCGAACAAAAACTAAAACGTGCAATTGTCACATGTAATTATACAATATTCAGGATTAAAACAGAATGTTTCATTGATTATCGAATCGTTCGGAGTTGTACAATGCTTTAAAGACACAAACGTCAAGTCGTAAAATATTTTTTTTTTGTATTAAAACGCGTAAAGTATGGTCGGTAGTTGACGTTTGACGCATTCGTTCGTCAGTTGCGTTAAATTGCGTAGTATGTGTCGTTTGTCGTTTTAATCCGTTTTTCGATCCGGTTTCGACAGTGAATATTAAAATCTGACTACGAAGCTAAATATTTCATAATATTTCAGTTTTTAAGGTAACACGCGTGTCCGATGCTTCCATTTCGTTGCCGGTGCGTTACTGCAGTTGCGTTTTTCGTTCACGTATGCGTTTGTGGCGTACAAAAGCACGATAAATTCACAAAAACTAAATTCACATGTATAAAATATACGTATAAAATTTGCATTTGTCGGAGTTGTCAGTATTTTGTTTGGTTTCAGTTCGTTACCGTTTAATATTCAGCAGTTTTCCCGTAAACCACCATTCACGCACTGTAAAACCGGTTGTGTAACACCCCAATCGCGTAATACAACAACATGCGGCGGAAATATCGGGGAGTCACGTTACAAATTGCTCACAAATACTGGTACTAAATTGTTTTAATATTATTAACATCGTTTTACAAACAAATAATACAAGTAATTATCTTTTGATTTAGAAGTCTAAGGCCCATATGCAGTCCTATGCGTTGCATACTTGAATAATTGAAAACCTGAAACATATGTGAAAAACAGTCAGCATAAAAATGCCGGCGAATACATAGGTTTTATTGGCCAAATAAATGGCAAAACATTTGGTATTGCAATACTTTGACAACTACGAGAGATGTCAAATTGAAAATAAATCTTGAAGCCAAAGGATGGAAAAAGTTTAGTATTGCAATACATAATCTTAATTGTGAAAACTCGTGACAAATAGTTTTGTATATGGCAATACGATTATTACTAAGTCATTTTTATACCATACATCGTAATCTCGTTTAAACCATCGTAAAAATCGTTAATGTGTTATTAGAAATTCAATTTAAGGATTAATAATAAATGTTTCGAAATAAATCAAAACTTCTGTAAGTATTATATAAATCAAATTAATGATTCATGATAATACTTTAGATATCCTTCTAAGAATCTAACATTTAAAGATATGGGAGATTCTATGAAGATTTCGATAATCGAATATAGAAACAATAGTACACAAAACCCTAAAGTGATCCAGATAACGCTACAAGAATAATAAATTAAGAACACTTATATATAGGAAGTACCAGCGGCGTATCCACCATGTTCTTATTTTATTACACCCGTTTCGTTATCTAAATCACAACTACCACATAATCACATAAATCGTTAACTCGTTCCAACTCGTAAACACGCATTAAAGCACACAATGAATCCAAACAGGGACTCCAATATTAGTACTCTAAACATCCCATATATGTCTAGCTATGAAGATAGATAGATACTGCAGGGATCAGGTTCTCGTCACATCGTCTCGTTACACTAGCATTAAAGTACACAATAAATCCAAACAAGGACTCCAGTATCAGTACTCTAAACATCCCCTATATGTCTAACTATGAAGATAGATAGATACTACAGGGATCAGGTTCTCGTCACATCGTCTAGTCAAACTCGCATTAAAGTACACAATAAATCCAAACAAGGACTCCAGTATCAGTACTCTAAACATCCCTTATATGTCTAACTATGAAGATAGATAGATACTACAGGGATCAGGTTCTCGTCACATCGTATCATTGTACCAAAACATCCTAAATCCTAATAGTGATTCGGAATAACGCCACGAAGGGTAATACAATAAGCACACTTATATATAGGAAGTACCAGTGGCGTATCCACCATGTGCTTATTGTATTATCTGTGAAAATCGTCAAAAATCCATGTATCCGTACGATTAATTAATAATGATTAGTGCTTAATGACTGTGCTTAATAACAACTGATAACTTAAACTACTTTCTGATTTCTGTATCATACATACATGTGCATCACATTTTATATTGTCACATCATCTTTACATACAAACTCTTAGTGACATAAACGATGCACAAAGCACAGTTAGCACAGTTAGCGGATAACTCAGAAATATGCTGACAATGTCAATACATAGACAAACAGTGTTTTGAGACCCCATAAGGGCCAGAGACAAGGTACTACACTAGTATCGTGTGTAGGGAAGTAAGGGCCATAAAACTGTGTCACTAGGTGATAGTTTAAGTGCCGGAAAGTGCCTAAAACCCACATAAAGTGCAGAATTCTGCATATTTCAGCAAAATTCAGCTTTTTAACAAGCTAGTAATGTGCAAAAATATGGCAAAATGGTCCTGTATGCTTTCCTAAGTGTCGGGAATTAAAAATGTCACAAAAGGGTACTTAAAGAACACTAAACGGAATAGTTTGACGCTTTAACGAACCGGTATCTAACCGAACAACCGGACACTACCCGAAACACCAAAATTATACTAAAAACATTTTTTTATTATTTCTAAGCTAGTAATGATCCCCGAAAACCCTAACATCCACTAAAATATATAGTAACTAACCAAACTAACCATATACTTGGATTTGGATTACAAGCTAACTACATGGTTCAAATTTACATTTAGACCCCCTCCCCATATCCTAGTAAATTGGCCCACATTTCTAATTGGAAGATATTATTGGATTTTTTAATAGATTGTGTTAAGTACTATGTGAACATAAAACCCAAAGTGTTTTGATACCCAAAGATAGCTTCGTTGCAAAATACGCATAAACGCGTATTTTGACCGAAACTATGACTCGTCACTATGCCTAATCAACGTGGTAATCAGTAGGTATAGTCACAAGGGACTATAACCATCGTGATTACGCTCACGTTGCAAAGTTCAAACGAACTTTGTGTTGACAAAATCGTGGTCAAAGCAGAAAGTCAAACACTGTTTGACTTTCACGCTTGAAAAGCAATAAAAGCATGAAAGAAAAATACAAAAGGTCAAAGCAAGGAAGATTTGATTCAAAATACTCAGGTATGAAGTGTTAAAACTCCATATTAGAGCAGATTGAATCAAATGTGTGAGTTGTGAAATGAAAAATGGTGGGTATTTATAGAATTTCAAGAACCGTTAGGATAGTTTCTCGTAATTCGTGCTTTAATCTAGACCTTACATGTGTGCCCACTGATTTATAATACTAGGGGACTTAAAAACCATCAAATGGTATTGCAAAACAAGGACACACTGAGTCTTACGCGCCCCTCCTAAGCAACTTTCAATGATTGTCAAGTTTAGTCCCTGCAAGCCCAAAACTTGGGTTTTAATGCATTTTTTACATGTTTAAGCCCTGTTAACCCCATTTCAAGGCTCTAAAATGAAGTTAAAGTATAGGGAACTTAAAATATGCTCAAAAACATCTTGGATGTCGGTTCGTTTGGTCGTACGATCGCGTTGTTCGGTTAATTACGACGGAAGTCGTAACGGACGCGAAATCGATCCAAATTACACGACGAGTGATATTTTTGCATTCCAATCACTAAAATAAAATATTTTAATGATTACAAAAATTTTTGGGTGTCCGGATATGTTCAGAACGTGAGATATGCGCGTAAATGCAAACTTATGCACTTTTTGACGCTTTTAGTCCCTATTGATCAAATAAGCATATTTTCGCATAACGAACCCCTCAAAGCTTATTTCTAAGCTATGTAAAGGATATTTAGGGTATGTTTAGCTTATGATCAAGTTTCGGAACGTTCGTTACAGTACGAATCAGAAGACTTTCGCAGTTTGACGTAAATAGTCCCTGTGATCACATAAACTTGTTTTTGACCTACCAAAGCCTTCAAAACTTATTTCTAAGTTATGTAAAAGTTATTTAAGGTATGCTAAGCTTATGTCACTGTTCCGGACTGTTTTCCGCATTAAACTGGTTATGTTTACGTATCAGTTCGCGTTTAACTTTTTAGAAAGCGATTTAAAGCTTGAAATTGAACTTAAAATCAAAACGTGAAATTGTCAAACATAAAAAGCCAACATTGAGACCAAAAACACATTGTTTCTTGATAAAATATATTGTCCTACATCGTGTGGTGTTTACGGAGCACAAGTGTCACAGTCTCCCCTACTTCAGGAAATTTCGTCTCGAAATTTATTCGAATGAGACCGTAGAGTGAAATTGAAACAACAGATGGATAAGCAAATTGCTAGATCCCAAAGATGCGGAGCATCATTTGGTGTTGGAAATTTTAGGGGATTCAAAATGTGATTTAGGATATTCAAAGTATCTCAAGGTATTTAACCCTTTGAAACTTGTGAATTTAAAGAGAAAGTCGGCCAGTGTTCAAAAATCGTTTGAGTATGGCACTATGTTATACTAAGCTCTTAGTGTAATTCCTAGCAAACAAAGGGGTGTACATTCAAGCCCTACACGTACACGGTTTCTAACGTCCCACGAGGTACATCCAATGCACCATGAGCATCTCATGCATAGGAGACGTGTCAACATACATATGGCGTCAAGATCGCACCTTTAACACCATAATATACTCCCGGTCGGCTCAATTTGAGTTAATGAATGTACTAATTTTCATCCATCGTCCATCGCAAATAAGCACATAAACACATAATGGTCCAAGATAACATAAAATCACCAAGTGGTCTCAGTAACGTTCTGAAGAATAACACAATAAGAACACTTATATATAGGAAGTACCATCGGCGTATCCACCATGTTCTTATCGCATCATACTCCTCCCGTTACCTTAATCACTCTAGATTTTATGCCACCATACTTAACAAGGCTTACTATGATTCTCATGCGTCGAATCTCATAATTAAGTGTGCACCCATAATTACTCGTTTCGTCGCATGGTCCACATAGCTCCTATTCTTAAGCGAGGGTAAACAAATAATAAGGTCAAACTATCGTCTAAATCAAATAAACATCGTCACAACATAACACAAATCGAATCGTATTTCATACTAGCAATGATAGCACTACTTATTTTGCATACAACAAATCTAGTAGTAGGTATTTTATTCTAGTACGAATGCTTATATATGTTTCATACTAACCAAACAGGTAAAATGCAACATATACTAATCATGCATTGACATCATAATGTAAGCATATCGGAAAAATGTTTTCAAATCATGCGCTAGGTATGCTAAGTTAACACACTAAGCAAAATATATTTGAAAATTAGTGTACTAAGTACGTTAAGTCATCATACGAAGCAAATCGTATTTATAATCATATATTATACATATTAGATAAACAAATCATGTATGTAATGCTATGACTTTAAAATAGTATTAACTTGTTCATAGTATTCATATCGATCGTGTTACCAAGTTCGTATGAATGCACTAGAGTGCAATTCATGGTATGCTAATTTACAAAATTTAGTTCCTAAAGAACGGAATCCTCATAGTCAGCATGTAATTGTAATCACACATAGTGTAATCACATTAGAGTTTGAAATTGGAAAATGATTAACAAGGATAAAGACAAACTTCTTGAAATTGATATTGTCATTACAAACATAGATGAAACATGTACATTGTTTTCAAAATTAACAGAAAATATAGAGGTTCAAATGATTATAAGTGCTTGATCATTAGCTTGAGCCTCCTTGACGTTGAACACTCGTCCATTAGCATTGGCAAGCTTGGGGCAGTTTCGCTTGAAATGATTTAAATCACCGCAATTGAAACATGCTCTAGTGAGAGTCTGAGTAGGGGCTGCCCGGTTCTGGATACGAGAGGTCACAGCTAGATGTCCAAATAAACCACAGATTGTACACTGGCGGTAAGGAGAATTTGACGCGTGATGATAGTTGCAATGATTGCACCGAGGTTGCGTTCCACGATAAAATCCCTTAAAGGGTACTGAGTTTAGTGGAACTGGTGCAGGAATTGCAAAATTCTTTGAAGCCTTGCGCTTCTTAGAATCTTTAGAAGATTCGGCCTTTGTTCTTTTTGAATTTCCATTAGTAGTTTCGGTGTTTTGTTTCTTATCTCCATCTCGAAATAGTTTACCTTTTCTAACCTGGGAGTCGGTTAAGATAGCAGCTAATTCCTTAGCCTCCCTAAGCGTTGCAGGTTGGCTGCCAGTGACAATGTCTTGGACAGGATCAGGTAGGCCATCAATATATTTCTTAATGGCCCGATCTAAAGGTGTGACCATAGTGGGGCAAAGTAGGCTTAACTGTTCAAATCGGTCAGTGTAGGCACGGTTTTCCCCACTATCTTGCTTTAGATAATATAACTCGTTTTCAAGTGCCCTTATTTCGCTTCGTGGGCAGAATTCTTTCTTCATAAGATCTTTAAATTCTTCCCACGTTAATTCCATTGCTACATCGGCACCTCGGTCTCTCATAATACCATTCCACCAGGTGAGCGCTCTCCTTTGAAACACACTCGAGGCGAAATCTACCTTGCGTTCATTGGGACACTTAACATGGCGGAATGTGCTTTCTATACTTTCAAACCATTGTAGGAGCGCAGTTGCTCCTTCAGACCTAGAAAATTTCGATGGCTTAGCTGAATTGAACATTTTGAAGTTACACTGGGCATTGTTATTATAGTTATTGTTATATGCCTGGTTTATCTGAGTAATGAGGTTCGGAATCACAGCAGTCATCTGTTGAACGATCGTGGCTGCGAGAGCAGCATTCTCAATTTGATCGCGTCTAGGAGGCATCTTGAAAGTACAACTATAGTAAAAACCAAATAAGTTAGATCCATTAATTTGTTATGAGTTTATAGTATCATTGTATTGTGAAAACTTTGATCTAGTAAAAATCTCGTTCATAGGTCTCGTTCTTGTACTTAGAATATATAGTGTTGTGGATCTTGTTTTGAGGCAGGAGTTGTTTGAGAAATAAACTTTTGTAATATTTTTGGATGAGAGAATACAAACCCAGTTAATGGTTTGTGTTATAAATTCCTTTACTCTTTAAAAATTTCATTGTTTTTAAGATAAAACGTTTTAAATTAAATCTTTAAAAGAAAGAAACTTTGTGTTGAAATTTTGAAAATTCTCATCCTAATGGTAAAAATTTGAAATTTTAAAAGACAAAGGTAGTGTTTTGAAAATGAAATAGGATCTCATAGTGTCGTGAAATGAAATGAAATTCATTTCAATCGTCTCGAATCAAACATATCACCGAAGGTAATATGATGAAATAGTATTGTGAAAGGAAAGTTGTTTTGGTTGTTGTGAATAGCAAACATATTACCGAGGGTAATATGAATGAGAGGTGTCCCAAAGGTCGTTTAGAAATCGTTCGACATGGTTAGGATGTATAGGTTTTTATAATGCTTCACGAAGACATGCTTTAGCCTATAAGTGGACACTCACCCTAAGAGTTCCTAGGTAAGAGTGACTGGCCCGATAATGCGGATTTGTACGAACACTCTAGCCTTAGATAGAAAACTCGGAGTACAAGCATCCACCCTTCCAGATTGCATGTGTTCACATTATTAAAACCCAAGATTTCTACGAAAAACGTTTGAGGAAAACATTTAAGAAATCTTTTGATACAAATCGTTTGAGATAAAACATGTTGTGAAATATTTTGACAAAAACATTTAAGAAATCATTTTGAAAAATATTTCAATGAAAATATTTTGAGAAAACATTTTGAGGAATACCCTAAGGTATGAGGCCTAAGGTTGAGGATAAATCATCTAGGGCTAGATGATTTGTAAATCATAGAATAGTTGTGGCACGAATAAGGATGAGGATTTAGGAAAATACGTCCTAAGTCTACTCATGTTTGGGTCCTAGGAAGGTTATAGACTAGGTTCAAGGCATGCTAATAACCTAATTCCCTATAACCAGTGCTCTTATACCAATCTGTAACACCCCAATCGCGTAATACAACAACACGCGGCGGAAATATCGGGGAGTCACGTTACAAATTGCTCACAACTACTGGTACTAAATTGTTTCAATATTATTAACATCGTTTTACAAACAAAGAATACATGTAATTGTCTTTTGATTTAGAAGTCTAAGGCCCGTATGCAGCCCTATGCGTTACATGCTTGAATAATTGAAAACCTGAAACATACGTGAAAAACAGTCAGCATAAAAATGCCGACGAATACATAGGTTTTATTGGCCAAATAAATGGCAAAACATTTGGTATTGCAATACTTTGACAGCTACGATAGCTGTCAAATTGAAAATAAATCTTGAAGCCAAAGGATGGCAAAAGTTTAGTATTGCAATACATAATCTTAATTGTGAAAACTCGTGACAAATAGTTTTGTATATGGCAATATGATTAATACTAAGTCATTTTTATACCATACATCGTAATCTCGTTTAAACCATCGTAAAAATCGTTAATGTGTTATTAGAAATTCAATTTAAGGATTAATAATAACTGTTTCGAAATAAATCAAAACTTCTGTAATTATTATATAAATCAAATTAATGATTCATGATAATATTTTAGATATCCTTCTAAGAATCTAACATATAAAGATATGGGAGATTCTATGAAGATTTCGATAATCGAATATAGAAACAATAGTACACAAAACCCTAAAGTGATCCAGATAACGCTACAAGAATAATAAAATAAGAACACTTATATATAGGAAGTACCAGCGGCGTATCCACCATGTTCTTATTTTATTACACCTGTTTCGTTATCTAAATCACAACTACCATATAATCACATAAATCGTTAACTCGTTCCAACTCGTAAACACGCATTAAAGCACACAATGAATCCAAACAGGGACTCCAATATTAGTACTCTAAACATCCCATATATGTCTAGCTATAAAGATAGATAGATACTACAGGGATCAGGTTCTCGTTACAGTCGCATTAAAGTACACAATAAATCCAAACAAGGACTCCAGTATCAGTACTCTAAACATCCCCTATATGTCTAACTATGAAGATAAATAGATACTACAGGGATCAGGTTCTCGTCACATCGTCTAGTCAAACTCGCATTAAAGTACACAATAAATCCAAACAAGGACTCCAGTATCAGTACTCTAAACATCCCATATATGTCTAACTATGAAGATAGATAGATACTACAGGGATCAGGTTCTCGTCACATCGTATCATTGTACCAAAACATCCTAAATCCTAATAGTGATTCTGGATAACGCCATGAAGGGTAATACAATAAGCACACTTATATATAGGAAGTACCAGCGGCGTATCCACCATGTGCTTATTGTATTATCTAGTTTCGTTATCTAAATCACCAACAATCTACACATAAACCAACCATCGAGTCGTAAAGTACTTCTTAAAAACCTTACTATGAAGATAGGAAGATCTAAGGCTGTACTTCAAATATCCTATAAGAATCTAACTATGAAGATAGGTACATCTTTTTAAGGATAAGCATCGCATTTGCATAATCAGAATGATACACATAAAAGCACTTAGTAAACACATATATCCCATACATTTAGAAAACAAATCGGTTACACATATGAATCACCCCAAAACATTTGAAAACGGTAAAAGAGGGGAACTATGTACTCGCCTGGGATTGCATATAGTTCTTGTTCAAAAGGTATAACAAAGCTCAAAAGACCAAGTGTTCAAGTGTTCAAGTGTTGAAGCGGTTCCTAGTGTAATGGATACTATGTTAGTGAATTGACACCTAAATCGGAAGATCGGGTAGAATGAGGTCTTGTTAAACCAAATGAGTATTGGAACTCATGTGATGTGGTTTAACAAAGCCTACATTCTAAATCGGAACCTATATTAAGTGCTTATGAATCGTTACGACCCATTAAGGTAGCTTATGCTACTTTAACGCGTCGTTCGCGCGAATGCGCGTTCTAGACGCCTAACTAGTCCTATGACAAGTATTATATGCCTTAACATATCTAGTTATGTTATATAATCAGTTTAGATGTCAAAATATTGGTTACATATGCTTAAAATGAAATTATGCGTAAAAAGGGCATTTTGGTCATTTTCCTAAGGCATATAAACTACCTATCACACAACTAACTAAACGAAGTGACCATAAGGTATAACCTCGGAAGGTTATTCCCTATACAACTGTGATCACAAAATATGTTTGGTCGGATCCTAATGATCGACCAAACGGTTCGGGTTCGAAAGTCTAAGCGGTTGTTTAGACTGCTTGACTTACGACCTTACACAAGTACTAAACTAAAAGTGACGAGTTAAACATGTTAAAACATGTTTAACTAAGTTAGAAAACAAGTTTGATATCAAAACAAAGTGTTTTGATACCCAAAGATAGATTCGTTGCAAAATACGCATAAACGCGTATTTTGACCGAAACTATGACCCGTTACTATGCATAATCAACGTGATAATCAGTAGGTATAGTCACAAGGGACTATAACCATCGTGATTACGCTCACGTTGCAAAGTTCAAACGAACTTTGTGTTGACCAAATCGTGGTCAAAGCAGAAATTCAAACACTGTTTGACTTTCACGCTTGAAAAGCAATAAAAGCATGAAAGAAACTTACAAAAGGTCTAAGAAAGGAAGATTTGATTCAAAATACTCAGGTATGAAGTGTTAAAACTCCAACTTAGAGCAGATTGAATCAAATGTGTGAGTTGTGAAATGAAAAATGGTGGGTATTTATAGAATTCCAAGAACCGTTAGGATCATTTCTCGTAATTCGTGCTTTAATCTAGACCTTACATGTGTGCCCACTGATTTATAATACTAGGGGACTTAAAAACCATCAAATGGTATTGCAAAACAAGATCAAAACCATCAAATTTAGCCAAAATGACCAGATTCATAGTTTCTGTCTGACAGTCTGTCGCGGGCCGCGTAGACTCACACTGAGTCTTACGCGCCCCTCCTAAGCAACTTTCACAGATTGTCAAGTTTAGTCCCTGCAAGCCCAAAACTTGGTTTTTGATGCATTTTTGACATGTTTAAGCCCCGTTAACCCCATTTCAAGGCTCTAAAATGAAGTTAAAGTATAGAGAACTTAAAATATGCTCAAAAACATCTCGGATGTCGGTTCGTTTTGTCATACGATCGCGTTGTTCAGTTAATTACGACGGAAGTCGTAACGGACACGAAATCGATCCAAATTACACGACGAGTGATATTTTTGCATTCCAATCACCAAAATAAAATATTTTAATTATTACAAAAATTTTTGGGTGTCCGGATATGTTCAAAACGTGAGATATGCGCGTAAATGCAAACTTGTGCACTTTTTGACGCTTTTAGTCCCTATTGATCAAATAAGCATATTTTCGCATAACGAACCCTCAAAGCTTATTTATAAGCTATGTAAAGGATATTTATGGTATGTTTAGCTTATGATCAAGTTCCGGAACGTTCGTTACAGTACGAATCAGAAGACTTTCGCAGTTTGACGCAAATAGTCCCTGTGATCGAATAAACTTGTTTTTGACCTACCAAAGCCTTCAAAAATTATTTCTAAGTTATATAAAAGTTATTTAAGGTATCTTAAGCCTATGTCACTGTTCCGGAGTGTTTGCCGCATTAAACTGGTTACGTTTACGTATCAGTTCGCGTTTAACTTTCTAGAAAGCGATTTAAAGCTTGAAATTGAACTTAAAATCAAAACGTGAAATTGTCAAACATAAAAAGCAAACATTGAGACCAAACACATTGTTTCTTGATAAAAGATATTGTCCTACATCGTGTGGTGTTTACGAAGCACAAGTGTCACAGGTTAGACGTTCCTAGATACTCCAAGGGTCTAATTAAGTTAATTTGCGTCATAAACAATACTTTTAATTGTCTTAATGTTCGTTTTGCGCGTAATTAAGAGCCGCAATTTACTGGTGTCACAATTGACATGTCAAAATTTTAGTGGTAAAAAGAGTTCCCGTGGTTCTTATAACTGGGGCTGGTTCTCCCTTGAACCGAATCATATATATATATATATATATATATATATATAGAGAGAGAGAGAGAAAGTATATCGTACATTACGGCTTAACGTACTTCACGTACAACAATGTGTGTGATTTGTTCTATAACATGCGTGATTAATATTTTCAATATGCGTGATTATTGTATTTCAACATGCGTGATTTTGGATTTTTGAGTTATAATGTGCGTGATTTTAAAATGAACGTGCGTAATTACCTGTCGTACGTGATGTACGTTAAGCCATAATGTACGTTAAGCTTCCTCTCTCTCTCTCTCTATATATATATATATATAGAGAGAGAGAGAGAGAGAAACGAGATAAGGGGAAAACGCTCAAAAGTGTGAGAACGGTGAGAACGCATGCTGGCCCAACACGTGGCGCGGGACATGATCAGGGTCTGAGGGTTTTTTTGTCTTTTCAATCTTCTTTTATTTTCCTAACGTGGTATAATATTTTCTGGCGTCTAAGTTTTTTTTGGTGTTAATTGTATTTATTAAATTTTTTGGCGTTGAATTAATTTTTTTTGTGTCACATAGATATTTTTTTGGCGTTATAGCGTTTTCTGGTCAATTATTTTGGCGTTTTGTGGCGTTTTGTACAATAATTCACTACGAGTCATTAATATTTTCATAAGATTACAATAAGACCAAATGTTTTTTTTTGGCGTTTAGTGAATTTTTTAGCGTTTAATACATTTTACAAGGTGCTTTGCCAGCACCCGTTCTCACAGTTTTCATACTACTAGCGTTTTGGTGTTTTTGGTTTTTGGCGTTTTATATAATAATGTATTTTATTTATAGAGAATTAGATAACAAAACAACATATAACTTGATATCAAAACAATATAAAATGAAAATAAAAAAATAAAAAATGGTAATCGAATTTCTCTTCCGAATCTTCACTATCATCAGCCTCTTTCTTCTTAAATTTGTTTTGGCGTTTTGAACCTTTTTTGAATACCTTAGCTAGATGACAATTTTCCTACATAAACCCGTCTTTTTCAGACGAAGCTGGTTAGTGGCATCCTATTTTTTGGTGTGATATTCTTGTTTGGTGGCATGTCATTAAAGATCAACTCTTGTTTGATGCTATTTATAATAATGGAGTCGGGGGGGGGGGGGGGGGCTAGTTGCACGGACCTCCCATCCGCCGGAGTATTGCAACTCCGCAAGCTAGCTTAGCCCCATAGCTACCTGGCGGTGATTACCCACGGTGAAGAGCCCCAACACCCCATAAGGGCATTGCCGGGAATCGAACCGGTGACCTCAAGTAGAGGCCTGGGTGAGGCTGGCCAACCGGGCTACCCCAGAAGGTTTTTATAATAATGGAGTCCAAAATAGCATTTTACACTTGTGTTGATCCCTTTATTCCATGCCGATATTTATTAAGAACAAAGCTCACATGATGGCATATCACTGTCATCAGTCTCTTTTTCTTGAATATTTGTGAATCTCATTCAGCAAAATATTATTGAGATAACCCCCTCAGAAGAAGAATCCATTTCAGTGAAAGCTTTGCCATCTGTGGTTATTTTAACCAACATTTTTTGGCGTTTTAAAGTGAGTGGTTTCTAGAGGATATGGCGTTTGTTTTTCTGGGTGTGATCAATTCAAGGTGTATAGACCCCTCTCTTATAGGAGTTTTTTGGCGCGTAGTTTAGGCGAGATTTTTTTATTGTAATAAATGATAGTAATAAAGTAACTGTCTTTTCAGTTACTGTTTTTGTATTTACTGTTTTGATCAGCTTTATCAGTTTATAGGTGATAGACGTCTCATCTTCTAAGTTTGGCGTTTTTTTAAATGGCTTTATGCAGACCAAGATGACAAAATAGAATAACGGAGAAAATAAAATATTAAGCAAGAAAAATATTTTTTGTTATTTCTGGCGTTTTGTAAGCAATAACCTTTTTTAGTATTTTTTTGGCGTTTTGTAAATAAATAGAGAAATATATCATTTAATTATCTTAAAAAAAAGATTACACAGAAGAAAAAAATTAAAACCCTTCGTCAGAAGGTACTTTATCCGAAAAGTATCCATCACTTGCGTCATCTTCTTCATCGGAGTCTTCATCTGGATCTTCATCCATGTCATCACATTCACCTTCATCAGCTTCTTGTTCCTGAAGATTCTGAAGCCTCCACTTGAACATGTCTTGCATTAACTCCAATTTTGAGTCCATTTCTGTGTTCGTGCAAGTGGCGTTATGCAATTCTTCCATGAAATCAAGACCCTGCTTTGTCATGATGTTTTCAAGCCAGTAGACTTCCTGCTCTCCGCTGTCGTATGTAACGGTCATCATGTCAGTTTCATCATCAAAACGCCATGATGTCATGACAGGGTCCGGCTTCACATCTGCTTTGATTGGTCCAAATTTTCTGGTTAATGCTTTCATAAGCATATGTGTTTCATGGCATTTGTTGTCTAGAGCGATGCCAAGGGATAAGATACCCCTCTGTACCTCTTCTTCAATCTTCAAAATTGCCCCGACCGTCTTAACATACACCCTCCTTTTGTTGTCAAAACGGAGAACGAATCACCTGATTGCCAGAGTGTATCTCCACGAAACGATTGTTGCCATTTTTAGCGTTTTGGTTAAGTTGGCGTTTTTGGTTAAAGATGTTTTTGCAGAAATGTATAGATTTAAGTGATTATGGAAGCTATGTTTTACCTCGTTTATATAATGATGTTTTTGGCGCGTAATATAGGAGGGAATTTCTTCTAATAAATGAAATTCAGTTATTGTGTTGTTTCATCTTCCTGTAATATCCAACGCGTTTTATCACTAATTTTTGGCGTTTTGTTTTTAATGGCGTTTTTTTTAATGACGTTTATCATTTGATGGCCTTTTGAATATGAGCGGTAGAAGACCCTTTTACCCTTAATGAAGCGCGTCCCAAATAATAAAATTGATATTATTTACAAAAACGTCACCACGCAATTTAGTCCATGGATTGTTTTGATCGGACGACCCATAAGCGTTCTCACCGTTCTCACACTTTTCACCGTTTTCTGTAGATTCTGGCCCTATATATATATATATATATATATATATAGGGTAAGGTTCATGCGAGAACCAGCCTTATTGCAAGAACCGCGAGAACCAATGTGAACACAACCTAAAATAGCTAAAAAAACCTAAAAAAACATAACCCCCCCCCCCCAAACCTAAACCCCCCTCCCCCACCCCCCCAAAAACCTAAACCCCCCCCCCCCAACCCCCAAGCTAAAATGCTAAAAACTAAACCCCCAAAAAACCTAAAAAAATTAAAAAAAATCTATTTTTTTTTAATATTTATTATGTTAAAATCGCTACTTTTAGAAGCCAAAAAATTTTTTTAAAATTTTTTTTTTTGTTTTTTGGCTTCGAAAAGTAGCGATTTTTTTATAAAAAATATTAAAAAAAAATGTGTGTGATTTTTAGCTATTTTTAGGCATTTTTTGTTGTGTTCACATTGGTTCTCGCGGTTCTCGCAATAAGAGGTGGTTCCTAACGGATCTTTGTCCTATATATATATATATATAGGTAAAGAGTAGCGTACAAATCTCCTTATCGTACATTATGTACGCGATACCCACAGCCATACACGTGTCCGGATTCAATTTAATTAAATAAGGGTATATCAGACATTTCATTCGATCATCTTAGGGGGAATTCCGGCAATTAGGAAGCAGATATGGATTTCGTTTCGTAACCGTCCAATTAATTATTGTTTGTATCAATTCGATTTGTAGGGTTTTTTATTTGATTCTTGATTGAACCTGGATTCGTCAATAGTTTAATTATGTTTGAGTTTTGGGTTTTATTTGATCTGAAGGCTTTTTTTCATTTTATTAGATTGTAACGAGGTTGAAGATAAGTTGTTTATGGTTTTCTTTGTTTGGTTACCATATCGCATGTGTTGTTTGGTTATATCGCATGTATTGTGTTAACATAATACAGGTAGTTAAGAATGGATCTTTTGTATAACTTCGCATGTTTTAAATTAGACATTTCGCAAACAATGAAATTTAATATTTTGTAATTTCGCATGTTTTAAGTCTGTGATTTCGCAAATCTTAAAGTATTTATCAAATATAGCTTTTAATTTCGCAAGTTTTAATAATAATTATTTTTATTTTCGCACAGTGTGTTTCATATTTCAGCTCAATAATTGAAATCAAATAATTCAGTTCAATAATTGAGTTCAATAATTCATATCAATAATTTTTATCATATATTTTATATTTTTAACACTCTTTTCAAACATCCTATTAAGAATGACAGATCTACCAACATCGTCTTCTTCTGAACCAAGTATCAAACAGGATTTGAGGAAAAGGATTGAGCAACAAATTCAAGAGGATCGATCATGTCAAGAGATGTTGGAGGCCAACATTTCTCGTGTAACAGAAAACATGAAGAGAAGACAAGAAATTCTGGACTTGCTATCTCAGATGCAAGTGAGTAGTCTTAAAGATATTGTTGTTATGTTTATGGTGGATTTGGGTGAGAGGGATGAGAAACAGTTGAAAGAGTTGGCTGATGCAATAACTGTCTTAAGATGCTCGATGAAGATGAAAATGGAGTTTCTTTCATCTTTTGAATGAACTTTTTTTTTTGGTGCATGTTTAAATAAATTCGCATTTTGTGTTGTATAATGGAATTGTATTCGCATTTTAATAGCCACATATTTACTTCAAATTTCAATAATTCATTGTCAAATGCGAAATTAAAATACAACTGCGAAATTAAAAATACTGATATTTGCGAAATTAAAAAACACTAACAAGTTTAAATATTCAACATAAATCCATCATCAAAGAAGTTTACTTTGTTTCCTTCCCAAAATACACACTCATCCTTTCTGGGATTATCTTATCCAAATCTTTCATATATCTTTGTTTGTCTAGCCTTTTATCGAAAGCATTTGCCTTTTTAATTATTTTTTGACGGTGGATATTGTGTTCGGATAGAATGATTTTGCTGAGATATCTGTGCCTTAGGAGATGTAGTTGTGCTTGCTGTCTGTTGTTTACTTCATCTTCTTTCACAAATCCGGTCATCCATGGTATTGTGTCTCCTTTGTATGTTTCCATGTGACGCATCGTAAACACTCCACAGTCGACGCCGTTATTCTTTGTCCTCCAATCCATAACTTTTCTTTCGATAACCGAGGTTGCAAGTTCTTCGATAGCCGGTGTTGGTTTTAAAGCCTTTCGTAGGTATAAAACCAATACCCTTCTCTGTAACATAGCAACATTGTGTTAGTAGCTTTTACATAATATATAACATGTATATGTATAAGTTTTTGTATTACCAGTGTGTCTGGAAGCCCCCTTGTATCTTTCCTTAAACTCTTGTTCAGCTGCTGAATTGTCAATCAGCTCAATTTTGCCGGTTTTAAGTGGAAGCACAAGACATAGAAGTGGTCACCTTGAAGTACCGGAATAAACACCAAGTCAACCGAATCAAGTTTTTTAACCTCATATTTCTGTATGATGTCTTCAAAATTTGAGGCAAATATGGTTAGTCGTCGGTTGTCTGTGTATTTCTCCTCGTCGTAAAAGATATCCGGCTGTATGTTATGTAAATAGAATCAATGTTATGCAAACAATGTATTTTAATTTTAACATGCGAATAGTGTATATAACACATGCGAAATTATAACAGTATGAGAAATGTAAACAAAGGATTTTTTTTCACATGCGAATAGTACATATAACAAATGCGAAATTAAATCAATATGAGAAATGTTTCACAGGGAAATTTCTTCTATAATACATGCGATTTAGTTATAATTAGTGTGCGAAATCATTTAATAGGCATTTACTTTTAGAATTTTCAAATGACAAAATGTATATGAAAACATACCATCATTGTGCTAAACAAGAAGAGTCTGTATGGTGATGATTTCTTATCCCTCTTCTTCTCTTCAAGGTTTAGAATATCTACAAATGCATCTATTCCGTTCGATGCTATGTATTGTTCCCTATAGAAGCTTTCAAATACAGCTTTGAATGTTGCAACTTCAGTTTTTGATCGGTAAAATTCTTCTCTGACAGTCATAAAATATATAATTAGTTTTTTGTTGTGTGTATATATATTTAGATGTTTGTTATTTGATATAAGTATTTTACTTAATGTAAGTCTTCAAATGTTGCAAATGTATACCGAATCACACTCAATTCTTGAGTCAATAGTGCTTCGTGCAAGTTTACCACCCTGTTGCAATAAGGGGAACAAAATTTTTCTCCAAGCTCTTTACATCTTTTCTCAGCTCGAATTTTGGCTTGTTCTATTGTCTTATAAAGCAGTTCGTTTAACCCTTTTGGTATGGTTTGTTTTGGAACTGGCTTTGGGTTTGTGTTTTTTCTCCCCTTAGTTGTTGTTTTTTTTGTTTGTTTTCTTCCATGGTGGGACCCAGGCTTAAAAGCAACTCAACTTCATTCAATTCCTCAGCCGTTACCTGAGGGCATTCAACTTCCGGTTCCTTCTCAACGACCGGTTCCTTCTCAACTTCTATTCCCGTATCGGTATGTGGAGGGTCTTTTTGTGTTGTTTCTTTTAAAGAAACTGCTTCCATTTCTGTCACTTTTTCTTGAACTTTTTGTTGAATGTCTTGGGTAGATTCTGAAAGGTTAACTGTTTCTTCGATAACAGTTTCGTTTTCACCAATTTCTGCAGGCCAGAGTAATTTAAGAAATACAATAAATTGTGCTTTTTAATTTTTTTCATAATATAAAGTGTTTTTTTACCTTTGGCAGGTGGTTGGTAAGTGTATACACCCGGTTCCACAGTTTGAATGTTTGCAAGAAGGGTGTCTGTGACTCCTCCATCATCTGGTTGCAGTACACCTGTAGATACAAATTATTTAATGTTAATACATTATAATCAAAATCGTAGGGTATACATTACATCGCGTGCGAAATCAAACTTGAAGTGTTGTTGACCTAAATCGCATGTGTTTTTATTGGTTTCACATATGCATAAAAATAGTATTTTTTAAATAATTTCGCATGTGTTAATATTTGAGTTCGCATGTTTTACCTGTTGATGCCATTTCTACCAAAACACTGGATATTACTTTTTGAGCTTCATCATCCTTTCTACCTTCTTCGGTTGTAGTAACTTCTTGATGAACTTCTGAAGCTGGATTTTCAGGATCTTGATGAACAGGAGAGGTTGCAGTTTCATGCTCTTGATCCGAAGCAGGCAGCACACAAATGGGATTATTCCGAAGCGTCTCATCCCACTGCTTACAGGCCGCCATAATCTCCGGATCCCAAAAACATTTAGTTCTTGCTTCTGAAACTAAATTGTTCATCTCGTGAACATCTTGAACCATTTTAATGTACTTTTTGACATTTGCTTTCATTTTCTTTAACAGGTTCTGTAAATATTTTTTGAGTTAATATACTATTAATTGAAATGTTAAATATGAATGGATTAATTGAAATTAATTTTTTTCCCTTACCTTTTTGTGGGTTCTTGAAGCCTCTCGTTCTTGTTCCTGGGCTGTGTCATAGAATATGGATGGCGAAAGTTGAACAGGAGTGGCACAATAATCAATCATTTTCTGTGTCTGTGTTCCAACTCCCATCTCAAGGTTCAACTGAGACATTTCATGGATTTCAAAACTGAAATCCATGAAATTATCAATGTTCTCGTTATCTTTTGGCTCTCCCCCGGTTTCTTTGTTTTGTACTCCATGCGCAGTTCTTCTTTTGTAGCTTATTGTGGTGTCAACCGGTGGTCGTAGTGTATAATCTTCCGTTGAAGGACCCTCTTCTTCTTCATTTTCTTCATCATTTTCTTCTTCATTTTCTTCTTCTTCTTCACTCTCACTTGATATCCATTGAGGTCCGTTATCCGAAATATGATCTTCGACTATATCAATCTCCGAAGATGTGATATAACGAATAACCGGTATTTCCACAGCTTTCTCAAACAGGTTAAGCCTCTTGTTGTACTCATGCGTGTACAGAAGTTGTATAAATCGCAAGATCATTTAATTAACAAAACAAACTAGTATTCTAAATGTGTTATTAAATGTAGTAATGTATACCGTAAGAAAGGCAACAGGTCCCACAAACTGTATTTTGTAGTTCTTCCAGCCTGCTCGTGTACGACGCAAGGTGTCGAGTAGAAATGAGCACCAATCTAGATTCTTTATTTCCTCAACATCTTCTACACCAAGCAAACATCTATCATTTGCAAGTGTTGCCTTTGTAATCTCCGCAAAGAACGTCATCCAGTATACTAGGAAGTTTAATTTAAACAGGCTCCCTCCGTCTCTTTGATTTTCCATTGTATCTGCAATTAAGCCATGGGTAATTCTCCTGTTTTCCTCCCACTGGTGGATGAATGTATCCCTCACAACATTTCCCGGTTCTTTACTTTTTTCAAGTTTCACTTGCTTTTTAACTTTCCTCTTATCGGCTATTATCTCAACCTTCTTTGGCCCTCTTGGTATTCCAAATACCTCAAAAAACTGTGTCCGATGTTATTTTTATTTTGTGTTTTCCCAAGTTTAGCTTATCGGAATTCTCGTCAAAGTTTCTTGCTAGCCAATATGCCAATCGTGTCGAAATATGGTTGATGTTGATATTTAGTATAGCACCAAATCCCATATTCCTTACTTCTTCAAGTTGTTTTTCTGAAAATCTACTCACAGTATCCATGTATGAGTTAGGTTGGCATCTCAGCAGTATTGCTTCATTGCTGTATTTGAAAAATTCCCTATATTCTGTTTTAGGTTGTTCCACCTTTTTTGAATGTTTTTTTGTCTGTATCTTTGATTTCTTCTCATCTTTTTTCTTTTTTGGGAGTGGCTTAACAAAGTCATCCTCTTCAGAACTTTCTACAACTATCCTTCTCTTTCTATTCTTGTCAACTTTTATCAGTCTTGATATTGGCCCTTCACAGTCATCATCAGATTCTATTTCTACAAAATCACATGCTATAGTCAAAAAACTTTACAAAATCGCATTTATCAGTTAATCATGTACATTAAGTCAATAAGTGATAAAATCGCATGAATTAGTTATCAATTCGCAAATTTTAATAATTCATTGCAAATATTAATAATTCATTGTCAAATTTGCGAAATTAAAAACACAAATGTGAAATTAAAAACACTAATATATTACCAAAAATAGTCAATCTTTATAATTCGCATGCCTTTAATTATCAATTCGCATGTGTTAGTTAAGCATTACCAAAACCTTCAACAAACAGTATTTTATCTTATGAAATCGCATTTGTCATATAAAACCCTCATAAAACCTTATATGATATCGCACATATATCATGTATAATTATGAAAACTGCATAATCATGCCAAACCTAATAAATAAACATACCAGTCATAAACCCTAGCAAAATTGCAGTTGTGACCAATATGTAATTTTATAAAACTATATGTTTCAGTTAAAAGATTAATAAACAAACAAAATCGCAGTTGACATTAAAGTCCATGTATATTTATACTATAAAATCGCAAATTTCAATCGATACCTTGATTCATCTTCTTCGATTGTGGTCTGTCGTTGTTTGCTTTGCTTCGTTTCTCAAAACTCATGAATCTAACTTGAATCGCAACGGAGAGTAGCAGGGAACTTTGTAGAAGGAGAATGCAATGTTGATTTTGGGTTTTACGGTATGTTTTGGGGAGTTATTGTGTGCTGATTGTTAGGGGTTTTGATCTCGCATTTGACGATTTTAACCTAGGCGGTTTCTTTTTATTAATTTTAAATTGATAAAACACGCTGTTTAAATGAGATGATCTGACGGCCTAGAATGTAGCGTACATAATGTACGATTAGAGTATTTGTATGATAATCGGCCTCTATATATATAATATAATTTATGGAGGAAAAAATATCAATAGTAAAAAATTATAAAGTGATATACTTAACTAATTAATAATTTGTAATATATGCATAGTATTAACTGTCAATTAACCTGGTCAATTATTTTTTTATAAGATACACATATCAGTTAACAATTATTTTAGAATTATTTATTGTGTATCAATGAAAAAGATTAATATATACATATAAGCAAGTAATCAAATCGCTCATGTAATCAAAGAAATGATCTCCTTAATATTATAAGTGAAGAAATCCTTGATGAAGAAGTTAAGGGGATTAAATATATGATAAGTGTTTCAAGCAAATACCACATGAGATCTCTACAAATATACAATCATTTAAATTATTCACCAGTAAAAGAATAAAAAAAAGTCTAATGCAAAGTATAAACCTCTTTCTTTCACTTGTGAGATTTTGATTTCAAACAAGAGGTAGATTTAGGGTGAAAGCAAACCAATTGTTTAATATAAATTTGGAGTTGTGCTTGGATACTCGGTAGCTAGCAATTAGTCTATAGCAGATAATTCATGGTAAATAACACGAACACGAGTGAAAATCCGAAATCTAAAATTATTTTGGATGGGCATTCAGGTATGGAACCATGTATTATATTAGTTTAAAAAATGTTACGGGCTAGAGACCAAGTATGATATTAGTGTAAAATATGCTTAAATAGTATGATCATGAATTTTATAAAGAGTTAATTACGAAGATAGACCCTATGGTTTATAGCTAGTTTCACCTTTGTGTATTAACTTTTTTTTAACAGGTTTAGGTTTTATGCTTTCAATTTTGTAACAACTTTGGGTACTAACAACAAAATTATCAATAGATTTAGGTTTTATGCTTTCAATTTTGTAACACCTTTGGGTACTAACAACAAAATTATCAATATAATGACTAAAATACATTTCCATTTTTTTTTAATTTTATCAATGTAACACATTTGGGTACTAACACTTAATTTTATTTAAGTTTAAATCAATTTTACAAAATCTATTTTTAATTAACATAAAATCTATTTATTTTTTTCATCATTTTATTAAATTTCGTATTTAACATAAAATCTACTAGTTACACCAGTATTTTTTTTGTTAATTTATAAAATAAAATACACGTCCTTGCTAAACAGGCTTTAAAAACTTCAATGCAACAAATTAAACTATTGAAAAGATTTTGTCGTATAAATTATGAAATAATGTTGGTGTTTTACAATACTGACTCAAGAAATATTTATTAAATTATTAGAAATTTATTTAGCTGCTTAAGATAACGGAGATGTATAATATATATATATATATATATATATATATATATATATATATATATATATATATATATATAGGTAAAGAGTACTGTACAAATCTCCTTATCGTACATTACGTACGCTACAATCTCAGCCGCCCGATCATCTTCCCGCATCGAATTCGCATGTTGTTTTTTGTACCACATGCGAAATTGTTACAAAAAAACAACATGCTATTTCATCAAAATTAACACATGCGAAATTGGTACAAAAACAACATGCGAATTCATCAAAAATTATCACATGCGAAATTGTTATAAAAAAAACAACATGCTATTTCATCAAAATTATCACATGCGAAATTGGTACAAAAAAACAACATGCGAATTCATAAAAAATTATCACATGCGAAATTGTTATAAAAAAAACAACATGCGATTTTAAAATGCGGAAGATGATCGGACGGCTGAGATTGTAGCGTACGTAATGTACGATAAGGGCATTTGTACGTTAACCGGCCTCTATATATATATATATATATATATATATATATATATATATATATATATATATATATATATATATATGAAATTGTAAGGCTGTTAAAAATGTATTATTCTTTATAACATGTAACTATAATATTACATTACACATAATAAATACTTATAATACAATTATACAAATATTTAACTATAGAATACAAAGTTCAAAAATCAACCATAAATATTTATTATTAAAAGCAGATTAGTTTTATCCTAGAATAGAATACAAAGTTCAAAAATCAACCATAAATATTTATTATTAAAAGCAAATTAGTAGATTTTATGTTAAATAAGAAATTTAATAAAAAGATGAAAATAAAAAAATAGAATTTATGTTAATTAAGAGATATAATAAAAAGATTAAAATAAAAAAAAATAGATTTTGTAAAATTGATTTAAACTTAAATAAAATTAGGTGTTAGTACCCAAACGTGTTACATTGATAAAAAAAACAGAATGGTATTTTAGTCATTATATTAATAATTTTGTTAGTACCCAAAGGTGTTACAAAATTCAAAACCCATAAAACCTAAACCTGTTAAAAAAGTTAGTACCCAAAGGTGAAACTAGCTATAAACCATATGGTCCATCTGTGTAATTAACTCTTTTATAAACTTGCAATTAATTATAGAATTTTAGAATTGTGGTTTTAGTATTCGATACTTCAAGTCGATTTTGAGGCGGGTATAAGATCAAGTTCTAGGTAATGGGCGTTTTTTTTCACCACATAAGATTATAAATAAGTATACCAGATACTGACGAACCCAGTGAGTAATAAAACATAGGTACCCAACGGGTATAAGATCAAGTTCTAGGTAATGGGCGTTTTTTTCACCACATACGGTTACTAACGACCATCTATTGCAATCCCTTCATCAAAGTCTTTACATTGAGATAAAATTCTACAACCGTTTGTGGTTATGATGTTTTGGTTGTATCATTTGGATCCAATTGAGGCTTTACATAAGTTCATGTATTGAATAAAACGGACACACCTACAAGCTGCCAAGAGGAAAACAAGTCCATTGAGGAGCTTGTCGTGCAAATGATACGCATATATGATAATGCAATGTACCTTAGATATAAATGCATTTTGAGGTGTTACATGACTTTTGTTAGACTATGGGGGTGTGAAGTGGTTTGGGTTGGGTTGGGGGCATTGCTCGATACGTGACAGATGTGAGCTCCATCAGTTCATACCCAAAAAATAGGGTGTGGAGGGGGCGTGGCCAAGCCGGCATTGGGGTGCCATGTGTTGTTTTTTAGTTGACAATTATATAAAAAACACAATTTATATTAATTCAAAAAAATTACATAAAAAACAATCCTAAAATAACCTACTTATTAAATCCTAAAAATAAAAAATAAAAATAAAAACCTACTTATTAAATCCTAAAAAAATAAAAAAAACTACATAGTACGATAAATATTAAAGTGGGGAACCCACTTAAAATCCGTATTCCCATCGTGCATGTACTCGATCTTCGCGATTTCGACTCGATCGTCGTGGGTCAAATCGCCCACAGTGACACGGTCGAAGCAAGCTTTAAAGTGATCCAGCTTCGGTTTGAGCTCACGCCATTTGTTTTGACAAGTGTTTAAGTTGTGACGCTCGTTGCCGATGTGTTGTTGGTATTGTTGAAACGCTCGACCTCAATACGCGGTTTGACCGCATTGTAGAGTACGTTGTGCATCGACAATCGATGTAACAAGTGCGATTTCTTCCTCTTCGGTCCAATGCACCATGTTCGGGTTTTTTTTTCTTTTTTTTTTGTGTGGGTGTGGGTGAAAAAGAATGGGAAAATATGGTTTGGGCTTGGGTATTTATAGGTATAAAATAAAAATAAAAATTTAATTTGGTTTGGCATAGCAGCTACCCCCAATGGCTACTTTGAACCAGCCAACCACAACTCGTCATGTCACCCGGTCCCCCCACTCCACGCGAGGCAGAATCTCTATGTCAAGCGACAACGCCAAACACAACACCAATCCAGGGTGGTGTAGCCAACGTTAAACCCCTCCAATGCCCCCAACAACGCCCCACACCCCATAGTATGAAATGTATTAAAAAAGGTGGACTGATTTGTTTGACATCTCCGTTAACATCAATAACCATCCATCGTTGCTTTTTTTGGTTCCCTCAATAATTATTATCTCCTCCACGGTCACAATATGTAGACCCCCGACATAATGCGTGTGTTGACTTAGACCGAAGGGTATGGGGTTCGTCCTCCCCCGTCGTCGTCGTCCCGGATTGTTCCACACCGCCCCCTCCCGCCTCGTCGCATCGCTGGCGTCCTCTCCCGGACGCTGGAGACAAGCCAAATGGTGGGGCCCCTCTTCCTTGTTCTCTCTCTCTCTCCTTGCATGATTGGCTGCTTTAATTTTGGTGGACCCCTCTTGGGTAGTCATGGCTTCCCCTTCACAGCCTTGGGTTGTCCCCAAGGGGATGATCCTCTACCTTCGCTTAGTTGGCGCCTACGTGGCGGATGGTCTCTTTGGGGACTATCCTCACCATACCTCATGGTCTTATAACCGACTTACAATCTTTATTTTTTTTAACGGCAAATTTCATTTCGTACTACTTATAGGATTTACGTCTATCACCTCCCTAATTTAGGTGCTTCTAGAAGCTTTGCTTCTCCCACTTAGCCACCAACCCTAATATCAGCGACTCACAAATGATGTCGTATGCTAGATGAAGAAGACTTAGGTGGTGTTTGTTTTTTTAAAAAAGATTTGTGGAGGCTCTTCTGTCTGTGTCGCGCAGATCAACAGATTGTTTGTTTTTCCGAAGACATTTAATTAAAAAACGTCTGGACGAACTCTTCTTGGTGTAGACTTAGCCCAATCACTTTTAAGATCTTCTAAGGTCTGCAGAGGGTTAAACACCACCACCCACCACCACCGTCCCCCACCCACCACTACCGCCCACCACCAACACCCATCGTCCACGTCCACCACCTACCACCACCGTCCGTACACCACCACCAGTTTATTTTAGAAGTCTACATACATTAAAAAACAAACAGTATTCTTCTTGCAGACTGCAGAGGTTTGGTCCACCTATTCTTTTACTGATGTCTGCAGATGTAGTCCGTAAACAGCAGACATTTTACCTCTTAAAAAACAAACCGCATCTTAAATTGGATGGATCTACGGTGCTTCCTATATATGTTTTGCATCTAGAAGATTTACATAGTCAAACCGTGTGATATTGCTATTTTGCTAAAGTCAAGACATACCATTATGGTTTTTAAGGTATATTAAAGTATAGTGCGCAAAAGATAACTCAATTAAAGTACAGAAGCGTTTAATATGCTAGATGATTAATGTTGGAGCGGTTAGACTGCGGGGAGTGGGGGGTTTTGGGTTAGGAGCTTTGCTCGACACGTGGCGATTGTGGGCTCCACCGCCCAAACATAGCGGCGTTGGGCTGCCATGTTGGCTTCATAGCGATGTTGGCTGGGCAACGCCAAAAGCAACGCTGGTACGAAATGGGTTAGCCAGCGTTGTCTGGCTTCTCTCGTCCAACCAACGTCACCACTCCCCGCATTCTTATACTTGCTTCTACAATTGTTTGTGTGCTTTACATGCTTACTGCCTAAAAGTGAATATGAAAAAGAGTTCTCTATGGGGTTGGGATTATTGATGAAAGAATTGAGAATATGGCTGCAAAAATCAGGTGTAATGTTGGTTCTTTCCTTAGTAAGAAGAATATTTTAGAATGTTTAGTGTAAATTAGAGGGGATAACGTTTACCGTTCAAAAAAAATGTTGGTTCTTTCCTGTTAAATTTTCTTGGTCTTCCAAAATAGGCACCAGCATGAAGCGTATAGCTCACTGGCAAGTGATTGTGGACGGGTTTAATTCTAAACTCTCTTCTTGGAAGGCTCGAAATTTGACTAAGGCAGTTGTAGGTAGTCTTCCAATTTTCTCTGTCTCTTTCTAAAATCCCAAAGAAGGTGTTGGATACTTTGGAAGAAATAAGAAGGAAATTTATTTGGGGCAGTAAGGGAGGAGAAATAAAATTAAATGGGTGTCTTGGAAACAAAGATGGAGAATTTTCGGTGGCTGATCTTAGGAGGCAATTATGAAGAAACGAAATGAGGATTCGGTTGGTGTGGCCTTCATGTGGAATAAGCGGATCCCTCCAAAGGTTAACTTGTTTTGTTGGAAAGCTTTTATGGGTAAAATCCAGTCTAAAATGGGTTTGATTCATAAATATTAGCGCATATATTGTATATATTGTGTATAGCATATCTTTGATATCGTTTCCATACTTAGCGCATTGTAATGTTGTATATATTGTAACCTTTTCTAATGAATGAAATCATGAGTTTACATTCCTCTATGGTATCACGAGTCCAGTGAGCCAAACCCTAAATCGCCGTCGCCCACCCTCCCTCTTCTTCTTGTTGCCTTCGCACCCTCCCCCTTCCCTGCTGCCTCTCTCAATCATCTCCTTCTTCCCATGGACACTAAGATTCACCCGGCCATAACGGTCAACAACATCAAACACATGATTCCCATCACCCTCGAGGTCAAAACATCTGATTACACCACTTGGACCGCCCTCTTTGAGGTCCACTGCAGCGCCTACCAGGTTCTTGACCATCTCAAACCCAAGAAACCCGCTGCCGCCCCTGCTCCCGCCACCGGCTCTCTTGAAGCCGCTGCCTTGGCCGAGTCGGAGGCCCTCTGGAAGCGCCTTGACTCCATTGTCCTACAGTGGATTTATGGCACTATCTCTACTGATCTCCTCCGCATCCTTCTTAACCCAGGCCAAACCGCATACGAAGCTTGGACTGCGGTTGCTGATCACTTCAGTGATAATAAAAGTGCTCGTCAGGTTCAACTCCAACAGCAGTTCTCCAACATTCATCTTGATGCTTTCCCTTCCATGTCTGCCTACTGCCAACAGGTCAAGCATCTGGCAGACCAACTGAAAAACGTCGGTGCACCAGTTGGTAACCAACGTCTGGTCACCCAGCTTTTGAGTGGCCTGACCGATGCCTATGACAGTATCTCCCCCACGGTCCTACAACACCGGGATCCCTTACCCGAATTCAGTGAATGCCGCTCCCGCCTTACCATGGAAGAAACTAAAAAGAAAGCACACGTAATATCTCGTGTTACGAAAGTCAAAGTCAAAGTCGAGATTGAAGTCAAAGGAAGAAAAGATTGCTAATCGCGATCTGTCACTCCTTGCTCAATTACTGATTTGACTTCTTTGACTTGTAATCGCTTCTTTATTTTTATTTTTGCTTTAATTGTATTATGTGGAGTATCTATTAATAATCGAGGTTTAATCAATGTTATTGCATGTTTTATCGCTTATCGCATCGAAATCGCATTCGCATTCGCAACTCGAACTACGCGTTCTGGATATTGTTTTACGTGTATGTGCTACTTATGTGTTACTTGTGCATGTTTATTTATTGTTTGTTGTGGTGATTAATAGGAACGCAAACGCAACTCTATCGCAATCGAATCTCAAACGCTAAACGCAAGTTAATTATAGTGATTGTATGTTAGATATAGTAGTTAGGTTATTTGTGTAACTAATGGTTAATACTATCGCATCGCTCGCTCGAAAGGCATCGTAACGCTCAACACGCGAATCGAAACGACGAAACTCAACACGCCGAACACTTGGATCGAGTGGCCATCCGACCTGATTGCCATCCGATCGGATTGCCATCCGATCGGATTGCCATTCGATCGGGGCGCCATCCGATCGGTGACCCTGGACCCTTGCACTTTCCTTTTTGGGAAACCCTATAAATACCCTCACTTGTCACATCACTTAATGTGACAGCTCCTCTACTCGACCAGCCGCACTCAAGCTCTCTTTCTCTCGATTTCTCGCGATTCTTGTAAGTTTTCAACCTAAATCTTGTACTTCTATGATCTACACGCACTTCTTCATCTTTTTCACCTTTGAATCTTAACTTTTAACCGTGAAATCAGTGGATTTGAGGTTTTTTAGGGTGATGTCATCATGGAGTTCTTATGAACTACATGTTTTGGCCTCATTCCACCAAGAACAACTTAGATCTGAAAGATTTTCACAGGATTTAACAACGGTTTCGCATAGATATACACATATTCATGGTTAAAAGGATTGAAATATGGTTTTCCAACTTTCTTTCAACTCTTTTACACTCAATGCACCCAAAACCGATAGAATCGGAGCTCGTTCTGACCTTCTACTCTTTCTTAGTGATGTGTTGGTTCAAGATATGGTTTCTATCAAAGAGACCATCGATTTCGGGTTAAACATGAACCACCGTCACGAACCAGTCAACTGATCGGACTTGGGTGATTCCTGGTCGATCGGGTCACTGGGGTCATGATGTGACAACTGCCAAATTTGCATGCATCCGCACAATTAATTAGGCAATAATTAATGATTAATAACTGTGCTGATTTACAAATTCTGACTAGAATTGCTTTCTGATTATTGATATCATACATACATGTGCATCACATATTGCAAAATGACATAACCTTGTTGCATGCGAACTTTATTGATTGAAATTATGCACGAAACAAAGCTAGCACAGTATTCAGACAAATCAGGATAATGCTGACAGAACTCAACACATAGACAGACAGTACATTGAGATACAGAATGGGCCAGAAACCAAGTATTACACTAGTATAGTGTGTAAGAAAGTAAGGATCACAAAACTGCCTTCCTAGTGATAGTTTAAGTGCCGGAAAGTGCCTAAAACTTGCACAAACTGCAGAATTCTGCAGAAAATCAGCAAATTCAGCATTTAAACACATTTATATCATGCAGGAATATGCTTAAATGGTCCTGAATACTTTCCTAAGTGTCGGGAATTGAAACTGTCACAAAAGGTAACATAAAGCACACTAAACTGCGTAGTTTAGCACCTTAACGAACCGATAACCAACCGAACAACTGGACATTACCCGAAACACCAAATTTTACTAGAAACACTGTTTTAACATTATCAAGCTAGTTATGATCCCCGAACATCATAACACCTCCTAAAATATCTAGTAACTGAATCCCCTAACTAATACTTACACTTTAACCCTAAACTAACTAGTTTAGTTAGAACCTAGTCTACAATACCCCCCCCCCCCCAACCTATGGACGGCCAACAAGGGCCCCACCCTCAAGATTTTATTACAATTTAATAATAGATCTTGTTCTTTCTTTAGTAGACATATTATACTTTGGTAAAACTCATGGAATGGTTATAAGAGTAACCTTGTGAGTTCAAGAGTCTCATAACTTTCACACATTCAACACACACTTTTTCTCTTTCCTCTTGCCTTACTCACGGCCGTAACTCAACCCCTATACACCCACCATTATCAATCATCTTCCATACGATCCATAGATATACAAGGGTGTAAGAAGGCATATAAGGAGGCTTGGTGCTCTTGAAAGTTGAAGGACCTCTCTCTAGTGCTTTTATCCACTTGTTTTCTACACTTGATCATCCCTAGCCTTGTGCTAGTGGTAAGAGTCTTGATCTTGCTATTTTACTTCCATTTTAAGTGGTTAAAGAAGGATCATAATCAAAAACTTGAAGAACACTAAAGATCATAAGAATGAAACTTGAACATAAGCATGTTTAATGAAGTAATCTTGATGAATATGAGTTGTTATGCTTGTTGATCATTGATTGTTTGTAGAAATGATGTTGATCATCATGAGATCTTGCTAGATCATGATTAAAAACATAATCTAGCAAGATGAGAGAATAGAAGTGTTGTAGGATGATAGATCATCCACACATGAAACATGAACTTGGAAGAACAAAATTGTTTCTTGAAAAATAAAGATCCAAGTGAGTAGTAACACTTGTAGATCTAAAGATTTATGAATGGTCTTTCAAAGAAACCAAGTTAAAAATATAAGTTTTAGTAAATCTTGGTTCTTACAAAAACAAACACCATTTTTAGTGGTTAAACAAATGTAGAAACACTTGTGAAACAAGAAAATTTCATAAAGAAACATTTTTAGAAAATGTGACAAGAAGTTGTAAACATCTAACTTCTTTAAAAATGAAGTTTTTAAAGAACTAATAACACTTTAGAGGTTAACAAGGCTTACTAATCACACTAGTAAGTTACTACAAATTTTTACAAATATTCAAGTTCATGAAGTAGTAGTTATTACTTATTTTTGGCAAAATTGGTAAGTAAAGGTTGTTTGTTGATAATTGTGAATTGATTGTGATGATTTTTACAAAAAAAAAATGATATGCTTGAAAGCATGGAAACCTCCATATTTAGGGGAAACTATGGCAAAATTTTCTAAAAATATAAACACTTAGAAAAGTATTTTTAAACAAATATTTACAAGAGTATTTTAAACCATGAATTTCTTACATAAACTTTGCCATAATTTTTGTTACAAAAATATAAATATTGGAGGTTGGTTTTCATAAATAAAAGTGACTAAATATATATTAAGGAAAATATATATTTAGAAGACACCATGTGTGTGATTATTTGTATACCTTGTGTATTAGTTATATTATTTTAGGACTTGAAATAATATGACACATCAAAATACCAAGAAAAGTACAATCCAAAATATTACCAAAAATCTCAAGGAATAAATATACAAGTTACACACAAAATATTGGTGATACCGAACAAGAGAATGTAACTTACAAAATATTCCGGAAAACTTATTCATAAGTATAAATTTTGGTAAATAATATTTTGGACACCAAAGGAACAAAAATATGATTTTTACAATTATTACAAATTTATATCATATTTTTGACAAGGAGAAAATATATTATTTTTGAGAAGTAAAAATATATTTTCTTGGAATTATTAGAAGATGTATCATTTTTGGGAAAAATATATTATTTTTAGCAAGAATGAATATATATTTTTCTTGAAATTTTTAGAAGATATATTATTTTTTAGAAATATATATTTTCTTACACAAACACGAAATACAATATTTTGAAGTGAAAGATATATTTTCTCGAATAAATAAGAAGAATATCATTTTTGGGAGAAAAATGAGTTTATATATATTTTCCAAGATAGACATGAAAATATATTATTTTTGAAACTTATGAGTGAATACAAGTATTTTTGCCCAAAAGAAAAATTATAAATAATTTTTCTAAATAATATTTATTACAATATATATTTTGGAAATATATATTGGCGGACTTTTATTAAAGATATTATTCCGAAAAAGTTAATACAAAACTTAAGTATAAGAATACTTAACAATTACAAGAAGATACGTATTCTCGTATGTATAAATACACTCCGGAATACGACACCGATACATGGCAAAAATATACAAGTGTAAGATTACGAATACAAATACACCCATCCTTGGGAAGGATATTCATGCACAAATACAAACTGTGATAAGTTAAAGGTATATTATTTTAACTATTATTCCAAAATATAACAAATATAATTTAAGTTAAAATATTTATTATTTTAACAAATAATTATATAACTTGGAATAATGATGGAGACACTTGGAAACGTAACTCAAAGGCACTGAATAATACTAAGTCAAGGTACGACCCGCTCGTCTAATAGACCATAGTACGTTGTAGGTAGTCGTGTACACCAAAGGAAACTTTGAGTTACAGGCGGATTCGAAGAACGCAAACCAGTGAGTTCATGACCCCCTTTTCTCTAACTGTTTTTGGTTTTATAACTGCAGGGATGAAGTACATGTTACAAACGTTTTATACATCGTATGGTTAGCTAAGGAAGGGTACTGCTAGATCATGTGAGTGGTGGGTATGACGCTTAAGGCCATTAATCCTCTTTGTAGGACCGAGGGACATGAGTGATATATCTATTTGGGTGTAGCGAGCCCCACCCATGAGTCCGTCGAGTGGACCTTGTGATGACTATGTCTTATTGACAAATCTGCTAGGTTTGAGTTTTCCTGCATCACTTCACACATATCAATGGCCTTGCAAACCATTGGTGATCTGTTTTTCCTTGTTGCTTTCATACCGGATTTTAAGTACATATAAACATACTTACAATGATTTCAAATGTTTATTCACAAACACACACATGAACTCGCTCAACTTTTGTTGATGTTTTCAAACTACATGTATTTCAGGAAACTAAGTATGGATCTTGCGGGTGTTAAAGTTTCAAGTGTTGTCTAGAATGAAAGATGTCATCCGGTGTCGAATGGTTTAGATGTGTGTATCCTATCCTGGATAGGATACATGTTTCAAAGCTTGGTCATCTTTAGTGTCTTTTGAAAATTCCTTATGGAACTTGAAACATGTTGGTGTCGTATTCTGAATACGAAGTCTGTGCTTTTGGGGTTAAATCAATGTTGTTGTAATGTTTCAAAACTTAATCAATGGATGGATATCTTGGGTTTATCATATAGTTGTTTGTTATAGTTGAATGCAATGATATTAAGCAAGTCACACCAAATCACGATTCCGCAAAAGTCAGGGTGTGACAGTTTGGTATCAGAGCTTCGATTGTAGCGAACTAGGATTCCTTCTCGAGTCTATACTACAATCATTAGGGCTCTCACGAAAATATTTTTACGACGTGTTTTCATTGCATACACGAAAATGCCCAGATCCAAGAAAACAAACATTTTTATAAAGAAAATACACGAAACACATTTCAGGGTTCATGTTTGTGGTTCAGTCTGAGAGACTGGGTGTTTCAGTCTGAGAGACTGGGTGGTTCAGTCTAAGAGACTGGGTGGTTTAGTCTGGGAGACTGGTTGGTCTCGTCTATGAGGCTAGATGGTTTAGTCTGGGAGACTGGTTGGTCTAGTCTGGGAGGCTAGGTGGTTTAGTCTGGGAGACTGGTTGGTTTAGTCTGGGAGACTAGGTGGTTTAGTATGGGAGACTAGGAAGGATAGAAAGTTTCATGAAGGATAATGTGAATGCATGATTACATGATGAATTATCTTTGCTTGCAAGACACTAAGTGTTAGTGATTACTATAGATATACATGCTATGATGTACCGGCACACATGTCACCTTCTTTAGAGAGCGAGTTGTCAGACATTGACGACCCTACGGCCACCGCCACCAATAATGAGATTGCACTTGCGCCGGAGATATTTACGTCAGACACTGAGAGTGATCCTGATATGTTATCCGAGGACGAGGACGACTTCCAACCGTTCACGCTACCAGACTTTGGTGATGATTTACCCCTTGCTGATGGTTTCCCTTACAAGGATCCTTTTGCCATCCATGTTCCAGTCCATGATCACCTCGTCATTTGGTCATCCCGATGACGAGCACACCATGACTTCGATCCTCGATGTCGTACCTCTCGTGGTCGTTCCTCCCGAGGATCTGCCTTTCGACGATTAGTTTGATGATGACGTTAATTTGGTTGTTGATGGTCCTCCTGATTACGCCTATGATGATGGAAAGTTAGACAAGAACGTTGTTACTATTTCACTCCTTGAGATCCCTGTTATTGAGTTATCCTCTGATACTAGTTTGCACTCGGGTTCAGACTTTTTTTAGTCTGTGACATCTTCTGCTTTATAGATGGCCGGACTGCAGTTTTTGCTACTTAGTTAGATGACGACGCCGCTATGTCTGCCGCACTATCACCTGCTCAAGATCCCACACCTCCACACGACCCAGAGCCCACTCCCGAGCTACCTTCTGTTCCTTTGGGGTCAAACTGATGTTGCGCCTATCGGTCTTGAGCCGATTCCTGATTCTGACCAGGTTTCTTTTGGTTTACCAGACATTACACCCCTTATATCCGACATGCCTATCCTTTCTTTCAGGACATACCCGCACCCCGGGAAGGTACTCCAGGTCAGCACCCGCATGACGATCCTTTTGCTACAATAGCATTTTCCCCGACCTCACAGGCTGCACCGTTTGCTACTTTCATTTCTTCACCACTATACGAGCCATTCTGATGGTTCCTGCCATGCACTATGCTGATTTTAGACCCCTACCATCCCTCACATTATGGAGGCTACACACGGGATGAGTTTCTCCTGTCACATCAGCTACAGTTTGAGGTTTTGAGTCGCAGAGTTTTGAAGCTTGAGCTGACACCATATCCTCCACCCTATCTCTGTCAGTATGCTCTTGGATCCTCCACATCCATCACTTTCTCCTTCTGCACTCTCACCTGTTGCTGTTACTCCTTTCCCGGAGTTGATGCTCGTTTATCTACTATCGAGCAACATATCAATTAATTACTTCGACGTGTATACGAGCTCGAGGAGGAGCCTGCACGTGTTAGCAGTTTGCTTTTCTTCCACCTCAGTCACCAGTATAGTTGGTTTTGGTTTTATGCGGATTGCATTACTTTTGAGTAAAGACACTACTAATGAGCCGAGATTGTGGAGACTATTGAAGACCACTTTTGACCACGTGATTTTGGTACACTGATAGACTTGTTGGACAAGGGTAGGGTGACCCTGTGTCCCTTTTGATGTAATACACTTTGTAGACAATGTGATTGTGGTCGGTAAATAATGAAAGCTCAAGTCGTCATGTTCCCACTAAACACGTTGATGGTTTGCATGTTTGTGCTATAATTATGATGTTATATGATTGATTGTTATAACGATTGCTTATACATGTATGAAAATACACCTCCTATGTCTTATTTGTTAAGTAGATGCTTATGTGCCCGTATCCTTAATAAGGCCTAACCTATCCGATTTTCTTCTTAGAAGTTGTCTCATCAAGAGATTATTCGGCTGACCGGGGCAGAATTTCAAGCGCACATCTCACGGGCCATAGCTCGGCACGAGGTTCTTCGCTATAGACGCAGCGAAGGTACCTCAGGGAATAACCCACCTGACGGTAATGTTTAAGTGACCTAAGACACATTACAATACGTTTGGACAATCCCAAGTGTGCTTTGCTAATGCTTTCTGTGACGATAATTGCTTGGGTACAGGTTGTACCTACAAGCAATTTTTAGACTGCAAGCCTCTGAACTTCAACGGCACTGGAGGTGCCGTAGCTTTTGTGAAATGGGTCGAGAATATGGATTCTATTTTGCGAATGAGCGGATGTACGTCAGAGCAACAAGTCCCATACGTTTCTGGATTGTTTCAAGATGAGGCTCTGTTATAGTGGAACCTCCGGGTTCAGATAATGAGCGAGGCTGCTGAGTATGCTTTAACATGGGATGAGTTGAAGGAAATGATGCATAGGGAGTATTGCTCACCGATGGAAATCCAGAAGCTGGAAATTGAATTCTGGAACCTGATGATGGAAGGTCCAAAGGTGGTGGAGTACGTACAGAGACTTCATGATTTGTCGCAGGCTGTTCCATACCTGGTGGAACCAGAGTTGAAAAACATGGGGCAATTCATCTGGGGACTGGCACCGCAAGCCCTGCACTTGATGACGACATTAATGCCACCAACAACTATTGCTGCGAGTATCATGAGTTTGGCATTCGCTAAGGAAGCACTTAGACTGGAAAAACTTTCGACACCTGACGAGAAGAAGGAAACTCAGGTGGAGTCAACTGGAAAGAACAAAAGGAAGCTCACTGATTTCCAAAAGGACGCTCGGGCGAACAATATCAGCAACCACAAGAAGGGAGGAGAGTACATGGGTAACCGACCTAAGTGCGACAAATGTCGACGCCATCATACCGGGCGATGTAGAAATGGAAGGTGTGATAGCTGCGGCAAAATGGCACACTACAAGAAGGCGTGCTGGCACCGGACGAGACGCGGAAATCGAGGTCAAAATGGTAGCGGAAATCACGGAGGAGACAACGACAAAAGTAATTATCAAGGCGGAAATGGCGGCAACCAAGAACGTAGACTAGGGTGTTTTAACTACGGTGACGTGGGGCACTTTAGGAAAGATTGCCCAAGGGAGACTAACCAAGACCGTAAAGGAGCATTCGACATTGGAACTCGTGGAGCATGCAAGGATCCAGGCATGGTTACTAGTACGTTCCCTATCAACCAATACTCTGCATATGTGTTGTTTAACACTAGTAACGACTATAGCTTCGTACCTCTAAGGCTTAAGAGTATACTTGGTTTAGTGGCAAATAAGTTAGATATCCTATACTCGATAGAACTAACGGGAGCTATTAGAAGCCAACAAAGTAATTAGAGGTCGTGTGATAGAGTTCGAAGAACGTGAGTTGAGATAGATCTTCTGCTAGTCGAGTTGGGAAGCTTCGACGCCGTAGTCGGAATGGATTGGTTGTCGAGCGATCGAGCGGAGATTGTTATCCGCATCCCGATGGCGAACAAAGAAACGAACGTGATTCATGAAGCAGGATACGCCCTACGGATTCTCAGTCGTTGAAGACACGGAAGTTTTCACGCAAATGATATGTTGCCTTCTTGGCTCATGACGCGGACAAGGAAGCCGAAGAACCAAAGCCCGAAGATATCCCTGTGGTAAGGGAATATCCTGAAGTCTTCCCCGAAGACTTGCCAGGATTTCCTCCTCAACGACAAGTCGAATTTCGCATCGTTTTGGTTCCAGGCGTCGCGTCCGTAGCCAAGGCACCCTATCGACTTGCACTTCCTAAGATACACGATTTGTCAACACAGCTTCAGAAGTTGCCAGATAGGGGATTTATAAGGCAAGCTTTTGCCCTAGGGAGTTTCAGTACTGTTCGTCAAAAAAAGATGGACGATGGTTTCCAAATGAGCATCAACTACCAGGAGCCGAACAAGCTAACTAACAAGAGTCGGTAACTCTTGCTGAGGATTAACGAATTATTTATTTAACTAACTGCAAGGATCCAACTACTATTCTAAGACTGATCGTTGATCGAGTATCATTAGGTGTGAATTCAGTATAAAAGCATACCAAAGTACAGTGAGTCAGCAATTTGTTTTAAACATACACAAAAATTGTCTTTCCTACACGATGCACAAAACAGTTTTACACATAATACGAAACTTTGAAAATATGTACTTAGGGCCTTTGGGAACTTAGGTCAAAATTCATTAAAGGTTGTCACTTAGGAACCACATCTGTTAACTCAAGCAAACCCCATTATTCTGACGTATATGCTATTTCAGTTAACCAAACAGGTAAAGCACTTAAATTTCTTATATTGAAATTTCCACTTTTGCTTCTAACAAGTAGAATTTTGCATCTCTACTTCTCCTAATGATAATCGCATCATAACAATTTTCTTCATTAAAAGCGAACACTCCTTTGTCCCAATACTTGATCATTTCTTCATTATAGCAAATACTCATTGTTCCATTTCTTGGAAATTCATATGTTACGCATGCACCATTTGTTACGCATGTGGTTTCGTTTCAAATAAGCACTCCATCAAAGATCAAATATTATTTGCTAAAGCTAATTATTTATTTGTGATTCGAATCACTTACATTATTGTAATTGTTGGCTCCTTTGCTATCAAGTCAACACACTTTCTTGAAACTTTCTTTCTTTCAAGTTACATTCGTGGTTTAACTTTGTAACCATGCCGGAATCCCCTTGTCGATATATACGTTTATTGTCAGTTTACGCTGAAACCAAGTTCAATTGCTTGAACTTGTCCATTTCGCATATTCAATTCAAGACGCCATATGATGTATTGAGGGCATCATATTCAAAGTTATTTTTGCAAAAGTTCTTTTGTTTCGAGTCGTAGTAGATTTGTTTGGTCTATGACTCCACTAAATGGGTTGTTGGTTACGTCACTTTGTGGTGATGCGTTCGCTAAGATTGAAGCTTGCGCTAATTTCGTTACGCACCTCATACGCGGATTCAATTGTTTATATATTGACTTGCTCTAAATTCGTTTTGTTTATCACAATTAAAGCAGTCTTAACACAGTTGTGTGTTAAGACAATGGTACACAAATTTATTTTATATTCCAGTGTACCTCCTAACTATTTTCATTATCGACCGAATGCCTCGCAGTGTTTACTACTCTTTCATCTTCGATCAGAAACAGTAGTTCTTTGATGTTCCGTATCCAATTGAAAACTCTATGACTAGGGCTGTTCATAAAGCTCGCGGCTCGTAGCTCGGCTCGTAGCTCGCTCGAAAGAAGCTCGAAAAAAACTAGCTAAAAAAACTCAATTTGAGATGACGTGAACCAAGCTGGCTCATTTTGTAACCAAGCCCAGCTCGAGCTAAGCTCGGCTCGGCCCATGGCTCGGCTCGTTGGCTCGTTCTTAGGATCGTTTAACTTCAAAGTAAAGCTCAAGCCAAGTTTAACCACCTGAATTAATTTCGAGCTTGAGCTCGACCCCACTCGACTCGGCTCAACTCGTTTACAGCCCTATCCATGACATAGTGTAAATCAAATCTTCAGATTGTTTCAGTACACCTTCATTTGACTTCAAACATGGTGAACTTGTTCAGTTACCACTATTATTAAATTATGACCTTACGATACCTTGTGGTGTCATTACAAACTTGTAGCTTGTGCCAGTCATGGTCAAACGTTTCACACAAAAACTGTTCATACTTTCGTTTGACTTGTCATTTAAACATTCCTAATGCAACTATGAATTAAGACAATGATGCACCAAGATTTGCTTGTATTTCATTCGGTGTATTTTCTCAATTCAATAACGTCAATGCACTAATTCTATTCATTTATTTGTTCGAAAGTTGACAAATCATTTTCATGTTATTATCATATTCGAGTTATTGATTCTGAGTTCATATAGCGGATGCTGTTGTTTCTGGAAACTCATTAGCATATCGTGATCGATTGTTTGAAATCCTATTGATCGAAACTCCTTTGTTACACCTCTGTTAACTAAGTACACTAGATTATACATCTATACATCTCGTGTCCTTTGGCATCAAATTCTGAAAAACACATACCTTTTAACCGCTGGGTTCTGATTATTGTAATATGTCATTGGATACACCTATTTCGAATAAGTCTTGATTCGGTTTTGTGGTTATCTACCTCAGTAGTATTCATATCCATACACGCATAATGTAACCCTAAGGAGTTAAGGTAGTACAAATTTCGAGGATGAAATTTTCTTAACAGGGGGAGAATGTGACAACTGCCAAATTTGCATGCATCCGTACAATTAATTAGGCAATAATTAATGATTAATGACTGTGCTGATTTACAAATTCTGACTAGAATTGGTTTCTGATTATTGATATCATACATACATGTGCATCACATATTGCAAAATGACATAACCTTGTTGCATGCAAACTTTATTGATTGAAATTATGCACGAAACAAAGCTAGCATAGTATTAAGACAAATCGGGATAATGATGACAGAACTCAACACATAGACAGACAGTACATTGAGATACAGAATGGGCCAGAAACCAAGTATTACACTAGTATAGTGTGTAGGAAAGTAAGGATCACAAAATTGCCTTCCTAATGATAGTTTAAGTGCCGGAAAGTGCCTAAAACTTGCATAAACTGCAGAATTTTGCAGAAAATCAGCAAATTCAGCATTTAAACACATTTATATCATGCAGGAATATGCTTAAATGGTCTTGAATACTTTCCTAAGTGTCGGGAATTGAAACTGTCACAAAAGGTAACATAAAGCACACTAAACTGCGTAGTTTAGCACCTTAACGAACCGATAACCAACCGAACAACTGGACATTACCCGAAACACCAAATTTTACTAGAAACACTGTTTTAACATTACCAATCTAGTTATGATCCCCGAACATCATAACACCTCCTAAAATATCTAGGAACTGAATCCCCTAACTAATACTTACACTTTAACCCTAAGCTAACTAGTTTAGTTAGAACCTAGTCTACAAGACCCCCCCCCCCCAACCTATGGACGGCCAACAAGGGCCCCACCCTCTAGATTTTATTACAATTTAATAATAGATCTTGTTCTTTCTTTAGTAGACATATTATACTTTGGTAAAACTCATGGAATGGTTATAAGAGTAACCTTGTGAGTTCAAGAGTCTCATAACTTTCACACATTCAACACACACTTTTTCTCTTTCCTCTTGCCTTACTCACGGCCGTAACTCAACCCCTATACACCCACCATTATCAATCATCTTCCATACGATCCATAGATATACAAGGGTGTAAGAAGGCATATAAGGAGGCTTGGTGCTCTTGAAAGTTGAAGGACCTCTCTCTAGTGCTTTTATCCACTTGTTTTCTACACTTGATCATCCCTAGCCTTGTGCTAGTGGTAAGAGTCTTGATCTTGCTATTTTACTTCCATTTTAAGTGGTTAAAGAAGGATCATAATCAAAAACTTGAAGAACACTAAAGATCATAAGAATGAAACTTGAACATAAGCATGTTTAATGAAGTAATCTTGATGAATATGAGTTGTTATGCTTGTTGATCATTGATTGTTTGTAGAAATGATGTTGATCATCATGAGATCTTGCTAGATCATGATTAAAAACATAATCTAGCAAGATGAGAGAATAGAAGTGTTGTAGGATGATAGATCATCCACACATGAAATATGAACTTGGAAGAACAAAATTGTTTCTTGAAAAATAAAGACCCAAGTGAGTAGTAACACTTGTAGATCTAAAGATTTATGAATGGTCTTTCAAAGAAACCAAGTTAAAAATATAAGTTTTAGTAAATCTTGGTTCTTACAAAAACAAACACCATTTTTAGTGGTTAAACAAGTGTAGAAACACTTGTGAAACAAGAAAATTTCATAAAGAAACTGTTGGGATTGAACCCTACCAGAGGAACAGATAATGAAAAGCCAAAACCAGGTCACAACAGAGGATTCACAATAAGCAGCAGTTTACACTTTGCTCTCCCCTTGAAAGTGATTTATAACAACTGATGGTCTTTATCCGCTGTTCAGATACAACTACTGCTGGTCCTTCAACTGCTGATCAAAACCCTGAAATATCCAACACTGCTGGTCCTATCTACTGATGATAAAGCACTGCCTATTCAAGGACTGATCAACCTTGAGTAAAGCACTGACATAAAGGAAGAGCAGCTGTTTAGTGAACTGTATAGTTAGTGGTTAGGTTAACAGTGTTTGTGTAAGGACAGTAGATACAGGTTGTTAGGCGGTTAGACGTCGCTTTCATGGTGACGTCAGCTGAGAGACCTCAGTGGTTTGGTTTGCCTATAAATGTAACAGTACCCTGTACTGTTACATTTGATTGACGGAGTGGGTTCTTCTCCTCATGTCTAATCCTTTCATCTTGTGTGCAACCAACCTTGGGGCATCAGTCTGAGGGGGAGTATAGTTTGTAAGCATGTCTGTAATATTTTTCTTTGATTTGTAATCTTTTGACTCTATGTGAAGCAATTGTTTATCAAGCTATTTTCTCCCTTGATTGTGTTTACAAAGTTTGTTTTCATTTCCGCTGCACTTTACATGTTTTCATATTCACAAATTGTTCAAAACATACAAACAAACATAATCATGAGAGCCTCCGATCCTAACAATTGGTATCAGAGCTTGGACAGTCAAATTCGATCTAACAATCAATTTGACATAACAGTTCAGCTCAAAATTCATTGATACTAAGGTTGGTTGTATTTAGTTGAAAAACAGAGTATCGAGTATATCATGATCAAAATGGTTATTCAACAACTTTGTATATCAACCAAGATGTCATATGACACACAAAATTTCACACAACAAGTGAATTTATGCACAAAACACTCATGGTTTCTAGATCTGAAATAAATATCTGTTAAACTATGAGATTACTTCTTATTTTCTAAATTAATTTCAACTGTTGATGTGTAATTTGTGATGTTTTCCATAAATGCTAAAGTCTGAACCTCAGATTAACAAAACATATGTTCATAAAAACATTGATATTTTGCTAACACAAAAAGAGGGAAATTATAACTTTAGTCATTCAGATCTTATGTGTTGAAAACAGGTTGAGATCCTCAAAAGGAACAAATCAACTCTGTTAATAATACATTAAGAAAATCAAGGGTCAACAGAGTCCGTATCATATGTAGTGTGAGTTTGGTTGAAAAGTTATGAAAACATGACCAAGTCTCTCAAAACATTACTGCAAAGTGATTTTGGACTAATATTCACAAAAACTCTGTAGTGTGTTTATCTCAAAAACTTTTGAATTCAAAAGAGAAGAGTATAAACTTAAAACATTTAAGAGTCAAAAGCTTGGGGTAACAATGGTCATTAAGCAACTGTTTGTGCTCAACGGTTCAAGAAAGTTCAGGTGACATTAGTGTTCCCAGTGATTGAACTTACAAAAGGACTAGACAAATTTTCAAAATCATCACATAGTAACTAGATCTACAACAGGATCTTCAAAACTCATGTGTTCTTGTGTCCTCATGGTTGAAATCAACTGACAAAGAAAATGGTACCAAGCAGTGGTCAAAATGTTTTTAAAAGTATTCTACCACTGCAGTAAAAACACTGACCATTTTCAATAACTTGAGAATGATGAGATTATGTGCTTTTTGAAATTATACCAAATCCTTTTGATGCTGTTCTCAGAAAATCCTTTAACCATTTTTTTCTCAAAGGATTTTCTCGAATAACCAGGATATATCATTTATTTATTTTAAGGATATATTTGGAACTTTTGCTTGTTTTTGTTGGCAATAGTTTCAGCTCCTGTCAGGATGTAATACCTTATTTTTGATGGTATTAGTGTCCTCATAATTGGGTCAAAAGGAAATGGTACATATGTCATGATCATGTCATACTCAGGTTTGCTCCTAAATTTTCATCAAAAATTGATTGCAAACTATGCTTGAATTACTAAGGTACTCATGTTTTAATTAAATATTAAACGAAAATGAGTTGCTTTAGCAAAAAGTTTTCATCATCTGGGGTATTAAACCACTGTCTTTCAAAATTGACATGTGGCAAAACCTTGAATGAAAATCTTCAAAACTGTTGCTGAAACACCTGTTCTTCAAGATCTGTACCATTTACCCCAACCACTGATTTGTTCAAATGTCTGATCTCTAAACACTGTCCACTGCTGAAAGTTAACCACTGATCCCTCATTCTCTTGAAAAGCACTGATGTTCAAAATCAGTGTCATATCCACTGATATGCTATCTACTGATAGTAAAAATCATCCACTGCCCACAATTTTTACCGTTGTAACCACTGATACTTGATACGTCAGTGGTTCTTAAAACAACTGTTCTCCATACTTCATCCGTTTCATCTGTGCTTGACACGTGGTCAGTTTTTAGCCCTCAGATCGTAATAACCGCTGCCACATCAGCGATCATTTTATTTTTTTTCAAAATAAAACCCTGCCCTAAACCCCAAACAGGGTTTTACACTGTCGAATTGAATTCCAAAATTCTCTTCTCATAGCAGTTTCCAACCCTTCTTCTCAAAAACTTCAAAATCATTCTTCGTTTTTCTCTGCAAAAATGACAAAATCAAAGTCAAAATCAAAATCACAACCAAAACCAAAATCTCCACCATCTTCAAAAGAGGTCGCTCAAACGGCCGAAGAACCCATCGAAATACCTTACAAACAATCTCACAACTATCTGGGTTTACTCACAAAACCTACTGATAATCACACCTTTGACACCATCATTGATACATTATCTGCATCAAAGTACAAAACTTTGTTAACAGCAAATGCTCCCATCTATCTTCAAACCCAGAGAGAGTTTTGGAAAAAGGCGACGCTTGAAAAACAAGACGATAAAGTCATAGCCATTAACTCCTCGTTACAGGGTAAAGTGATTCGAATCACACCACAGTCAATCTCCGAAGTCTTTAATCTTGACGATCAGGAAGGTAAAATCTCTTTTGATAAAGCCGAGATGAAAACTGATTTCGTAAAAAGGGGATATGCAGAAGAATCAAAGGTAGATACCTTACAAAAAGGTTATTTCCCTTCTGCACCTAGGTTTTTATTTCACACACTTCTGATGTGTGTTTCGAATAAAACAACATCTTTTAACGAAATACCACTGAAAATTCAATGCCTGGGTTATGCTATTTTGAATAATAAGGACTACAACTACTCCCAGGAGATTTTCAATGACATGGTGAAAAACGTTGAAAGTAATGCATTTTTACTTTTTCCAAGATTTTTGAGTTACTATTTTGAACAAAAATTTGAAAAGGAAAATGTAAATTTGCTAAAACAAGGTGTTCATTGTCAAATAAAAGGCTTAACAAAAGAAACATTTTCCAGAATGATGGCACCAATAAAAACAAAAGCAGGGGTACCTGAGCATATTTTAGCGGTTACAACTGCTCCTCAGGTATCAGCTGCTGAGCCCACTGCTCCAGGTGATCACAGCAGCACAACCACTACTTTGAAACCCACACCTGACATAACCAAAAAGACCAAAAGAAAAACATCCAGAAAACCCACCAAACCCAAAACAAAGGCAACTCTGGAAGATGAGATCCCAGAGGAAATGCCTGTGACAACACAAAAGTCACCACAAACCATTGCTGCTACTTCCTCACAGCAGTTGGAAGAAAGATCTCAACCCATGCCTAAAACTCCTCCTGCATCCTCACAAAAGGATCAGGTTGTAAGCACAGGGACACCACAATATGAAGCTCTGAATCCACTCGGATCCATCTTCCTCAGTCCTGATCCCAAGGACATGTCTCTTTCAACTTCCATCCCCTCACCAATAATAATGCCACAATCCATGCTGCCTTTGTTGCATGCAACTGCTATAGCTCAGACACAAACCAGTTCCTCTCTATCACCTGTCACTGAGAGTATACCCCAACAGGTGACTGGGTCTGATGCTACAACTTCTGCAATCCCAGCAACAATTGAGGAGGTTACACCCACTGAGTTACAAGTAACTCTCGGTGGTAGTTCAAGTGGAGCAGCGACTACAACTGGTGGATCAACAGATCCTCAGTTAGACAGTTGTTTCATAAGTAATACTCCCTTGAAGGCAATTTCTTCCATGGCAACTTCGGTAACCACCAGTGAATTGGATCTAACCACTGGTATCATCAAAGGTGTATCGAATGCTGAAGAAAGAAGTCCCCAGTACCAAGAACAAGGGGCATCAATGGGTGATTTTTGGGATTCTGTTCCTAAGTCACACGTTGATATAACCACTGCTGGTGGGGATTCAGATGATCCCAGTAAAATGGGTGATGATTCAAGATATCAGGAATTGACGGGCAGAGTGGAAAAACTTGAAGAATCAGTTTCTGAAATAAAGGAGATGGTGCAAGAGATTTTAAAAGCTCAGAAAGCACAATCCAATGTTGTTCCTGCTCAAACACTTGCTCCACAACAAGCACCTGCTGCAAATGAGCTTTGGAATATTTTCCAACCCATGCTTGAAAAACAGCAACAAATGGCTGATCAAAAGCATGCTATTCAAGTACAAATGCTGATCAACATGGTGGAATCAAGGTTCAAGGATGCTCAAGCAGATATCAAGGCTATTAAGGCCAGTATCCAAACTACCACTGGCAAGGCTCCTTCAACTTTACTATTTTTTGATGACCCCCTTGCAGATAATGCCAAAAAGGGGGAGATAATGAAGCAAATGAAGAAGAAGGGAATAAAACATGGCCTTCATATTGTGCCAGAAAAAGAAAAAGAAAAACAGGTCTCAAAACCTATTAGCCAAACAGCTGATACAGCAGCAGTTACAAAAACTGTTGTCAGTAGCCAAACAGCTGCCATGTCATCAACACACACACTTTCAACACACACCACCACAACTACTGCTCTACCACCATCATCTACAATCACACCATCATCACTGCCTCCTGCCATAAAGCAGAAGACAGCAGATGTTACAACATCTGCTGTAATGACAACAGTGATTGAAACAACAGTTGTTTCAACCACTGTCAGTCAATCACTGTCACAAACCACTGCTATCCAATCCACCACCACTGATCCACTCAAAACATCATTTGTTCCTTCTTCATTAAAAAGGAGAAGGAATCTTATATCAGATGATGATTCACCACCACCATCACCACCATCAAAAACTACCTCACCACTTCCATCCCCTGCTCAAAAGCAGAAGACAACTGCTGACATATCAGCAGTTGTAATGACAGCAGATGTTGAGACACCAGTTGTCTCAACAGCTGTTAGTCAGTCATCCACCACTGCTCTCATCTCTCCTACTTCACAACCAAAGCTCTTCAACAGAAAAAAAAGCCAATACCTGCCGATGAAGGTATACATGATCCTAATGCTGCACAATATCCACTGGAATTTGAAGCCATCAAAAATGAGATGAGGCAATTCTATACAGAAGAATATCCTTCAAAAAGGAGATTCTCCTCACTCATAGGCTACATGCCACCAGATGATATGGATGATTACCTCAAAATCAAGGCAAGGCAAGCAAGACTAAGAGTTAAAGTTGAGAGTGAAAAAGAACGGTTAAGCGAAGATGGCATTGCTAAAAGACTGGAGTTCTACCTCACAAAAGTAAAGCAGATAGAAGAGTTTACACAAGACCTAAACAAAGAAAAGGCTGATCAAAAGAAAGAGTTAAGAAAACAATATCTAGCCTACATCATGAAAGAGAAATTCTATCCTGCTGAAGAACAACAGTTCAAAGAATGGCCAGTAGTAGCTCTTAAGCGTGAGGCAGAAAGGATTGAGAAGATTAAGAATGTTCCTACGAAGAAGAGGAATGCTCCTAACTGGAGAAAATATGAAAAGCTCATTGCTGACTTAACCGCTGAATATAAGAGAAAGAAAAAGGAGCTGGTGGATGCGAAAATGGATACTGCTGAAGCCATATCAAAATGGTCAAAACAGCAGACCGATGAAGCCTATGAAAGGCTAAAGAAAAGAAAGATAACTGTTTCAAGCACCTCAAAGAAGCGAGAACATATGATGAAGCTTGAACAGAAAATTGAAAACCTCATAACAATGTTAAAATCAGCAGACAGTTCTACTCTTGTGTCAAACCAAGTTGAAGGCAAACAGCTGACTGAAGAAGAGGTAATAGAAAAAGAAGCAGAGTATCTCAAGGGAGCCATCTTAAAAATGGGTCTGAATGAAAACAACTCATCAAAGCTTCAAAACCTTTTTAAGAAGGTATTAAACAAACCTGCGTCTCCAAACACTGCAAAAGACAAGACAGAAGTTGAAAGACAAGAGCTTATTGAGCAAGAAACTGCAGAAGACATAGCTGCAGCAGACAAAGTCATTGAAGACGCTTTCAAAAGAATGTCTGAAAGTCTGCAGATGTTTTCAAGGCCATTATCCCTCAACTCATCCGCAAATAAGTCTCTCCCAAGAAACCCACTTGGCTTAAAAATACTAAAGTGGATGTCTGATCAAAAGACTCACGTATTGAGCCTGGTCAGAGCCAATGGCGAAGTGAAGTACATATCAAGGAAAGAAGCACTAGGCCTTAGTGTTGAAGATTTGCAGGATCTCCTTGAACTTTCACTGTGTAGAGATGAGGATGACCAGAGTGCAAAGGAATTTGAAGCTGAATTCAAAGAATAAGCTAAGGCATTCTTGATGAGTAATAAAGGTCCTGAATAATGAAGGGTTTTGGCATTATCTGTTCCAGGGGGAGATTGTTGGGATTGAACCCTACCAGAGGAACAGATAATGAAAAGCCAAAACCAGGTCACAACAAAGGATTCACAATAAGCAGCAGTTTACACTTTGCTCTCCCCTTGAAAGTGATTTATAACAACTGATGGTCTTTATCCGCTGTTCAGATACAACTACTGCTGGTCCTTCAACTGCTGATCAAAACCCTGAAATATCCAACACTGCTGGTCCTATCTACTGATGATAAAGCACTGCCTATTCAAGGACTGATCAACCTTGAGTAAAGCACTGTCATAAAGGAAGAGCAGCTGTTTAGTGAACTGTATAGTCAGTGGTTAGGTTAACAGTGTTTGTGTAAGGACAGTAGATACAGGTTGTTAGGCGGTTAGACGTCGCTTTCATGGTGACGCCAGCTGAGATACCTCAGTGGTTTGGTTTGCCTATAAATGTAACAGTACCCTGTAATGTTACATTTGATTGACGGAGTGGGTTCTTCTCCTCATGTCTAATCCTTTCATCTTGTGTGCAACCAACCTTGGGGCATCAGTCTGAGGGGGAGTATAGTTTGTAAGCATATCTGTAATATTTTGCTTTGATTTGTAATCTTTTGACTCTATGTGAAGCAATTGTTTATCAAACTATTTTCTCCCTTGATTGTGTTTACAAAGTTTGTTTTCATTTCCGCTGCACTTTACATGTTTTCATATTCACAAATTGTTCAAAACATACAAACAAACATAATCATGAGAGTCTCCGATCCTAACAGAAACATTTTTAGAAAATGTGACAAGAAGTTGTAAACATCTAACTTCTTTAAAAATGAAGTTTTTAAAGAACTAATCACACTTTAGATGTTAACAAGGCTTACTAATTACACTAGTAAGTTACTACAAATTTTTACAAATATTCAAGTTCATGAAGTAGTAGTTATTACTTATTTTTGGCAAAATTGGTAAGTAAAGGTTGTTTGTTGATAATTGTGAATTGATTGTGATGATTTTTACAAAAGAAAATGATTTGCTTGAAAGCATGAAAACCTCCATATTTAGGGGAAACTATGGCAAATTTTTCTAAAAATATAAACACTTAGAAAAATATTTTTAAACAAATATTTACAAGAGTATTTTAAACCATGAATTTCTTACATAAACTTTGCCATAATTTTTGTTACAAAAATATAAATATTGGAGGTTGGTTTTCATAATTAAAATTAACTAAATATATATTTAGGAAAATATATATTTAGAAGACACCATGTGTGTGATTATTTGTATACTTTGGGTATTAGTTATATTATTTTAGGACTTGAAATAATATGACACATCAAAATACCAAGAAAATTACAATCCAAAATATTACCAAAAATCTCAAGGAATAAATATACAAGTTACACACAAAATATTGGTGATATCGAACAAGAGAATGTAACTTACAAAATATTCCGGAAAACTTATTCATAAGTATAATTTTTGGTAAATAATATTTTGGACACCAAAGGAACAAAAATATGATTTTTACAATTATTACAAATTTATATCATATTTTTTACAAGGAGAAAATATATTATTTTTGGGAAGTAAAAATATATTTTCTTGGAATTATTAGAAGATATATCATTTTTGGGAAAAATATATTATTTTTAGCAAGAATGAATATATATTTTTCTTGAAATTTTTAGAAGATATATTATTTTTAAGAAATATATATTTTCTTACACAAACAGGAAATACAATATTTTGAAGTGAAAGATATATTTTCTCGAATAAATATGAAGAATATCATTTTTGGGAAAAAAATGAGTTTATATATATTTTCCAAGATAGACATGAAAATATATTATTTTTGAAACTTATGAGTGAATACAAGTATTTTTGCCCAAAAGAAAAATTATAAATAATTTTTCTAAATAATATTTATTACAATATATATTTTGGAAATATATATTGGTGGACTTTTATTAAAGATATTATTCCGGAAAAGTTAATACAAAACTTAAGTATAAGAATACTTAACAATTACAAGAAGATATGTATTCTCGTATGTATAAATACACTCCGAAATACGACACCGATACATGGCAAAAATATACAAGTGTAAGAATACGAATACAAATACACCCATCCTTGGGAAGGATATTCATGCACAAATACAAAGTGTGATAAGTTAAAGGTATATTATTTTAACTATTATTCCAAAATATAACAAATATAATTTAAGTTAAGATATTTATTATTTTAACAAATAATTATATAACTTGGAATAATGATGGAGACACTTGGAAACGTAACTCAAAGGCACTAAATAATACTAAGTCAAGGCACGACCCGCTCGTCTAATAGACCATAGTATGTTGTAGGTAGTCGTGTACACCAGTGGAAACTTTGAGTTACAGGCGGATTCGATGAACGCAAACCAGTGAGTTCATGACCCCCTTTTCTCTAACTGTTTTTGGTTTTATAACTGCGGGGGTGAAGTACATGTTACAAACGTTTTATACATGGTATGGTTAGCTAAGGAAGGGTACTGCTAGATCATGTGAGTGGTGGGTATGACGCTTAAGGCCATTAATCCTCTTTGTAGGACCGAGGGACATGAGTGGTAGATCTATTTGGGTATAGCGAGCCCCACCCATGAGTCCGTCGAGTGGACCTTGTGGTGACTATGTCTTATTGACAAATCTGCTAGGTTTGAGTTTTCCTGCATTACTTCACACATATCAATGGCCTTGCAAACGATTGTTGATCTATTTTTCCTTGTTGCTTTCATACCGGATTTAAAGTACATATAAACATACTTACAATGATTTCAAAGGTTTATTCACAAACACACATATGAACTCGCTCAACTTTTGTTTATGTTTTCAAACTACATGTATTTCAGGAAACTAAGTATGGATCTGGCGGGCGTTAAAGTTTCAAGTGTTGTCTAGAATGAAAGATGTCATCCGGTGTCGAATGGTTTAGATGTGTGTATCCTATCCTGGATAGGATACATGTTTCAAAGCTTGGTCATCTTTAGTGTCTTTTGAAAAGTCCTTATGGAACTTGAAACCTGTTGGTGTTGTATTCTGAATACGAAGTCTGTGCTTTTGGGGTTAAATCAATGTTGTTGTAATGTTTCAAAACTTAATCAATGGATGGACATCTTGGGTTTATCATATAGTTGTTTGTTATGGTTGAATGCAATGATATTAAGCAAGTCACACCAAATCACGCTTCCGCAAAAGTCAGGGTGTGACACATGATGGGGTTTCTATTGTTTAGCACGTTGTCATACCGTCTCGATAAACCGCAAAACTTAACGAATTTCCAAGTTAGCAACACGATCAGGTAGCGGGACGGATTGTCGTCCGATCGGATTGCCATCCGATCGGATTGCCATCCGATCGAACCGCAATCCGATCGGATTGCACTTAAGGTTCAACACTTAACAATTTTTCAACATGTTCAATGCACTACCAGTTCCAACGGATTGCCACCCGATCGGGAGACCACCCGATCGAGTGACAAAACTGCTGTGAACTTGTTCTCTGAGAAATGTCTCGCCGAACGGATCGCCATCCGATCGAACCGTCGTTCGATTGATTGACCTGAAGGGTAGAGATACTTCTCTGTTTTCAAAATGCTACAACGAAAACTTCAAAAGACAAGCCATCATACACAAACACATCATTCCCAGACGAATGTCAATCCGACCGAATGGCCATCCGATCGGATGACCATCCGAACGGATTGACATCCGATCGAATGACCATCCGATTGGATTGCCATCCGATCGGGTTACCATCCGACACTTGGCACTTTACACCGTTTTACGCGCCGCTTATCGTTTATGCTACCGTTAACTGTTCAGGCTAATCTCTCTCAGCGCTCCCTTCAATCCAAGAGAAGGTTTACTTGTTAAACACAATCTGTGAGTATACTCGATCCCTTTTTGCTTTACGCACTTTTGAGTGTTACATACGTTACTTATATTCAAATCACAATCAACACACAACGCAAACACTATTTATACGCTAACCGTTATTGCATGCTACCTGTTATTCGATGAATGCTTGTATGTTATGTTAACACAGTGATTGTTACCTAACACCTTAGCAACGATAGTACTATAGTTTGGACTCAGCACCTGTCATGGATAGGGGTTGTTAAGGGCTTTACTTCACGTGTCCCAGTGGGGATATGTGTTGCGCATTCTACAACTCACAGTCACGTCTGTGCATATTTCTATGTCGATAATCTACTAGCTTTTCACTTTGCTACATTTTACATGCTGGTTATGCGTAAACGATTTTCGAACTCTATATGCTAATATCAAACTTGTGTGCTCACCTTTACACTATGTGTATTGACTTTATTTTTAACGTATGTGACAGGTGTTTAGGATGCTTGCTTGCTTTAATTGCTGGATGTGGAATCAAGTAGGATTGAGAGTCTAGGAACAAAGACAATTTATTTTATTTTAAATCTGAGTTGTCGGAACATGTTATTCATCTTTGAGATATCGTTGTCTGTAATAATTTACTTGCTTAATAGGTTATGGTATGGGACATAATATTAACTATTCGGTAAAGTAGTTGTTATGTAATTTCTCTTGGACAATCTGTTTCGCTCAGTGCCACGCCCCGATGTTTCCGCCATCGGTTGGGGTGTGACAGATTGGTATCAGAGCCATAACTATAGGGAATTAGGAAAGACTCGACCTAGTCCGGGTCGAAGTCTTAGAAACGACCTAGTCTATAGTCTAAGTATCTACAGACCAACTTGTGCATTACCCAGTAGGGGTTTTGTACGAGCTTACTTGCTCGCACTCGCTGAACACTACACTATCACTGCACTATTGTTTGAAAGTGAACGAGTGGTTAAGTCGAGATTAGGTGTGAAAACCACAAACTCTTGACTGAATCGCTTGTTCGACCCGCATTTTTATCTATAAACAGGAGAATTTGCGTTGAATCGGGAGTGAAATCCATACGTTAACGCAAATTTTCCTCTCTCATTTATCAAAACAGGAACGAAGTTGTTAAGTCAGGGGTGAAACCCGAACCTTGACGACTTGTTCCGATCTTTATTGTGGTTTTTACAAAACTCCCACCAAAGTCTCGACGGACTCCAACGACTTGAAGTTACGCTGTAGCTGGGAGGATGCGTGCCATTCGCCCAGATCGAGGCGAGAGCACAGTCCCGAAAGCCAAAGTTTATGCCAAAAGTCCTTGAGAATAGTCGAATCTCTTTGGGTAGTCGACGTCTATCTAACCTTAGGAAATCTATCCTCAATTTCAAGCTCGTAATCGCTGATTTTATGTGTTTCAATTCTGGATTTGCCGCCGCTAACTCTGAGATTTGTCACTTTTATGTGGATTTTTACGTGTTTTATGTGATTTTACCTGTTTATGTGTTTCGTTTTTTAGTGATTTATTCGATTTTCGCTCCTCGCTTTAATCAACCCGCACAACTCGCACTACACATCTACCTCAACATGCTAACAAATCGCTGCTACTTGTGGATAATCGCATGTTGTACTACACGCTTATGTTATGCTACCCGTTGTGTGCTCGCTAAATGCAATCGTTATTCTCGAACTCGCGGACTTTGAATAATAGGTTTCTGTGTTCTGACTGCCTCATGTGCTTCTATGCCTTACGTGCTAATGTGCTTCCATGTGCTTATGTGTTCTGTGATTATGTGCTTATGTGCTTATGTGGTTGTATGGTTGATGTGTTCCTGCGCTTTAGTAAGTAGTACGTGTGAGGTGAGATTCGATTATATAGCGTTTTGAATCCTATGGCGTTGTCTGTTGCAGACAATGTCGTCATCTGGATCTCGTCTCTCTCGCGCTCACCGAAGAAACCTGGATAACAAACGTATCGCTGCCCTCGTCTCAAAGCAGATAGCGAAAGTTATCCCCTAGATTGTTAGTGAACTAAAAGAAAACGCTAGCAAGTCTTCTGAAGAGTCCAGGACTGATGCTCCTAAAGCTGCTCTTAACTTTAAGCAGTTCAAAGCTTGCGGACTGAAAGAATTTACTGGCGAAGATGGTCCTACGGCTATGTTTCAATGGTTTGATTCGATCGAGGTCACCCTACGCCAGAGTGGCTGTCCTGATAATCTCGGTACTCTTAACGCAACTGGCGTCTTCCAATCCCGAGCTTTAGATTGGTGGATGGCCAAGAGAAACAAACGCGGAAATGATGCAGCTTACGGGTTGACGTGGGATGAGTTGAAGGACGTTGTGATGCAAGAGTTATGTCCTCCCCACGAGCGCCAAAAGCTGGAGGACGAGTTCTGGCATATCAAGTAGAAGGATGGTTACAACGCTAGTTTAACTGCTCGCTTCAAGCAGTTGAGTATCATCTGTACAGGTCAGGTTACTACCCCCGAAATCACCATCAAGAAGTATATCCGTGCTCTTCCAGATTGCATGGCTGATTTGGTTCAAGCTGCAAAGACAACAACAATTGAGGAAACTTTCTTACTCGCTGTTGAGATCAACGACAAGCGAGTCAAGTCTGGTTACAGGGATAAAGCCTCCAAGAATCTGCATCAAGCTACCGCTATCTCAACCGCTGAAGCAACCGCCAGCGCTCCGCAGTCTTCAAAGTCCTCTCGTCGCAAGAGGAAGAACAACAACAGTAGCAAAAATTGCGCTATCACGACCGTCGCTCCGCTTCAAGTTGTTCAAGTTCAACCGCAACCCCAACACCGCCAAGTAGCGGCCCCGGTTACCAACGCACCGCTGGCTAAGCGTGCGTACACTGGTCCTCACCCGGCTTGCCCTACTTGTACTTATCATCACCCAGTGGGAATCGCTTGCAGATACTGTGTGCACTGCAACATGTACGGTCACTTCACCGCCAACTGCCGTATTGGTCCACGTCAAGCTCCAGATCCAGCTCAAGGTCAAGCTCCTGCTCCTCAAGCTCTACTTCCTGCTCCTCAAGGCCAGCAAGCGGCTCCTGCACCCGCGATCCATGCTAGAGCTTGCTTTACGTGTGGTGATCCCAACCACTTCGCAAACATGTGCCCGAATCGAGTGGTGAAACAAGAGCCATAACAGCAGCAGCCCCAGCAACAAAAGCAGCAGCAGCAGTCAGCAGCCCGCGGACGTACTTTCAACATCAATGTCCGCCAGGCTCAAGCAGACAACAATGTGGTTAATGGTATGTTCCTTGTGAATGGTATATATGCTTCGTGTTTATTTGATATTGGAGCTGATAACTGTTTTGTATCGCTTGAATTCGAAAAGCTCCTGAATCGTAAGCGCGCCCATCTCCCCTCGATGTTCGATGTTGAAGTTGCCACCGGAAGAACCGTCGTTGTCAGTTCTATTCTTTGTGATTGTACTCTCGAACTCAACAATCACATCTTTCCTATGAATCTTATTCCGATGCAGCTCGGTAGTTTTGACGTCATAGTAGGCATGGACTTTCTTCGCGAAAACCATGCTGAAGTTGTATGTTTCGATAAGATGATTCGATTCTCGCTCGCTAATGGTGATCAATTGTGTGTCTATGGTGAAGTCGGGTCGAAGAAACTCCAACTCATGTCATGTGTCCAAGCAAGCACGTATCTCCGCAAGGAATACAGAGCTTTCTTGGCTAACATTGTAGTAGCGGAGAAGGAAAAGAAAGGTAATCCAGGAGTAAACGATGTCCCCGTTGTTTGTGAATTTCCTAACGGTTTTCCCGACGATCTACCCGGTTTACCTCCGAGTCGTGATATCGACTTTCGTATCGACCTCATTCCTGGAGCCAATCCTGTTGCTAGAGCTCCTTATCGACTCGCTCCATCCGAAATGCGCGAACTCTCGAGTCAACTCCAGGAATTTCTTGACAAAGGCTTCATTCGCCCTAGCACCTCTCCTTGGGGCGCACCAATCCTTTTCGTCAAAAAGAAGGATGGGTCGTTCTGGATGTGCATCGACTACAGGGAATTGAATAAGCTGACTATCAAGAATCGTTATCCCATACCTCGAATCGATGATTTGTTTGATCAACTACAACGTGCTACGTGTTTTTCGAAGATCTATCCACGCTCAGGCTATCATCAGTTACGTATTCAAGAGGAGGATATACCCAAAACCGCTTTTCGCACTCGATACGGCCACTATGAGTTCGTTGTTATGCCTTTTGGTTTAACCAACGCACCCACGATTTCCATGGATCTGATGAATCGTGTGTGTAGACCTTTTCTCGACCGCTTCCTCATCGTGTTCATCGATAATATCCTGATCTATTCCAAGTCGAAAACCGAACACGCGCAACACCTACGTTTGGTTCTCGAATTGCTCCAATGGAATCGACTTTATGCCAAGTTCTCCAAGAGCGAATTTTGGCTGGAGGAGGTTCAATTCCTCGGTCATATTGTCAATAGTCAAGGTATTCACGTCGACCCCGCGAAGATCAAAGCTGTTAAGAGTTGGATTACACCTAAGAACCCGTCTGAAGTTAGTTCTTTTCTCGGACTAGCGGGTTATTATCGTCAATTTATCGAAGGATTCTCTAAAATCGCCATGCCGCTCACTTCTCTCACGCATAAAGACAAGCCTTTTGTTTGGGGAACTGAACAAGAGACTGCCTTTTGAACACTCAAGCATATGCTCTGCATGTCACACCCCAACCACGTAAAACAACAAATCGTGGCGGAAACGTCGGGGAGTGTTGTAACAGAATTATTGTTTCACAACCATGGCTACAAAAAATTTCATTTTATTGATTCATTAAGTAATTTACATTGTCTTAATACAAAACAAACAGTTACACGTCGACTATTATTGTTATTACGTCACTAAGGCCTCGTCCAGATCCTATGTGACTCATGCATCCTAGCATTCAACATCAAGCAACAACACCTGAAACATATGTAAAAACAAAGCCAGGAAAGAAATGATGGCGAGCACATAGGTTTATGAGAGTGTCGAATTCATGGCTAGTTTACATGTTGCAATACTTAATTAAAAACCTTGTTTTGAAAAGTATAGTATTGCGACATAATTAACCAACCCAAATCAAGTTGGTTATAATTTATAAAATCTCGAAGCCATGATTCTTAACCCAAAAACATTTGTTTAATTAAATCGAATTGTAAAACATCTCGTAAAAACTCGTATGGTTTATATCCTTTCGAAAACATCGTTAAGTGACATCGTTTCAAAATCGCTTGCCCAAGTGAACTAAATAATGACACGGAATATAATATGATGAAAACACTTATATATAAGAAGTACCAGTGGCATATCTACCATGCTTTCATCACATTACACCCATCCCATTACCTAATCACCACCCAAAACCAATCGTTTATTCAAATCGTTTATCTCGTTTAAGTCGTTTCAAATCGCTTAACTCGTCCCAAAATCGTTTAACTCGTTTTAATTGTGAAAACTACTTTTGGTCCTCTCGCTAATAACATCCAAACCTTCGTGACTCGACTATCTCGCTTCTCGCATTAACAAACCACCAAAAGGTAAGTTAACTATCACAAATTCAGTCGTTACCCACATAACCATGGGTGCAGTCTAATAACGGGATTTATCAGATCCTATGGTACCATAACCTAATACTGGTCGGCTTGATCAATGCTAATGAATGTCATTCGTTATGTATTTACATCCAACAAGTTCGTTTACATTATCGAAATCGTTATTAGTTTAATATAAACCATCTTAATCGCTTTTGAAACCATCGTTTAAACCTCGAAAATCGTTTAACACATATGAATCACCCCAAAACAATTGAAAACAGTAAAATAGGTGAACTATGTACTCACATCGAAGTGCAAAGTATCCTCAATCCAAAGAATTCAACAAACTCAAGCAAACAAGGGAAATTCAAATAGCACCTAGTAATCGAATCACTAGATCAAATAATCGACACCTAAATCGGAAGATCAGATAGAATGAGGTCTTGTAAACCAAATGAGTGTTGGAACTCAAGTAATATGGTTTAACAAAGTCTACATTCTAAATCGGAACCTAACCTAAGTGCTTTCGACCCGTTATGACCCGTTTAGGTAGCTTACGCTACTTTAACGCGTCGTTCGCGTAAAACACGTTCGAGACGTCTAACTATCCCTATGACAAGTTTTATATGCCTTAACATGTTTAAATATGTTGCATAATCAGTTATGTGACAAAAGTTTAAGTTACATATGCTTAAAATCCAATTATGCATGAAAAGGGCGTTTTGGTCATTTACCTAAGGCATATAAACTACCTATCATACAACTACTTAAACTAAGTGACCATAAGGTATAACCTCGGAAGGTTATTCCCTATACAACTATGGTCACTAAAGATGCTTGGTTGGATCCTAATGATCGACCAAACGGGTCTAGTTCGAAATTCTAAGCGGTGGTTTAGACCGCTTGACTTACGACTCTAAACAAGCACTAAACTAAAAGTGACGAGCTAAGCATGTTAAAACATGCTTAAATAAGTTACAAAACAGGTTTAGATATCAAAACAAAGTGTTTTAATACCCTAGAGTAGTTTGGTTGCAAAATACACTTAAATGCGTATTTTGACAGTAACTACGACTCGTCACTATGCCTAGTCAACGTGGTAATCAGTAGGTATAGTCACTAGGGACTATAACCATCGTGATTACGCTCACGTTGCGAAGTTCAACGAACTTCGTGTTGACCATAACCTGGTCAAAGCAGAAAGTCAAACACAGTTTGACTTTCATGCTTAAAACGAAAGAAAAGAACGAAAGAAGCTTACAAAGGGTCCAAGCTAGGAAGATCTTGATCCAAAACACTCGGGTATGAAGTTTTATAACTTTAACTTAGAGTTATTCAAATCAAGGTGTGCAGAAACAAATGAAGGGCATGGGTATTTATAGATTTTGGTTAACCGTTAGGATCGTTTCTCGCTTTCCATGCTTCGATCTTGGCCCTCCACTTGGGCACATGGTTTTCAAAACCATGGGTATGCCTAATTCCATCAAATTTGAGCCCCAAGTATGCCAAATCAGGGGTTAAAACCCATCAAAACAGTTGGAATGGCTAGAAACAATGAATCTGTTCTGCAAGTCTGTCGCACCCGCGAAAGAGATCTCTCTCTTTTACGCGGCCCGCGAGAAAGGAGTTTCACAGATTCTCGATAATGGCCCCTGAACGTGTAAAACTCGGTTTTTGGCACTTTTAAGCCCCGTTAACCCCATTTCAAGGATATAGAATGAAGTTAAAGTATAGGGAACTTGAAATGTGCAAAAAAATATCTCGGATGTCGGTTCGTTTGGTCATACGGTTGCGTTGTTTGGTTAATTACGACGAAAGTCGTAACGAACGCAAAAACGATCCAAATTACGCGACGAATGGAATTTTATCATGCCAATCACTAAAATAAAATATTTTAATGATTACATAAATTTTTGGGTGTCCGGATATATTCAGAATGTAAGATATGCGCGAAAATGCAAACTTGTGCACTTTTTGACGCTTTTAGTCCCTATTGATCACTAAAGTTTATTTTAGCATACCGAACCCCTCAAAGCATATTTCTAAGCTATTTAAAGGATATTTAGGGTATGTTTAACTTATGATCAAGTTCCGGAATGTTTGTTACTATACAAATCGGTATAGTTTCACAGTTTGACATAAATAGTCCCTACGATCGAACAAACTTGTTTTCAACACACCAAACCATCCAAAACTTATTTCTAAGTTATGTGGAGGTTATTTAAGGTATGTTAAGCCTATGTCACTATTCCAGAGTGTTTGTCGTGTTAAAATGAGTGCGTTTACGCACCAGTTTGCGTATAACCTTCAAGAAAGCGATTTAAAGCTTGAAATCGAACTCGAATCAAATCGTAAAATCATCAAACACAAATACACACATAATAACACCAAAACACATTGTTTTGTTAATAATTAACATTGTTTTACATTATACATCGATTACAGAGCACAGTTGTCACAGTCTCCCCTACTTTAGGAAATTTCGTCCCAAAATTTTAACTAGAGGAAACTTGTGAGAACAATTCCGGATATTTCGCCTTCATTTGGTCCTCACGTTCCCAGGTAAACTCTGGGCCATGTTTAGATTCCCAGCGAATCTTGACCAATCGAATACGTTTGTTCTTCAACTGTTTGACTGCACGGTCCATTATCTCCACAGGTTTCTCGACAAAGTGCATCGTTTCATCAACTTGAATTTCGTCGAATGGAATGTGAAGATTAGCGTTAGCTAAACACTTTCACAAATTGGACACGTGAAAAGTCGGATGAATATTTCTAAGCTCTAGAGGTAGCTCTAGTCGATAGGCAACCTTTCCAACTCTTTCAACAATCTTAAATGGTCTAACATATCGTGGTGCAAGTTTTCCTTTCTTTCCAAATCTTACCACTCCTTTCCAAGGTGACACCTCAAGTAGGACATGGTCTCCGACTTGAAATTCGAAGGGCTTGCGTCGCATATCCGCATAACTCTTTTGACGGCTTCTAGCTGTCACAAGATTATCGCGAATTTTCTTGATTTTATCTGTTGTTTCCAAAATGAGCTCAGGTCCAGTAAGCTGAGCTTCACCGATCTCATTCCAACAGACAGGTGAATGACATTTTCGACCGTATAAAGCTTCGAATGGTGCCATATTGATACTAGCATGATAACTGTTGTTGTAAGAGAACTCGGTCAATGGAAGATGAGAATCCCAATTACCACCAAAGTCTATCACGCATGCTCTAAGCATATCCTCCAAAGTTTGAATCGTCCTCTTAGATTGTCCATCTGTTTGGGGATGATAAGCAGTGCTTAGATTTAGTTGGGTTCCCATAGCAGATTGCATGGTCTTCCAAAAATGAGATGAAAATCAAGCATCACGATCAGAAATGATATCCAAAGGAACACCATGTCGAGATACAATCTCATCAACATAAATCTTTGCAAGTTTATCAGCAGATAGATCCTCGCGAATCGGAATAAAATGAGCTGACTTCGTTAATCGATCGATAACAACCCAAATAGCATCGTGACCTTTAGATGTACGCGGTAATTTAGTGATGAGATCCATAGCAATGTTCTCCCACTTCCAAACCGGTATCTATGGTTGTACGAGCAAACCAGATGGTCGTTGATATTCAGCCTTGACTTTGAGACAAGTTAGGCATTTCGATACATACAAGGCAATAACCTTCTTCATACCAGGCCACCAGTACTAAGTACGAAGATCCTTGTACATTTTATCAGCACCAGGATGGATAGAATATCGAGACTTGTGAGATTCGTCCATTACCAAGGTGCGAAGGTCGTCTTGTTTCGGAATCCACAAACGATCCTTGAAATAAAGTAAACCATCGTCCTTCGTTTCGAGTTTAAGCTCAAGTTGAAGCGGTAGCTCATATTTCAATAAGCCTTTGACCACACAAGATCGTTGAGCTTGAAGGACACGAGATTGAATATCGGATAGATTTTGAATAAAATGAAGCTTGACTCGCTCCTTTCGACTAAGCGCATCGGCTACGACATTCGCCTTACCAGGATGGTAGCGAATCTCGCAATCATAATCGCTTAAGAGTTCAATCCAACATCGTTGCCTCATGTTCAGCTCCTTTTGATTGAGAATATGCTGGAGACTTTGTGGTCTGTGAAAACCACACACTTCGTGCCATAGAGATAGTGTCTCCAGATTTTGAGAGCAAATACCACAGCACCTAACTCAAGATCATGAGTTGTGTAGTTCTTCTCGTGAACTTTCAACTGTCTCGACGCATATGCTATGACTTTACCTCGTTGCATAAGAACACAACCAAGTCCTAGATTTGACGCGTCACAATAGACAATAAAATCATCATTTCCCTCGGGCAAAGATAGAACAGGAGCATCACAGAGCTTCTGTTTCAGCGTTTGGAATGCTTCTTCTTGCTTGGGTCCCCACTCAAAAGGCTTATTCTTCTGAGTCAAAGCAGTGAGTGGAACCGCAATCTTCGAGAAGTTCGAAATAAAACGACGATAATAACCAGCGAGACCAAGAAAAGAACGAATTTCTGTAGGTGTCGTTGGTGTATTCCAATCCTTAATTGCTGTAAATTTTGGAAGGATCCACATGAATACCCTGCTCGTTGACTATATGACCCAAGAATTGAACTTCTTTAAGCCAGAATTCACACTTGGAGAATTTAGCAAAAAGTTGTTTCTTCTTCAGGAGTTCCAAAGTCAAACGAAGGTGTTGCTCGTGATCGGCTCGAGACTTCGAATAAATGTGAATATCGTCGATGAACACAATAATGAACTTGTCTAAATAAGGTTTACAGACCCTATTCATTAAGTCCATGAAAATAGTTGGGGCATTTGTCAAACCAAAAGGCATGACAGTGAACTCGTAATGCCCATATCTCGTGCGGAAAGCAGTTTTGGGAATATCTTCTTCGAGAACACGAAGTTGATGATACCCATAACGCAAATTGATCTTGGAAAAACAGGTAGCACCTTGCAGCTGATCAAAGAGATCATCGATTCGAGGTAGGGGATATCGATTCTTGATGGTAAGCTTGTTAAGCTCACGATAATCGATACACATTCGAAAAGACCCATCTTTCTTCTTCACAAAGAGGACAGGAGCTCCCCAGGGCGAAAAGCTCGGTCGGATGAATCCTTTATCAGATAACTCTTGAAGCTGTTTCGATAATTCTTGCATCTCAGACGGTGCAAGACGATAAGGTGCTTTCGCAATCGGGTTAGCATTGGGTATAAGGTCAATATGAAATACGACTTGACGAACTGGAGGCAAACCAGGCAGTTCATCAGGAAACACCTCTGGATAATCCCGAACAATCGGAATATCCTGAATACTCTTGCTCTTGCCTTTCTCCTCGGTGACATGTGCCAGAAAAACAACATATCCTTTTCGTAAATAACTTTGGGCTTTCGTACACGACATAAGTTTCAATCCACCAGATGGTTTCTCGCCACAAACTTCCAGAACATCGCCAGACGAAAGAGGAATACAAACGATCTTATCGAAACAAACCACCTCAGCATGATGTTTGGTCAACCAATCCATCCCAACGATAATATCGAAACTCCCAAGTTGCATCGGTGTGAGGTCAATAGGAAAAAGATGGTTATCAAGGTTCAACTGAAAATTGCGAATAACAAAATCGAGAACGAGCGGTTTACAAGTAGCAACTTCGACAGATAAGGGTTTCTTCAGTTTAGTTCTTGGTATCGCAAGTAAAGGCTCAAAAGATAACGAAACAAAACTCCTATTGGCACCAAAATCAAAAAGAACAGATGCAGGACGATTGTTAACAAGAAAGGTACCATTGACAACGAGGTTGTCAGCTCGAACCTCGTTTGCATTCAGATTGAATGCTCGTCCACGAGCGGGATCGACAATTGGAAAAACAAAAGAGGTATTGAAAACATCGACAAAACACAAGGAAGGCGATCATTCGTTTGTTACCTCGAACAAACAAACGACACGCAGTGACTAATCAAAGTGATTGGATCAAAATAATGTATCACGAAGACATGCTCGCCTATAAGTGAACACTCACCCCAAGAGTTCCCAGGTAAGAGTGATTGGTCCGATTATGTGGATTTGTACGAACACTCTAGCCTTAGACAGAAAACTCAGGGTACAGGCACTCACTCTTCCAGTTTGCACGTGTTCACATTATTTAGACCCAAACTTTGAAGAGATTTTCAAAAATTAAAGGGTTCAAAACCTTATAACAAATCACTTACGAAGAAATGATTAGTTTTCAAAGCGGAATTGAAATTTGTGTTCTCATTGTGGTTATCACCTAAGGATAGGTGACGGTTTTGTTTTAAAATCTAAACGCAAATCTTCTTGCGTTAGGGTCCTAGAAAGTTATAGTCTAGGTCAACGCATTACAAATAACCTAATTCCCTATAACCATTGGCTCTGATACCAACTCTTCTGTCACACCCCGACCACGTAAACCAACAAATCGTGGCGGAAACGTTGGGGAATGTTGTAACAGAATTATTGTTTCACAACCATGGATACAAAAAAAAAATTGTTTTATTGATTCATTAAGTAATTTACATTGTCTTAACGCATAACAAACAGTTACACATCGACTATTATTGTTATTACGTCACTAAGGCCTCGTCCAGATCCTATGTGACTCATGCATCCTAGCAATCAACATTAAGCAACAACACCTGAAACATATGTAAAAACAAAGTCAGCAAAGAAATGTTGGCGAGAACATAGGTTTATGAGAGTGTCGGATTCATGGCTAGTTTACATGTTGCAATACTTAATTAAAAACCTTGTTTTGAAAAGTATAGTATTGCGACATAATTAACCAACCCAAATCAAGTTGGTTATAATTTATAAAATCTCGTAGCCATGATTCTTAACCCAAAAACATTTGTTTAATTAAATCGAATTGTAAAACATCTCGTAAAAACTCGTTAATAAAACTCGTATGGTTTATATCCTTTCGAAAACATCGTTAAGTGACATCGTTTCAAAATCGCTTGCCCAAGTGAACTAAATAATGACACGGAATATAATATGATGAAAACACTTATATATAAGAAGTACCAGCGGCGTATCTACCATGCTTTCATCACACTACACCCATCCCATTACCTAATCACCACCCAAAACCAATCGTTTATTCAAAGCGTTTATCTCGTTTAAGTCGTTTCAAATCGCTTAACTCGTCCCAAAATCATTTAACTCGTTTTAATTGTGAAAACTACTTTTGGTCGTCTCGCTAATAACATCCAAACCTTCGTGACTCGACTATCTCGCTTCTCGCATTAACAAACCACCAAAGGGTAAGTTAACTATCACAGATTCAGTCGTTACCCACATAACCCCCACACATAACCATGGGTGCAGTCTGATAACGGGATTTGTCAGATCCTATGGTACCATAACCTAATACTGTTCGGCTTGATCAATGCTAATGAATGTCATTCGTTATGTATTTACAACCAACAAGTTCGTTTACATTATCGAAATCGTTATTAGTTTAATATAAACCATCTTAATCGCTTTTGAAACCATCGTTTAAACCTCGAAAATCGTTTAACACATATGAATCACCCCAAAACAATTGAAAACAGTAAAATAGGGGAACTATGTACTCACATCGAAGTGCAAAGTATCCTCAATCCAAAGAATTCAACAAACTCAAGCAAACCAGGGAAATTCAAATAGCACCTAGTAATCGAATCACTAGATCAAATAATCGACACCTAAATCGGAAGATCGGATAGAATGAGGTCTTGTAAACCAAATGAGTGTTGGAACTCATGTAATATGGTTTAACAAAGTCTACATTCTAAATCGGAACCTAACCTAAGTGCTTTCGACCCGTTATGACCCGTTTAGGAAGCTTACGCTACTTTAACGCGTCGTTCGCGTAAAATGCGTTCGAGACGTCTAACTAGCCCTATGACAAGTTTTATATGCCTTAACATGTTTAAATATGTTTCATAATCAGTTATGTGACAAAAGTTTAAGTTACATATGCTTAAAATCCAATTATGCATGAAAAGGGCGTTTTGGTCATTTACCTAAGGCATATAAACTACCTATCATACAACTACTTAAACTAAGTGACCATAAGGTATAACCTCGGAAGGTTATTGTAACACCCTTCAAAATTTTACTTAAATTTAATAACAGTTTATATCATTTTTAATAAAAGATGCTTAATTAACATAGATTTCATAAAAGAAGTTTATAAGTAGCATAAACCTTAGTCAACCAACGACTAAGTTAAAACATTCCAAAAGTTGTTTAACAATTGTTTACAACCCATAAACAAAGTCTATTAAAGATTTAAAACTTTGCGCAAGCTTGTATGTAGTGTTCGGTTCTTCAAAATCTAGTTCGATCATCTTCCGGGTACTTTCCAACATCACCTAAGATCAAAACCATAACAAATATTAGTTTTGATCAAGTTACAATGGATACAAACAAGTTCCAAAGGTCAACAATCAAGAAAAAAATAAAAAAAATTCCGGAAGAGGGCTTCGCGTGACGCCAAGGACCTTCGCGTCACGCCTAGCCCCTATTTTCTCAGAATGTTTGTTTCTTTGCTGCTGCAGATTCCCAACTCCAAATGTTATCAAGTTCTAACTTAAAATAGCCATAACTTTTGACTCGTAAGTCCGTTTTAGGTGATTCTTTTTCCTATACGTCTGTAAATTCGTTACCGACATGCCTATTACAAATTTCATACCGAAAAATTTGTTTACGGACCGAAAGACTATATGTCCATATACAATTATTCGACCCATTCTAACTTAGCCATTTTACTACCATTTAACTAGTAAACCTAAGGCACTTATTACCCAAACTCCGGGGCTTATTGTCACTGGCACTTCATTACCAAACCTATGGCTTCGTGCTCTTGTGACCATTTCCGCCACTTCTTTCTACTTACAATATTAATACTACAAAGTATCATTATTCGACCCGTTTGGTCCATCTACGGAAAATTCTCCATTTTGATGGCTACCAAACGACTACAAACCAACTCTTAACCTACGGATTTAAGTAACGTACATGATCGCTACAACCAACACAATTTTTTTTATCAACAACGCATAGTTTAACAACAATTCATCAAATGTAACGGATCAAGTTACATACCTTTAAAGCAAGTCCTTCAAACGTGCGTCCACACCGGTTTGTCCGCTTGATGCCCCGGCTTCCTTTCCTATAGAGTTCAATCACTTTATGTTTAGAACTCTTTGTTTCACATATATAACGCACATTTTGCCATACATCATAATTATGCGTTTTTAACTTAAACATTTCAGTTTCAAGCTTTCTTTGAGGCATTTGAACAAACATTTCAAGGGCAGATTTTACATGATTACATAACCAATCCCTAACTTATCATTTAGCCCAAATTTTATCAATCAAGCTTTCATTTATAGGGTTTAACATTCAGATTTCAGAAATCTTTTCCTAAGGACCACATTACCCTAGGAAATTGCTCAAAACCCTAGTGTTCATCATCTTCATACAAAACCCATGAATGACCTTCAAAGTATTCATGAAATTTCCAGAATTTAGGCATATTTTCACATGTTTTTGTCTAGGTTTTGCTCCTAGACACTACATCATTCCTATTCAATCCAAATAACACACATGCAACATCTAATTTCAGATTTTCCAAATTCATGAGAATTTCAAGTTAAGAGATTTCCCAAAATTTTACATACCTTGTAATCCCCTTGTGATGAGGATCAGTAATCTATGTTTGGATTTTGATTTGGGACAGAATTTAGCCTTCAATTGATTGATTTTGTGGATGTTTAGAGTTTGAGAATGGGGGTGTCGCCCCCTGCTTCTTCTTGATCGACCAGACCCCCAAATGGGGTGTTTGGTTTTTGTTTTTATTAAAATTTGCAACATAAGTTTCACTTTTTTCATCATTGGTCCCTTCACTTTTGTTTAACATATAGTTTTGGTTATTTAACCCTATTATAAGCTATTTCTAGACTTGTAACTAACTAGGTTAAAATTCCTAGTTAGTAAGTTCTCATTTATTTATACTTTATAATCCTAATATAAAGTTTTATATTTTCGGGGTGTTACAGTTATTCCCTATACAACTATGGTCACTAAACATGCTAGGTTGGATCCTAATGTCGACCAAACGGGTCTAGTTCGAAAGTCTAAGCGGTGGTTTAGACCGCTTGACTTACGACTCTAAACAAGCACTAAACTAAAAGTGACGAGCTAAGCATGTTAAAACATGCTTAACTAAGTTAGAAAACAGGTTTAGATATCAAAACAAAGTGTTTTGATACCCTAGAGTAGTTTGGTTGCAAAATACACTTAAATGCGTATTTTGACCAAAACTACGACTCGTCACTATGCCTAGTCAACGTGGTAATCAGTAGGTATAGTCACTAGGGACTATAACCATCGTGATTACGCTCACGTTGTGAAGTTCAACGAACTTCATGTTGACCATAACCTGGTCAAAGCAGAAAGTCAAACACAGTTTAACTTTCGTGCTTAAAACGAAAGAAAAGAACGAAAGAAACTTACAAAGGGTCCAAGCTAGGAAGATCTTGATCCAAAACACTCAGGTATGAAGTTTTATAACTTCAACTTAGAGTTATTCAGATCAAGGTGTGTAGAAACAAATGAAGGGCATGGGTATTTATAGATTTCAGTTAACTGTTAGGATTGTTTCTCACTTTCCGTGCTTCGATCTTGGCCCTCCACTTGGGCACATGGTTTTCAAAACCATGGGTATGCCTAATACCATCAAATTTGAGCCCCAAGTATGCCAAATCAGGGTTAAAACCCATCAAAACAGCTGGAATGGCCAGAAACAATGAATCTGTTCTGCAAGGCTGTCGTGCCCGCGAGAGAGATCTCTCTCTTTTACGCGGCCCGCGAGAAAGGAATTTCACAGATTGTCAATAATGGCCCCTGAACTTGTAAAACTCAGTTTTTGGCACTTTTAAGCCCCGTTAACCCCATTTCAAGGCTCCAGAATGAACTTAAAGTATAGGGAACTTGAAATGTGCTCAAAAATATCTCGGATGTCGGTTCGTTTGGTCATACGGTTGCGTTGTTCGGTCAATTACGATGAAAGTCGTAACGGACGCAAAAACGATCCAAATTACGCGACGAATGGAATTTTATCATGCCAATCACTAAAATAAAATATTTTAATGATTACATAAATTTTTGGGTGTCCGGATATATTCCATACATAAGATATGCGCGAAAATGCAAACTTATGCACTTTTTGACGCTTTTAGTCCCTATTGATCAATAAAGTTTATTTTAGCATATCGAACCCCTCAAAGCCTATTTCTGTCACACCCCGACTCGCAGCGGAAGACAATCGCGGGGTGCGGCAGACACATGGCACTCCTCATAATTTAAAAACATTACATTACATAAAACAGGAGCATCGGTTACAACGTCTTTGAACTATCACATTACAAACCATATATTAAAAGCGGTACTACAAGCCATTATAGCTTTTATTATGCTACGTCCGCCTACTAGATCCTTCCATACGCACACGTTCACTCCTGTTTTGTTTTACCTGAAATGCATGTTAGTTTTTAAAAAGGTCAGCTAAACGATGTCGGTGAGTTACACTGGTTTGATTGTTTCGTTTCAAAATGTATCAACATGTTTAATTGCACATATCACGGTTCATAGATGGAATTACACGAGTGTCACAAGTGAAACCTAGACTGTTTTAATCGTACCGTGTCACACAGACACATACTCGCACCACCTGCATCTCATGAAGTTCAATGCCCTCGGGTAGTTATGCCTAACAACATAACCTAGTTAGGGCGCGTGCAGTTGCTTGGCTGTCGGCCGCACCTGTCCGGCGGGCAACTGGGTTTGTCAGACCAATAGTACTATCCACTGCCCACGGCTTACGTTAATCACTTGTATCGGGGCTAATATCGCGTGTTAGATAATTCACATCATAGCAAGTTGGTGTAATTAACACAGTTTGTAACATGCAAATCACCCCAGAAAACAGTAAAACAGATTAAAAGTGGGGGAGTGAAACTCACAGTGCAAATGGTAGTCTCGGCTAAAGAGTGTTTAATCAACGAAATCAGCTTTACTTGCACACATGCAAGTAAGGACTCAAATCAGTATCTAAGTCGGTAAGGGTTATAACTTGGATTTGGTCAGGAGTTTTCACCCCGTATTGAGTCTATAGGACACGGGTATGGTGATGGAGGTCAGGGTAGTATTAGTTTTCAGTTTGGCTTCCGGGTAACGGTTCGCGTACCAGCCAATGTCAGTAGTTTAACGTGTTCGGATAATGGTACGGGAATACCAATAGTGCCAACACGTTGTTATTTAAGAATTATTAACTTCTCATTAAGGGAGTTTGGGTGTTTGGGGAGTCCAGGTTGCCCAATTTTGAGTTTCCGTTTCCACCGTCGGGGATTTTCCCGAACTGGTATTGGACACACCCCAAGTGTCCATTCCACCCTGGAATCTTCCAGAATATTCCCGTGTTCTAATTATAGTATTTTTCGGGTTGGGTCAGTTCCCAGTTCCGGCAGGTTCGTTACACGGTAAACTGCCGAAATTGATTTAAAACAACCCATTTTTAATCCCAAAAATTCCCATTTTATCTATAATTTGAATAAAATTCTGAACATTTTTATATAACTCAGAAAAAATCTGTAGAATATGGGAAAATTTTCTGGGAATTTATTTTGGCATTTTACTTGTCTAAATAAATTATTTATAAATCCATATTTAACCACATAATTAAAATTAATTACCATCAGTGATCCAAAAATTCCCAAAACTTTCCTGGACATCCCTTATTTTTCCAGAAACATCTCCAAAAATTTTAAGATTATTCTAGTTTCATTTCAGTGCGTTTCCAGCTACCGAAAAGTCTCAAAAACGCGGATTTTTAACCCAAATCAAAACTCAACCAATGTACCCCTAATTTTTCCAGAACCTTCCTCATATGTTCCTTAGTGTCTCTGTAAAATTTGGTGATTTATTGAATCCGTTTGGTAGTTTTTTCAGAATTCTTTTGGTAAAACAGTCAAAATTTTACCAAAACTCGTAGAAAATTCAAAAAATTCTAACATTTTACTAGGACCTTCCTGAGACTACCCTTCATCACCACACCAAATTTCAGCTCAATTCAAGTATCACGGAACAAGTTATAGCCAAAACAAAATTCTGCCTATCCTAGATTCGGTTTTCGGATGTTATACCTAGCGCAAGCTTCGATTCCAAGCGTTCCTTGTGATTCCAGGAGTATGTGTGGGCTATATTCAGTACCTACACATCAATTACAATCCAAATATGCTAGAACTTAGATCAATCAAGCCTTATTTCATTGTTTTCGGTTAATCGACTAGTTAAGCAATTTCTGTCGAATAGGTGTTGATTAGGGTATCAAAACCCAAAGATTTATAACCATGGCTGCCATATAACACCCGGGAATCCATATGGTGTTCATATTCAGCCCATAAACATGTTTAAACTTCCAAAAATCATGGATTAAAAAGGGTTTTCATGGACTAAACCATGTTTAATCAAGAAACCATGCTTAAAACCTTATGGATTTGAGTTAATACCTTTGATTTGTTGAAGTTTCTTGTGAATTCAACTGGTTGTTCTTGAGAGAAACCAGATTTTTGGAAAGGATTTTGTGTTAAAATGAAATAAATAAATAAAATTTTTTATTTTTTTGATTAAATAATGGGGGGTGGGGGCGGTTTGGGTGTGGGTCCCCCAAGGGACACCTCGTGCTTTGTTTTGAGCACTAAAAGATGATGTTTATCTTCCGTTGAGTGTTTAGGTTCGTTTACGGGTACCGGACGCCTTCTCGATTTGCGTGACGGACTCCGTTTCGCGCGTAATTAGTATCAAAAGACTCGGTTTTAAAAATCATGCATAAACGTCTTGAAATCCGAACCCAGTTACGTTTTAATCATAAAAGACTCCTATTAGGGTGGTTTAAGTGTTTTTAAGCTTGATCGATCGTTCCTTGCACTTTTGATTGCCTTATGTTATTCCTGAAACGAAAGCGTTTCCCTAACCGGGAAGCTGCTTCGTTTTGCGTGCCCGGTCTCTGATTGGCTTCAAACCTTATGTCACAGTCTAAGGCACAAAACTAAGTTTTTCCTAGAACTCGAAATCTTAAATGATGCTACTGATAACCTAATAATCAATGTCAAAGGTTTAGTGCGCTGTTAAATGGAAAGCTCCGGTTTAACACTTGTTTAAAGTCTAAGGATACCAACTTCGCACTGTTGGCCCTTATTAGTGTCATGTCAGTCATAACGTGTTCGAGGATGCCTCCGAGACATAACAGATATCGTTCAAGCAAGCACATAAGTCACACATGTTGTTAGGGTTTTCGTGAAAATAAAGTGTGAAGTGTGCTTTACAGTTTTGGACCGTTTAGGGTGTACCTGGTTTCGTCATGGTTGTCACAATTTATAAGCTATTTAAAGGATATTTAGGGTATGTTTAACTTATGATCAAGTTCCGGAATGTTCGTTACTATACAAATCGGTATAGTTTCGCAGTTTGACACAAATAGTCCCTGCGATCGAACAAACTTGTTTTCAACACACCAAACCATCCAAAACTTATTTCTAAGTTATGTGGAGGTTATTTAAGGTATGTTAAGCCTATGTCACTATTCCGAAGTGTTTTTCGCGTTAAACTGACTGCGTTTACGCACCAGTTTGCGTATAACCTTCCAGAAAGCGATTTAAAGCTTGAAATCGAACTCGAATCAAATCGTAAAATCATCAAACACAAATACACACATAATAACACCAAAACACGTTGTTTTATTAATAATTAACATTGTTTTACATTGTACATCGATTACAGAGCACAGTTGTCACACTGCAATGCTCCCGTTCTCGCTTTACCCGACAGAAACGACGATTTCGTTGTCTATTGCGATGCCTCGAACCTTGGTTTTGGTTGTGTCCTCATGCAACGAGACAAGGTTATCGCCTACGCATCTCGTCAGCTCAAGATCCACGAGAAGAACTATACAACCCACGACCTCGAGCTAGGCGCAGTTGTTTTTGCGTTAAAGATTTGGCGACACTATATGTACGGTACCAAGTGTACGATCTTCACATATCATAAGAGCCTGCAACACATCTTTAACCAAAAAGAACTGAACATGCGCCAACACCGATGGGTAGAACTTCTCAACGATTACGACTGTGTGATTTGTTATCATCCTGGAAAAGCAAATGTCGTTGCCGACGCTCTAAGCCGACGAAGCTATTTGCATTGCACTCGTAATGTTCCCGCCCAGCATCATCTCGAAACCCACATTCGCGACGCCCAACATGCTTGTTTTAATGAAAGAACTTTAAAGAAGGAAAGAATTCTCAATGATGTAGCCCAGTTAGAGAATAAAACGAATGGGATATTCCATTATCTGGACCGAATTTGGATCCCTAAACGGACCAACTTACGACAGATTCTGATGGACGAAGCCCACAAGTCTCAATATTCTATTCATTCCGGTGCCAATAAAATGTACCAGGACCTTCGCTACAAGTAATGGTGGTCGGGCATCAAGAAAGATATCGCTATTTATGTTTCGAAGTGCCTGACTTGCTCGAAAGTCAAGGCCGAGCACCAAAGACCTTCTGGCTTACTCGTCCAACCCGAGATCCCTATGTGGAAATGGGAGAGCATAGCTATGGACTTTATAACGAAACTTCCGTGCACGCCATCAAGTCACGACAACATCTGGGTTGTCGTCGACCGTTTGACTAAATCTGCTCATTTTATGCCGATATGAGAAGACTATAAGGTAGAAAAATTAGCACGAATCTACACCGATGAGATCATCTGTCGACATGGGACGTCTCGCGACATCATCTTTGACCGCGATGGTCGGTTTACCTCGCGTCTTTGGGAAACGTTTCAATCCGCTCTCGGTACTACGCTTAATCTAAGTACCGCTTTCCATCCCTAAACCGACGGTCAGACTGAAAGAACGATTCGTACTCTTGAAGACATGCTCCGCTCGTGTGTCATAGATTTCGGTGGTAATTGGGACGCATACTTATCTTTAGTCGAATTCTCGTACAATAACAGTTATCATTCCAGCATTCAAATGGCACCGTTTGAGGCGTTATACGGAAGAATATATCGATCGCCTATTGTATGGCACGAGATCGGAGACTCGCAAATAACCGGTCCTGAGCTGTTGCAAGAAACGACTGACAAAATCCTCCAAATTCGAGATAATCTGCTGAAAGCCCGGAGTCGTCAGAAAAGTTATGCCGATAGACGACGCAAGCCCCTTGAATTTGACGTTGGCGACCACGTACTCCTAAAGGTATCACCTTAGAAGGGTGTGGTTAGATTCGGTAAGAAAGGAAAGCTCGCGCCTAGATATGTTGGACCCTTTAAGATTCTGGAAAGGATCGGCAAGGTGGCCTACAGACTCGAACTACCGGAGGAACTTAGCAACGTCCACCCGACTTTCCACATTTCGAACCTCAGAAAGTGTCTGGCTGAGCATGATTTACAAGTTCCACTAGAGGATCATCAAGTGAACGAAACATTACACTTCGTGGCGAAGCCTGTCGAGATCATGGACCGAGAAACCAAGAAGCTCAGGCTCTCATGCATTCCCATAGTGAAGGTTCGTTGGGAAGGAAAACGTGGTGCAGAGTTCACCTGGGAACTCGAAAGCGACATGAAGGCGAAGTACCTGCAGTTGTTTGTTATGGCCAAGGCCTAATTTCGGGACGAAATTCCCTTAAGTGGGGGAGGCTGTAACACCCCGTGTTACGAAAGTCAAAGTCAAAGTCAAGATTGAAGTCAAAGGAAGAAAAGATTGCTAATCGCGATCTGTCACTCCTTGCTCAATTACTGATTTGACTTCTTTGACTTGTAATCGCTGCTTTATTTTTATTTTTGCTTTAGTTGTATTATGTGGAGTATCTATTAATAATCGAGGTTTAATCGATGTTATCGCATGTTTTGTCGCTTATCGCATCGCAATCGCATTCGTAACTCGAACTACGCGTTCTGGATATTGTTTTACGTGTATGTGCTACTTATGTGTTACTTGTGCATGTTTATTTATTGTTTGTTGTGGTGATTAATAGGAACGCAATCGCAACTCTATCGCAATCGAATCGCAGACGCTAAACGCAAGTTAATTATAGTGATTCTATGTTAGATATAGTAGTTAGGTTATTTGTGTAACTAATGGTTAATACTATCGCATCGCTCGCTCGAAATGCATCGCAACGCTCAACACGCGAATCGAAACGACGAAACTTAACACGCCGAACACTTGGATCGAGTGGCCATCCGATCGGTGACCCTCGACCCTTGCACTTTCCTTTTTGGGAAACCCTATAAATACCCTCACTTGTCACATCACTTGATGTGACAGCTCCTCTACTCGACCAGCCGCACTCAAGCTCTCTTTCTCTCGATTTCTCACGATTCTTGTAAGTTTTCAACCTAAATCTTGTACTTCTATGATCTACACGCACTTCATCATATTTTTCACCTTTGAATCTTAACTTTTAACCGTGAAATCAGTGGATTTGAGGTGTTCTAGGGTGATGTCATCATGGAGTTCTTATGAACTTCATGTTTTGGCCTCATTCCACCAAGAACAACTTAGATCTGAAAGATTTCCACAGGATTTAACAACGTTTTCGCATAGATCTACACATATTCATGGTTAAACGGATTGAAAGATGGTTTTCCAACTTTCTTTCAACTCTTTTACACTCAATGCACTCAAAACCGATAGAATCGAAGCTCGTTCTCACCTTTTACTCTTTCTTAGTGATGTGTTGGTTCAAGATCTGGTTTCTATCAAAGAGACCATCGGTTTCGGGTTAAACATGAACCACTGTCACGAACCAGTCAACTGATCAGACTTGGGTGATTCCTGGTCGATCGGGTCACTGGGGTCATGATGGGGTTTCTGTTGTTTAGCACGTTGTCATACCGTCTCGATAAACCGCAAAACTTAACGAATTTCCAAGTTAGCAACACGATCAGATCGCAGGACGGATTGCCGTCCGATCGGATTGCTATCCGATCGAACCGCAATCCGATCGGATTGCACTTAAGGTTCAACACGTAACAATTTTTCAACATGTTCAATGCACTACCAGTTCCAACGGATTGCCACCCGATTGGGAGACCACCCGATCGAGTGACAAAACTGCTGTGAACTTGTTCTCTGAGAAATGTCTCGCCGAACGAATCGCCATCCGATCGAACCGCCGTTTGATCGATTGACCTGAAGGATAGAGATACTTCTCTGTTTTCAAAATACTACAACGAAAACTTCAAAAGACAAGCCATCATACACAAACACATCATTCCTAGATGAATGTCAATCCGACCGAATGGCCATCCGATCGGATGACCATCCGATCGGGTTACCATCCGACACTTGGCACTTTACACCGTTTTACGCGCCGCTTATCGTTTATGCTACCGTTAACTGTTCAGGCTAATCTCTCTCATCGCTCCCTTCAATCCAAGAGAGTGTTTACTTGTTAAACACAACTGTGAGTATACTCAATCCCTTTTTGCTTTACGCACTTTTGGGTGTTACATACGTTACTTATATTCAAATCACAATCAACACACAATGCAAACACTATTTATACGCTAACTGTTATTGCATGCTACGTGTTATTCAATGAATGCTTGTATGTTATGTTAACACGGTGATTGTTGCCTGACACCTTAGCAACGATAGTACTATAGTTTGGACTCAGCACCTGTCGTGGACAGGGGTTGTTAAGGGCTTTACTTCATGTGTCCCAGTGGGGATATGTGTTACGCATTCTACAACTCGCAGTCACGTCTATGCATATATCTCTGTCGATAACCTACTAGCTTTTCACTTTGCTACATGTTACATGCTGGTTATGCGTAAATGATTTTTGAACTCTATATGTTAATATCAAACTTGTATGCTCACCTTTACACTATGTGTATTGACTTTATTTTTAACGTATGTGACAGGTGTTTAGGATACTTGCTTGCTTTAATTGCTGGATGTGGAATCAAGTAGGATTGAGAGTCTAGAAACAAAGACAATTTATTTTATTTTAAATCTGAGTTGTCGGAACATGTTATTCGTCTTTGAGATATCGCTGTCTGTAATAATTTACTTGCTTAATAGGTTATGGTATGGGACATAATATTAACTATTCGGTAAAGTAGTTGTTATGGAATTTCTCTTGGACAATCTGTTTCGCTCAGTGTCGCGCCCCGATGTTTCCGCCATCGGTTGGGGTGTGACAACACAGGCCACACGAGCCGCCTCCAGCTCCTCCACCGCTCTCGCAGCCGCGGCCAGCCCTTCCGCGCTTGTTGACCAGCCTTCTACTCACTCCTACACTGCCTCTCGCAGCCGCGGCCGGGGCCGTTCCCGTGGCCGAGGTCGTTCCGGCTCAAGGGGCGACGGTCGTGGTTACGGGGGTCAGCCCCAACATCCTTATATAGTGTTTCCCAACTCCTGGACAGCTCAGCAATGGGGTTCTCTCATCAACAACACCGCTCCACCCTATGGCACACCGCTTTGCCCCTACCCGACCAACCCGCGGCCACATAACGCCACTGCCGGCATCTTAGGGCCACATCCTAATTAAGCTCACACGGCTGCTGCATTCACTCCTACGGACATTCAACAGGCCCTCTACACTCTCGCTCTCAATCAACCTGACCCGCAAGGCATCATGGATACGGGCATAACAGGCCACATGACCACCCCCCCAAGGTAACATCTCTCCGTCTGTTTTTAATACTTGCACTAACAAATTTATTACAGTCGGTAATGGCATGACCATTCCTGTTATCGGACAAGGCAACTTCACCTTACCCCCCACTTAAATTAAACAATGTAATGATTACCCCACATCTTATTAAAACCTTATTTATGTCCGAAAACTCACCACCGACAACTTACTTTCTATTGAATTTGACCCTTTCGGTTTTACTGTGAAGGACCTCAAGACCAAGGCTCCCATCCTACGATGCAATAGCTCGGGCGACCATTACCCGCTGACTTCCCCTCTTCCTTCCCTCTCCAACACCTCTACTGCTTTTGCTGCTACCTCTCAAGATCGTTGGCACCAACGACTCGGGCGCCCGGGCGCTTCTTTATTGCATTCGTTATCTTTACCTATTTCATCTACTATTGATAAACATAATAAAACTTTATGTGAACCTTGTATTTTTTGCGAGAGCACTAAATTTCCCTTTTATGATTCCCCCAATACTACTTATCTACCTTTTGATATTATTCACAATGACCTATGGACCTCGCCAGTGCCTAGCACCGGGGGCCATCGATATTATATTTTGTTTCTAGATGATTTCACTAATTTTTTTGTGGACATATCCAATTGCAAACAAATCACGGGTCTTTTCCATTTTTTTCTCAATTTAACGCCCTAATAACCACCCAATTTGAAAAGAAAATAAAACAATTTCAATGTGACAACGGAAAGGAATACTCCAATTCTTCTTTCCAAACATTTTGCAAACAACACAGCATGCATTTCCGTTTTTCATGTCCCTATACCTCCTCCCAAAACGGCAAAGCCGAATGTAAAATACGAACCATTAATAACATGATACGTTCTCTCCTTGCCCAATCCTCCCTTCCTCCTAATTTTTGGCACCGCACTATTGAAACGGCCACCTACTTACTCAAAATCATCCCCAATAAACACCATAAATTTCTCACCCCTACCACCCGGCTCTACCACCGTGACCTAACTTACGATCATCTTCGGGTGTTCGGTTGTCTGTGTTACCCTATACTTCCATCCACGACTATAAATAAACTCGCCAACCGATCAAAACCTAGTGTTTTCCTCGGCTACCCACCTAACCATCGTGGCTACCGTTGCCTCGATCTTTCCACCAACACTTTCTACGTCTCCCGTCACGTACATTTTGAGGAGACGGTCTTTCCTTTCGCCTCCACCATGCCACCCGCCCCACGAGCTTACGACTTCCTGTCCGATGCTTTTCATCCGCTTCTATGGGATCGGGTTTCCTACCCCTCTACTCGTCCAACCGCTATCCCGCTCACGGCCCAACCCAACACCTCACCCACGGCCCAGCCCACTACCTCTAACCCGCAACCGAACCCGGCCTCTCCCCTCACCAGCTCCACTGTTATTCCTCCATCCTCTCAAAACACCGCCGCCCAGCCACCTCACACCTCCACCAACTCGGCCAATCACCCTTCGTCCAATCCCTCTTCCACTATTCCCACCCGGACCATGCGCACACGCGCAATGGACGGTATAGTTAAACCCAAACATCCGTTCAACCTTCACACTTCTACCATCGTCCCTATACCCAAAAATCCACAAGTTGCTTTGTCCGTACCCGAGTGGTTCAATGCCATGTCTGACGAGTTTAGTGCACTTATTAAGAATGAGACATGGGAGTTAGTTCCTCGGACACCCGACATGAATATCATACGCAGCATGTGGCTCTTTAAGCATAAATTCAGGTCCGATGGGAGTTTGGAACGGTACAAGGCTCGACTGGTTTGTGACGGTCGGAGTCAACAAGTTGGTATTGATTGTGATGAAACATTCAGCCCGGTTGTGAAACCCGCTACTATTTGGTTGGTTCTTTCTCTGGCTCTCTCTCAAGCTTGGCCAATTCATCAGCTAGACGTCACAAACGCCTTTCTTCACGGCAACCTGGAAGAAACGGTCTATATGCATCAACCCATGGGGTTTCGCAGTCGAGATTTTCCAGATTATGTCTGCCGTTTGCGCAAGTCTTTATACGGTCTCAAGCAGGCACCTCGAGCCTGGTACTAGTGCTTTACTGACTTTGTTTTGATGCAGGGGTTCACACAGAGTAAATCAGATCACTCCCTATTTATTTATCGGCATGGTCGAGACACTGCATATCTCCTTATTTATGTTGACGATATTATCTTGACCACCTCGTCGGACGATCTTCGAAGACGTCTAATGTCTGCTCTTGCTGGCGAATTTGCTATGAAGGATCTTGGTCCTCTCACTTATTTTTTGGGCATCTCGGTTACACGGTCTGGCAATACCATGTTCCTTTCTCAGCAGGCTTACACTCGAGACATTATACATCGTGCCGCTATGGATTCTTGGAAGCCAGTCGCGACCCCTGTCGACACCAATCCGAAGCTCAGCAGTGCCTCTTCCACTCCGTTTGCTGACTCCCCTACTTATCGTAGTCTTGCTGGTGCTCTTCAGTATCTTACTTTCACCAGACTGGACATCTCCTATGTCGTTCAGCAAATTTGCATGCACATGCACTCACCTACTGAAGATCACTGGAATGCACTTAAGCGTATCATTCGTTATTTACAGGGCACCTCGGAGTACGGACTTCTTCTAAGTCCTGCTCCTAACTTATCTCTTCGTGCGTATACCGATGCTGATTGGGCTGGATGTCCTGACACTCGTCGCTCCACTTCTGGATACTGTGTTTATTTGGGTGACAACCTCCTTTCATGGTCTTCTAAGCGGCAAGCCACAGTTTCTAGATCCAGTGCTGAAGCTGAATACAGGGGTGTCGCTAATGTTGTTGCGGAAATTTGTTGACTCCGAAATCTGCTACTTGAACTTCATCGCCCATTGTCTTGTGCCACTTTGGTATACTGCGATAATGTTAGTGCTATTTATCTGTCTAGGAACCCCGTGCAACATCAGCGGACGAAACATATTGAGTTGGATATTCATTTTGTTAGAGAGCAGGTCCAACGGGAGTGTGTTCGCGTTTTGCATGTGCCATCGCGTTACCAGATTGCTGACATATTTACTAAAGGGCTTCCTCTTGTCCTGTTTGATGATTTTCGCTCCAGTCTCAACGTTCGGAAGCCTCCCGATTCGACTGCGGGGGTGTATTAGTGCATATATTGTATATATTGTGTATAGCATATCTTTGATATCGTTTCCATACTTAGCGCATTGTAATGTTGTATATATTGTAACCTTTTCTAATGAATGAAATCAATAGTTTACATTCCTCTAATAAAGGAGTTCAGATTGAAGATCCTTTATGCAATAGTTGTGGTTTGGTAGAGGAAAATCCGAATCATATCCTATTTTCTTGTCTTTGGGCTAAGGAAATTTGGTGGAATGTTTGAGCTTGGTTGAAACTGCCTGGCCCAGATCCGTCTTCTATAGGGGTTGATGCCATAAATAAGATTAGAACCTTAAATGGCTCTAATGATTGGAAACAACTGATTGAAGCCTCGTTATTTTCTACGGTCTGGAAAATTTGGAAGTGTAGAAATGGAAAGATTTTTGAAGACAAAAGGGATTCGGTTCCTAAGATGGTTTAAGGAATTAAAGAGGAGTCATTTCTATGGATAAATAATATATCTAAGCATGGGGAGATTAATTGGATTAGGTGGTGTGATTTTAACATAAGAGATGTAATAACTTAATGTTTCTCATTTTTTGTTACGTCGTTTGTTAGGTACTTCCAGCGCCTAGCTGGCTTCGTTTTTTGGCAATAAAATTTTGTGGTTGGTTGTTAAAAAAAATTGTTTGTTAATGACGCGGAAGTAATAAGCAATCATATATTACGATTTACGAACTTGGTCAAAGAAATATAAGAACAATTTCCAGAAATCATAATTCTCAATCTATTAATATTTCAATGTTATTACAATTCGCAACGTTATACACCTATAGTTATAATTGTACCTTAGAGTAGTAATCAAGTTTTAAAAGTGTTCCAATTAGGTCACTTAAGTTTCAGAAGTGTTCTAATCAGGTCACTCAACATTCATTTTTCATTCAAATTAAGGGTTTTTTCATCCATTTCATAGGTAACCGTGGTGATGTGGATTTTTTTTTTCCTTTAATTTGATGCTAACGTCGAGTGATGATGCGTATTTTATCTTGTTTTTCTAATTTTTAATGTTGTATGACATTTTCTATCCCAATAACTAAACTAATGTGTTTCATTATTTTAGGAACTAAATAATACTACTCAATTATAGTGGAAAATTACGCTGAAAGATAATCTTTAAGCCTTAATAGCATCTTTATCTTTCAAGATATTCTTCAAGTGTGATATGTTGTCCTCGGTAGGAATGTCCTTTAGCCGCAACACATAGCAATCTCCTTCGTCTATAGCAACTGCCGCTCGATAGGTGTAGGAATTGTTTTTCATTAGCAAGTAGCTTGTCTTTTGTAGGTTTTGTACCATCAGTCAATAGGTTATATTTTTGGACTAACAATCTCCCTTTTTTTAACGGCCAACGAATCCTCCAAATAGGCTACTGGCGAAATTCACCACATCGGCATACACTTGCCTCTGAACCGGGGAAAACCCTCACCTAGGGCCGTGAACACTCGCCCGAAGACACGACAGTGCGGTGAGGTAAAACCCGCTCAGTTCAAGGATCGAACTAGCGATCTCCACCTATTTGCCTAGTCTCCCATCATCACAAGGTGCCGCATAAAATATTGGGGAGGGCAGGAATCGAACTTGGGTCCCTTAGAACACCAAGACTCTAAGTGATATCAAAACTTGATTTTTCTTTGTTAAGTAGCTAGTTATAGGACTTGAGCTTTGATTCCATCAAAATTTTAGCTAATTCTATTCGCCTTGTGATAGAGAATGCATTGAATTTTCATCATAAGCCCAAACCTTTATAGGTTGTCTAGTTTGGGTGGTGGAGCTAGAACCATGTTGAGTTTAGATCGAAGATCTAGTTACGTGCTTTTGATTTACCTTTGGTTTCTTAGGACCTTGTGTTTTCCTCTTCTGCGTTGGAGGTGGACTTGATCGGTGTTAGATGTTTGCTCAAGAATTCGCCTTAGCTCATCATCAAGAAATAAGGTGTTAGTAGAATGAGATTTACCGGAATCATGTGAACCGAGAGTATCTTCTACTTCTTCAAGTGACTGATGTTTTTATGCGACTTGAGTCATTGGCTGGGCTAGGACGACAATCTTGGGAGATTGGGCTTTTTTAGTAGTTACATGATCCTCAAGTTTTGTGAATTATAATTGATAATATGTTGAGACTATTTATTAACCACATTAGAGGGAAGCATTGCAATTGTATTCTATACAATTCTTAGGAAGAAGCTTGTAAATGTAATTAATACAATGATTAGTGACAAGTGAAGATGAAATCACCAAAACAAACCTGTAACACTTGATAGCTATCAATAATATTAGTATGTATTTAACAGAAGAGCATTGCTTATACTTTTGAGTGTTCTTTCTTATAGTTGAGGTCAAAATTAACATCAAAGAGAAAAAAAAAATAAACAATCTAAAGAATCAAATCAATACATACGAAATTCAAATATAAAAATATAAGCAATATGAGAGGTAACAAAATCCAAATTAAAAAAAAAAAAAAAAAGTTGACCATGTTTAGATCTTTGACTATTGATGGGTTTATTTTAACAGCTTAAAAGAGTTCTATATCTTGACCAGGAATCAAACAAAGGACATACATCATCAATTAGCCATTGAAACCTGGAAAATCTAATGTGGTATCAATACCAAGAACCAATAACCGACACAAACAATATATCATCGATACGTGATAATCCCACATCGAAAAATATGAAAAGTCAATCTCGTATCGACTTGTTAACTTCAATATCCCACCAGAAAAGTTCTGAGCAAGTATGTAAATCTATAGCTCAAACTTTACAAAACCAAAATAATGCATGTGTATGAACCAAATATGAAACGTAACCAAACCAACACTTAATCTTCTAGCTACAGAATTAGTTCCCATGTTTAGAACCGAAAAATATCATAATCGGCACTGAACATGTCTTTTAAATAACCCGTCCAAAGTTAGCAAGTCCGTGACAAAGTACAACTACTAGTTTACTACAAGGCCAAGTGAATTTCCATATTTCCAAACCAATTATAAAAGAAAATAAAAATAAAATAAAAAAGTTGACTTGCAACTACTATGTTAACATGTTCTCAAGTACTTTCCCAACACATGTTTTTGCTCAAAAATAGACAGGCCAGAAAATATCCCTATTTGCCAAATAATCAAGTTTCCGCCTTTTACTCGACAAATCTGTGATTTAACTAACCTGGCTTGATGGAACCGTGTGTAGAATCAAAGATCAATTGGATCTGGTAGGCGGGACCCACGATCACGGTTTATGGAGCTTGAAACCAAATACTCTCGGGACATAATTTTGAGTTGCTTTTTGTGGCTTCAGGTGGCCATAAGTCATCAAGAACAAGTGAGGGAAAGTGGTGCCAAAATAAGCACCATCAATATCTATGGCCGGTGAAGAAAAAGAACATTCGCATTTGCATTAAACTATTTATTGGCATAGAATAACAAACAAAATAATTAAAGCTGGATTTTGTGGTCGTAACTGAAAAATATTATAAATGATATGCTCATATATCATATATGGGACTGGATCATTAGAAAACTATTTCTTCGTGAGAAACTACAAAACTCAATATTGGACATGTGTAATATATATTGCATACATGTGTATTATATATTGCATACATGTAGTACTACATATATTGCGTATATGTTGTATACGATATATTGTGCAGTACTACATATATGCAATATACTACATATACGCAGTATATACAACATATGGGTAGTACTGTGCAGTATATCGTAAAATGCATATATGCAATATTTGTATGCAGTATATATTACAAATGTCCAGTATTGAGTTTTCTCACAAAGATGAGTTTTCTCATAATCCTTCCTCTAGATCCTATGATAATATATGGACAATTTGCATATAATAATATTAACTCTCTGGAATACACGCATGTGTCAAATTAGAGCTCAGGACCTCCCTAGGATCTTATCAACAAGTCCCAGCCAGTTGAGCAATTTATAAATAAAAAAACTTATAAACAAAATATTACATAAGGTTATATAATTAAGATTAAAATCAAGTACAATGCTCACAAAAATTGCATGTTTTGCAAATGTAAGGTTCTTTTAAAGATGTTTTAAGGTAACACGGTTCTTATGATAAAGAGTGTCAAGTTCAATGACTAAAAACGTAACTCGTTCCAAAAGGTTAGTAGTCTAGCTTTGTATAAACCAATATAAACTTTACAAAAAAAGCTAATTTATTCACGTGATATGTGTGTGTGTGTGTGTGTGTGTAATGTAATGCGAGGATACTGCCTTGGTATTTAGATCGAGGGTAGTAGATGTCTTCACACTTGGGACAATAAATTTTCACGGTACTTGAACGCGGTATGTCCGCTTGACCAACAGGAAGGCAAGGTTGACCACAGCAATAAACTCTTGGACACCGTCCAAAGTCATAGTTTTTGTACTTCTCCAACTGCAGAATTTCAAAAACATCCATATACGTTAAACTATTTAATCATAAAATAAGAACAAAAGTGCGGTCACGTTATATACCATCGCAGAAAGTCCCTTGGTAGTTAATATGTACCGCACATGTATCAAGCCGTACAACATCTCCGCTGCTGATTCAACAAGTTCGTTCTGCTCCTCAGTGAACATATCTACTTTTCATAAACAGTCAACAAGTGTTGGCATGAGGGAGAAACAAAGATGGGTTCAAGAAGTGGAACTTGAGACAAGTGTGTAGCATGTGAGTCTTGGTTTTAAAAGGCACAGGTACTCCATAATGTTTAGGTCCCAAAAGCCAAGGTGCAAGCTTCACGTATGTGAGGTGTCAGTATTTATAAACTAGAGTTAAATGCCCGGATAGTCCCTGTGGTTTGACCTTTTTTCACCTTTAGACCCTAACTTTCTAAAATTACAACTATAGTCCCCAACTTTTTCAATTTCGTTCCCGGATGGTCCCTGGTGCAGATGAAGGTTAGTCTTTTCAGTTAAGTGAGTGTGAAATGACCTAAATACCCTTACTATTAAAAAATAAACTTTAAATCAATAACCATCCTCAATCCAAACACACCTCTTCTTCCTCATATTTCAATCCAAACACACCTCTTCTTCCTAATTCTTCATCATCACCACCACCACCATCTTCACCTTTCACCACCACCACCCGCAAGCAGATCCGATTTCCCACATGTGTTTACATTCGGAACCGCCTCATCTGCTTTCCAGGTTCCGATTTCTTGTTCAAACTCATTCAGCATTTCATCGAACACTATGTGCGTATTGTAAATGATCATGTGGGGTTGGTTAATTGATCGTTATTTGCAGTTTGAAGGGGCAGTTGATGAAGGAAATAAAGAAGATAGCATCTGGGATACTTTTTCGAGGATACCCGGTAATTAATTTAGTAAATTAAGTTTGTTTATTGCTGATTTTGACTTTTTTTTAAAGTGCAATTGAGCAAGTGTTTGAGTTTGGGTTTGGTTGATGATTGTTGGTTGATTTGAATATGGAGGATATTGGATTTTAGCAATGCGGATCAGGCGGTTGATCAATATCATCGATTTAAGGTTAGTTTTTTGTTTAATTTTGTGGAAAATTAAGTTGTACGATGTTGAAGGTTCGGATTCTTTACTTTGTTGTGTTTCCAATGTGCACTCACGTGAGGGCATAATAATACCGACCCTACCTCATCCCCTATCTTGTGCATCCCTCTAAATAGTCACTTGCTGGCCACCATCACCATCCACCACGCCGAAGACATTCCAACAAACAAAAAGAGGTACTCGCTTTCCAACCACCATCACCATCCACCACAAAGGATATTGCAGCTGCTTGCTGCCGAGGAGATGGATAAGGGGCAACGATGGTGAAATGCATAAAAAGTACCTCAAATCAATGAAGTGATGAAGATAAAAAAGAAAACAAAAGTCATGGTTTAAAAAAACGGCCGAGGCGTCCGTACTGAGGCGCGCCTCGAGTCGGAACGGAGCAAAAACGCATATGAGGCGGCGCCTCAGGGACAGAAATTATACGTTCGCCTCAGTGCATAGTTATCGATAGCGAATAGCAACAAATAGCGACGAGGTACCTATATGCTATGTAGCGATAGCGACGAAATAGCGCCCGCTATTTTGTGTTTAGCGATAAGGTAGTTAAAAATTTAAGAAATAAAAAATAGCTATTTATATTTTTTTTTATATATATAATGTTAATTTTATACTTTTTACGTATAAATTTTGAAATTCAAGGATCAAATGTAAACTAGTGATGATAGAGGGGGTTAAATGTTAAAATACACAAACTAATTTACACCTTATGTAAATTTTTACAAGTTTTAGGGACTATATGAAAACTAGTGAAAAGATAGAGGGGTTAAAGGTTAAAATCCAAAAAGTTACTTAAACCTAAAAAGCTAAAACACAGAACAAACGCAGCCGCTCTTTTCTCTTCTTCTTCCTGACTTCCGGTACGTTTCCGGCAGAAACTACAGCACCGGAGCCGGAATTCGTGGTCGGAATACCGCAATAATCACGCTATGGAGTCGCTAAGTAACATATTGCGAGGTATGGTCGATTCGCTATGAAGCGCGCGATAGCGAACGCTATGTTCGCTATCGATAACTATGCCTCAGTGGAGTGAGGCGCAAGTTTCGGTTCGAGGCGGAACTAATCTGGCGAGGCGTACGTTTATGTTAGAATGATAGACTAGGGTTTTTTTTTTAGGCGCCAATAAAAAACTGAACTGGAGTAGCGTATAAAAAAAACTGCCTCACGCGGGCACGCATGAGTTCAACCAAATTCCAGCTCAGAAACTCATTTTTGCACCCCCCCCCCCCCCCCCGCGCGGGTAGGACTTGTGGTAAAACATGTCATACAGCTACAATAGAGTAGTAAAGTCTTTACCTTATAAACAACCACTCACTTTGTCCCCACACCAATGTGGGACAAAGTATTTACCACCTTTTGAGACTTTTATTCACACACCCAAAACTTACAACATATAAGTTCTAAACTTTTGCTACTAACTATTAGCTCCATTATCTTAAATGACATATATAATAGTTTTTTTAATTTTATATGTGGAATCTTATTTATTTTCAAAGCATAACATATTTTTTTTCTCTGTGTGCGCTTTTCTTAAATAGCTTTTTTATGTCAAGTATTTGATGAAATTTGAATCTTTTTTATGTTTTTAACTACTGAATCTGATGAAATTTGATGAGAAAACTCTTTTTTTGATGTTTAGTATTTATTATTTTATGATATATATAATTTTAATATTTATTTATTAATACCGCCTCGGCCTTACGCCTCGTTCCGCCTCGATACTTACGCCTCGTGAGGCGAAGGGAAAACGCCTCGAAACTCGTTTCCGTTTTTTTAAACCTTGACAAAAGTTAAAGAAGAACCTCAAACCACCACCTTCTTTGGCTGATGAAACCATAACTGGTTAAGTTTATGGAAGCAAAATCCACGCATGCGTTTGAAGAACCAAAAATCTAACCCAAGTCGGTTATTCTTCCTTAAAATATTCTGAGCCAAGCTTTACGATCAAACAAAAATTGAGGATTTTAAGATCAAACATTGGTTAACGCAAAAAAAGGGGACTGGACTGATTAGGAGGGTTCATGAAGACGAGAGACGGCATAAGGTAAGGGGTTGTTTGACAACTTCTGAATGGTTAAGTGCTGAACCAATAAGAGGTCTGAACCATTAAGTGTTAAAGCAGTAAGAGAGGTATGTACCATTAAGAGGCAGTATAATGCTTAACCGTTTAGAGGCAAATGTCTGATCAATTCAGATTAGAGGTCTTAACCATTCAGAAAAAGTATAATGCTTAACCTTTCAGAGGCAAATGTCTAAACCATTCAGACATTTGCTCGCGAAACAAACAGTCTGAACCATTAAGTGCTGAACCAGTAAGAGGTCTGAACCATTAAGAGCCTCATTAAGAGGTAAACAAACAGCCCCTAAGTCTCCATAATCCAGATAACAACAAGAACTTTCTTTATGAAAGTGATTCAGTATTTTCTTCTTTTTTTTGTTTCGGTTTTAAAAGCATGGGCCTGCGATTAATGCTTTCAGTTTGCGGATGAGGAATGAGAGGACATTGCAGATAGTAGGTTTCTTCATCAATGGGCAGATTAGGTTGGTGAAGTGGAAATCAATTGCGGGTGACGATGGGTGGTGGGATATGGGGTGCAAAGAACCGACATTAGGTGGTCGAATGTTTATTTGTGTATGGTTTTCTGGCCGAAAAAGATGGCCGGAGGTTGCAGGAGGGTCGCTAGAAAAGATGGGAAAGAGCGGTGGCGGGTAACGGATATGTGTTGGTGGGAGTCTCGTAATTTATTTATTTTTGTTTTAGTCATGGTTTTAAAAAACGACTGAAGCGTGCGCCTCAAGGCGAAACGCCTGAAAAACGATTCCGAGGCGCGCCTCAGGGGGTTTCTAGTGTACATGCGCCTCAGAGAGACCGAGGCGCTAAAAAGGCTGCGCCTCAAGGGTTTCTGATATTTGCTTTTGATGTTTTTGACTTTTTGTGTCAATTTCAAGCAATTTATGTGTGTTTTTGATGATTTTGATGATGAATTTAGTTAGCATTATTATTTTTATAAGATATATAATTTTTATATTTATTTTTTAATTCTGCCTCGGGCTTACGCCTCGAGGCATAAGGTGAAGGGAAAACGCCTCAAAACTCGTTTCCGTTTTTAAAACATTGGGTTTTAGTATTTTGATTATGGTAGATAACAAGAACACTGTGAATGTAAGAAGATCATTATGCCATCACGTGAGGGACACATTTGTTGTAAATACCTTAGTTTAAGAACATAACTTGAAATTTGTTGTATACTTAAAAGACGGAAAGTGCAATACACTAAAGAACGATATCACTAACTTGTGCACATAACTTACCATGAGAGGACTCCACATCGAGAATTAAATCAAGGGCATAATCAAAGTAAGGAACTTGACTGCTTAATCCACATAGATTAAAATCATCTTGAATGTAATCATCATCAACTTCACAGAAAAATTCATTTCCACGTAAGTTGCAAAACCAAGAAATCCAAGAAGTATCCTCTTCGTCGGAACCACTAACGTCAGATTCCTCGCTGTCTGTTTCAGATTCCTCTGCAAAACAAAATAGAGGTCATATCGCTAACCATACCTACTAATGAAAAATCACAAATTTGAACCAAGCAGGCATGTATGTTCTGGTAATTAAGTTATTTCATAGCAACATCATTACAATAATAAACCGGCGACTAGCACCGCCAATATTTTCTGCTTTGCACACAAGAAGCTCATAGATTTGTTTTTGGTTGCCCGAGTAGAAACTTCCAACAAGTCACCATACCATTGATGAAACTCCCACTCGATCCCGTTAAACTATAGAGTTCTCTTACATTTCTTATGTTCCAATATCTCTCATGTCAACAGAACAGAACGATGTGGGATTTGACTAAAGTGTTACAATTACGTTCCGTCCTACAAATCACTCATATCGTGAAGTAGTCGTGTTGGTAACTATAATATAGAACATGAAATCATCTTATTGGCAGATCAAGAAATCAACAATGACTAATAGAGAACCTATTTGCAAAATAACACATCGTCTACCCAATACCCCACAAATTTGTTTTCAAGAAAAAAAAAAGTTTTTCCACACGAAAGAGCCCGAGCTCTGATACCATAACTGTAATCTATAAGCTACATTCCAATCAAAAGCTTGTATTTGAACTACAATGCCACATTGTAACTTGGCTAAAATAAAAATAAAAAATTCTACAACTAGATATATACACAACCCTACTTCATCTAAAAACCAATCAACAACAAATTTGTACGAAACAAACATAATATTAGAGGAAATAAAAAAGAAAAACAAACAAACCATCTGAGGCGTTGGTTTTGGCGGAGGATGAAGGGAAGGATTTAGCAGCAGGAGCTGCAGAAGTTGAAGGTACGGAGAGTTTGTCTTTGAAAACCCTAGAAGTGGAAGGAGATGAAGTGGTCTTCTCTAAGTGCTTATCTAAGGCATCGTTGATTCGCTTACGATCCAAGGATGAGCCTTTTCCCACCATATCCCTATGGTATATATATAGGTGAAGTTGGAAATTGAGAAGAAAGGGATGAAACGAAGAGGAATTGAGAGAGACGATTATTATTATGTGAAAATGAAAATGAAAGAAAGAAAGAAAGAAAGAAAGGGGGAATTGACGGAGAAAATTAGGGTTGTTGGTGTATCAGAGAGACCAGGTGGGTGGAGCTCTCTTGTCTTGATTTTTTTATTTTTTTTAGAGTTAAATGCCATTTTAGTCCCTGTGGTTTGGACCATTTTGCCAGTTTAGTCCAAAGGTTTCATTTTTAACTTGTGGGTCCAAAAAGGTTTCACAGTTGCCATTTTAGTCCACTTGGTTAACTTCATCCATTTTTTCTGTTATCGAGAAGGCCAATTCGGTCATTTTGAATGTAATTCTGTTAACTAAAAGGGCAATTCAGCCATATAAAATGACCGAATTGGCCTTCTCGTTAACAGAAAAAATGGATGAAGTTAACCCAGTGGACTAAAATGGCAACTGTGAAACCTTTTTGGACCCACAGGTTAAAAATGAAACCTTTGGACTAAACTGGCAAAATGACCCAAACCACAGGGACTAAAATGGCATTTAACTCTTTTTTTTATTTTATTTTGAGTTAAATGCCATTTTAGTCCCTGTGGTTTGGGCCATTTTGCCAGTTTAGTCCAAAGGTTTCATTTTTAACCTGTGGGTCCAAAAAGGTTTCACAGTTGCCATTTTAGTCCACTTGGTTAACTTCATCCATTTTTTCTGTTAACGAGAAGGCCAATTTGGTCATTTTGTATGTAATTCTGTTAACTAAAAGGTCAATTCAGCCATATAAAATGACCGAAATGACCTTCTAGTTAACAGAAAAAATGGATGAAGTTAACCCAGTGGACTAAAATGGCAACTGTGAAACCTTTTTGGACCCACATGTTAAAAATGAAACCTTTGGACTAAACTGGCAAAATGGCCCAAACCACAGGGACTAAAATGGCATTTAACTCTTTTTCGAGGAATTTCTTTTTCTACTTTTTTTTTAGTTAAATGTGATTTTAGTCTATGTGGTTTGGGTCATTTCGACAGTTTAGTTTAAAGGTTTTATTTTTCGTTTGTAGGTCCAAAAAGATTCCACTGTTGTTATTTTAGTTCACTGGGTTAACTTCATCCATTTTTTATGTTAACAAGAAAGGAAATTCGGTCATTTTATATGTAATTCTGTTAACTAGAAGGTCAATTCAGCCATATAAAATGACCGAATTACCCTTCTTGTTAACAGAAATAATGGATAAAGTTAACCCGGTGGAATAAAATGGCAACAGTGAAACACTTTTTGACCCACAGGCGAAAAATGAAACATTTGGACTAAACTGACAAAATGACTCAAATCACGGGGACTAAAATGGCATTTAACTCTTTTTTATTACGATAACTATAAGTACTTTTTCGGTTCGTTATTTTGTTATATTTGCCATGTGTGTGTTTTTTCTTTATATTTCCCGTCAATGGTTTTATTAAGTATAAAGATGTTTTAGTCATTTTTGTCATAATTGTCACTGTCGTTCATATTGGATGCATGTTTATCTCCAAAATAATAGGTCCGTTGATATATTGTGGGAGAGGGTACTTGTAAGCCAGGTGGTCTCGTGGGATGGTGAGGCACACCACGCCACCCACTCAATCTCCCACATCTTCCGGGAGCTTTGGGGTTGGGGACTGGGGTCTCAATCGCCCCAATCCTCCTAATGGAAGGGGCCTTTTATAATGATAACAAGTATGTTTAAGAGATAGTTGATAGTTGTCTAGGGTTTGTGACATCATATCTACGATAGGGGAAGATAGTTTTTTGTTTATTTTAAATGTCAATTTGTTTGTTGAAACCAATATGAATTATTGTTGTACAGGTGCATGGAAGAAATGTTAAACTTTATGATTGGTTGTTAAATGTGGAGTCGGAATAGATTCAACCAGATTGGTTTAAGATTCATTCACCATCTTGATTGAGTTTTTAATAAAATCCAATATTATGTTAAAGCTTACAAAAAAAACCCATATTTTTTCACTTCATCTTTCACAAGGTTTGATTAAAGATTGCAAAAAACAAAATTTTGATCAATACCTAGGTCTTCTAGTCAGGATAAACATGAATCTTGTGAAAATTTGAAAACCGATTTTAGATACTTTCATAAATTAGTTATACATTTGGAAAGCTAGAAAATTGTTGTATGGCGGGCATATTACCTTAATAAAGTCAGTGCTTAATTCGTTGCCTACATATTTTTTCTTGTTATATAAGGCCCTAGCTCAAGTTATTACTAGCTTGCCAAGTATGTGTAGAACTTTCTTCTTGGGGATACAATATTAATCTAAGGTTAATTGGATTGCTTGGGAGAAAACATTTCTCCGATTGAATATGGTAACAGATGCAAATTTGGCTATGCTCGCTAAATGGTGGTGGAGATTCAAAATGGATAAGCACGGTTTATGAAGGAAAGTAATTTAATCTATTCACCATAATTCTAGGTCTTGGAGTTGAAAGCAAATTTATAAAGTTTCTAATGATTTTCTTTATAGGTGGGGATAGATTTGAGTAAGGCTATCAAAGGGGTGTTGGGTCGAAGGACAAACATCTTATTTTGGTTGGACATTTGGCATTGCTCTAATCCTTTGATGTGGTTTTCCCTTCGTTGTTCCTTCTGGAAGCATAAAAGATGTGTTCAATGGTTGATCGGGTTTGGTTGGACTCGGCTGGCTCGTGTGGGTGTTGGGCTTTAAAGTCGCCGCTGTTGACTTCGACGAAATTGACTGAGATTGGACAGCTGTTGTGACAACTGGCCCAAAACCGGTAATTCCCGTACTATTTTAATTAATATTTATTTCCTGCATTTATGTGTTTACACGTCAACATTATGTGCTTAATTGGTATACAATTAAATTCATGCATGATTCATACATAAACTGTCACACCATACAATGCTTTAAGTGTTGCGTCTAATTGATTAGTAAGCTCACCGGTTAGACAAGCTGCGTCAGCATGTCTGTAGAAAACAATCAGACAATATAATTAGGACTTAGAAGTAGGTCCAACATCAAAAATACATTGGAAACTAAGTAGGTGAACAAAGGTTAACATAAACACTTTTCGGAAGATAAAACTGACACCAAAAAGTACTCGAAACACACTTTAAATGCAGAATTCTGCAGAAAAACAGCAATTTAACATCAAAATATTATGCAGAATTAAGGTTTAAATGTCCATAATAACTCGTAAAGTGTCGGGAATGAAAACTGTCATAAAAGATACCTCATAACTTACAAAACTGCGCAATTTAGCACTTTAACGAACCGATAACCGAACGAATAACCGGACACTACCCAAAACACAAAAATTAGACTAGAAGCATTTTTTTTGTTATATAAAGCTAGTTATGGTGCTAGAACACATTAAAAATCATAAAAACACATAAACACACTTAACCTTCCATTAAACCCCTAAACTTACATCTTCCACCCATAACTTCCAAACTTTTACATATCCCCCCCCCCCCTTTATGTTGATCGGCCCCAATTGTGGCCCCACAACTTTTCCAATAAAAAATTCACTAATGTAATCTAGATATTGGACATTAGACACAATGGTTAATCACTTGTTGGAAGATTATAAGTTTGAACCTAAAGACCATTCTTTCACATAACTTCATCTCAAAACTTTATCTTTTTCCCTCTCTTCTCCTCTCTTGCTCTCGGCTACCCACACCCACACTACCATCTCCATTTTCATTCATCCTACAAGCAATCTAAGGTTATTACAAGGTGTAAGAAGGTGATCCATGAAGGTGTGAAGCATTAGAAGTTCAAGAATCACTTTGGAGAGCTTTTATCCACTTGATTTCTTCATTCATCATTATCATCTTGTTCTTACCACTTCCCTAGCCATTAGAGCTAGTAGTAAGCTTCAAAAACTCTATTTTACTTCATGTTAGTGTTATGTACAAGTTACACTTTTAAAGAAACTAAACCTTAAAGTATGAAAACATGAAGACCTAACATAATCTAAAGAAAAACAAGTGTTTTTAGTGATGTTTGATGTATGTGATGAAGTTGATGTTGTTGAATCTTGTGTGCATGTGTAGATCTATCATGATAAAGCTTAGATCTAACAAGTTTAAGCATGGATCTTGAAAGATCCATGGTTAAACTTGAAGATGAACTTGAAAAACCTTTTATGTAAACTTGAAAAATGATTTTTAAGTATATTCTTGTGTTCTTGAAGAAACTAAGACCCTGAGAAACTAACTTATGAGACTAAATATCATAAAAAGTTTGTAGAAAGTTCATCAAGAAACTTATTTTTGAAAGATTCAAGTATGTTAAGCATGGATCTTGAAAGATATATGATGAAACTTGATATGAACATAAAAATCTTTTAAATTAACATAAAAATGGTTTTAGAATATGTTATTCATATTTTTGAGACCTTAAAACTCATGAATGGGTTAGTTAGTAAGTAAAAGTTTCATAACAAGTTTGTTTAAAATTGACAAGAACACTTGTTCATGAAAGATCTTTGTATGAAAAGTGTAGATCTAAAAGACTAGACATTTTTAACAAGAATCAAGTTCATCATAAGGTTTTTCATGATGATTTTGGTGTATGTTGTTTGTGAAATTTGTTGAAAATTGATTTTGATGATGAAAAGAAAATAAACACATGTTTTAAAAACATGGGAAACCTCCATTTTTAGGGGAAACTATGTCAAAATTTTTATAAAATATTAACACTTAGAAAAATATAAGTTTTGGTGAAACTTATTCCCCAAAAATTCACCTAAAAATATTTACAAAGGTTTCCTAATTTTTATACCAAAACTACAAGTAAGAAAAATAAGGATTTCTTCAAGTATAAAAACAATATTAAGTATGTATATTTTTAGGAAAAATATATATATATTTAGTGGTCACAAGATTATGTGCTAAGTGTATATAATGTGTATTATATGTATTAGTGATGTTAGGAACTTGAAAAATAAATTAAATACTCCCAAGGAGTATACTACAAAAATACACATACAAATACAAATACTTAAGAAATGCACAATGATACAAGCATACAAAATTACATATAAAAATGATACATGGACAAATACAAAATATATATATACATCAATATATATATATATATATAGGTAAAGAGTAAAATACAAATGCGCTTATCGTACGATACGTACGCGATCATCCCAGCCGTTCGATCAGGTGCAGACCTGGTGCGAATTCAATACATATCGCATATGAAAAAATGGTAGCATGGGGTAGTGTGAAAAATGGCATGGGGTGTGTAGATGGACAAAATCGCATGTGGAAGATTTGAATATCGCATGTGAAAAAATGGCATGGGGTAATGTGAAAAATGGCATGGGGTGTGTAGAATCGCATGTGGAAGATTGAATATCGCATGTGAAAAAATGGCTAGCATGGGGTAATGTGAAAAATAGCACGGGGTGTGTAGAATCGCATGTGGAAAATTGAATATCGCATGTGAAAAAATGGCATGGGGTAATGTGAAAAATGGCATGGGGTGTGTAGAATCGCATGTGAAAATTGAATATCACATGTGAAAAAATGGCATGGGGTACTGTGAAAAATGGCATGGGGTGTGTAGAATCGCATGTGGAAAATTGAATATCGCATGTGAAAAAATGGCTAGCATGGGGTAATGTGAAAAATGGCATGGGGTGTGTAGAATCGCATGTGGAAAATTGAATATCGCATGTGAAAAATTTGTGTGTGTGTTACTGTTCATCTTCTTCCATTGTTGGTCGATCATTGTCAGTCCTCTTCCGTTTGACCCTTACAACTCCCAAATTAGTAGTTCTTATTATCGATATCGCACTAAAAGGAACGAAGGGAGGTTGGGGAAGAAGATTTTCAGGTTTTTGAATTTGATTTAGGGTTTGATTTTGAACTATCATCGGTCAATTACAGAGATTTATGACCTCGCAATGACGTTTTTAACCTTCCTGGTATGATTTAGATATATTAAAATGATTAATTTAATCATTTAAATTAGTTTCGCCCGCGTTTGATCGATTTGAAGATCGTACGGCTGAGGGCATCGCGTACATAATGTATGATAAGAGGTATTGTACGTTAACCGGCCTCTATATATATATATTCTATAAAATTTAAAGACTTGGACAATTATTGGACCTATTGGACAATTTTATATAACTATGGACTTATATAAAAATTACTACAAATAATTGAAGAATTATAAAAGTGTGTCAAAATATATATATAACCCATAAGCCTTAAAAGTATTATTATTTTTAAGAAATAAAAACTCCGGAAAGTAATAAAAATCAAAGAATTGATTTTTGGTAAATAAATACAAATATACAAGTATTTACACTTAAAATAAAAGTGTACTTTTCTAAGTATACTTACACCTAAAAATAATATTGGAAATATTATTTAACAAATTTCTTATATTTATTTTTGAAAAATAATATAAGTGACAAATATTTAAAGGAAAAATTACAAGTTTTGTCCTTTATCTTTATAACACTTTTCAGGCGATGTCCTTTTTAACGAATGTTGACAGGCGGTGTCCTTTACTAGGTATTTTGTTATAAGTTTAGTCTTTTACACCCAACCCAGTTAAAAAACCATGTTAGTTGTTGGGTGTAAAGGACTAAACTTGCAACAAAATACATAGGTAAAGGACTAAACTTGCAACAAAATACCTAGTAAAGGACATCGCCTGTCAACAATTAACAGGGTTTTTTAACTGGGTTGGGCGTAAAGGACTAAACTTGCAACAAAATACCTAGTAAAGGACACCGCATGTCAACATTCGTTAAAAAGGACACCGCCTGAAAAGTTGTATAAAGATAAAGGACAAACCTTGTAATTTTTCCATATTTAAAAGTTAAAAAAATATATTCTTTTTAATAAATAATATTTTCAAATCCTACTTACACAAATATATATACTTATTTGGGATAAAAATATATAACAAATACAATATTAAACATAATGTGACCTACAAATAATGTGACAACCCTCAAATCCCATGTATTCCGTACAATTTATTATTGATAATTAAAGTGCTTGATGACTGTGTGGAATTATTTAACTGCTCTCTGATTACTGTGTAATACTTACATGTGCGTGTTAGCATACTAGTAGTACACAGAAAAGTTACTAAATGGTCCTGAATATTTTCCTATGTGTTAGGAATTAATTGTGTTATAAAAAAATATATAATAGACCCTTAACGAAATAATTAAACACTTTAACGAAACAGTATCCGACCGAACAACCGGACATTACCCGGGACACCAAATATTTGTCAAATACATTGTTTTATTATTTTTGGCTAGTCATGATCCCCGTATACCCTAACACCCACCACAAATAAACTAACTAACATATGTGATCTAGTCACTTGGATTCTAACTTATACTTACACATTAGTCACAAAATGTTACGATTTACCCCCCCCCCCCCCAACCGATTTCTAGTCCCTCATGGACCCCACCATATCAACCATCCATACTTCAAATATTTGCTTTGATTATATTGCCATATTTTATTAGATTTTACTTGTGTAAGTAAACATATTATATGAGATGATTATAAGAAGCATGGCCATGAAGATATTCATCATTTCCTCAAGATTGCACACTCCCTTACCTTACCTTACTCTCTCTCTCTCTCATTTCGGTCATTCCCCAAAACCGAACCCACTCCCCACCATTTTCATCTTCATCTTCTTCCATTATCAAGTCCATTCAAAGCTTAAGGGTTGATCCATGGAGGTTGCCTCTTGAAGGGTTTTCAAAGGAGCTTGTTCTACTCTTTCTCACCATCTTTTTCATCACATTTTCTCACTAGAATCTCTACCCTAGCCTTGTGCTAGTAGTAAGCCTCTTACACCTTGTTTCATCTTGTTCATGGTTATAATATGTAGTATGATGTTATTGTTTAAATCACAAAGAAACAAAAATACTAGAAGATGTGAAACAAGAATAATGAACATAAAAGTTTACTTAAAGATGAAATCTTGTTGGATTAGGGTTGGATAAAACATGCATGATAACTGATCGTTGATTTCTGGAAAAATCCGTTGTTAGAGCATTCGTTGATACGATTTAGTAGTGTCTAAACTAAAAAGAAACATGTTGATTGGTATTTTCAGCCGACTTCAACGGGCTGTAACAGGACTTTAATAAAACGAAAAATGTATTTTCTGAACCCTAGAATTATGTATTATGAAATACGGTTCTAATGGCACTGGAATCATAATTTTTGGACTTCGTTTACTATTTTTAAAGCGTCATTTTGTAACAGCAGCTAGAGCTGCATTTTTCTGCTGAAAATATGTGTTTTGTTTTCTGTCATAACTTGAGTTCTGTGTAGAGTTAGATCATGAAACTTGTACCGAAGATGACCACCGATGTATTTGTAATTCTCTCACTGGAATTTCGTAAATCGGACTCTCGATGAATTTTAAATAAATTATTCCGTGGACTGTGGTCAGAAAAATATAAATCTGAGTTCAGTCCGGAAAATGAATTTTTATAAAATATTAGTAATGAACTGGACCCCGATATTTTTACACAATAAAATTTGGAACGTTTAAGACGTTCTGTAAAAATTTGGGAATTTTTGGAATAAGTTAACTATTTTATTAAAATATCCGAAAACAGCCGGTTTTGAATATTAATGCTGAAATGACATAAGTTGTAATTTGCATGTCTAAATGTCGGGTAGGTTATCTGTGAATGATATAACATGTTATATGTGTTATGTGCATCATCGTATGTTTGTTTATGAGTGGGGAATGGATGGGAAACTTATATGGGCATAAACCGTTAAAGTGATGTATGTTATGTGATAGATACGTGTAGGAACTTTGTGCTCTATTTAAAAATCACTAAATGACTAACTGGTAATCATATTAGTAAAAGTAATTAGGCTGTAATTCTCAATGATCTTATTGATAAACAAAGGGCCCTATATATAGGGAATGATACAACCAAGAAATAAGGAAAGGATATATACAAATAAATACAAAAGATTATCTCTAACTAACAATACAATCTATTCCTAATTTTCTGATGATAATCGGCTGGCTAAGAATCCGAACACTCGTAAGTGTTCGTAATCAGGGTGACGAAGGTAAAGGGCAAAGGTAGGTGTGTAAAAATTTAGGCGTTTGGTTGGTAAGATATTGTGTAGGTAAGTGGCCGTGTGTAGGGCTTCAACCCAAAACGAAGGAGGTAGATTCGCATGAATTAAGAGAGCCCGGATAATGTCATTCAGGCGGCGAATCATACGTTCTGCCCTTCCATTTTGAGAGGATGTTTGAGGGCACAAAAATCGAAAAAGCAAACCATGTTGTTGTGCAAAATTTTTAAATGCTAAATTGTCAAATTCACCCCCTAAGTCACATTGAAAGGTTTTTATTTTTCGGTGAAACTGGGTAAGGATTAATTGATGGAATTTGGCAAAAGTAGGAAAGGTTTCGAATTTGTATTTTAGGGGGTAAACCCACACGAAGTGTGAGAAGTTGTCAATTAGCACCATGTAATACTTATATCCTGTTTTACTCGTGATTGGCGAAGTCCATAAATCGCAATGAATAATATCAAAAGGAGCAAAAGTAAAAGTATTAGATGAATAAAACGGTAATCTTTTACTATTCGAAAGTTGACAAGAATTGCAAAGATTGTGACTTTTGTCCTTATTACATTGAAAATTAAAATTACGATTCAAAATATCTAGAACTTGCGCCCCGGGATGTCCTAAACGATCATGCCAAGGTAGGTGGTGGGAAGCAATAAAGGTGGCTTGAGGCGGCAGTTGAGGCGGCGTGAACGTGTAAAGAGTCCCGGTACTATTGTGGCGAGATAGTGTCTTCTTAGTTTTGAGGTCCTTCAAAGAAAAACCAAACGGGTCAAATTCGACAGACACTTGATTATCACGAGTAAAACGTCTAACGGAAATCAGATTTTTAATTATTTGAGGGCTATAGAGGATGTGTGGGAGTATGTAGGTTCGGTTTGGTAAAGGGTGAAAACCCGTACCTGATCCTTTAATTGGTAAATACATGCCATTACCTACCAAAATATTACGACACACAGGAGTAGAATCAGGGATTACGATTTTACCTTGGTCTTTAGTGACGTGTGACTCGGCTCCCGTATCCATAACATCTGAGTTCCAAGCCATATTTGGAGAATTAACCTGTAAGTTAGACATGGCAGCACTTAAATCTGTTGGACAGAGAGGGTTATACATCGGCTGAGTGAAACCCGGTGGGGGATACTGTGCAGGAGAAAACCCGGGCTGCTGAGGAAAGCCGGTGAATTGAACCGAGGGAGCCGACTGCTGATCCGATTGCTTGTTTGCTGTCCACTATTGCTGTGTCGGGTAAGGGCAAGGTGGAGGCGTCCACCATGCCCAGTTTGGATAAGGTGTCGGCTGGCCCTGGTAGGAGGTCCAAGGGGACGATTGCTGAGACCTGCCTCTGCCCCTACCCCGACGATTCGAACCTCTGCCGCGGCTGCCTCGTCGATTGGTGGAGGAATACGACTGCTGATCCGATTGCTGATTCTGATTGGTGGAAGAGCCGCCAGGGGGCGGCGCTGTAGTGGCAGCAAGAACGGTATTCTGGGAGCCCTTTTGAGCGTCAATCCTGATTACTTCGTCGTTAAGCATCACAATAGCTTGATCCCAATCAACACCCTGCTGGTTGATTAACGAAGCAGTGGTATTGTATTCGGCCGGGAGGCCGCAAACCAGCTGAAGAACGAGTCGTGACTCGGAAACGGGCTGATCAACGTCAGCCAGTTGGCTGGCTAAATCCGACAGTTGTTGACAGTAGTCATCAACCGATGAACAAGCTGTGAGTGTGAGGTTGCAAAACCTTGTCTCGAGCGCCGCAGCGCGAGCCTTTTTATTGCTCAAAAAAATCTTTTCGAGCTTTGTCCATGCCGCTCTGGCTACAGTCGTATCCATGAGCCGTTTCAGAAGGTCATCCGAAACGGTGCTGTAGATCCACTGAAGGACCAAAGCATCCAGTTCTTTCCATTCATCATACTCGGGTGAGGTGGTGGTTGGGGCGGCTGAATCATCAATGTGGTTAGACACTTTGTATGCAACGGCATGAAGACGAAACAACTTGACCCAGGCTGAATATGTAACCTTCGATCCGTCCAAAGTACGGATCTTGGACTGAATATTGGATACGGAGTATGCGGGGTGGAGGGAGTTGGGTTTGGTCGATGGTTCAGCGGTATCTTCCTTTGGCGGCATGGTGGCAGGACCTAACGAATCCGGTTGTGGGTTATGGGAAGCGGAAAAAAAACGAGGAAAGGGAGAGGGTAATCAGAAGCCGGTTATGGCTCTGATACCATAAAAGTAATTAGGCTATAATTCTCAATGATCTTATTGATAAACAAAGGGCCCTATATATAGGGAATGATACAACCAAGAAATAAGGAAAGGATATATACAAATAAATACAAAAGATTATCTCTAACTAACAATACAATCTATTCCTAATTTTCTGATGATAATCGGCTGGCTAAGAATTAGGACGTGATTGACCGACCTTGACTGTTAGCTATATTTGAGAATCTAACCGAGCAAACCGAGGTGAGTTCACACTTTCTACAAGGCATGGGATTCCCGGTGGTTTGGGAATGGGTTAATAAACTAAAACGGAACCTACATATCCTCCTTGGGTAGGATATGTACGGCCATCCTCCTTGGGTAGGATGCCACCATAAATCCTACGAATTCTCCTGGTGCATAATACGTACGTTCGTCCTCCTGGTGTAGGACAACAACCTTAAAAACTAGCTAGACAAAACTCTATCAATAAGTCCCTCTTCATTATATCGACTTAATCGCCGAGGCCAATGGCGAGCGGGTCATTAGTTAATAGCGCTATTAGGTTTAACAAACCTCACATCGTGCCAGTCGGACGGGCGTGTACTAATGGACTATGGCAGACTATCAGTGATGATAGACATTGATATAGGGCACAACTTATTTGCGTAGTAGTCGATATCATACCGTCTAGTAGTTCACACGGGGAAAGCCCCCACTGATTATGGATATGGTTTGGGTAAAGAAAAGGAACTGGTTAAACATACTTTCAACTACGGGGTAACCCCCATGCCAAATAAGCCAACGAAAGTCAAACCACATTTTTCAGAACCAACTTAAAACTAAACAACCAAACGTGAACTCACTCAACTTTGTTGTTGACTCGTTGTTACATACCTTACAGGTCGCTAAACGCTTGGAGCTTGCATGAGGAAGGAGTCGTTGTGGTGTACGGACTGTTATGTTCCGTGCTTATTATTTAAATCCTTATGAACTTATTAAACATGCGTTTTGAACTTTAACTTATAAACCATGGACTTATGCTTTTGGATTTACTTTTATGCTTCCGCTGTTTAAACTAAACATGGTTAACTAGCTTTGGTCACCAATCATACTGTGGTTGGTCTTATTTACTTAATTACAATGTTCAATATGATTGGTGGCTCGATCCTGGTCACGTCACGCCTCCAAGCGGTGATACTCCGCATGGTGGATTTTGGGGTTGTGACAGATTGGTATCAGAGCCATTGGTTATAGTGAACTTGGTTTTAAAAAGGGGAAAGCTTTTTGATAAAACCAGACTATAACCTATACAGTGTTCAACGATCCACAACGACGCTTCGCTCCACGTGCAAGACTCGACACCATAAGTGGTATGATTTATGTTATATTGTTGGTTAGATAGTTCTCACTGTGCATTAGATAATGTGATAATTGCTATTTGAACCTTGTGTGCTTACTCTCTATTGTCGTCCCACACTTACGCACTTTCGCGACACCTTTCTCACTTACGTTGCTTCATTATGAATATCATGAGCGGACGCGGAGGACGTATCAACCTCACTTAAGCCCAGTTGACGGCTTTGATCAACGAACGAGTCGCTGAGACACTCGCAGCTAATCCTGCAGGAGGTATAACCTGCCATACCAACTCACCTTAGGACGTTTAGATCCTACCTTCGCAAACCAACCCTCATGCTTAATCTTGTCTTTTATTCTCGCGCAACAGGTCAACATGCTCAACCTCCTGTGTGCACGTTCAAAACCTTCATGGACTGCCGACCTACTACTTTCAGTGGCACTGAAGGAGCTGTAGGCCTCCTCCACTGGTTTGAGAAGCTTGAGTCTATCTTTGAGATGTGCGAATGCCCCGAGGCTCATAGAGTGAAGTATGCTACTGGTACTCTTGAAGGAATAGCGCTCACGTGGTGGAACGCTCAGGTTCAGATGATGGGGTTGGTTGCTGCTAATGCCACCCCATGGAACGATTTCAAGGAAATGATCAAGGAAGAGTATTGTAGCCGTGATGACATCCACAAACTAGAGGTGGAGTTTTTCAACATGAAAATGACGGGGTCTGAGATTGAGGCGTATACGAAAAGGTCAAATGAGCTGGCTATCTTGTGCCCTACCATGGTGGACCCTCCCATCAAACGTATTGAGCTGTATCTCAAGGGCCTTGTACCAGAAATTCAAAGTCACGTGACTTCAGCCAACCTGGGTACCATACAGCAAATCATCAAGTTGGCCCATCGACTCACTGACCAGGCGGTGGAGCAAAACAGGTTGCCCAAACGAATCGGTGCCACAGCTACTTCCGATGCACCTACCGACAACAAGCGAAAATGGGATGGGAACTCCAGTAAGGGTTCTGCTTCGGTTCAGTCTCAGCAGCGAAAGACTGATGACTACCAGAGTCCTGGTCAGCAATCTTCCGGTAATCAAGGACAGGGTGGATACCAAGGAAACCACCCTAAGTGCAACCGGTGCAACAAGCATCACAGCGGGCAGTGCAACAAAGGTCGATGTCAGAGATGTCACAAGCTAGGCCATGAAGCTAGGGATTGCAGGAGCCCGCGTCCTGCAAATCAGAATCGCCAACAACAACAACAAGCTCCACAGAATCACCAGCAACAGCAACAACAGGGCAATAATGGATGCTTTCAGTGTGGCGCTGAAGGTCACTTTAAGAGGAACTGCCCCCAACTGAACCAGAATCAGAACAACAACAATCAAGGAAACGGGAACAACAATGGAGGCAACAATGGAGGCAACAACGGGGGGTAACAACAATGGTAATGGAGCAAGGGGTCGTGTGTTCGTGATTGGTCAAGGTGATGCAAGGAACGATCCCAACGTTGTGATGGGTAAGTTTCTTCTGGACGACTTCTTTGTTACTATTTTATTCGATTCGGGTGCCGATACTAGTTATGTGTCCTTAAAAGTTAGCCAAATGCTTAAGCGCAGTCCAACACTTCTAAACACCAAGCACACGATAGAGCTAGCAAATGGTAAAAGTCTTGAAGCTACACACGTAGTTAAGGGTTGTAACCTCGTCTTAGCTGGTCAGACTTTCTCTATCGATCTTATTCCTATCACACTTGGTAGTTTCGACGTTGTTATTGGGATGGATTGGTTATCTCATCAGCAAGCAGAAATTCTTTGCAACGAGAAGATTGGCCGCATCCCTCGTGCTGGTGAGGAACCCCTTATGATTCATGGCGACAAGAGTGGGGCTGTCGAATGCATCATCTCTTTCCTTAAGGCCCAGAAGTGTTTGCGAAAGGGCCACACTGCCATTTTAGCACTCGTTACTGACACATCAACGGAAGAGAAGATAATTGAAGACATCCCTATTGTGCGCGATTTTCCTGAGGTATTTCCTGAGGAATTGCCTGGTCTTCCGCCTCATCGCCAAGTTGAGTTTCAAATCGAGTTAGCTCCTGGAGCAGCACCAGTAGCTCGAGCACCATATCGTCTAGCTCCATCAGAACTCGAAGAATTGTATACACAACTACAAGAACTCTTGGAAAAGGGTTTCATACGTCCTAGCTCTTCGCCCTGTGGAGCTCCAGTCTTGTTCGTGAAAAAGAAAGATGGTACTTTCAGAATGTGTATCGATTACCGCGAACTCAACAAGGTGACTGTGAAGAATCGTTATCCTCTTCCACGTATTGACGACTTGTTCGACCAGTTGCAAGGGTCGAGCTATTACTCCAAGATTGATTTGAGATCGGGATATCATCAGCTGAGGGTCCGAGATGAGGACGTCTCCAAAACAGCATTCAGAACTCGTTACGACCATTACGAGTTTCTGGTTATGCCATTCGGGCTAACGAATGCACCAGCGGTCTTCATGGATCTCATGAACCAAGTATGCAAACCTTACCTGGATAAGTTTGTTATTGTGTTCATCGACGATATCCTGATCTATTCTAAGAGTCAGGAGGAACACGAGCAGCATCTACGACTTATGCTGGAACTTCTTCGAAAAGAGCAGTTGTATGCCAAGTTTTCGAAATGTGACTTCTGGCTTCGCGAAGTCCATTTTCTAGGCCATGTGGTAAACAAGGATAGGATTCATGTTGATCCATCCAAGGTTGACTCAATCAAGAACTGGCCTGCACCCCGCACACCAACAGAAATCCGCCAATTCTTGGGTTTGGCAGGATATTACAGAAGGTTTATCAAGGATTTCTCAAAGATCGCGACACCTCTCACTTCACTAACTCAGAAGGGTGTCACCTATCGTTGGGGTAATGCACAGGAGTCCGCATTTCAGCACTTGAATGATAGACTTTGTAGCGTGCCTATCCTCTCATTGCCTAAAGGCACAGATGATTTTGTGGTGTACTGTGACGCTTCCATCCAAGGACTTGGTTGCGTATTGATGCAACGTGACAAGGTCATTGCCTATGCGTCACGCCAACTTAAGGTTCACGAAAGGAACTACACTACACACGACTTGGAACTGGGAGCAGTTGTTTTCGCGCTTAAGATATGGAGACATTACCTGTACGGTACCAAGTGCACCATTTACACCGATCATAGGAGTCTCGAGCATATCTTCAAACAGAAAGAGTTAAACATGCGACAACGCCGATGGGTCGAGCTCTTGAACGATTATGAATGCGCTATCAAATATCATCCGGGCAAGGCCAATGTTGTGGCCGACGCCCTCAGTCGAAAGGATACTATACCTAAGCGTGTACGTGCGTTACAGCTTACCATCCAATCCAACCTTCCCTCTCAGATTCGCGATGCTCAGGTTGAAGCATTGAAAGCGGAGAACATCAGAGTTGAATCCGTACGAGGATCGAGGCAGCAGCTAGAACAAAAGGAAGACGGTGCCTACTATGTTAACGGACGCATCTGGGTTCCGCTTTATGGAAACTTACGCGAGCTTGTGATGGATGAAGCACACAAGTCTCGTTATTTGGTACAACCTGGTTCGGATAAAATGTACCACGACCTCAAGACTACGTACTGGTGGCCCGGTATGAAAGCCAGCAAAGCAACCTACGTCAGTAAATGCTTGACTTGCGCTAGGGTCAAGGTCGAATACCAGAAACCATCAGGCCTACTCCAACAACCAGAGATCCCGAAATGGAAATGGGAGCAAATTTCCATGGATTTCATTACTGGCCTGCCTAGATCTCAACGCGGAAACGATACCATTTGGGTGATCGTAGATCGACTGACAAAGTCTGCACATTTTCTGGCTATCAAAGAAACGGATAAGTTTTCTACTCTTGCAGACATTTACCTAAAGGAAGTGGTATCGAGGCACGGAGTGCCAACCTCCATCATTTCTGATCGTGACGCATTAATGGTTAAGCGTTAAAATAGCTTGAGTAGTGTGATAGTTGTAGTTTGAATAGTTGTAACGTATGTAACACCCAAAAGTGCTAAAAGCAAAAAGGGTTCGAGTATACTCACAGCGATATGGATTGAAGGGAGCGCTTTACAGCGAGTACGATTAGCCTAAATAGATTCGATAACGTAACGATAAGTGGCGCGTAAAACAGTACAAGTGAGAGTGGGTAGGATGACTGATCGTGCGGATCAGTTATCCGTGAGTAGAAGTCATCCGTGCGCATGACCTATCCGTGCGGATGGCGATGCGTGCGGATGGTGATCCATCCGAGTAAGCCATCCGTGCGTATGACTGTCCGTGCGGGTGGTAACCCGTGCGGACTAGTTGTACGTGCGGACGACTCATCCGTACGGTTAGATGGCTCGTGGGGATAAATGTTCAAGTGGATTGTTTCTTCCTAAGATGTGTTTGTGTATGATGGCTTGTGCTTTGGAGTTTTCGTTGTAGCATTTAGAAATCACCAAAGTGTTTCTACCTTTCAAGCCGGCCGCGCGGACGGCGGTCCGTGCGTGTGGTAGTCCGTGCGGGCAGCCTGTGCGCACGGGCAGAGGCAATCCGTCCGGATAGCCTATCCGTGCGTACGGCTTGGCCGTGCGGACGAAGTTTGTTTGATTTTCATTTTAAGGCCTTAGTATCTCATGATCCGAAGAGTAATCCATTCAGAGGTCGTCCGTCCGGATTGCTCGTTCGTCGATACTCAAACCTCGCTTGGAAAGTGGGTCCCAAGGGTAGTCCGTGCGGATGACAACCCGTGCGTATGACTTGTACGTGCGTATGGCATGTACGTGCGTATGACCTGCACGTGCGTATGGCTCGTACGTGCGTACGGCTCGTCCGTGTGGACAGCTAGTCCGTGCGGATAGCTTATCCGTGCGGACAACTAGTCTGGTTGTTCCGTTCGTCTACACTTGGTTTCTGTTGTCGTTTATCGAGACGTTCTGAATACGTGGCAACCACTTGGAGTTGTGTTCTCACCCACGTGACTAGACCGGTTAGGAACCACCCTAACTCAGCCCGTCGGCGACTCAGAACGGTCATCCCGGTTAACCCCGAAATCAGTTGTCTACGGGTAGGACTCCGGATCTAGTACTAGGGCTTCACTATTGACGAGTAGAACACTAGAACTGATCGGATTCGTACCAGTTTTAAGGGTAAAAGAAGGAGAGAACTTAGGTTTATTTCTTTCAACTCTTTTATCCTTAGAAAAAAGTTAGATCTAGATGAGGTTATTGTAGAAACTGGTAGAAATCGTTTAGATCCGAGATATTCTTAGTGGAATGAAGCCAAGCATGAAGTTCTTATGAACTTCATGATGACGTCACCCGTGAATACCTCAAATCCGGATGATTTCATGGTTGAAAGTGAAGATTTGAAAGATGGAAATGTGTAGAATGGTGTAGTGATAAAAAATGTACAAGGATTAGTGCAAGATCTTACCTGGATTGAGAGAAATCTGAGAAAAAGGCGGAGAATGCGTGTGGTTCGGACGTCACTTGCCAAAAGTGGAAAAAGTGGAGAGTGACCCGTGTATTTATAGGATGCCAAAAAGGGAAAGGGTGAGCCGTGCGCATGGCACGCACCCGGATAGGTTGTCCGCGCGGACTGGTCATCCGTGCGGATTGGCAATCCGTGCGGATTGGCCATCCGTGCGGACGCCACCTCCTTTGGTGTGTTCGGTGAGATGTTGATTCGGCTTCGATTTGCGAGCGATTCGATAGGGTTTCCTAATTAAATTACTTTCAGTCCCAACTACTTCTTACAGGGTTCGACTTGGAATTCGGGTTCGGGTTCGTTTATATTCGAGTCAGATTTCGAGTTCGATTGAGTTCGCTTGATTATCCCAACATAACAACATAAAATAAACATGCACAGGTAACACGTAAGGCACACACACACGTATAACTGACAAGTAAAATACATAGCTCGGGTTACGATTTGGTGTCGATTTGATTAGCATAGCTTGATTAACTTTATCGCATTGTTACTTCCTATCGTTCACAGTCGTAGGTCGATTGAAATACGGTTAGCATGGTTCGATTATTGTAATGTACGACATTTACTCCACATAATCTAAATATCATACAAACAATTCTACGAGTCATGTCGCGCGAAATCGGCCGTTGACTTTGACCTTGACTTTGACTTTCACTCGTGAAACACGGGGTGTTACAGCCTCCCCTTGTTTAGGAAATTTCGTCCCGAAATTAAGCTGAAAGCTGTAACTAGTTCGTGAATCACGTGTGAGAGTCCTTTGTTTGGATCGTTGAAAATCGTCAAATTAACCAGGATTTTACGGTTAAAATCGGCTGATTTTTTTTGGATATGATAAGCGAAAATACCTGATTTAAAGCCTATAAAATTTTAGATTTAAATTCAAAGCCGTTTGAAAGAAATCCTTTGTCAATTTTTTTTTTATTTTTCATTTTCAAAACTTTTTCTTTTTCTTTCAAAACCTTGATTATTGTAGGCTCTGGTTTGAATTCGCTTCGATTGCGATCCGACTCGTACGACGTGCGGAATCCGTGCACGAGTGAGATCGATACACAAGAATGTACAATTTTAACGTGATTCAATAGATTCGTATGACGTGTACAAGCTTTCTCTCTCTAGTTTCTCTCTCTAACCCTAACACCTTTATCGATATGCAAAGGATTATAAGGGATTTCTCCTTATTTACATGTATGCCACCTTGCCTTTCTTAACCGGACATTACTCCTTCCTTAAACAGCTGTGGATACTTTGCCTTCATATCGCTTTCGAGTTCCCAAGTGAACTCCGCGCCTCGTTTGCCCTCCCACCGGACTTTCACAATAGGAATGCGTGAGCGCTTGAGTTCTTTGGTTTTGCGATCCATGATTTCGACAGGCTTTTCCACGAAGTGTAATGTTTCGTTCACTTGTAAATCATCTAGAGGAACATGTAAGTTGGGGTCGTAGATGCACTTTCGGAGGTTCGACACGTGGAAAGTCGGATGGACATTGCTAAGTTCTTCCGGTAATTCGAGTCTGTAGGCGACTTTTCCGATCCTTTCCAGAATCTTAAAAGGTCCCACATATCGAGGCGCGAGTTTCCCCTTTTTGCCGAATCGTACTACACCCTTCTAAGGTGATACCTTTAGGAGTACGTAGTCACCAACGACATACTCACGGTGCTTGCGCTTTTTATCGGCGAGAAGTTTCTGTCTATCCCGAGCTTTCGCTAGATTGTCTCGGATTTGGAGAATTTTGTCTGTCGTTTCTTGTAGCAGCTCCGGACCGGTTAGTTGCGAGTGACCGATCTCGTGCCACACAATAGGCGATCGACATCTTCTTCCGTATAAGGCCTCGAAAGGTGCCATCTGGATGCTAGCCTGATAGCTGTTGTTATACGAGAATTCGACTAACGGAAGGTGTCTATCCCAATTACCACCGAAGTCTAGAACACACGAACGGAGCATGTCTTCAAGTGTACGAATCGTTCTTTCAGTCTGACCGTCGGTTTGTGGGTGGAACGCAGTACTTAGATTAAGCGTTGTACCGAGTGCCGTTTGAAACGTTTCCCACAATCGTGAAGTGAACCGAGCATCACGATCAGAGATGATGTCACGAGGCGTCCCATGTCGACAAATGATCTCGTCGGTGTAGATTCGGGCTAATCGTTCTACCTTGTAGTCTTCTCGTATCGGCAGAAAGTGAGCTGATTTAGTCAATCGGTCAATAACAACCCAAATGCTGTCGTGACCTGATGACGTGGTTGGAAGTTTGGTTACGAAATCCATAGCTATGCTCTCCCACTTCCACATGGGGATTGGAGGTTGTTCAAGCAAGCCAGAGGGTCTTTGATGCTCAGCCTTGATTCTAGCACAGGTTAGGCATCTTCCGACATAAAGAGCGATATCTCGTTTCATACCCGGCCACCAGTACCTATAGCGAAGGTCGTGGTACATTTTGTCAGCACCAGGATGAATAGAGTATCGGGATTTGTGGGCTTCATCCATGATAATCTGTCGCAGGTTGGTTCGCTTGGGAATCCAGATTTTGTCTAAGAAGTGGAATATCCCGTTCGATTTGCTCACAAGTTGCGCCCCATCGTGGTAGATTCTTTCTTTCTTCAAAGTGCGTTCGTTGAAACATGCATGCTGGGCGTCGCGAATAAGAGCGTCGAGATTGTGCTGGGCTTGAACATTTCGAGTGCTAAGCAGATAACTCCGTCTGCTGAGTGCGTCGGCAACAACATTTGCTTTGCCTGGGTGATAACGAATCTCACAGTCGTAGTCGTTGAGAAGCTCTACCCATCGGCGTTGACGCATATTTAGTTCCCTCTGATTAAAGATGTGTTGTAGGCTCTTATGATCGGTGAAGATCGTACACTTGGTACCATACAGGTAGTGTCGCCAAATCTTTAATGCAAAAACAACTGCGCCTAGCTCGAGATCGTGGGTTGTATAGTTCTTCTCGTGGATTTTGAGCTGACGAGATGCGTAAGCTATAACCTTGTCTCGTTGCATTAAGACACAACCGAGACCAAGGTTAGAAACATCACAGTAGACAATGAAATTATCGTTTCCGTCGGGTAGTGTGAGAACAGGAGCATTGCAAAGCATGTAATTGAGGGTTCGAAAGGCAGACTCTTGTTTGGTTCCCCAGACAAAAGGCTGGTCCTTATGAGTAAGAGAAGTGAGTGGTACAGCAATCTTCGAGAATCCTTCGATGAATCGTCGATAATAGCCCGCTAGCCCGAGAAAGGAGCGGACTTCAGTCGGGTTCTTAGGCGTAACCCAACTCTTAACAGCTTCAATCTTCGCAGGATCGACATGAATACCTTGACTATTTACGATGTGACCCAGAAACTGAACCTCCCCCAGCCAAAACTCGCACTTGGGGAATTTGGCGTAGAGTTGGTTCCCCTGGAGTAACTCGAGAACCAAACGTAGATGTTGCGCGTGTTCGGCTCTTGTCTTGGAATAGATCAAGACATCGTCGATGAACACGATGACGAAACGGTCAAGATACGGTTTACACACTCGATTCATCAGATCCATGAAAACTGCTGGTGCATTGGTTAGGCCAAAAGGCATGACAACGAATTCGTAATGGCCGTAACGAGTGCGAAACGCGGTTTTGGGTATATCTTCCTCTTGTATACGCAGCTGATGGTATCCGGAACGTAGATCGATCTTCGAGAAACACGTAGCGCCTTGTAGTTGGTCAAACAAATCGTCGATTCGAGGCAGAGGATAGCGGTTCTTGATAGTCAACTTATTCAATTCCCGGTAGTCGATGCACATCCGGAACGACCCGTCCTTCTTTTTAACGAAAAAGGACCGGTGCGCCCCAAGGAGAGGTGCTCGGGCGAATAAAGCCTTTTTCAAGCAATTCCTGGAGTTGGGTTGAGAGTTCGCGCATTTCGGACGGCGCGAGTCGATAAGGAGCTCTGGCGATAGGATTAGCTCCAGGAATGAGATCAATGCGGAAATCGATATCACGCTTCGGAGGTAGTCCGGGAAGATCCTCTGGAAAAACTTGAGGAAATTCTCGAACCACTGGGACGTCTTTTACTTTCTTCTTCTCTTTCTTTTCCTTCTCCGCTGCTACGACATGAGCCAAGAAAGCCCTGTATTCCTTACGGAGATACTTGCTAGCTTGTAAGCATGACATAAGCTTGAGACCCTTCGAAGTAGTATCACCATAAACGCACAATGAATCACCGTTGGCGAGCGAAAAACGAATCATTTTATCAAAGCACACAACTTCGGCATGGTTTTCGCGAAGAAAGTCCATGCCTACTATGACATCAAAACTCCCTAGTTGCATAGGGATGAGATCGATTGAGAAGATGTGATTGTTGAGCTCGAGAGTGCAATCACGAATAACAGAGTTTACAGCGATGGTTCTTCCGGTGGCGACTTCAACATCAAAAGCAGAGGAGAGTCGAGAACGTTTACGACTAAGGAGTTTCTCAAATTCGAGTGACACAAAGCAATTATCGGCTCCAGTATCAAACAAACATGAAGCATAAATACCATTCACAAGGAACGTACCATTCACCACGTTGTTGTCGGCCTGGGCTTGACGCACGTTGAGATTGAAAGTTCTGGCTCGTGCGGCCTGTTGCTGCTGCTGCTGTTGTTGTTGTTGTGGTTGCTGCTGTTGCTGCTGGGGTTCTTGTTTCACCACCCTGTTCGGGCACATGTTGGCGAAATGGTTCGGGTCGCCACATGTGAAGCATGCTCTGGCTTTGACTGCGGGTGCCGGAGGAGCTTGTTGGCCCTGTGGGGCAGCGAGTAGAGCTTGATTGACAGGAGCTTGACGAATACGGCAGTTGGCAGTAAAGTGGCCGTAGACGTTGCAATGAGCATAGAAGCGGCATTGAATAGCAGTCGGATGATGATAGGTGCAAGTAGGGCAGAGTGGGTGTGGTCCAGTATATGCACGCTTTGCAGGCGGTGCACTGGCCACAAGCGCCGCTACTTGACGCTGTTGAGCCGGTACAGCTTGGATCGGTGCAGCAGTAATCGCACAGTTCTTGTTGGTGGAGCTGTTCTTTCTCTTGTTCTTTCTCTTGTTGCTTGACGACGTGGGTTCAGCAGTTGGTGTAGCAGTAGTGGCTTGATGCAGATGCTTGGAGGTCTTATCCCACACTCCGGCCTTGACCCTTTTGTCATTGATCTCAGCGGCCAACAGATAGGTTTCTTCGATCGTGGTAGTCTTAGCCGCTTGCACGAAATCAGCAACGCAGTCGGGCAAGGCTCGGATGTACTTCTTGATGGTCATATCAGGAGTCTTGACCTGGTCGGGACAGATAATGCTGAGCTGTTTGAAGCGAGCAGTGAGACCAGCATTGTCTCCATCCTTCTGATGTATGTGCCAAAATTCATCTTTAAGCTTTTGACGCTCGTGAGGAGGGCAGAATTCCTCCAGCATGACCTCCTTGAGCTCATCCCACGACAAACTGTAAGCTGCATCATTCCCTCTCTTGTTCCTCTCGGCCGTCCATCAGTCCAAAGCACGGGACTGAAAGACACCGGTAGCGTTCAGAGTTCGAAGGTCATCAGGGCAACCACTTTGTCGCAGAGTAACCTCGATAGAGTCAAACCAGTGGAATAGAGCAGTAGGACCTCCTTCGCCTGTGAATTCTTTCGGCCCACATGACTTGAATTGTTTGAAACTGAAAGGTCTCGCAGCAGCTCTGGGACCCTCAGTCCTCGATTCCTCGGATGATTTGTTGGCATTCTCGCAGACACCGCTTACAGCCTTTGCTACAGCTTTCGCGACGATGGAAGCAAGGCGTCTGTCCCTCTTTTCCTGACGAGAGAGTTGATGACGGGATCCAGACGACATTTTCTGCAATAGACATCGCCATGGAACTCAACACATGTATTTGAATCTCACCTCACACGTCTACTACTACTAAGGCTCAGTAACACGTACTATGTAACGCATATAGTCACAAAATCACAGAGTTGCACCAAAGTCACATAAACACATAGGGCACAGAATCACAATATTCCTAATCACATAAGCACAACAGCAGGAACACATAAACTTAGTCACTAAAAGCACCTACGAGCATACAAACCATTTTGACTGCCTCTATTGTCGATTCGCTAACGATGAGTCGTGTGGGTTTTTGTGTTTTAGCAGAAGCAATAGTGTTGAGTCGAAACCAATAGTACCTCAAAACGTTAACAAATAACAAAAAAATGCATAAAATTTTCATAAGGATCGATAAATCGAAGGTATATTGTCTGCGGCTAATAGACTTCGACTAACCAAAGTAGCTCGACTATTCGCAAGGATCCTGCACAACGACCTCCAGGACTATGCCTTTGCCTCGATTCTTGGCGTTGGCGCAATTCCCTTTGGTTAGGTTGTGTATTTAGATCGTTGGAGTCCATCGAACTTTGGTGGAGTTTTGTATAAAAGCGGGACGAGTCGTCAAGGTTAGGGTTTCACCCCTATCTTGCAACTTCCGTCCTTGTTTTGATAAAAATGGAGGAGATTATTTATCAAAATATGGATTTCACTCCTGATTTGGTATAATTCTCCTCGTTTGTAGTTAAACGCAAGCTGATTAGGCAACTTTAGTCGAGAGTTTGCGGTTTTCACACCTATTCTCGGCCTCATTACCTGTTCACAACTTGAAAATTTGAGTGTAATGATAGAAGAGTGAGTGATAGTGGCGAGTATACGCATATGCGTGAGTTGGTCTGTTGGTTCTTAACTATAGTCTAGGTCCCAAGGGTAGTCCGTGCGGATGACAACCCGTGCGTATGACCTGTACGTGCGTATGGCCTGTACGTGCGTATGACCTGCACGTACGTATGGCTCGTATGTGCGTACGGCTCGTCCGTGTGGACAGCTAGTCCGTGCGGATAGCTTATCCGTGCGGACAACTAGTCTGGTTGTTCCGTTCGTCTACACTTGGTTTCTGTTGTCGTTTATCGAGACGTTCTGAATACGTGGCAACCACTTGGAGTTGTGTTCTCACCCGCGTGACTAGACCGGTCAGGAACCACCCTAACTCAGCCCGTCGGCGACTCAGAACGGTCATCCCGGTTAACCCCGAAATCAGTTGTCTACGGGTAGGACTCCGGATCTAGAACTAGGGCTTCACTATTGACGAGTAGAACACTAGAACTGATCGGATTCGTACCGGTTTTAAGGGTAAAAGAAGGAGAGAACTTAGGTTTATTTCTTTCAACTCTTTTATCCTTAGAAAAAGTTAGATCTAGATGAGGTTATTATAGAAACTGGTAGAAATCGTTTAGATCCGAGATATTCTTAGTGGAATGAAGCCAAGCATGAAGTTCTTATGAACTTCATGATGACGTCACCCGTGAATACCTCAAATCCGGATGATTTCATGGTTGAAAGTGAAGATTTGAAAGATGGAAATGTGTAGAATGGTGTAGTGATAAAAAATGTACAAGGATTAGTGCAAGATCTTACCTGGATTGAGAGAAATCTGAGAAAAAGGCGGAGAATGCGTGTGGTTCGGACGTCACTTGCCAAAAGTGGAAAAAGTGGAGAGTGACCCGTGTATTTATAGGATGCCAAAAAGGGAAAGGGTGAGCCGTGCGCATGGCACGCACCCGGATAGGTTATCCGCGCGGACTGGTCATCCGTTCGGATTGGCAATCCGTGCGGATTGGCCATCCGTGCGGACGCCACCTCCTTTGGTGTGTTCGGTGAGATGTTGATTCGGCTTCGATTTGCGAGCGATTCGATAGGGTTTCCTAATTAAATTACTTTCAGTCCCAACTACTTCTTACAGGGTTCGACTTGGAATTCGGGTTCGGGTTCGTTTATATTCGAGTCAGATTTCGAGTTCGATTGAGTTCGCTTGATTATCCCAACATAACAACATAAAATAAACATGCACAGGTAACACGTAAGGCACACACACACGTATAATTGACAAGTAAAATACATAGCTCGGGTTACGATTTGGTGTCGATTTGATTAGCATAGCTTGATTAACTTTATCGCATTGTTACTTCCTATCGTTCACAGTCGTAGGTCGATTGAAATACGGTTAGCATGGTTCGATTATTGTAATGTACGACATTTACTCCACATAATCTAAATATCATACAAACAATTCTACGAGTCATGTCGCGCGAAATCGGCCGTTGACTTTGACCTTGACTTTGACTTTCACTCGTGAAACACGGGGTGTTACAGCCTCCCCTTGTTTAGGAAATTTCGTCCCGAAATTAAGCTGAAAGCTGTAACTAGTTCGTGAATCACGTGTGAGAGTCCTTTGTTTGGATCGTTGAAAATCGTCAAATTAACCAGGATTTTACGGTTAAAATCGGCTGATTTTTTTTGGATATGATAAGCGAAAATACCTGATTTAAAGCCTATAAAAATTTTAGATTTAAATTCAAAGCCGTTTGAAAGAAATCCTTTGTCAATTTTTTTTTTATTTTTCATTTTCAAAACTTTTTCTTTTTCTTTCAAAACCTTGATTATTGTAGGCTCTGGTTTGAATTCGCTTCGATTGCGATCCGACTCGTACGACGTGCGGAATCCGTGCACGAGTGAGATCAATACACAAGAATGTACAATTTTAACGTGATTCAATAGATTCGTATGACGTGTACAAGCTTTCTCTCTCTAGTTTCTCTCTCTAACCCTAACACCTTTATCGATATGCAAAGGATTATAAGGGATTTCTCCTTATTTACATGTATGCCACCTTGCCTTTCTTAACCGGACATTACTCCTTCGTTAAACAGCTGTGGATACTTTGCCTTCATATCGCTTTCGAGTTCCCAAGTGAACTCCGCGCCTCGTTTGCCCTCCCACCGGACTTTCACAATAGGAATGCGTGAGCGCTTGAGTTCTTTGGTTTTGCGATCCATGATTTCGACAGGCTTTTCCACGAAATATAAATCTGAGTTCAGTCCGGAAAATGAATTTTTATAAAATATTAGTAATGAACTAGACCCCGATATTTTTACACAATAAAATTTGGAACGCTTAAGACATTCTATAAAAATTTGGGAATTTTTGAAATATGTTAACTATTTTATTAAAATGTCCGAAAACAGCCGGTTTTGAATATTAATGCTGAAATGACATAAGTTGTAATTTGCATGTCTAAATGTCGGGTAGGTTATCTGTGAATGATATAACATGTTATATGTGTTATGTGCATCATCGTATGTTTGTTTATGAGTGGGGAATGGATGGGAAACTTATATGGGCATAAACCGTTAAAGTGATGCATGTTATGTGATAGATACGTGTAGGAACTTTGTGCTCTTTTTAAAAATCACTAAATGACTAACTGGTAATCATATTAGGACGTGATTGACCGACCTTGACTGTTAGCTATATTTGAGAATCTAACCGAGCAAACCGAGGTGAGTTCACACTTTCTACAAGGCATGGGATTCCCGGTGGTTTGGGAATGGGTTAATAAACTAAAACGGAACCTACATATCCTCCTTGGGTAGGATATGTACGGCCATCCTCCTTGGGTAGGATGCCACCATAAATCCTACGAATTCTCCTGGTGCAGAATACGTACGTTCGTCCTCCTGGTGTAGGACAACAACCTTAAAAACTAGCTAGACAAAACTCTATCAATAAGTCCCTCTTCATTATATCGACTTAATCGCCGAGGCCAATGGCGAGCGGGTCATTAGTTAATAGCGCTATTAGGTTTAAGAAACCTCACACCGTGCCAGTCGGACGGGCGTGTACTAATGGAATATGGCAGACTATCGGTGATGATAGACACTGATATAGGGCACAACTTATTTGCGTAGTAGTCGATATCATACCGTCTAGTAGTTCACACGGGGAAAGCCCCCACTGATTATGGATATGGTTTGGGTAAAGAAAAGGAACTAGTTAAACATACTTTCAACTATGGGGTAACCCCAACGGCAAATAAGCCAACGAAAGTCAAACCACGTTTTTCAGAAACAACTTAAAACTAAACAACCAAACGTGAACTCACTCAACTTTGTTGTTGACTCGTTGTTACATGCCTTACAGGTCGCTAAACGCTTGGAGCTTGCACGAGGAAGGAGTTGTTGTGGTGTACGGACTGTTATGTTCCGTGCTTATTATTTAAATCCTTATGAACTTATTAAACATGCGTTTTGAACTTTAACTTATAAACCATGGACTTATGCTTTTGGATTTACTTTTATGCTTCCGCTGTTTAAACTAAACATGGTTAACTAGCTTTGGTCACCAATCATACTGTGGTTGGTCTTATTTACTTAATTACGATGTTCAATATGATTGGTGGCTCGATCCTGGTCACGTCACGCCTCCAAGCGGTGATACTCCGCATGGTGGATTTTGGGGTTGTGACAAATAAGACACCTTAAATCCAAATAGTAACTTGTACTTAGAAGTTTACAAGTTAGGTGATTAACATACTTAGAACGTCTATAGGTCACGACACTCGAGTAGCAGAAGCCGGTGCAGCTAGACGCTCAAGACGCAAAGCAGTGAGTTCATGTCCCCACTTTTAAAGTTTTTACTGTTTTCTAAACTTGGGGAAAATACATGTACAATTTGGTATGTTTAAACAAAGGAATGACACATAGATCACGTCACGAATAGGGTATTCGAAGGCACCATCAATCTAGTTTAGACCGAAAGAACAAGGGTTAGATCTAACAGGTCCGGGCAGCCTCACTCTCTTGACAACACATAGTCATGGAGTGTCTTGGGTCACAGTCGTAGGGTAAACGATGTCAAAAATCGCCTAGGTTTGGATGCTTCCTATGTCGTTACATATGTTAATGTCCTCGCGAAACATTAGCGATCTCGATTCCATTTTATTTCATGACAATTTACAAACTTACATTTTACAAATTACATGCCATGCTTTTACACAATTACAAATGTTACATTTTACACAAACTGCATGAATTCACACCAACTTTTGTTGACGATTTTTAAACTTACATGTATTTCAGGAAATTAGTGGATGAAGTTCGCGGGCTCCTTATCAAGATGTTTAGTGTCTAGTCTCCGTTGCCATCTTTTGTGGATTTGTTTACTATATCCTACCTTCTGTGGTGATATAGGAAACAAAACCTTGATCTTTGTTTTTGAAATCATGATGTGAAGTTTCAAACAATTATCTTTTAGTTATGATGTAAACTTTAAACTAATTCCTGTATTTTGGATAATAAAACTTGAATGGCAATTTGGAGTATGCTTTAATTCATGTAGTAATGTTTACTTATCGTATGCAATGAAAACCACTCAGATCACACCTCATGCTTCCGCCTTTGAAAGGGGTGTGACAGCTGCTGCTTCTCATGGAGTCGTGGACCATCTATGGGGTTGAGGACCAATGGGCTTGAAAATTAGATAGGTTTGGACTTTTCTCAATTAGTATCCCAAAGAGATGTATTTAGTCAACTAGTGGGCTTGAAACTTAGATAGTTCTAGAGTTTTTTTAGTTATAGCTTAAAAATGTATTCACTTAACTACTAATGTCTAGCCAAGTTATGTGTTTACGTGGAACAGTTGGGTCTCGAAGAAGGTTAGCATTCTTGATTGGAGGGCCGAAAATTAAAGGTTAACAACTATTGATGCTTTGATTCATTGGAATATCCAAGTGAAATTTGATCCATGTGTTTTCTGTGGTGATTTCAAAGAATCGACTGAGCATTTCTTTGTCACAAGTTCGTTTGTTCAATCAGTGTGATAGGCTATTTCCCAGTGGTTCAACATTATGGCTATTTATGCTTTCTGCTTGAGAGATTTGCTAGACTTACACATGTTTACCCATGCCTTTAAGAAGAAGAAGAAGAAAAAGCATCCCATGTTATCATTTTAACATCTCTATGGTGTATATGGAAAATGCGAAAAGATATGGTGTTTAACCAGAAGTTAGGTTCAGTTTCACAGGTTATCAAAGAAGTTAAAGTGTTGGGATTTTTATGGATAAAAAATTGGTCGAATAAGTCCCCCTTACATGAAGTCAGTGGTGGAGTTAAGGTGTTTTTGATGTTTGATCAGTTGTTTGTTTTTTGAAGGTTTCCTAGTTCTGGTGTTGTTATGTTTTTCCTTTTTGGTGGATGTACTTTTAGGTGTCTAGCAATTTTTAGTCACCTACGTTTAATAAGATCTTGTTGGTTGTTCAAAAATAGGCAAATTGCACTCAAACACTTATTTTTATACAAATTCCAAAAACACTACCGTGTGCAATAACAAATAGGTAATTTGAAAACTTGAGTCTCGTATATTTGAAAGGGCAATTGTGTTGTGAATTGTATTTAGTTGTGTGAGTAGTTTAATATAATTACTCTTTACAATGATACACAAGTTTATCGTGCTAATCATCGATTTCTTGTGTCAGCGAGTTTGGATTACATGTGAGTACAAAAATGCATAGAATAACTCAATTATGTTGCTTCATGAATGCTATAAGAAAATTGATTTATTTGGTAGGAAATTGGATTCAATGATACCAAACACTAAAAGTTATGTCGAATAATATTCCGTAGGGTCTTCTTAAGATTTTGTCGAAATTTATCAGTGCATAATGAACAATAAGAATACCATTGGTTATAATACCACATAAAGAATGCAACAATTGCATTACCATGGTCGGAGTACTATGACCCAGTAGTGCATAATGAACAATAGGAATACCATTGGTTATAATACCACATAAAGAATGCAACAATTGCATTAACACGGTCAGGGTACTATGACCTTATGGAATGAGTTGTTATTATCTTCTAAAAGACAAAGAATGTCTAGAAATAGGATGATTGCCCCTTCATTGAGGTTTCTTCTACGTTATAACTTTATTATATGTTAAAAATCCTAATAGTTGTAAGTAATTCTTTTATCAACGTAACTCATACATACCAATTTATACCTATGTTCAAGACTAGACTTCAACCTTTAATGTACCATTTAAGAAGGAACGCCTTAAATACACCCATAAGTGACCTTCAAGTAGGGCTGTAAACGAACCGAACGAACACGAAAAAGGCCACGTTTGTGTTTGTTCGTTAAGGAAATTAAGGTGTTCGCGAACTGTTCACGAACGCATACCGAACATAAGTTTATGTTCGTGTTCGTTCGTTAAGGAAGTTGAATTGTTCACGAACAGTTCGTGAACGCTGGTCTCGAACACAAACGAACGCAAGAAAATAAAAATGAACGCAAACGAACATTTAACTAGAAAATAAAAAAAATGAAAACATTGTTATCCTTAAACATTGGATATAAGTAGTTAAATACAATCATCAAATGATAAATCAAAACACAAGAAGTCTACCACCCAACCAAACGATGAATAAAGTTTAACTAACTTACACATAATTATCCCCAAAAATGTCTTATAATGTCCAAATTTTAGCTAACTTAGAAAAAACAGGGTTTCAAGTTTTCAATATATTTAGATAAAAGGTTTATTATTTATTATTTTTTTAATATAATCAAACGGACATATTACCGAACGTTCACGAACGCAGTCGAACGAACGAGACCTGTGTTCGTGTTCGTTCGCTAAGCTAACCGAACGAAATTTTTTGTTCGTGTTCGTTCGTTAAGCTAATCGAACGAACATAAACGAACTTCCCGCCGAACGGTTCACGAACTGTTCGCTGAACGTTCGGTTCGTTTACAGCCCTACCTTCAAGTGATATTGATAAGACCAATGTAGCCCTAAGAGTGTGTTAGATGGACGACTGCACATGACCTAAATTTTTGGGATCCAATAAGTTTCCCCTTTTTATTATATATAAAGAAATTTAATGTTATATTCAAATTAAATCCATAACTAGTCGTACATAAGATAGTAAGACACTCTCTATATCACATACAAGGTCACGAGTTCAAATATTGGCAGTTTTGCTTTCTTTTTCTTGCTTATTTTTCCTTCTACTTTGTTCCATTTGTGTTTTACCCATCCCACATCGCTCAAACGAGAAAACAAACCAAGGCGAGTTGACTCAATTTATAAATAAGCCAAGCACGGGCTTAAACTTTCAGCTCGGTTTAAAATCCGACCCAAGCCGAGCTTGTTTGATTAGACTTTTAACGAGCCCGAGCTAGCCTTAGCTTGGTTCGGTTCAACTCATAAACAACCCTATTTAAAACAATTATCAACTTTTTGTTTTAAAGGATTCACTTTTAGTAGTCGCACAAGTCATTCAAAATCTAATGGATAGCCCTAGTTAAGACATTGTGATGCTCCCAACTATTTTCTTCATCTTAAACAAATAGAAGAAGCACCGCAAGTCAAGCCATCTTTGATATTCTTCAATCTATTTCTTGTAGCAAGTTAATGTACAAATACAAGTTATCATGTGTACTTTTTTTACTTTTGACAATAAATACCAATAACAATAATACAAGATAAACCAAGTTGGTGATGTTTATCGCCACCATATATGGTGGAGTGGTTGGTTGACATATATAGAAATTCTATTAGGGAAATTGTATTATGTTAAAGCAATAAATTGCAAGTGGTGAGAATGCAAATTTACGTTTTAGTGAATCTCTACATTTTAGGTTTAGAGTTCTTTTAAAGTTATTTCAAAAGTCTCTTTTAATACAACTTGTAGTGGTTTAATAGAATTAAGATGTTGACATAAAGTGCCTTTTAAGTTGTTTTTGTTAAACGTAGATTAAGAAATACTTTATACTTTAATTGTTGGTAATTGTTTTACAAAGTCTTGCATAATGTACCATATGTTATACTAAGCCCAAAAATTAGGGTTATTCTTGACATGCTTTAATAACGTGCTAACCTTTACTTTTTTACTTTTTTTTAAGTGGCAAAAAGTAAACTCTTTCTAGATGCAAAATTGTAAAATCACATTTGTGAATTCCAATTCTAGTGCATAGCTTTTTTGTATTTGGAAAGAGATAACTTTTACTAAGTCTTGTGACAAGTATACCCATATTTCCATCACAATGTTTGTATGTCATTAATTGATGGTTGAAAGGGATGGTTGTCGTTTAAATAATATACCGATCGTAAATCATAAACTAATTAAATAACGAATACTGACTCCACCCTCATGAATCACTAAGATCGTGGATATCTCTACGAGGCTCATGACTGTTTCTCTACCACTCTTTCTCATTCATGAAGCATGAACCCCATCCCCCTTTATGGAGAATGGAGGGGAAAGTGGTGACATGGAAGTCATGAAGCATTAACCACACTGTATGTGGCTTTAAAGAGTTAAGAGTTGTTGTTCAGTGTTATCTGATTATTGTGTTGATGACTTGAGTTTGTATGTTGTGTTTGTTCATGTTTGGATTCTTTTTGTAATGATTTCGTGTAATAAATGTTTTTGTTTGGGTATTATGTGTCTTGATCTATCATTTGTGACAATATGTGTAGAGGACCCTTCACCATCATGAAGAGCAAAGGGAAATTTTGAGTAAAATGCATGAGGACAAGAACTCTAGATCAATCATTTTACATTTGATATATATATTATTTTTATATGCAGTCAATCTTAAGATTATGTTAACTATATGTCTAATCTTCTATTTAATGTAACAATCGATTACATATAATACAAATGCAACAGCTAGTTGGGCAAAAATGGTTTAAGACCATCTCGATATACCATATATCAAAACGACTAAAGTTTTATATTTTTATAATACAATACAATAAAAGAACTTCTATTAGTTCCCAACTTCTTATTATTAGTAAAAGGAATAATGGATTTTAATAATCCAAACTATTAGCAGTTGGTCGGCAACGGTCCCAACTTAAAAAATAACCAGTAGTGGTCCCACATTTTCACATATTGTAAACTAATGGACTTTCACTAGAAAACCTTAATGTCTTTTTGTCTCCTTATCCTTTTCGGTTTAGTAAAGGTCCATTGGTTTACAATATACGAAAAGGTGGGACCACCACTGGTTATTTTTTAAGTTAGGACTGTTACCGGCCAATGACCAATTGTTAGGATTATTAAAATCCATTATTCCTTAGTAAAATAACTATCTAATATGATAAACGTATTTCCTTTCACGATTTGATCCATACATGATTCTTTAAACTAGTCTCAACGCGATTTTATTGTTTTTCGTTTGAGATAAGAAGCATGTCGTGAGATATTAAAATACAGTTTGATGCGAAATACTGATCAAACTTAGTATTATCAATTTCAATTTAATTTCGATTACTAGGGGTTAAGGGTTGTCGTTGTCATGGCATCACTATTACCGTTGCTATTAGGTGATACCAATAGCAATAACGTAAAGAAAGAAAGCGACAATGATGAGAGGGTAGTTAGGGAATATGGAGAATTTAGGACGAAACTTAATCGTAACCGAAGAAAAAATCTTAGGGTGTCCGGGGCGCCTGCGGGGAGGGGTGCGGTGAGTGTACTCCCCGATCGAGAACACCGCCGCCGACCCCTCGGTGACCCAAATCGGGGAGCGGGGAGGGTTCACCGTGTGAAACTTCTGCAATTTTTTTTTCCTTGTGATTTTGTAGGAGGATGAAGAACAAAGATATTTATATAAAAAAATAAAATAAAACCAAGTCCCAAAGAGATGAGTGCCGCCATCAAATTGAGGGTGTGGGGGGAGTTAAGTGGGGAGTTGACGTGACGCGTGCTGATTGACTGTGGGTAAGAGAGGTCACTCCCCGGTTAGAGGAGTGCCTCTTACACCCGGAAAGGTTACAATCGAAAGATATGAGAATTAATTCTTCTTTATGTATTTTATATTTCTTGTGATATTTTTTAATTTTCTGATTTTCAAGTGATGATATGAATTTTTCATGGATCTAAAATTCGTTCTTCCCAAATATTAAATTTGGTTTTGATTTTTAGGATTGAAGTTTGTTTATTTAATTATAGCTTTATGGAAATAGTGGAGGGTTCAAATGAGAAGAAATTTTTTGTAAGAATAAAAAAGAACAAACTTCAACCAATAATAATGCTTCATTTTACTTCATTTAATTTTTGTATTTAATATGGGTGTAAGGGTATATTGGTAAAATTAGATAGATCATTAATTGTTAGTCTTCCTTTTTAATAGCTAACTAAATTAAATTTGTAAATTATTTAAAAAAATATATATATTTTTTCAAAGAAAATAAAAATTAATTTAAAGTGTAGGATAAATTATGAGGTGTGTAGGATGAATTACGAGTTTTGTTAGATAAATTTCAGTATGTGTAGGATAAATTTTCAAAAATGTGTAGGATAAATTTTGATATGTCTAGGCAAAAATTTTAGTGTGTAGGATGATACTCTTTATGACTAATTAATTAGTCAAAATAATAATAAATGAGATAAGAGAAAAACTATTTAATGTTTTACAATTGTACCCATTTATTCTTTTTGTTCTCAATTTAATTTTCTTCTCAAATGAACCTCCCTGTGGAAATGAACGTCTAACTATGTTTAAAATATATATTAGTTGTAAAGTTAAGAGACGTAGGAAACGATCGCACATACCAACTCCTTGAAGTTACACAACGGCGGCCACACTTTTTTGTATTTACCACGAAAATACAACTAATAAAATGACACAAATAGATAGGATAGTGGCGTTTTCGTAATAAAAAAAACACAAACAAACGAAAGCGTAAATGAAATGCATTGCAAATTTGGTGGACCTAGATTTTGTGAGCCAACAAATCAATCTTGAGTATTTTCGGGGTACTCACTGGACAAACGAAGTACTCCGGGAGTAACTCTAGTGGTCCACCACCAATTTTGGGGAAAACCCGATAACTCACCCGTCCGTAGGCACGACGGTAAATTACCAGTAAAACCCTGTTTGGCTCAAGGATTGAACCCAAGTTTTCTTGGGTCTCCTGTCACCGCCCACCAGTGTCTCACTCCTTTTTTGTACCAAATGGAATTGAACTTGAGTTTTTCAAATAAGAACTTAAGTCCTCTTACCACTTGAGCTAGAGGTCATTGGCGATTTTGTATTTGTAAGCATCACAATATTTGTTTCCATGGGCGGACCTAGCCTTTGGCCAGGGTGGGCGACCGCACCCCTTGAAAAAAAAATTAGTGTATATTTTAGGGAAAAAACCCGACCGCACCTCTTGAAGATATGGTTAAACACCTCATTCGTACCCCAGCAAAAAAATTATGGGTTTCCAAAAATAGAAGTTTTTGTTATCAAGTTTATATATTTTGTGAATAGTTTAGAAACTCATATATTAGATGGTTGAATAGATTCAGCATGTTAAATCATTGTTTTCCAATGAAGATTTTGTTTGTTTAATGTTATCAAACATTTTTGAAATAAAAAATAATAAAAGTTTAATAATTATAAATCACAAATAATGAAGATTTAAGAATTTTACAATGTGATATAACTGAAATGTTATGTCCAGTAAGTTTTAATACATTATTAAAATACGAAAATTTATATTCTAGATGTTTGATTTAGTTTTTAAAATCACTATCATTTAACATAGGTTGGGAGTCTAACAATGTGACATGTCGCAACGGCAAAAATTATATTGCTTTATCGAATAGAGAAGGAGACAAAAAAAAAAAAAAAAAACCCCCCTCTAATGTGAACATTAGGTGCTTTCACATTTTCAAAGCCGCTACATGCCTACATTCATATATATATATTAACTAGGTTTTTACCCGGGATTGCTTCCCGGGCTCGATAAAATTACTTTAATCAAAATCTATTTATGATTAATATATAGTTAAAATCATACAAAAATAAAATCTTCGCGAAAGAAAAAGAGGTACATGATCAAAGTGCAAATGCGACATGGTTATAATATAAGCATTAAAATGAGCAATGTAAACCTCAAAAGGTTTACATAGTTAAGAAATAGATAATAGATAAGTGATGTGAAACTCATTTTTTAGATAACATGGTTAAGAAACGTACAAATGTAAGGTACACATAAGCCATTACGTTATCCTAAAAAGATCCTAGTGTAAGGTTATGTGTCCAAATGGATGGATCGTGATTGATAATAGTGATATATACGCAAATTCCTAGAGGTCACGATCACATCAAGAAAGCCTCATCTTCTAAGATGTTTTCACACATCTTGATTCTAAAGGCTGGCTTAGTCTCAGGCTAAACTTAAGACAAACTCTCGAAAGTTTATTGCAATTAATTAGCGGGCTAAGATTAATAGACATCCATAAAACTTACATGATTACAACATACCGGGGGTAGTTAAGGTAGTAATTATTTACATAATGTGTTCTAAAACTTTTGACAATAGTAAGTGTTTTGGGTCAATGCAAACTATACCAAACCACCCGTTGATGAAGCAGGTTTGCGTTCTGAACTGTATCCTATCCCCAAATCAAAATCCATTCCCACGCACACCTCGATTGCCACCTCCCCTTCCTTTTGCTCTTTTCCCACCTGCACAAATATGAAACAAATTGAATGATGATAATGACTTCACCCAGTAAAAAGTGAAAATGTATGCATGCAATTCGGCCATGTAGATTCGACTTTACATAGGTTGTCCTTATGCGCAGATCATTAGAAAATGGGCAGAATTCTAGATCACTCATAAAATCATAGAAAAATACAATTGAAACTGTATAAACAATGTACAGATTTTGTTCATTTTCTCGATCGCTGAAAATCATTTCTGTAACCTGTAATGCGGTGATACTGGAATAAGATGAAGCCATACATATTAAAGTACTGAAATGCCGTGATACTGGAATAAAACAAAACCATACCATATTGAAGTATTTTGACAACTACCTAACAAACTATCACCAGTAACCAAGCTGTCAGATAAATATAAATTGTAAGTGGCAACTACATATGTGAAACCAAAAGGTTGTAGATAAACAATAAAATGTGTTAAGTCACATAACATACAAGCTTAATGTTAGGATCTGAGGCTTTCATGATTGTGTTTGTTTGTTAGATTTGAACAAATCAAATAGATATGAACAGTTTTAAGTGCAGCGGAAATGAATAACAAACTTTGTAAACACAATCAATAGGAGAAGATAGTTTGATAAACAATTGCTTTTCATATAGTCGAATGATTTACAATTCAAAAGCAAAAGATTACAGTCAAAGCTTACAAAGTAAACTCCCCCTCAGCCTGATGCCTCAAGGTTGGTTGCACAAGATGAAAGGATTAGGCATGAGGAGAAGAACCCGCTCAGTCAATCAAATGTAACAGTACAGGATACTGTTACATTTATAGGCAAACCAAACCACTGGGGTATTTCAGCTGACGTCACCATGAAAGCGACGTCGCCTAACAACCTGTATCTACTGTCCTTTTACAAATACTGCTATACCTAACCACTGACTATACATAAAACAGATAATTCACTAAACAACTGCTCTCTCTTTGCATCAGTGCTTTCCTCAAGGTTGATCAGTCCTTGATTGGGCAGAGCTTTGTCATCAGCAGATTGTACCAGCAGTGCTTAGTGTCCAGCAGTCTTCTAAGCTTCATCAGTAGTTATGCAGAACAGCAGCAGTTGTATCCGGTCAGTGGATGCAAGACCATCAGTTGTTATAAATCATTTTCAAGGGGGAAGCTTAATGTAAACCGTTGCTTATTGTGGATCCACTGTTGTGACCAGGTTTTGGCTTTACATTATCTGTTCCTCTGGTAGGGTTCAATCCCAACAATCTCCCCCTGGAACAGATAATGCCAAAAACCTGTCATTATTCTGGATCTTTATTACTCATCAAAAGTTCCCTTGCTTTTCTTTTAAATTCTTCTTCAAATGCTTTGGAGCTTGTATCATCTTCATCCCGGCACAATGTAAGTTCAAGGAGATCCTGCAAATCTTGAACACTAAGGCCTAGTGCTTCTTTCCTTGATATATACTTCACCTCTCCATTGGATCTGACCAGAGTCAATACGTGGGTCTTTTGATCAAAGAGCCACTTTAGTACTTTTAAACCCAATGGATTTCTTGGGAGAGATTTATTTGATGATGAGCTTTGAGATATTGGCCTTGAGAAGACTTGCAGACTTTCAGACATTCTTTTGAAAGCCATTTCTATGACATCATTTGCTGCAGCTATATCTTCTGCAGTTTCTCTTTCAATCAGCTCCTGCCTTTCAATGTCTGTCATGTCTGTTGAAGTGTTTGGTGATGCAGGTTTGGTTAACATCCTTTTAAAAAGGTTTTGAAGTTTTTCTGAGTTTTCTTCTTTTAGACCCATTTTCATGATGGATTCTGTGAAGTACTCAACCTCCTTTTCTTTCACCTCTTCACTGGTCAACTGTTCTTTTTCTTCTTGATTTGTCACAAAAGTAGACCGGAACAGTGTATTGAGGTTTTCTATCTGCTGTTCAAGCTTCATTCTTTATTCATGCTTCTTTGAGGTGCTTGATACAGTTATCTTTCTTTTCTTCAGCCTTTCATAGGCTTCATCAGTCTGCTGTTTTGACCATTTTGATATGGCTTCAGCAGTATCCATTTTTGCATCCACCAGCTCCTTTTTCTTTCTCTTATACTCAGCAGTTAGGTCAGCAATGAGCCTTTTGTATTTGCTCCAGTTTGGAGCATTCTTCTTCTTTGTAGGATCATTCTTGATTTTCTCAATCCTTTCGGCCTCATGCTTTAGAGCGATTATTGGACATTCTTCGAACTGTTGTTCTTCAGCAGGATAGAATTTCTCTTTCATGATGTAGGCTAGATATTGTTTTCTTAACTTTTTCCTTTGATCAGCCTTTTCTTTGTTTAGGTCTTGTGCAAACTCTTCTATCTGCTTTACTTTTGTGAAGTAGAACTCCAGTCTTTTAGCAATGCCATCTTCGCTTAAACGTTCACGTTCACTCTCAACTTTAGCTCTTAGTTTAGCTTGCCTTGCCTTGACTTTGAGGTAATCATCCATATCATCTGGTGGCATGTAGCCTATGAGTGAGGAGAATCTTCTTTTTGAAGGATCTTCTTCTGTATGGAATTGCCTCATCTCATTTTTGATAGCTTCAAGTTCCAGTGGATGTTGTGCAGCATTAGGATCGTGTATACCCTCATCGGCAGAGATTGGCTTTCTTTTTCTGTTGAAGAGCTTTGGTTGTGATGTAGAGAAGGTAAGAGCAGTGGTGGATGATTGACTAACAGTTGTTGAAACAACTGGTGTCTGAACATCTGTTGTCATTACAACTGCTGATATGTCAGCATTTGTCTTCTGCTTTTGAGCAGGGGATGGAAGTGGTGAGGTAGTTTTTGATGGTGGTGATGGTGGTGGTGAATCATCATCTGATATGAGATTCCTTCTCCTTTTTAATGAAGAAGGGGCAGATGATGTTTTGGGTGAATCAGTGGTTTGAATCATGGGGAGTGTCTGACAAACAACTGTTGAAACAACTGGTGCCTCAACCACTGCTGTCATTACAACAGATGTTGTAACATCTGTTGTCTTCTGTTTTATGACAGGAGGCAGTGGTGATGGTGTGATTGTAGATGATGGTGGTAGAACAGTAGTTGCAGTGGTGTGTGGTAGAGTGGTGTGTGTTGAAGATGTGTGTGTTGATGACATGGCAGCTGTTTGGCTACTGACAGCAGTTTTTGTAACTACTGCTGTATCAGCTATTTGACTAACAGGTTTTGATACCTGCTTTTCTTTTTCTTTTTCTTTTTCAGGCTCAATATAAAGGCCATGTTCTATTCCCATCTTATTCATTTGTCTCAACAGCTTGATATTCTCCCCCTTTTTGGCATTATCTGAAGGAGGGTTATCAAGAAAGTACAGGGAAGAAGGAACTTTGCCAGAGACACTTTGAATGCTAGCCTTTATAGCCTTGATATCTGCTTGAGTATCTTTGAACCTTGATTCCACCATGTTGGTCAACATTTGTACATGAGTAGCATGGTTTTGATCAGCCATTTGTTGCTGTTTTTCAAGCATGGATTGAAAGATATTCCAGAGCTCATTTGCAGCAACTGCATGTTGTGCAGATGCTTGAGTAGGAACAGATGGTTGTGGTGGGGCAGCAGTAGACTGTGCTTTTTGAGCTTTTAAAATCTCTTGCACCATCTCCTTTATTTCAGCAACTGAATCTTCAAGTTTGTCAACTCTGTTCGTCAATTCCTGATATTTTGAATCATCACCTACTTTAGTAGGATCATCTGAATCCCCACCAGCAGTGGTTATATCAATGTGTGACTTAGGAACAGAGTTCCAAAAATCACCCATTGATGCCCCTTGTTCTTGGTACTGGGGACTTCTTTCTTCAGCACTCGATAAACCTTTGATGGTACCAGTGGTTAGATCCAACTCACTGGTGGTTACCGAAGTTGCCATGGAAGAAATTGCCTTCAAGGGAGTCTTACTTATGAAACAACTGTCCAACTGAAGATCTGTTGATCCACCAGTTGTAGTTGCTGCTCCACTTGAACTACCACCGAGAGTTACTTGTAACTCAGGGGGTGTAACCTCCTCAATTGTTGCTGGGATAGCAGAAGTAGTAGCATCACACCCAGTCTCTTGTGGGGGTGTACTCTCAGTGATAGGTGATAGAGAGGAACTGGTTTGTGTCTGAGCTATAGCAGCTGCATGCAACAAGGGTAGCATGGATTGTGGCATTATGATTGGTGAGGGTATAGGTGTTGAAAGAGACATGTCCTTGGGATCAGGACTGTGGAAGATAGAGCCAAGTGGATCTGGAGCTTCATAATTTGGTGTCCCTGTGATTACAACCTGATCCTTTTGTGAGGATGCAGGAGGAGTTTCAGGCATGGGTTGAGATCTTTCTTCCAACTGCTGTGAGGAAGTAGCAGCAATGGTTTGTGGTGACTTTTGTGTTGTCACAGGCATTTCCTCTGGGATCTCATCTTCCAGAGTTGCCTTTGTTTTGGGTTTGGTGGGTTTTCTGGATGTTTTTCTTTTGGTCTTTTTGGTGATATCAGGTGTGGGTTTCAAAGCAGTGGTTGTGTTGCTTTGATCACCTGGAGCAGTGGGCTCAGCAGCTGATACCTGAGGAGCAGTTGTAACCGCTAAAATCTGCTCAGGTACCCCTGCTTTTGTTTTTATTGGTGCCAACATTCTAGTGAATGTTTCAGGTGTCAACCTTTTTATTTGAAAATAGACACCTTTTTTAAGCAAATTTTCATTTTTCTTATCAAATTTTTGTATAAAATAATAACTCAAAAATCTTGGAAACAACAAAAATGCTTTACTTTCAACGTTTTTTACCATGTCATTGAAAATCTCCTGGGAGTAGTTGTAGACTTTATTATTCAAAATAGCGTAACCCAGGCATTGAATTTTTAATGGTATTTCGTTAAAAGATGTTGTTTTATTCGAAGCACACATCAGAAGTGTGTGAAATAAAAATCTGGGTGCAGATGGAAAATAACCCTTTTGTAGGGTATCTACCTTTGACTGTTCCGCATAGCCCCTTTTCAGAAAATCAGCTTTTAACTCGTTTTTGTCAAAAGAAGCTTTACCTTTCTGATCATCGAGTTTGAAGATTTCTGATAATGATTGCGGAGTGATTTGAACCGCAGTACCCTGTATCGAGGAGTTAATGGCTACTACTTTATCATCTTGTTTTTCAAGCGTAGCATTTTTCCAGAACTCTCTCTGGGTTTGCAGATATATGGGGGCGTCTACTGTCAACAAAGTTTTGTACTTTGATGTAGATATGGTGTCGAGAATGGAATCGAAGGTATGATTGTTTGTGGGTTTTGTGAGTAAACCCAAATAGTTGTGAGATTGTTTGTATGGTATCTCATTGGATTCTTCGGCCGTTTGAGCGACTTCATTTGAAGGTGGTGGTGATTTAGGTTTTGATTTTGACTTTGATTTTGTCATTTTTACGGAGAAGAACGAAGAAGGATTTTGGAGATTTTGAGAAGAAGGGTTGGAAACTGCTATGAGAAGAGAATTTTGGAATTCAATTCGACAGTGTAAAACCCTGTTTGGGGTTTAGGGCAGGGTTTTAGCTGCGGAAAAAATGATCGCTGATGTGGCAGCGGTTATTATGATCTGAAGGCTAAAGACTGACCACGTGTCAAACACTGATGAAATGGATGAAGGATGGAAAACAGTTGTTTTAAAGGCAACTGACGTATCAAGCATCAGTGGTTACAACGGTAAAAATTGTGGGCAGTGGATGATTTTTACTATCAATGGATAGCATATCAGTGGATAGGACACTGATTTTGAACATCAGTGCTTGTCAAGAAAATGAGGGATCAGTGGTTAACTTTCAGCAGTGGACAGTGTTTAGAGATCAGACGTTGGAACAAAACAGTGGTTAGGGTAAATGGTACAGATCTGAAGGACAAGTATTCCAGCAACAGTTTTGAGAATTTTCATTCAAGGTTTTGCCACATGTCAATTTTGAAAGACAGTGGTTTAGTACCACAGATGATGAAAACTTTTTGCTAAGGCAACTCATTTTCGTTTAATACTCAATTAAAACATGAGTACCCTAGTAATTCAAAAACTGATACATAAATACTAAAGTTGAATCCGCTGTAGAAGCTGTTATAACTACACCATAACTGCTAGTCTTTAACAGGACTTTGCCTTCAACAGTGCATAGCCCTCATGAGACAATAAGCCCATCAGTCTTTATATGGAGCAGGAATTAATTATAACAGTCCTTAGCATGATCAGTTGTTATAACCACACCACCCTTTCAGAGTTGGACCATTAAACAAATCCTTTACACTATTAATCCTCTGTTGACTTACCAAACAGATCTACAGACACAATTCAACATCAACATAATCTAAATATTACTGAAACAATAAATAATAAGTAAAAATAAAACACAACAAAGATTCATAAAATTATATTTAATCATTTATTCAGGACCTTGAAACTAAAAGTCCAATGATTACATGACATACTGAACAATATTCAAGTTCAAATCTAAGAATAATAGCAAGAACTAATAAACTTTAGTTTCCACTACATTTATTGCTGAACCTCTTGATGTATGTCCTTCATCATCGCCATAAACTGCACGTCTCTATCACCACACTCCATATTACTGACAACACAAATAAGAATAAGAAACTAATCTAAAATTCAAACGTGTCTTTTTCATTTTTATTGCACATCTGAGTTTTCACGAGCTTTGGACGAATGTATACTTTCTTTAAAAGAAGAAAATCTTCCTGGAGCAAGAAAACGTGACTTTGGATTTAACGGAAATAAAAAAATGGCACATGTAACTTTAAAGTTGCATCTCTGCCATCAAAAAAGGTAACACATGCAACTTTTCACGATGTTGCAACAATGATATTGCAGCATCGATATTGAAAGGTTGATGTGGGATGCGAATTTACATTGAAATAACGATGTTGGAACAATGATACAGGAACGATAACATGTAAACATTATCAACAAACATTCGAGCAAAGAAGTGTAATGGAAAATTAGCTGCTAAATCACAAGAAAGATGCATTTGAGAGAGAAAGATACTGTCACATATATGAGCGAGCGAGATTTGAATGTGAAACCAGATAATTGTATCTTATTTATAGAATATAATAAAAATATATATGGTTTGAAATTTGAATTTCAAAATTACTAATATTAATTAGTAATTACTGATTTGATTTGAAAGCAATTGTTATGATGTTTTTTGGGAACTGAAATATGCAAAGTAGGAAAAAAAAAGAGAACGTCAATTTTAAATTACCTTTTACATATTTTTTATTTCCAAATTTCAAAATTACTGAGAGATAATAACCGTCAGTTTGAAATTCTAGTTTTGCATATTTAAAAAGTCTAAAGCTCAAGAAATTACAATTAATTATTATTGATTAGATTTGCAACAAATAGTCAAAAAGTATTTTTTTTATTTTTTAATTTAACATTAAGGATTAAGGATAAAAATATATATGGTTTGAATTTTGAGTTTCAAAATTACTGATATTATTAGTAATTACTGATTTGATTTGACCGCAATTGTGATGATGTTTATTGGGAACTGACGTTTATTGGGAACTGAAAGGTAAGTAATGTATATCTTTATATCCCTCCTTATTAAAGTAAATAAATATTACTAATCATATGCAAAGTAGGAAAAAAAGAGAGAACGTCAATTCTAAATTACCATCTTGCATAAATTTAATTTGAAATTCATATTTTGCATATTTTAAAAGTCCAAAGCTGAAGAAATTACCATTAATTATTGATTTGATTGGCAACAAATACCCATCAAGTATTTTTTTTTAATTTATCATTAAATTTCATCAAGAAAACAATATCGGAGGAACTCTTATCTCATTGCAATGTAACGATTAGGTAAAATGGTAATTTCATTTTAATTCTAGTTTTTATTTGATAATTTCAATATATCACTAATTAACACCATGGATGGTAAATATCAATGGATATCAAGAATAAAAAAGTGACCAGTGGCTATTTTTTCCTATCAGTAGATACCGAACGTCAATTGTCATTATGACTTTTCTGTAATTACTGATATTATCAGTAATTACTGATGATGATTTGAAAGCAACTGTCATTGTCATGATGACTTTTCTAATTTTTAAACCGTGAGTTTGAAATTCACATTTTGCATGTTTTAAATGTCCAAAGCTCAAGAAATTAGCATTAATTACTAATTTGATTTCCAACAAATAGTTATAAAGAATTTTTTAAATTGTATGATCAAAACAATGTTGGAGGAAATCTTACCTCATTGGTATGTAAAGATGAGGTAAAATGGTAATTTCATTGTTATTCTAGTTTTTATTTGATAATTTCAATCTATCACTAATTAACACCATCAATAACAAAAAAGTGAGCAGTGGCTGTTTTTTAGGAAAACAACTAATGGTCAATATCAATAGATGCCAACAATAAAAAAAGTGAGCAGTGGCTATTTTTCCTATCAGTGGATACCCAACAGTTTTTTAAACACTGATGTTTGGTCAGTCAATGGTCAACATATTTTGAAGAAACATATGTTTCGCCTTAAACAGAATTTTGCCCATAAACAGAAGTTTGACCATAAACAGGTGTTTGCACATAAAGAGATGTTTAAAACCACTGTTGGGTCAAACAAATTTCACAACAGGACCAATACTCAAATAGATGTTGACCTTAAACTGATGTTTGGTTTAGAGCCAAACATCCGTTAAAGCCCAAACATCTGTTTAACCCTGAACAGGGGTTTCCATTAACTATTGACCAAATTGCAAACAGATGTTAAAACCACTGTTTGTTATTGTACTTCTTTACAAAATTACATAAAATTCAAGAAAACGAAACAAACACTTAAAGAACTATAATTTAACACATAATCTAATCGGGCAAAACAATCTATTATCTAAGAATTCACTGATTGTTACAACATGAAACAAACTCATAATGAAATACTAAAGTTACACAAGAACCACTGATAATTAAATACTAAATTTGAATCCGTTGTAGATGCTGAACCACTGCTGATACTAAACAGTCGTTTTCCTTTGATTAATCAAACTCTAGGTACATAAAGTGCAAACAGTCGTTTTCCTGAACAGATGGTTAAGTTAATAACATCTACTGTTCAACCTAGCAGGGGTTTCCATTAACTATTGACCAAATTGCAAACAGATGTTAAAACCACTGTTTGTTATTGTACTTCTTTACAAAATTACATAGAATTCAAGAAAACGAAACAATCACTTAAAGAACTATAATTTAACACATAATCTAATCCGGCAAAGCAATCTATTATCTGAGAATTCACTGATTCTTACAACATGAAACAAACTCATAATGAAATACTAAAGTTACACAAGAACCACTGATAATTAAATACTAAATTTGAATCCGTTGTAGATGCTGAACCACTGCTGATACTAAACAGTCGTTTTCCTTTGATTAATCAAACTCTAGGTACATAAAGTGGTTGTCTTTAACAGGACCTTGTCTTCAACAGTGGATAGGCCTCATCAGTCTTTGTTCATAAAGAGCTCCTTTAAAACAAACTTTATGCTTCTTTTAATACAAAAAAGGTAGGAAACACCATTACTCTAGACTCTCTAGTAACATAAAATCTTATCTTACAACAATAGCAGATCCTTTCTTGCGTTTAGTAGGAACTACTGTGGGTTCTCCATCATCATCTTCTGCACAAGTGAATTATAATCATCATCATCATTTAGACATAAGCAAGTAAACTATAAATTTAATAATATTTCTTTGTGTTTAATTAAACTTTATGCTTCTTTGAATACAAACCTATAATAACCCGCAGCAGATTGTATGAATTTCAAACAACTGTGATTAGACTGAAATATAAACCGAGAATTAGAGTATATCACTTCAAAATAAAAAACTCAAAATTGAAAATCAGAGTAGCAAAAAACACATACTTTAAACGATGTTGGAACAATAATACTGGAAACAACCATGGAACAATCATCATCATTATATGAGAATACCCTTAATTTATGGAACCTGTAGAATGAAATGCTCCACTGTTGGGTTATTAACTTTCAACCTCACTTTCCCTAAATTTATCAATTCTAATTTTCAACAGGATGTAATACAATTATTACCTTAATTAAGATATCTTCAACTGCAAACAACAATAGCAAACAACATCAAACAACAATAGCAAACAACATCAGACAATAATAGCAAACAACATCAAACAATAATAGCAAACACCTGATGTTGAATCCACTGTAGATGCTGAACCAGTGCTGTTACAAACAGATAATACCAATGAAACTCTAATTTCAGAAAGAATAATGGCTGAACATACTCAAACATCAATAATCAACAGATGTTATACTCATATCATCACCATCTAGAAAAAAACGCTAATTTCAAAACATATTCAAACATACCAGCTTATGGCAGTTCTCTTATCCGCAGCTAAGCGGATTTCAACTCTGATGACAACAACCCTGGAACCATATGATTAGATTACGAGTAGAAATTAGGATTAGTGTAAATAAGAGGAAATCATGAAAGTATTTCAACTAAAAAAAAGAACAAACCTTTTGATGAAGTAATCGATGAACAAAAGAAGATTTTATGGTGGCGTCTGAAGAAGATTAAGGTTTGGATGGAAAGAATTATCTCAATAATTTGCAGGGTTTGTGAAATTTGAATTTGAATCGCCTGAATATAGAGAGAGAAAGAACCCAAGGTTTGTAAACAAAGATGAGAAGTGAGAAGAGAGATTATATAAGGAAAATGGGATGGCACTGTTGGGCGGGAAAAAAGAACTGAGGATGCCCTAATCAAGTGACACGTGGCCCAAATAACTTTCATTTATTATATATAATAGATTTCAAACATCCCAATGAATAGTGTTGTTTTTTGGGTCTTTTTTTTAGTGTTGTTTTTTTTGTCTTTTTGTGGGTTTTTTGTGTTTTTCTTAAATTTCAACTGGTTTCGTAAACGTGACAAACCGGACCGACGTCGATCAAACGTTAGTACCGCGGCCACGTAACGCCGGTGTAACGTGTTTTTTTAAGCTTCAACCGGTATTGTGCATGTAACGAAAGGGTATCGTCGCCACGTAACATAGTATGTAACTATTTGTGTTTTTGTTGTTTCTATGCTGTTTTTTTAAGTTCATCAGGTATTGTACACGAAACAAATTGAACCCACACCGACCGAACGTCAATACCGCCGTCGTGTAGCGCACGGGTAATGTGTTTTTATTTAAGTTTCAACTGGTATTGTACAGGTCACGAAATGGTATCGTCGATGTGTGACAATGGTGTAACGTGTTTTTTTTTTACTTTCAATCGTTATTGTACAAATGACGAAAGGAACACGACTTTACCACCGCCGCGTAGCGCGTTATTCACTAGTTAGTATTAAGCCCTCCTTCCACTTTTCCACAATCTCTTTGGCATGCTTCTTCACATTCAATCCTTAATTTTCCTAAAATAAGTAACATCGTCATTGATATCAAACTCTACATTATCACATAACAAATCTAACTCAAATCATTCATGCACACATTTTTATGTCCACCAGAAAACCTTATGCATCCAACACAAGTATTCGTGGGACTATTCACTCGAAGAAGGCTAGCGAAATTTGACCCACAAAATTTGATCCCATTTGTCCTGCTAGATCCAACCTCAAAATGCCAATGAATCCATCATCAACCTTGGGATTATCTTATCATCATCATCATAACTAGTAGTATACCCGTCCGGTGGACGGGTTTTTAGTGAGGTAATTAGCAAGTACCTCCACAATATAAATGTTTTGAAGGCCTGTGAGGGCAAGGCTTAGGCCATGGAGAAAACAAAATATCACCAATTGACAAAGTTCAGTTAACCCTTAATTTCTAACAATAATCATCGTGCAGATGTTTTTCAAACAAATTTGTTCATCTATAAGAAAATTGAGATACACACTCGAGGAGGGCATGACTGTGAATTGGTCCGATTTAGGATTGGAATCATAAGATAAATTGTAACACCCCGAAAACGGGTTTGGTAATCAAACCACGTTAATACTAAAAGACGGATAAATTACCGTTAGTGGTAAAATTAATCCGGTGAATATTAGGATTTTTAAATAAATAAATCTAATATTAAATAAAATTTTATAAAGGCTTTTGTGGAAATAAAGTTTATAGAAGGCCCGAGTTAACGGGACTTAAAATAAACTTAGTCATAGATTCTCCGAACCCACTAATTTAACTAGGAATGTTTAACCTAGTTAATAAGTGGGGAATATTGTTAGAAATAAGTAGGTTGTGCCCTACTTAATTAACTAATCAAACAAGAGGGGCCAAATTTGGATAAATGGAAACTTAAGTTATAAAAAGAAAACTTAAACATAAAAACACACATTGAGTGTGTTCTGGGTGTTCTGTTCGTCGACCAGAAGCTCCCCAGGAGCCAAAACCCTAAGTTTCCAACAAATCATCAAATTGAAGGTCCAAATGGAGTCTAAATTCACAATTGAACATGGATTAATGATCATCCAAGCTAGGGATCATAAGGTATGTAAAATCTTGATGTTTGGTGAAGTTGTAAAAAATTTGATAATCATCCTAATCGCAAATTAGGCATGGATTAGAGAAGCTATGGCTAGATTAGTGATGTATACTTGTTTAGGAACAAAACCCTAAGTGAAAATCATACATAACATGTTATGAATTGAATGATTGAATGATTTACCACACTAGGTTAAGTGGGTTTTAATCATATGACGAAATTGATGATATAACTATGATTAGAATCATCATACGTGATTGTAATAAGGAAATACTTGAATAAATTGTGTGTTCGAGTACATGATCATACTTGCTAGGAAACGATTTTGTATGATAAAATGAAAATGATGATATATTCTTGATTAGAATGATGTTGATATCATCATGTGTTAAAATGATTAAACCAATAACATAAGAATAACGTTATCGGATAATGGACTAAGTAATTAAATGAGTAGTAGAGCTACATCGAGTAATTATTAATGTTGATAGGCGGTTGACTTTAAAAAGTCAAACCGACCAAGTACATGATCGAATGATAAATTCGACATAAGAAGCGTAGGATGGAATAGTCGTAAATGATTATGACTAACCTAACCATCTTACAATTTCAATGATAGTTTGATGCTTGGCAAGCTAGGTGAAAGCTTGGAAAGGAAGCTGGTCAAACGAATCAAGAGAGAAGGAAAGGCATATTCTGGATGCAAGGTAAGTATAACTTACAACATTCTTAAATTATAGAATATCCTCTTATCGTATCAACTACGAATAAGACAAGTTAACAATCAAGATTCAAGCTTCCGCGAAATGATTCGTAGTCACGTATTAAACGACGAATTTACATACAAAACGTTAGAATGTTTTATTTGTTAAAAATCTTTTAACAAACTCAAAATTTCAAGTGTATTTGTAATCGTTAATACACAATTATAGCCAGATTTTATATGATAATCTTATAAAATGGATTAAAGGTCTTACAAGTTGGTAATCAGAGCTCCAGGTTAAGGAGTAAGGTGTTCGGTTCGAGACTTGATCGTAAAATCTGGTAAGTTATTCAATACATTAACGGTCTAGCATGTAAAGTGTTTAAAACAACACATAGGGTTATCATGTAACCCCAAAGAAAGCGATAAAAGACCGATATAGTTAAATGAATTACGTGTGTTAACATGTGTCGTAGAAAGCTTTGTATTGTAATACGGGTGCTGGTTAATGTTAACATTACTAACATTTGTAGACGTTTTAAACTAAAGGATCCTCACATCTGAAGATGACGAGAGTGTAAAGAATTATCGATACGATAAGGAAATGGTCTGAAGTATGACAAGTCATACACGCTAAAGACTGGAATCGAGAAACGATCTTGAATGAGAGATCGAACAACAAGGAAAGTTTATCAGGGAAAGTATCCACAAGGTACACATATTAAACTTATAGCATAAACAGAAATATACAACAAATACACAGTAAATGACAGTTGCATATAGAATATAAAACTTGGAAAATCTGGATAGGTTACCTATCCAGGATGGCGTTTCCAAAAGAAATTCAGTAGAGATACGTATTATTCACATTCGTGAATAATAAGACAATAACTGAATTTAGTTAAATATAAACTTGGACGAAAATAATCATCCAAGTAAGTATTCTTAGTATAAATCTAATTGAGAAAAATAATAATCACATCAATGAATGTGATTGTATAAATAGTTACAAAAAGGAACATTGTATATGTTCAAGGATAAAACGGGTAAAACTAATAATTGTTAATTGACAATTAAATAAAGTTTTACCAAATGAAATCATAAAAATGAAATAAATCGAGAGATTGCTTACATGGAACGTGAGGTGGTAATTATAATAAGGTCATGTGTACCATGTGTTGATCGCTTACTCTGGCCAAGTAAGAAGTGAACACATGATACCATGAGCCTCTTATAATCAGCACAGTTATGTCCGATGTGGTAAGGTCGAGACGAATAAAAAGTTAAAAGAATCTTGGGGTCAAGAAATTTTATGGGCATACTTGTATAAATGGTTTTCGAGGGAACCATAAAAACGATGTATGGCGCGCATAGAAATAAATGACCCAAGGGAATTCGTGAAATAAGTCATTTTGGAACGAAAGAGCCATGGATGATAACAAGGGGCATATAAAACCAAAGTATAAATGAACCGCAGGGTCATAGAAACGAAGGTATTGCCCATACAAAAGACGACCGAAGTCATTAACTTTGGTCATAGTAAAGAAAGGATGATGATGATAATCATCATTCAGAATTTATAAGACCATCAAACATGGTCACATAAAGAGTAAAGGTTTGGTTAAATAAAGCGATGGATTTCGCTAAGAAAACCAAACAAGTCAAAACAAAGTCTTAATGCATACCTAAATGGTTGCATTAATAAAGACTTCAGTAAAATACCTGGTTGATGGGTAAGGATCTAAACACATGCGTAGACCAAGAAATGGGAACGCATGTTGAAAGTCAAACGACTCGAATTATGAGTTATGACTAGACGACTATAAAATTTCGTAAACGAAAATTATGATAATTATGTTCAACTATTTTGCGGTTGAACGGAATCAATAAAGAACAAAGTGTGACTGTTCACAAGTGATGGACTTCACATGAATAAGTCAAACGGGTTGAATACAAAGAAATGCCGAATGGCATAAGAAAATGATTGTAGATACGGACTACAGTCAAACTTAACGGATTTCAAATGTGAAAACAAATGATTTTCAAACATAAAAAGAAGGATCTATGGGATCATCATAACCTTCGGGTTATGAACAGTGTAAAGGTCTACGGGACCCAAAATGACTCTTGGTGTCATCAATGTAAAGAAATGAGTTATAAAGACCTTGTTTTAACAAGGTGAAAATCTAAAGAAATAGCCCACGAGGCTAAGTGATAAAATCTATGGGTTAATTAGACAAATGGGAGAGAACTAGTTGAGAATCCCCGCGTAAAACAAAGACTGTAAAAAGAATAAATTCTTAATTGTCAATATCCTGGTATGGATAATTGACCAAAGTTAAAGAAAAGATGCTAAACTAAAAATTTCAGTTTTGTAAGAGATAATGTTTTTATAAATATGAATTCTGATAGGAATTTAAATAGTAAATATTAAAGATACAGGTATTGACACTGATAGGTGCAAGACGATATATTCGAAAGGAGATGTTTCAAAAATGAAAGGTTGAAATAAACCTAAACCTGACGTGACACGATCACGATGGGTATAAAGTAACTGGACTAATAAGTCTAGTTAGTGAGACCGGTAAAGGTCGAAATTCAAATTGAGAATTTGGATAATACGCTATTTATTATAAGAATAGCATGGAAAAAAAACAAAAAACAAATCAATAGATTTACATGAGTAAGTGGCCAAATTGGTGACTCGGTCAAGTAAATAATAAAAGTATGTAGATACAAGATAAAAGTGACGGCCCATGAGAACTCACTAACCGAAAATACGGATCACCTATTTTGAGGGGTCATAAGGCTATAAGTTCACAAACAAAGGAGTTTGTTTGTGCAAAGTGAACGATTTCACTAAAGACCTCTGAACAGGTTAAAATAATGGATTCATGAAGAGTCCGAAAGTATAAGAGCGATAGATTTCGCTAAAATTAACCAAATCGGTTGAAATAACGAGATTACGTTATTTTGATTTACATTATTTCGTATAAAATATATATGCTTTGTAACCAAAAAGATATTACCATATTTTTCTGGTAATACTAACAATTGGTTAAAGTATGAGTAATGCTTAAAAGGTTACTCGGGTCAATTGCATTGAGTTTAAAACTCAATGAACTATATAAGAAAGGTTTCGAGGACGAAACCTCTTTAAGGGGGTAGACTTGTAACACCCCGAAAACGGGTTTGGTAATCAAACCACGTTAATACTAAAAGACGGGTAAATTACCGTTAGTGGTTGTTGGTGCACTTATGTCTGTACTTTGTCTGTATTTCGTAATGATTCAAAACGATGTCTTGTGTTAGTCTGATTTACGTCTTAGGTTTGTTTTTATGTGCGTTCGATGTAAGTTTGACCAAGTCAACCATCCTCCTGGTTTGACTTGACCAAACAGTTAGCACATGATTGAAAGATGTTTGAGTCGAAGGATGGTCATCGAAGGATTACTTATATCCTTCGATGATGATGAGCTCGAAAGATATCCTTCGAAGGATGGACCACGAAAGATCACATCTTTCGTGGTACATGTTGATCCTTCGAGCTGTTTCTGGTCGACAGATGATCTTTCGATCAGTCTGTCTGATCCTTCGACCAGACGATCTGTGTCGGGTATAAATACCCGTGTGTTGTGTTCACTTCTGTAGTAGACACAAGAGGAAGACAGAGAGAGACAGGAGCACACACACACACTTTGAGAGTTTATAGAATACTTCTGTAAACATTGAGCTTGTAACCGGACCCTTCATTCGTATTAATACAAGTGGTGTTAATCGGTGAATCTTGCGTGTTGTGTTTGTGCTTGTTCTCGTATAAAGTCTCGGTTGCATGCTAGCTTGGATTCCGCACTCGCTAGTGTGTTTGATATAACAAGGATAAGGTTTTATCTCATCCTCGAGAGGGACCTACAAGTGGTATTAGAGCCGTGGCTCTTTTCCTTGTTAAAAACCGAGATTTTGGGATGTTTTTGGACAAAAACTCACTGGTTTAGCACTCGTTTTTACTGTTTTTCTCGCATTTCTAGACGTTAAAACGTGTTCTAAACTTACCGGGTGTGTTTTTGGTCGGGTTGGGTAACTTAAAAAAACTTGTTTTTAAGAATTTTGGTGATTTTCGGCCAAAATTCCGGCTTATCCGGTGACCGGTTTCTGGATAAGGTTTTCTCCGGTTTCTGTTTTTGGGCTTTATTTTATTGTTTCAAATCTGGTTTTGGCAGAAAGTATGGTCTGAACATACCTTCTGCCGAAAGATTTCACCTACCCATCACCTTTTTCACCAACCCGTCACTCTTTGTCAACTGTGTCAGACAAGATCGAAAGATATCCTTCGAAGTCGAAAGTTCATCTTTCGATCAAGGGAGGTTCGATAGATAATCATCCTTCGAACCAAGGAATCTTTTCGAAACATACATCTTTCGATCTACAGGTCTTATTCGAAAGACAAGGATCCTTCGATTGGAGAGTCTTTCGAAGTCATTGCTCGAAACTCAACAGTGATCTTTCGAACATTGTTGATCCTTCGAACAAGGTTTGATCCTTCGATCCCAGTCTGTTTAAGTTTAACAAGTTTGTGTTTTACAGGTCTTTCGATCAAAGATCCTTCGGCTGTTTGTTATCCTTCGAAATTTTATCATAGTTTGTGAAATTTTTTTTTTAAAATGGGAACTAACGGTCAGTGGGATCCAACCGCGTGGACTCTAACATCTTTGACTCCACAATCATCAGCTACGCAATCATCAGCTACGCAATCGGCGTCAGATTTCAACAAAACTGCCTGGATGCAAGCTATTGCCCCACCTCAAGCTGCAATGATCACTGCAAATCAATGGGCATTGGTCACAAATCAAAACAACAGCATTCAATCTATGATGCAGAACGACAGTGAAACTGGTACAAGCACAAAACCGCCAAAGCTAAATCACATCAATGATTGGGGATGGTGGAAAGAAAGGCTGAGAACTTATGTTCAGGGGCAAGGTCAAGACCTATGGATGTGCTTCTTCACCGCATTTGAACATGATTTGGAAGTTGCAGGATCTAATCCAGAAACTTACAGCACTTTGTCTGAAGAAGATAAGAAGAAATTTGAGCTAGAAAAGAAAGCATTCATGATTCTCACACAAGCTCTTCACAGAGACATTTATCACCAGTTTGTTTACTGCACGACTACTAAAAGCTTGTGGGATATGCTCACGTTACGATGTGAAGGAAATGCTCAATCTAGAAAGATTAAGCAAGAATTACTGAAGAAAGAGTTTGAAGGATTCACGTGTATGGAGAATGAGACTTTGGCAGATTTATCTACAAGGTTCCATCACTTGTTGAGTGAGATGTTTGCTTTTAAAGTCACTGCCACTCCACAAGAAATGGTGAAGAGATTCGATGACAGCTTACCAGCAAAGTGGAGCAGTTATCTTGAAATTCTCAAAGAAAATGGTGTTCTAGACACAATCACCGTTTATGAGTTGATTCAAAGATTGGAGAACAAGGATGTAGAAGAAAAGCTTAAGGCAAAAAGAACATTGACTCCTCAAAATCCAGAGATGTACTTTGGGATTGCAGGAGGTATCAGTGGAGAAAAACCAGTCTCTCAACATGCAAAGCTTCAAACAGCCTTCATCTCAAACACTGGTCCTTCCACAACAACAAGTCAGTTTGATCCTTCAGCATACACGATGATGTATTCAAGACCAGATTCTTCTTCTTCTTCAGCTCAGCAGCAACAACCGCAACGGCAAGGGTTTTATGGAAGCTCTTCAAACTTTCAAGCCACTTCCAATCCAAACACAGTCAGATTAGACACTTCCAACTTTTCCAAAGTCAGTGTCGAAATAGCCAAGGAGCATATGGAGATGTTGAATACCTTGGTTAGTGCTTATAGTGGATTGATCGCAGGTCAGATTGGGAATATCAATCTAACCAATGAAGATTATCAGCAAGTGGATAAAGAAGAGTTTGAAATGATGGATATCAAATGGGCTCTTGCTAGTGCAATTCGAAGAGCAAAGGAGTTTATGGAAAGGACGGGGAGAACCAACTTGGAAAACAAGAAAGACACCAAGTATGGGTTCGACAAGCAAGCTGTCAAGTGCTTTAACTGTGGCGAACGGGGTCATTTCAAAAGGGAATGCACAAGACCAGCTCAGCATGGAAATCAAAATCCGTTCAGAAATCAAGGCAACCAGCAGAACCAGAACGGGAACAATGTTCGTACGTTGATACCTGTCAACAACCAAGGCCAAGCAGGGTCATCAAATGCCAACCGGGGGCTGGTGGTTCAAATAGATGAGGGTTGTGATTGGTCGCTTCAGCTTGGAGAAGGAGGAAATGGTGGAACAACATGTTTTGCTGAAGTCGTAAAGGATTTAAAGCACGCCAGTGGTGGAGAATCTTCCAATGGTGTTGCATCTTCTGGAGATGAAGACAGTTCTGGTTATAGTGGAAGCTCAGATGAAGAATCCTCCACTTCAGGAAATGATCATGTGGATGAGACATCAAGTGCGTCAGTCGATGCAGATATTGATGAGCTTTTGGAAGAAGCTGCAGCAGGAACTGAAAGAAGATCTAATTTGATGGATCAAGCTGCTTACTCTTCGTCTTCTCTCCATTCAGCCTTTATGGCTAATGTCGACAGTTCATCAGGTCAGGTATGTGTCGATGAACCCACTGTAGTTAGCTGTGAAAATTGTGATAGTTTAAATGTTAAATATGCTGAACAGGAAAGTCAGTTTGAAATCCTATCCAAACACAATCAAGAATTGATTGTAGATCTTTCTAAAGCAGCTGAAGCTAACGTGTTTTTAACCAGAAATGAAAAGGAATTTAAAACAACAATTGCGTCATTAAGACATGATGTTTCAGAATTACAAAAAGCTGTTTTGCGAAAACAACATGCTAACAATGATCTTATAGACACAATTGAAAAGCAGATGGTAGAATTGGCAACCGCTCGATGTGAATGTGAAACAATCAAGCAGAAATTGGAAAGTTATTCCAATTCCCGCTATGTATTGGATCACATTATTGATGTTCAAAAGAAAAAGGGGGATAAGAAGTGTATGGGATTCAAATCATGTCCTCCCCCAATGAATCACAATTACTCCAAATTGCCTGATGACGAGGATATGCCCCGTTTTGAACCTACTGTGCCACTCTAGATGACTTTGCAGCAGGCCTCGGGTTCACAACTGGTACATCATCCTCGGGTCAATCAGAATCTGAGAAAAGTATGACAGATTCATCGTGTGTTAAGGAACAGAGTCCTCCCGTTGTTGAGGATACTGATTCTTCGGATGATGAATCTGATGTAATTGTGAACCAACAGTCTAACTCGGTTACAACAGATATTCCAATCGAGAATCACATCCTGTGTGATCCACCAGTGAAACCGAGTAAGACTGAAATGTCAAAAGAAATGGAGTCGATTGTATCAAGTTTTGAAGGGAGTAACTTGTTGTACACGCTCAAAGGAGATAGCAAAATCTACTCTAACAAAGATTTTCCAATTAAAAATGTAAATCAAGATTTGATTGAGCAAATTTTTGAAGGATGCACTGATAAGTTTTTGGGGAACAAAAGTGGCAAAGTTACTGTCACTCAATGTGATCCAATTCCGTGTGAACAAATTAGAAAACAGTACGGAAACCAAAAACTACAAGTTGAGCGAAAACAACAAGTCAATTCCGGAAAAGGTAAGGTACAGGGAAAGAAGGCTCAGAACAAGAATTTTCAAGCACCTAAGGTTCAACAACAATGGGTGCAAAACAAAAGAGCTCCTGTTAAGAAAAGAGAACCGAAAATGAACTTTGTTGGATCCACGGGTTCAGATAAAATTGAAACATTTCAAGAAAAATCTAATGTTGATTTTGTAAAACAAGTTAGAATTTTAAAACGAAATGCTCAGAATAATTACACCCAACACACCAACGGATGTGATTTAGGTCCAAGCACGTCTAGATCACAAAGTTCATTGTCTGGTTCTCCGTCTGATCATCAACATGTTTCTCCGAGGTTTGTAGAGCGGAGAATGTGTTTTGAGTGTGGCACAATTGGGCATATTGTAAGATACTGCCCATACCTGCAAAAGTTAAAGGCAAAAACAAGTGCTCCCCAAGAAACCAATTACCAAAAACGATCACTTTCCCCGAAACAAGACCCACGTGTCTTGAAAGAAAGGGAAAAGAAGTTAAAACAAAAGAATCAAAAGGTAATTGAAAAGGCCTTAAAATCAGAGGTCAAAGAAGAAAAACTTGTTCAAGAAAAACCTAAAACTGTAACACCAGTAAATGCTAAATCAATTAATACAAATACTGGTAAAGGACAAACAGCTTGGAAACAAAAACAGGTAATTCAGTCAGGGGGAGCACCACAGGTTCTTTTTCCTAATCATCAAGTGATTGAAATCACTTTTCTTGATGATCAAGGACGACCCAAGTCCACAAAGGCTTGGGTCCCCCTCTCCGACTAATCTCTGAGTGAGTGTGTAGGATATTCCAGGAGGAACTTTCGATAGTCGTAAGATTGTTGATAGTGGAGCGTCCTTGCACAAGATAGGCGACAGAAGAAATTGTTGCCTTTGATGGATAGGAAGAGAAAAGGGAAAAAGAAATGTCTGATGAAAGTAATTGGAAGCTTCGACAATATGAAAATCATTTCAATATGTGAATGTTCAAGGCTTTGATCGGGTCCCCGGGATAGATTCAAATCAAAATGTACGCACCTGCAGCACGTCTGAAGTTCAACAATCTACAAGATGAACGTGCAGTGTACATTTCTTCGTGGTGTGATTGAAGAAAATGTGTTTGTTGAACAAACCATCCAGGTGTGCGGATGCCTTGGTATGGGTTGAACAACCGCACACTACTTCTGAAAGAGAAAGACAAAGACCTTCGCTGGTGCAATGTGGAAGACCAGCCGGACCCGGAGGTTTATGATCTTGTTGCTGTGAAGGGATTTCAGTAGCTACAAATCGACCTTGAAATCCACACCGGGTGGATATTCAGTTTGGGAGAGCACTCAGATTCCTTGCAATGCACGATGCAGTTGCAGGATACGGTTTTAAATTTCTAATCTCTCCTATACTTGTCGATATTTAAGCTGCTTTGTAAATTATTATCTCGTTCAGCACTCTTTGGCCAGACAATGTTGTCATGGTCCGCACCGCTTACCGACATGTCAACTGATTTTTCCGAAATTCGTTCAAAATTAATTTTGGTAAACGACATTGAGGTAAAACATGAGTTAACCAACATCGGAAAATCATTTTTGTAAATACCTTTGTGTTTTAAATTTATTTTAGTTTGTTGATTTTAGGGGGAGTAATCCAAAATCTGAAAATCCAAAAACATCGAAAAATTTCAAAAACACAAAAACAATAGAAAAGCAAAAATGAGTTTCCTGGCGAGCAAAAGAGAATATGATAGTACATCAGTGGTCTGTCTAAACCTCTTTAAACCTTAAATGAAAAACGATAAGCAGCTCTATATAAGATGTATCGGTAGGCTCACAATCATTTTAAAGTGTGCAGGGTGATATAAACTTAAATCGACTGAAGACTGGGTGGGAACCATTCATTGGCATATGGTCTTAGTACCGAAATTTCGTTTGAGAGATTGCCGAGGTTCTGAGATATTCGGTCTTTATGCTGCTTATCATCTGGGTATCATGGTTGTATCTTTTACCGAAAAATAACGGGGACGCAAGTCTAGATCTTCCATGATACTATACATACGTGTACATACTGCATACGACCTCAATAAGTGATCCACAATCACATGTCCCTCAAAATAAGTGATAATATATCACAAATTCTTTCCGGGAGTCAAGTTCGTCTCTCTGCTGTACGAAAGTACTGACCTGTTCACGGACTTGCTCCTGTGCCCTCATGCATTGAAAACCAAGTTCCTCATCAATAAGTGATTATATCACACAGGGCTTGTTTTCAAATCAAAATAAGTGAGAATCTCACATCATATACGGTCAAACAGATGATAATCGGTATACTCACCGGTAAGATGAATCCTCGTGCATACCTTGATACGGGAATGTGTCGTGATGTGGATGAACACCGGTCGGTAAGTATAAATTATACCTTAACGTATCCCCTCGCCATGATTACATCTGATAAGTTGAGCTTAAGTGGACAACAATACCGATAATCGTTATAGGATGCTTATCTTAATGTTAACTAAAAGAACAACAAGAGCGTTTTGGCATGACCGTACACTGATATGATTCTCTTACCCTCGAAACTCGCAAAAAGAATGTCTGTAAATATTTATTTAATGTTTCCTGTTTATGCATCTTTGTATATATTTATTTATTGCTTTCCATCTTTACATTTGAAAAATGAAAATTTCAAAAAGATTTTAGGTGTGTTTTAATATAAACTTTATAAAATCCAAAAAGATTTTGCTTCTAGTTTATTTTTGATTGACTGATGTTGGAACTCGAGTCTATCCTACCCAAGATCCTGATTATAAGCTGGAAAACAATTGCATCTTCATAAACAGTTGAAGTTAACGAGTTTTGAAAGTTAAAGGATTAAAATGAATATTTTTCTAAACTTTCAAACTGCTGTCGGTTGGTGTTTGATTGAGATTTGATCTCATATGTGTCGTTAGTTTAAATGTTAACTATATTCCAAGCGGTTGTTCTCATTATGCGTTTAGCTTTCTTGCATGTGCAGATGCTAAAGGCGAGGAGAACATGTTCGATGAAAAGCTTTGGAATGAAGACACGAAGTGGAGGCACTCAAAGGATAAAATGATCGAGTTGCCGCTGTCCCTTCATCAACACCACAAGGATCTGAAGAATTGACAAGTCAACGATTCACGAGCATGACTCAATGGAGAGTTCAATCTAAGGGGGAGTTTGTCAACACACTTTCTACATGAAACGGGGAGTTTGTTGATACACTTTTTACTTTCAAGACGTGAAGACTTTGAAGATCATCCGACATTGAAGACGTGAAAAGAAGTCAAAGACTTGAAGACACGAAGACCTACAAGATCGAAAATCGAGACAAAGCTACAGCCAAGGGGGAGTTTGTTGGTGCACTTATGTCTGTACTTTGTCTGTATTTCGTCATGATTCAAAACGATGTCTTGTGTTAGTCTGATTTACGTCTTAGGTTTGTTTTTATGTGCGTTCGATGTAAGTTTGACCAAGTCAACCATCCTCCTGGTTTGACTTGACCAAACAGTTAGCACATGATTGAAAGATGTTTGAGTCGAAGGATGGTCATCGAAGGATTACTTATATCCTTCGATGATGATGAGCTCGAAAGATATCCTTCGAAGGATGGACCACGAAAGATCACATCTTTCGTGGTACATGTTGATCCTTCGAGCTGTTTCTGGTCGACAGATGATCTTTCGATCAGTCTGTCTGATCCTTCGACCAGACGATCTGTGTCGGGTATAAATACCCGTGTGTTGTGTTCACTTCTGTAGTAGACACAAGAGGAAGACAGAGAGAGACAGGAGCACACACACACACTTTGAGAGTTTATAGAATACTTCTGTAAACATTGAGCTTGTAACCGGACCCTTCATTCGTATTAATACAAGTGGTGTTAATCGGTGAATCTTGCGTGTTGTGTTTGTGCTTGTTCTCGTATAAAGTCTCGGTTGCATGCTAGCTTGGATTCCGCACTCGCTAGTGTGTTTGATATAACAAGGATAAGGTTTTATCTCATCCTCGAGAGGGACCTACAGTGGTAAAATTAATCCGGTGAATATTAGGATTTTTAAATAAATAAACCTAATATTAAATAAAAGTTATATAAAGGCTTTTGTGGAAATAAAGTTTATAGAAGGCCCGAGTTAACGGGACTTAAAATAAACTTAGTCATAGATTCCCCGAACCCACTAATTTAACTAGGAATGTTTAACCTAGTTAATAAGTGGGGAATATTGTTAGAAATAAGTAGGTTGTGCCCTACTTAATTAACTAATCAAACAAGAGGGGCCAAATTTGGATAAATGGAAACTTAAGTTATAAAAAGAAAACTTAAACATAAAAACACACATTGAGTGTGTTCTGGGTGTTCTGTTCGTCGACCAGAAGCTCCCCAGGAGCCAAAACCCTAAGTTTCCAACAAATCATCAAATTGAAGGTCCAAATTGTAACACCCCGTGTTTCGAAAGTCAAAGTCAAAATCAAGTTTGACTGTTTTGACTTATTTGACTTGCAGAAGATCTATTTATTTTATTGCGTTAGTTGTATTATGTGGAGTACTTATTAATAATCGAAGTTTATTCGATATTTATCGCATGTTTTATCGCTTTACGCTTATCGTAATCGCAACTCGAATCACGCGGTCTGGATATTGTTACATGTGTGTGTGCCTTATGTGTTACTTGTGCATGTTTATTTATGTTATATGTGGTGATCAATCGAAACGCAAATCGCAATGCAATCGCAATCGAATCGCAAACGCTAAACGTAAGTTAATTAAGATGATTGTATGTTAGATATAGTAGTTGGGATTAAAAGTAATTTGATAAGCAACTCTATCGCATCGCTCTCTCGTATCGCATCGCAACGCATCACACGCGAATCGAAACGACAAAACTCGCCGAACCGAACACTAAGGTCGAGTGACCAACCGATCGGATAGCCATCCGATCGAGTTGCCACCCGATCGGACCAGCCACCCGACCGAACGACCAGCCCCTTCTCCCCCTTTCCATTTTGGGAAACCCTATAAATACCCCTTTATTACCACTTTTGGGTGGTGACAACTCTCTTGCTCGAACCAGCCACTCTCAAGCCTTATTTCTTCCGATTTCTCGCAAATCTTGTAAGTATTCAACCTAAATCTTGTACTTTCTTAATCCACACGCACTCCTACACCTTTCTATCTTTCAAATCTTAACTTTTAATCCTGAAATCACTAGATTTGAGGTGTTCTAGGATGATGTCACCATGGTGTTCTTATGAATTTTATGTTTTGGCATCAATCCACCAAGAACAACTTAGATCTAAACGATTTCCACACAAATAAACAAAGATCTTGCATAGATCCAAACATATTCAAGGTGAAAAAGGATTGAAAGATGGTTTTCCAACTTTCTTTCAACTCTTTTACACTCAAAACCGATAGAATCGGAGCTTGTCCTAATCTTCTACTCATTCTTGTGGTTGTCTTGGTTCAAGATTTGGATTCTATCCACGAGATTACCGATTTCGGGTTAAATATGGAACACCGTCTCGAACAGTTAACTGGTCGCATTTGGGTGATTCCTGTCCGATCAGGTTACTAAGTCATGATGAGGTTTCGGTTGTCTAAAACGTCATGAGATCATCTCGATAAAACGAAAAACTATCAAAATGACCAAGGAAGAAGACGATCAGGCCGACCAGGTTGGAGTGTCGCCCAATCGGACTGCTGTTCGATCGGATTGTCACCCGATCGGGTTGCCACTCGACCATGAGATGTTCTGACTTCAACACTTAAACAATTTTCAACATGTTCAGTGCACAAGGTTTGCCACCCGATCGGACTACCATCTGATCGAGTGACCAACTGCTGCGAACTTGTTCTTACTAAAAGTGTCCAACCAATCGGTTTGTCATCCGATCGAACGGCCGTTCGATCGACCGACCTGAAAGGTAGAGATACTTCCTTAGTTTCAAAATGCTACAACGAAAACTTCAAAAGTAAAACCATCATACACAAACACATCTTTCCCAAACGAAGTAAAAATCTACTCGAAAGGTCACCCGATTGGATGACCATCCGAGCGGATTGTCACCCGATCGACCGGCTACCCGATCGGACTGCCATCCGAACGGATTGTTGTTCGACCCACTGACACTTTTACGCATCGCTTATCGTTATGCTATCATTCTAATCAGGCTAATTTCCGCTCTAAGCGCTCCCTTCAATCGATCAATCGCTGTGAGTATACTCGAACCCTTTTTGCTTTACGCACTTTTGGGTGTTACATACGTTACTTATACTAAATCACATCGAACACACTATGCAATACTTTAATGCTAACCGTTACTGCATGTTATACGTGACTTAATGAATGCTTGTTTGTTATGTTTACACATGGAATGTTGTCTACCTGCCTTAGCAACGGTAGTACTATTTGTTTCGACTCAGCACCTGTTCACTCAGGGGTTGTTAAGGACAATTTGTTACATGGCTCACAGTGGTGAGTGTGTATTACGAACTGTCTTGGGCAGTCAACCCGCAGTCATTGGTATCGATAGGTTTATGTCGATAACTAACATGCTTCGTTTCACACTATGTACGTGCTGGTTTTGCGTAAACGATTTCGAACTCTATTATATCTATTAAACTTGTATGCTCACCTTTACACTATGTGTATTGACTTTTACTTTAACGTATATGACAGGTGCTTAGGATGCTTATATGCTTAGCTTGCTATGAAATCGAGGCTAGGAAAGACCTAGGTCAATAATAAGTTGTCTGTATTTAAAATCTGAGTTGTCAGAACAGAACAATTTGACTAGATTTTGTCTGTAATAACTATGTTACTTTTTATGTCATGGTATGGGACGTGATGTTTTAAATAATTGGTAATCATAGTTGTTATGGAAACTTTTGGACAGTCTGTTTCGCTCAGTGCCACGCCCCGATTTTTCCGCCATCGGTTGGGGTGTGACACAAATGTAGTCTGAATTCACAATTGAACATGGATTAATGATCACCCAAGCTAGGGGATCATAAGGTATGTAAAATCTTGATGTTTGGTGAAGTTCTAAAAAAAATGATAATCATCCTAATCGCAAATTAGGCATGGATTAGAGAAGCTATGGCTAGATTAGTGATGTATACTTGCTTAGGAACAAAACCCTAAGTGAAAATCATACATAACATGCTATGAATTGAATGATTGAATGATTTACCACACTAGGTTAAGTGGGTTTTAATAATATGACGAAATTGATGATATAACTATGATTAGAATCATTATATGTGATTGTAATAAGGAAATACTTGAATAAATTGTGTGTTCGAGTACATGATCATACTTGCTAGGAAACAGTTTTGTATGATACAATGAAAATGATGATATATTCTTGATTAGAATGATATTGATATCATCATGTGTTAAAATGATTAAACTAGTAACATAAGAATGACGTTATCGGATAACGGACTAAGTAATTAAACAAGTAGTAGAGCTACATCGAATAATTATTAACGTTGATAGACGGTTGACTTTAAAAAGTCAAACCGACCAAGTACATGATCGAATGATAAATTCGACATAAGAAGCGTAGGATGGAATAGTCGTAAATGATTATGACTAACCTAACCATCTTACAATTTCAATGATAGTTTGATGCTTGGCAAGCTAGGTGAAAGCTTGGCAAGGAAGCGGGTCAAACGAATCAAGAGAGAAGGAAAAGCATATTCTGGATGCAAGGTAAGTATAACTTACAACATTCTTAAATTATAGAATATCCTCTTATCGTATCAACTACGAATAAGACAAGTTAACAATCAAGATTCAAGCTTCCGCGAAATGATTCGTAGTCACGTATTAAACGACGAATTTACATACAAAACGTTAGAATGTTTTATTTGTTAAAATCTTTTAACAAACTCAAAATTTCAAGTGTATTTGTAATCGTTAATACACAATTATAGCCAAATTTTATATGATAATCTTATAAAATGGATTAAGGGTCTTACATAAATACAACTTGGTGGCTATGTACGATAAGGGGCAAGTATAGTGAAACGGTGAAGCACGTGTTCGTGTCATGTCCGTTTGGCCAACAGGTACGGCTGATAATCTCCAATGGTGCAAGCTCCCACACGATTTCCAACCTAATATATTTATCAAATTGTATACCGAATTGAATTTACTCAAATTAGAAAATAACCATGAACATGAAGTACCTACTATCAAACAAACTCCAATAGAGCACATAAGGTGTGTTTTACCATATGTTGGTATATAGTCGAATACAATTACTACAACATCTATCAATACCAATGCTGCATATTGAACAAAAGCTGCAAAAAGATAAACCAGAAAATGTCAAAAGAATCTAAAAATAAAAATCAACTCATAAATTTATAATAGATGGAAGGTTCATACCTGGCTCAGTTGCAAGATCACATACTTCTGTCACGGATTCAATAAGACGTTCCTGAGGGGCATTCAGAACAACTATGGTGGACCCCATAACATATAAAATAAAACCAAGAATTTCATCACAACAGTTGCAATTGATGAACAACCAAGCAAATTCCGAAGGATATCAATTAATGAAACTAATACCAAATTCATTGATTAATTTAGTAGTTGTTACCTGCCACAACTGTTACAATTTAGAATCTGTTATTCCAATTAAATTCAAATAGTTCAATACCTGAAAGTTGCCTGCTCTGCATTTTCCTGTCCTTGTTCTCCTTTAAAAATCAGAACAAAAAAATATCAACTATACTATGAAAACCAAAGTATGACAAGAAACAATTAAACAGTTAGTCCTAAACTCAATAATAAGATGTATATGTGAAAACTATCAAGAACCAAATTTAGGCAACATAAACATCATACTAAAGGAGAGAAAGGGAAACCTCAAAAGGGGGCGATCTTGGCAGTTCTGTCCTCAACTCTAGGTCCTCAGTTTTCTTTGCTTCGTGAAACTGTTAAACATCACCAAATCTAGCAAGAACAAAGCATATGATACCGTATGATAATACGTTGGCCGTAATCAAAATTTCTTAAATTTGCTGAAACGAAACCGTACCTTAATATCCAAGGGCCAAAATCACTACATGAAAATCTCTTTAAGCCAACTGCACCAAACCATGGACAAAATCGAGCAATAAAAGATATAGATCGCACCTGAATGCCGATCGTCAAAGTTGTAGAAAAAACGTTGAGCGGCAAACTAGAGAAGTCATCACATTAAAGCGTGGAGCATCAAACAGTTAAACATGAAAAATTCAAATGTATCACTGTACCTTGTTTGCATTTCTAGAACATAAAATCCGAGTTAGTCCGTCGATATTAATCTCCAGCGTCTCCATTATTACACTTCTCTGCATCCTAATCTCACTTATATACATGTATTTGTGTATATAAAATGGAACCAAATCATTATTGGTTGTTGTAGGTGACACTGTAATTAGAAGCAAGTAAAAAACCCTTCCGATTTGACCAATTTAGATGTGAATCAGGGAAGAGAGAAATAAAGAAAGGTAAGGTCTTTGTGCTAGAAATAAGAGTGAGGATCGAGGAGATTGATACAAACTTAAGAGATTTGAGGATGGAGGTTACTGGCAACGTGGGGGAGTAAAAATAGGAGACCCTAATATTGCCCAGAACCGCACAATGACGGGTTTTTTTAGTTGGGACTGCCAAATAGTGGGTGCTAAAGTGTTGCTAAAATCCTATAATATTGGCAGAAATTTAGGAGTTTAGGAGAGAAGGGCTGAACCGCAAAAAACTGCTCAATTTATGGTTTTTTCTTTTGGGAATTTAAACGGTCAGGATTGAAAGTTTAGAAGATTTAACAGTCAAGATTGAGTCTTGGGGCGGTTGAGTTTCACGCTGTCTATAATATATATAATTGCTAGTCCAGACCATTGCTTATATGGCAAGTGGAGAGACTCAACCACAAAGGTTTACATTGTAGTTTCACGTTTCTTGAGAGAAACATAATACACTTTAGATTAACTTTTATATACATTATTATTTTCTTTGATTACATCTTTTAGGTGGGGTTTTGTCTGATTGAAATACAATTATTAAAAGAATTATACACACAACAGTTCAATAGGTCATGTGTGATGTGTGATGCATGTCACTCGAATTCATCAAAGCTCGAAAACCGGGTCAACTCACAAGGGTCATGGATTAAAATCAAATCAAACGCATAAACAATTAAGTTACGAAGCAAAAGAATAAAACCTATATCTTTAGCTGGATCAAAAACTCATACATTCTACACGGTTCTTTTGTATTTAAAAAAAAAATAAATAATAATCATTTCACCTCATGTAACATTCATTTCAACCAAACATTAACCACTAAAAGCTACCAAATCCACAAAAAAAATATATATCAAACCAAATGTATAATTTCTAGTGCTCTGTGCTCCACAAAATCCAAAATTTTATCATACCGCCGTGGACCCATTATTCCATATATAAGTTTGCAAGTTTTTTGTGCATTATTAGTTGTAACTTGTGCTTTGTGAGTTTTAAAAAAAAAAACTTGATTTTTTTCTTTTAACCCTAATGTTTTTACCTTTTTCAATTTTAACCTTACATAATTTGTTTTTTTTTTTTAACTTTAACAAAAAACTTTTCATTATTTGCAATTTAGCTTCGCAACTTTTGTAACTTACGCTTTTCATTTTTCGCAAAATTTTGTTTTACATATAGTTCTAAATTTTTCGAGTTAGGGCATGTTTGGGTAAGCTTTTTGAAACAACTTATTGACTTATTGGCTTTTTGAAAAGTCATAAGCTCTAAAATGATGTTTGGCAAAGAGTGTGTATGTGAGGGGAAAAAGCCAATAAGTCAATAAGTCACAAAATCCTGACTTTTCCAAAAAGCCAATAAGTCAATAAGTTGTTTCTAAAAGCTTACCCAAACATGCCCTTAATACGACGCAACGTGCATGAGTGGTTCAACATTTTTGCCTCTATTTTTCCATGTTTGACAGGTTCGTCGCAACACGCATATCTTAGGTCGAGTCAGTGTTGGTGATCGATGACGGTTGTGTGATATTAGTACTATTTGACACCGTTTTATGCCCCGCCGCAACGCGGGGTGTGCTTTGGGGGTTTTCAAAGAAAAAATGGTTATGCATATTGTTGTCATAACGTTGGCTTTGGGGGGTTTAAAAAAAAGTTTTTTTTTTTTTACTTTTCACCCAAAAGTATTTCATAAATTACTTTTAACTAAAAACTATTTGTTTTTTTACTTTTAACCCAAAACTTTTTATCTTTTGCAATCTATCCTTATAACTTTTTTTACTTTCAACTTTGGTCATTTATAGTTTCCATTTTTCGCAAATTTTTCACTTTATGCTTGGTTCTAAATCTTGTGACTTAACACATCACAACTGTGTCTTTGGTTTAACGTTTTACGTTTAGTTCTAAATTTTTTGAGTTAACACGACGCAACGTGCGTGTGTGGGTGAACGTTTTCACATCGTCTATTTTTCCCCGTTTGACAGGTTTAACATAACATACGGGTCCTAGATCCACTTAATTATAACTAAAGAATCCCCGCCGCATTGCGGCGGGTCGCAATCCTAGTTCATACAACTTATAAAAAAATGAAACAATAAAAAGGCCAATGAGAGATATCATATACATTAACATTGGTAGCTAGCCAATCTCCCCTCAAACAAAACCAAAACCAAAATCAAAATCAAAATCAAAATCCCCAATAAACACTTCACTCTGCTTCTCAAATTCCTTCAAAAATCCACAAAATCCCACCAATTTCTCCACAAAAGAAAAAAACCCCATTTCTCTTCCAATCTTGTTCCCCAAGAAACCATCTTCAATTCTTCAACATTCAACACCAATTTCATACAGATTTAGCCTCTTTTTAGGGTTAATTGTTCCCGATTTCACTTATGTAATGCATCAGAAGAAATCAGAAGTTCAGATCGGAACAGATAGCAGCGGTGTCTCTTCCGATTTCAACCCTAATCCCATTATTTCTTCCCCAAACCCTAACCCTAACCCTAATGTTACAATCACTCATCAGCATCAGATTCTGATTGATGATGTTGAAATTGATCCCTTTGCTTCATTCACTCCCAAATCCACACCTCACAAACGCCCTCAATTTTCCCAAATAACATCAATTTCATCCTCTTCAAGTTCCTTCACAAAATCCCCAATTTTGTCTAATCGGTTTCCGTCGAAAATTCGGTTTTGCAACACGAAAGCTGCCGCTTTTCGGGTTCTTTACCGCATCCGGAGGCTCCGAACCCACCTCCGGCTGATCTTGTTGCTCTCATTGCCTTTCTTTTACTTCTTGGTTTCGCACCCGAGCCAGTCGTTTTTGCTCGATTTCTTATCCGCTTTCGCATTTTCGACTGCGTTGTTGTTTTCGCTGAATCTTGCTCTGCCGAGACTGCCGTCGATTCGGTTGTTTCTTGCAAGGTCTTTCCCAATTAAGTCGAATTCGTTGAGACCACATTTGCCGGTGTTTTGGTCGATTGGGTGTAGGAATAGAGGGGATAAACGGGGTGGTTCGGGGTGTTGGGTGCAGGCGTATAATAACGGGGATGTGTACGAGGGTGAGTTTCATAAGGGGAAGTGTTCGGGTTGCGGGGTGTATTATTACTATATGAGTGGGAGGTATGAGGGGGATTGGGTTGACGGGAAGTATGACGGGTATGGGGTGGAAACGTGGGCTAGGGGTAGTCGGTACAGGGGGCAGTATCGGCTGGGTTTGAGGCATGGGTTTGGGGTGTATACGTTTTATACGGGTGATGTTTACGCGGGTGAATGGTCGAATGGGCAGAGTCATGGGTGTGGTGTTCATACTTGCGAGGATGGTAGCCGTTACGTAGGGGAGTTTAAGTGGGGTGTTAAACATGGTCTTGGTCACTACCATTTTAGGTAATCTTTTACGTCATTGTTGGATTTGTTTGAATTGTTGTATTTGATGCTGGTACTTTTGTTGTAATGTAATCTATATAGGAGATCAGATTTATAGGAATTTACCCTTGAAGGTGTGTAGATTGTTCACGTACGGTGATTAGTTGGACATACATATTCCCAAATTTGTTGTTAATAGTGAATAGCAACTATAGTGACAAGCTACCTATACGCTACATAGCGATAACGATGAAATAGTGGGCGCTATTTTATGTTTAGTGACCACCAGAAGAAAGTTTAGAAACATTTTATTTGTATATTATAACCAAATACGCTGTATTATATGTATATTTAACAAAAAAACTGAAATCCCGCTATTTTATACCTATAAAATGCCGATATTTATATAAAACAGAAAAAATATGAACCGTTACCTTTAATACCTTTAATGTACTCGGCTTATTTTATATGGGCATATATACCAACCAAATAAATAGAAAAATTAATAAATTTAAATAATAATCGTTTCCTTTTGTAGGAATGGCGATACATATGCTGGAGAATACTTTGCAGACAAGATGCATGGTTTTGGAGTGTATACTTTTGCAAACGGTCATAGATACGAAGGGTCATGGCATGAAGGAAAACGACAAGGACTTGGTATGTACACTTTTCGAAACGGAGAGACTCAATCCGGGCATTGGCAAAATGGCGTTCTCGATGTTCCTAGCTCACAAACTACAATGCACCCTGTATCCCCTGTTGCTGTTTATCATTCCAAAGTTCTTAATGCCATTCAGGTATATATATCCTCTTCTGTCATATATTATTATGTGATTTATAATTTTGATTAGGGCTACAAACAAACCGAACGAACACGAGCAAGCCCTTGTTCGTGTACGTTTGTTAAGGAAATAATGGTGTTCACGAATTGTTCATGAACACTTACCCGACGAGATTTACTGTTAGTTTTTGTTCATTAAGAAAATGAATGTGTTCGTGTACGTTCGTAAATTTTAGGTAACGAACACACACAAATGTTACGAACGCAACCGAACACAAACGGACGTTCATGAACACAAACAAACGTTCATGAACAGAATCAAGCATATTTAAAGGTATGTAATATGTAATACACTAACATTTATTAAATATTTTATTAGTGGGAATTTTGAAGTATTTAGATAAAATATAAAAATTTAAAACCCTAATGATCTATCGAACACAAACAAACATAAAAGAACACAAACCTAAATGAACATGTTACCGAACGTTCATGAACATAAATGAATGAACGAGGCCTCTATTCGTGTGTGTTCATTTAACCAAACGAACATCCCGCCGAACGGTTCACGAACTGTTCGCTGAAAGTTCGGTTCGTTTGCAGCCCTAATTTTGATGATGCTATCTTTCTTTGTGTACATGATTTGTAATTTGATGATGGGATCTTTCTTTGTGTGTACATAATCAGGAAGCACGAAGGGCTGCAGAGAAAGCGTACGATGTAGCGAAAGTTGATGAAAGGGTTAATCGGGCGGTAGCAGCGGCCAATAGAGCAGCTAATGCCGCTAGAGTGGCGGCCATAAAGGCGGTACAGAAACAGATGCACCACAGGCCTAACAGTGACGGGCTTCCTATCCCAATGGTTCAAAACTTTCATCGTCTATCAACCCAGTTGCCGGTATGAGTTTATCCCAACGGGCCTAGTTTTGTTTTGACGTCTTGTTTAGTTTTCATAGAGAGAGAGAGATGAAGAGGGTTGTTTGTGTTTCTACTTGTAAAGTTTAGGGTTAGATTTGAGTTGTCGTGCCGATGGGAAGTTCAAAACTCATTAAGGCATTCTATGTGTATTAACAAACAAATAACAACTACCACTGATGTTATAAGTTCAAATCTGATGTTGTTTCTTAATTGTAGTTAATTTTTTTCTAAGTCAAGAAAACAAAGTTCTTAGCTTTACAAATTGTATTTTGTCGGATTTTAGTAAAATCACTCCACACTTGTATACATATATACTGGTCGTATATAAGGCTCGTATATATGTTTATGGATTGTATAAGGCTTGTATACTGGTCGAATATGTGTATGGGTTGTATGTAAGGCTCGTATACTTGCACAACCAAACACACTGATGTTTTCTTACTACTATACGACCCGTATAAACTTATACGAGTCATATACATGATTAGGTGTGTGAATAGGATATCAGGGTGTGCCAATAGTGGAGGCCCTTTATAAAAGAAATAATTAGCAGTAGAACAAAAAGGGTGATACGCGACTCGAGTCGCGTGGATGATGCATTTATGGATGCATTAAGTTCGAACGGAAAAGGTTGATACGCGACTAGGTGTCATGTACATTGTTTAGGTGCCATATACATTGATTTGGAAAGATAAAATATGGTATTGAATAGGATTGGGATATGAAAATTAGCAGTACTTCACAATCACTCTGACAAATCTTTTTAATGCATGTAATAAAGATTGGCTGAAGCTTTTGGTCCCAAGGGTCTGAAATTGATGTTTTTTTTTTGTTTTTGTTTTTCACAAATTTGACACATTTACCATTTCAACCACAAAGCATAAACGACTTAACACTATACTTTTATACGTACCCTCTATCTTGGTCAACCAAACAACTAGATAATCCAAAGTCATCCCCTAAGGGACATCCGGGTTGTTACAAGGCTTCCCTCAAAAGGTGGAGAGTTTAAATCTTGTAATGTGCAGGTAAATACGGTTGGTTAATATGAGCGATATAGGATTATGAGCCGTTCTAAAAAATAGTTAATCCAAAGTTGGCTCGGTTTATAAGAAAAAATGTCAAAAACTAGAGCAAAACATGTAATATCGCCAAGTATTTAAGTGCACCCACATTGGAGTCTTCATCTTCAAATTTTAGAGATTTCTCCTAATTTTCTTTATCTCCAAAATAGAAAGATTTTGCAATAGTGAACTCTTTGTATAAAGATTCACTATTCACTTCTCCAAATTTAAGGATTGTACTTCAAGGATATTTGATTTGTAACTCAAGCGTTTGGGTTTATACCTCAAGCATGGTGAAAGATAAATATATATAATTAAATTAAAAAAAAAAGATAAATATATAATTGGTTGCTGGAGAAAAAAAAGTTCGGTTTAAAGGAATTCCGTTGCTAACTACCATGTTTACCATAACAACAACACCCATACTATTTGTCTTGTGAAATATTCTGATCAACTTTTATGAATATGCACTTGACTCATCTCCTAATCCATATCATAGCTTAAGTTTAAATCTAACGTGACAATAACCATGTCGAAATAACTTTACTATGGTCACTCTCATTGTTGTTTACTTGTTTTAACGGGTATCATTTCCACTACGACTTAACTTACAAAAGTTAAAATTTGTTTATTATATATAACAAATCACGATGGTTGGCTAAAGTACCTACCAAACACCTTTAACACTAGGGATGAACATTTGATACCAGGTACCGGTACCAAACTGGGACCGTACCATACCAACTATTTTTGGTATCGGTACCCATTTTTCCTTATTTGGTACTGGTACCAGTATTTTGCTTAATTTACCGGTAAATACAGGTATCCATTATATTCGGTACCGGTACCAATTTTTCTCATTTTTCGGTACCAGTATTACCGGCACCATGCTCATCCATACTTAACACCCATTTTACTTTTTAATTTTGCTCACCTAACCCCCTTAACTTTCAACATTGATAGTTATATCTTTTCAACTTTGTAAAATGTTATTTCGACCCCCTTCGAGTGTAAAGTTTTATGTTTACCATTCGTTAACTTAAAAAACATCATTTTCTTACATGCTTATTTTTATGTACGTATCGGTATAAATTCAAGTTGGTTTACGTTTCAACGTAAAAAAATAGTCAGGTCAAATATAATACGTTTTCGTACTTATTTATATGTACATTTCTCAGTTGATGTAAATTTTGTTCTAATGAATCGGGTAAAATATCATACGTTTTCACTAAATGGTATAATTCAAGTTACTTTACGTTTCGATGTTGTCCCAACGCACAATGGGTAAAATTACTAGTTATTAAATTAGTCCTATTTAATTATTCATTTAAATCGGTATAAACTAAAAAATGAACTTATGTAATAATCAGAAGAAAGATTAATTTTTAGTAAAGTTATAGTTTCATTGTGAAAGAGTGATAACAAATATTACGACAGCACATTGGTAGTCGGTTCATTATTATACATTTGGAATAGTCTAGTGGTTTTAATGAGTTGGATAGAGTTTAGGGTAGGAAAAGATTAGCCTTTCAATCCCTATAATGTAAAGTTTAGCTTTTAAAAAAATTCATTATAAAGTTACAAAAAGAAGAAAAAAACATAGTTGTTACATTTTAGCACTCCTTAAAAGTAAAATGAGAGTTTATTCATGTATACATAAAAGTTGAAGATATAGATTTTCTACTTTTTACTCTTCTAATTAATTTGAATAGACCAATAATTATTCATGTCATATCATTAAATTTCTTCTAATTCATTACAACTAAAGGAAATCCACTCAAGCATCTTGCTTTGTTCGAAAGATTCCATTTGAATTGGAATTTAGTCATTCACTCTGACTCGCTAAACATCCATGGCGGAATAGTTAAAACACCCAACTCATTATTGACGAATTCGTAGGTTCAATTCCTACAAACATAAATTTCTGTTTCTAGCTTTCGTCATCGAAGATTAGTTGGGGGTTTGCTCTCAACCCATTAGATTTCGTTTTTTTTTTAAATAAATTACGACATATACAGCCTGGAAATGCTTCTAGTAAGGTTTAGTTTTGATGCCTACTTACTAGTGTTAAAATGCATTTTAGGTTTGCTATGGTTACGGCTTGAGTTCTGAAATCGAACATAACATTTTCTTTTCCTTTGTTCTTCTCAAGTCCGGATGGCAGTTCCAGTCAGTATATTTCCTTGGCTTGAGTTCAAACCACATTGGTACAACTAAAACCGTCATCCCTACCAACCATCAACTTTGTGATGGTCAGGACGAAACCGTTAACAACATCCGTTAGGGCTATAATTCTTATTTCATCATAAATAACCACATCCATAAACAAGAAAATAAAGGGGAAAGTTGCCCAAACGAGTCTAAAAACAAAAAAAATATATATTGTTGCTTCAAAAAAGCATATGTTACACAAAGGTTTCCCAAAATCATAAATTATAAAATTATTATTAACCAACCTCTGTGAAGAAAGCAAGAACTTTCTCCTAAGCCAGTGAACTGTACACTAGTCGAACAAACGGTGTCATATGTCATAAGGAAAACGGTTTTGCATACACGTCAAAAGGCTGGCATGAGGTCAATTGAGGCTCCTGTCACCAATTGAACATATAACATGAGTCTTTTAATCAATACATGTCAATTTTGACTCGTTTACTTATGAGTGGGCCAATACAGGTTAAGTTATGAGTCAAAACAGTTAAAATTAAAAATGGCTAAAAAAGAAACGGGTCAAATAAGTCAAACAAGTCGAAAGTCACCCAACATGTATACCTGGCTTAGCCCTCCTGATAGTCCACCAGTAAGACTGCCGCCGGTCAGTAACATAGTGAGAAGAGAATTGACAACTGCACCACCACCACTACCACCACCACCACCGCCTCTTGCACTACGAATGGCATTACGCATGGAGCTTAATAAGCTCCCATAAGTAGAAGCGTTTCCATGCTCTATAGCTTCAATAAAACAGAAAGTCATGGCCCCTGTCGATGTGATCTTCGATAGAGCCTGTTCCCACATATAATTCATGACTTTAAACACTTATCTACATTTAAGTTATACGATAATGTTAATGAAGGGTGTGTACAGTTGTAACTTACAGACGTATCAGCAGATGTTTGATCATCATCACAACCACTTATGGAAATAACCTCACCGCCATTACTACCTTTCCATATACCCGACCTAGGACGATGATCTTCCCATACGTACTGCCCACTCCTATCACAAACCAAAACATAAGCATTACCAATAAGAAAACATATGTTGTGTAAAATACGAGGAAACATAAACTAAACATAAACACACCTGTTCATCCTGCAAAGAAATGGGAGATCTAGTACAGTGCCACTATGACAAGCATCAATGATGGCATGAAGTTTAACCCCAACAGGAAGAGGTTTGACAATAGCTGCATTAATCTCATCATCAACGATCATACCCTGTGTCTCAAAGTCCAAGGGGCATAACGTTTCATCGTACCCGTCAACCTCATCACCGTTATAGTTTCTCTGCCGTGAACCATGTCCAGAATAGTGAAATACAAGTGAATCTCCAGGCTGACAACCTTGGACCAACCAAAACATTGCCATTCTCATGTTCTGTTTGGTTGGAATCTTATAAGGATCTCTTTCTTCCTCTGAAATTGTAAGGACCAATTGCAAAATCCAAAATCATTTACAATCAGCAGAATAAATGGATTTACAAAGTATAAGCATAGTCCTACAGTCTCGGTTTTAAAAAGCATGTGCCGCTCAAATGCCATTTGATCCAAAAGCTGATGAGTGATGCGAGCATCACGTAGCCATTCGTTATGAGAATTTTTTAGGTATATACGTTTTCGACCCCCCCCCGGTTTTATAAATTTTTTTTACTTGTATAGAATTTTTAGGTTCGGTGAATTCCGACCCCCGGTGGAAATTTTCAAGCTTCGCCACTGCCGACAGTCTTGGTTTTAAAAAGCATAACAACAACAACCATACCCAGTATATCCCACAAATAGCAGATTGGTTTTAAAAAGCATGTGCCGCTCAAATGCTTTTTGATCCAAAAGCTGATGAGTGATGCGAGCATCACGTAGCCATTCGTTATGAGAAAATCACTAAAATGTTCTTTCGTAGATAATATTCTAGCTTATTAACTTTCAGGAAAAAAAAAGAATATAAAATATTCTCATCATCTCTAGTCATATTAAATAGATTTGTTAAATCAGATTATGATAAACTCAAACCTATTCCATCCGTCGTACTTGTTCAAATACGGCTTAATTGCATAAGACACCGCATCATGCCTCATACACGCACATCATGTGATCTGATGCGCGCATCAACTTGCGCTTTATACGCTCCTGATGCGTGCATCAATTTCTCATCACGCGCTCCTGATACGCGCATCAACTTTCGCATTATGCGAGCATCAACTTAAGCATCATGCGCGAATCAATGCGCACAATTTATACCAAACCTACATCAATTTCAACAAATTTACAAAAACAGCAAGCAATTATAACAAAATCTAACAAACTAGGGTTCCTACCGGTGAGCATAATAATAGAGGCTTCAGGAAACTGAAACTTATTAATCAAAAGATATTTCATGCACTTAGCATCATTAATACATCCTTTAAGTTCATGTCTCGAAAACTTATACGAGATGCCAACAATCACCGCCTTTTTTCGGCCGTGAGCAGACGGCGGCGGTCCCGGCGGCGCGTGGTTGTACGGAGACGGTTGAGGAAGGTATGAAGATTGAGCCGGTGGAGGATGACCGCCGGAATGAGGTGGTTGCGGCGGCGCGTGGCGTGGATCGCCGAGGTGCGTGATGGCTTGACAAATTGCGCAGCGTATCGATGTAGCTCCCGGTGGTAGCTGCAGCGGCGTGTGGCAATTCGAGCAGGTCACCAGCATCATCATTGTTGGATGAATTTAGGGTTTTTATGATGAATTTGGGGGAAATCTGGGGTTTTTGTGAGATTGATGAGAGAGAAAGAGACGAACGCGGAGGAGGGTTGGGTGAGATATTATCTTTGTTAGGTCCTTGTAGTTTGGAAGGTGTAGCGGTTTACCCCCTTGGTGGTTTGTGTTTGTCTATATCTTGATGGATTGACTCATTGACCAGGTTAAGGTTACTGGTTTTGGTGGATTCAAAGTTGGAATTAGTTTTGATATTTAAAATAGGAATATTGGATTTTAATAATCTCAACTACTCGTTGTTAGCCGCTAACAGTTCTCATTTTAAAAATAACCATTGGCAGTCCCAACTACTAACATATAGGCCTCCAATGGACCCTGACTAACAGAACCCTAACGCCGTTAGTCTCTCGTCCCCGGAAAAACGTTTTTGGTCGGAAAACTCATTTTAGTCCGAAAAAACTCAACATTTTCGTCCCAAACCTCTTTTTACTCTTATTACGCACATTTAGTAAACTTTTTCTAGTAAAATCCCTAATTATTGAAGTCGCCGGAAAACACAATATTTTCATCGCAAACCTCTTTGTAACCTTAGATCGGACCTTTAGAAACATTTTTTCACAAAAACGGTTTTCCGGCGACCTAAGACTAACGACGTTAGTGTTCTATTAGTCAGGGTTCATTGCTGGCCAATATGTTAATAGTTGGGACTGACAGTAATAGTAATAGTTCCGTGAATATGGATGAAAATGTTGTCTATTAGATAATAGATAATATATTATCGTGCCAATGACCTCCAGCTCAAGTGGTAGGAGGACTTGAGTTCTTATGTGAAGACTCAAGTTCGATTCCCATTTTGTCCAAAAAGGAGTGAGGCACTGGTGGGCAATAATAGGAGACGCAGAGAAATTTGGGTTCGATCCTTGAGACAAACTGATGTGCTTAAAATACAACATATAAATTATATCAAATACGGCATGAAATCAACCATTTTTCAGTGCTAATGTTGGAAAAAGCCCGTTTCTTTGTTCCTTTTTAATTAACAGGGTTAAAATAGCTTAAATGAACAAAACGAGCAAAATAACAGTAAAAACCAACATAAAATGCAATGAAGAAGGATTGACGTAACTCGCCGAGCCCCCGTCCACATTCAAACCAAAGAAATAACAAAATCAGAAGCTGGCACGGGGCCGTGCTCACCTAGCATGGGTCGCGCCCAGTGGGGATTCTCTGAAGTAGAAAAAGACAACAACAAAAGACAAATACAAAGCTCAACACGGGACCGTGCTAAAGCAACACGGGGCGTGGTCAACTCCAAGATTTCCAGGATCTGAAGTAGTACAGCAAGTACATTGACCACGGGCCATGCCGTTGACACACGAGTTCGTGTTAGTACAAGTCTGACACTACAGTTAATGAAGAAGAGAGAGACTGATGGCCACGGGCCGTGCCAGGCGGGCACGGGCCGTGGTGGACGTTCTGTTTTCAGCTATAAATAGGGATGCTTAGTTTCATTCCAATCCATCCCTTAGCAGACCACTTCTCTCTCACTTGCCACCACTCCACCACCACTACAACACCATCATCCACCACCATCATCCATTTTCCATTTTTTTAGAGTGTGTGTAGTAGTCTTGGGATCCAAGATTGATAGTAAGAGTCTTTGTCAAACAAAGGCCATGCTTGGATAAACTCTTACATCACTTGGTGAAAACAAATCTTTTATGTATTTTCTTTTATGATTTTCAAGCTTTGGCAACTTTTTAATTGGGTATGTATTAATGACTTTAATAACTAGTTTTTATATTGAAGGTAAATTTATCTAATCATTATTCATATGTTGTTGATTCACATATTCGTGTCTTTACCGTCTATATAAAGCACGTTAATTGTCTGGAAGGGGGTTAGAAGGGTGGTTGGGTAAATTTTATGTCTCGTTCAGTGTATAGATCCTACGAGAACCTGGTTCAAGCCTCGTAACACTTCATGAGTCGGAGCAGGCATTACCCACCACGGGAGAAGTGCAAAAAGCTTGAATCCCTTATTTATAAACTACTATTAACACTTTAAACCAACCCTGCAAGGACTGTATCCCCGCTAACTCAGACCAAAGGGTTGAGGGTGATCGCTGCCTGGAAGGGGGCCTACCACTTTTTGCATTAATAACTTACTTAATTATCTTTCAATAATCCGACTTAGTGGGACTGTATCCTTGCTGACTCAGACCACTAGGTTGAGGGTAACATCGCCTTCACAAGAGGGGTCTACTACTATAACTAAGATAATCTCTTAAAATGCCCAAAGTGCGGAAATCATCAAAAGGGTACATGAAATATAAGTCGGAACCAAGTGATTCTTTCTTGTCTATCTGTTTTTACTTTTATTTTATTTTATGTTTTTAGTTTATCTTTTTCTAGTTTTAAAAACCTTTTCTCAAAGTTTGGTTCGATTAGAAGTTGACGATAAGCTGGTATTAAAAGCTCTTGTGTCCTTGGACGACCTCGGTATCTTGCCATCACTATACTACATCCGCGATGGGTGCACTTGCCCTAACGTGTGTAGAGTGATAGTAGAATATCGTGTTTTATAAATTTAAAACTTGAACGACGAGTAAAAGAGCTAAAATATATCTAAAAAATATATACACACCCGCACGCGTCAAGTTTTTAGCGCCGTTGCCGGGGACACAAGAATTTTAATAAAGCTTAAAAAATGCCCAGATACAGAACTGCCCACGGGGCCGTGCCAGTTCAGCACGGGGCCGTGGTCAATCTTCTGTTAAATTTTTAAATTCTGTTTCTGATCCCGTGGCTCGTTATTCTTCTGGGTATCTTCCAAAATAATGGATTACTACTCAGAAGACTACACCTACTATATTGAGGATGATTATGAGGAACCTTATTGTACCATTTGCGGTGAATCCCACTCGGTACAACATTGTTACCTTTTCAAACCATCAACCTCATATACCACACCAAGTTCTTCATACACCACTTATGAAGAACCAATGTTTGAACTTCCAAAGTCAAACTTTGATTGGGATGCCAATCCGTTTGAAACTTACGACACACCATCAACAATTACTCCCGAAGCCGAAAGAGTCATACAAGGTCTCAAAAATCTAGAACTCTTAATTAAGAGATCTCGAGAAAAAGAAGAGGCTATTTGTAGTAAAGAGGTAATAATCGAAGAAGTAATAATTGAAGAGGTAAAAATAGAAGAACAAAATGAAAAACTCACGCATGAACCAAACCAAGAAGAAGGTAAATCTAAAAATAACGATTTCAAAATAGATCAAACTTTTTCAGAAATTCATGTTTTACAACCTTCTTTAGAAAATCATTGTTTGGTTTCTTCACATGCTAAGTTTTTAAAAGAGTTAAACATTTATACTAAAATCGAAGAGTTAGTAAGCGTCACGTTAACAAATGATCAAAATTCGCTAATAAAAGATGAATGTTATGAAATGAACATAAAACCGGTACCATGTTTGTTCAAAACATATTTGTTAGTAATGTGCTAATTGATAAAGATCTTTGTGTTAACATAATGCCTAACTATATTTTCGAAAAATTAGGAATTAGTGACTTTTCTTCTCTTAAAATTCCTATTTTTCTCTCAAATCTCGAAACGATTAATACCATAGGAATGGTCGGAGATGTCTTAATTCAAACAAGCCACGTGGTAGTCCCAACCGACTTTGTCAGCTTAGATGACGCCCCCTCGTGTTGGGATAACCATTACTAAAATCCCATCAGGCCTTGACCCAACGGAAGCAAAACAACCTACCACTTCAATTAGGGGCCGACAAAAGGTACATCAATCTTGACCAATCAATGAAATATCCAATTCATGATGACGACCTCCTAATTGAGGATGAAGCGGAGCCACCCGATACGAAAGACGAAGAAGACTTCGTCGAAGATGAAACCGCCATAGAAGAAACCTTTTTGGCAATAGATTTTAATAAAGAAGAAAATAAGCGGTCTCTTGAAGACCCACTGCTACTTGAACTCAAGGAACTACCTAAAGGTCTAGAATACGCATTTTTAGACGAACATGGTAAGGTCCCTGTCATCATTTCTTCTAAACTAACACTTTTTGAAAAAGAAAAAATAATAAAGCTTTTGAAAAAAACATAAAAATGCAATCGCGTGGAGGCTCATGGATATCAAAGGCATCAACCCATCCATGTGCACCCACAAAATTTTAATGGAAGATGACTATAAAACGGTAATACAACCACAACGTAGGGTAAATCCAAACGTACAAGAAGTGGTTAAAAATAAAGTCATCAAACTACTAGACGCCGGACTTATCTATCCCATTTCTGATAGTCCATGGGTAAGTCCTGTCCAAGTAGTTTCAAAGAAAGGAGGTATAACGGTAATAACAAATGATAAAAATTAACTAATACCAACGACAACCGTCACCGGATGGAGGGTTTGTATCGACTATCGTAAGTTAAATGAAGCAACAAGGAAATACCACTTTCCTTTACCATTCATTGGCCAAATGTTAGAAAGACTATCTGGTCATAAATTCTATTGTTTTCTCGATGGTTTCTCCGGTTATTTTCAAATCCCAATACCACCGGAGGACCAAGAAAAAACAACTTTTACATGTCCCTACGGAACTTTTGCTTATCGACGCATGCCTTTTAGTCTATGTAATGCCCCCGCTACATTTCAACATTGCATGGTGGCTATTTTCCACGATATGATAGAAAAAAACTATGGAAATTTTCATGGATGATTTTTCTATCTTTGGAGATACATATGACCAAAGCCTCGATAACCTTGAACGAATACTATCCCGATGTGAGGAAACTAACCACGCCTTTAATTGGGAAAAATGTCATTTCATGGTAACTGAGGGAATAGTACTCGGTCATAAAATCTTAAACGAAGGAATGGAAGTGGATCGGGCCAAAATAGATACTATTTCCCGATTACCTCCACCGTCATCATTCGAGCCATTCAAAGTTTCCTAGGACATGCCATATTTTATAGGCGATTTATCAAAGACTTTTCGAAAATCTCTAGACCTCTAACAAAATTACTTGAGAAAGACGCAACATTTGTCTTCGACAAGGAATGCAACAAGGCATTTCTAACCTTAAAAGAAATGTTAGTCAATGCACCAATCATGATAGAGCCCGATTGGAAATTACCTTTTGAAATCACGCGCGATGCAAGTGACTTTGCAGTTGGAGCTGTCTTAGGACAACGAAAAGAAAAACATTTTCACCCAATATACTATGCAAGTAAAAATCTTAACGATGCTCAAGAAAACTATACAACAACCGAAAATGAGTTACTAGCCATAGTATTTGCTTTCGATAAATTTCGTTCCTATCTTGTTATTTCTAAAACAATAGTCTATACGAATCATGCCGCCATTCGATACCTCTTCAAGAAACAAGATGCCAAACCACGTTTGATCTGGTGGATTCTTCTCCTCCAAGAATTCGATATTGAAATAAAAGATAAACGAGGAGCCGAAAATACCGCCGCCGATCATCTATCACGCTTAGAAGATCCCGCTTTGGAGTCGACTCGGGAAGAACTCATCAACGAAAAGTTCCCCACCGAATCTTTGGAAATGGTTGAATATCAAGAAGAACCATGGTACGCCGACTATGCTAACTACCTCGCTAGTGGCATCTTAGTCAAAGGTTGGTCACATCAACAAAGAACAAATATTCTTTGTCGATGTAAAATATTACTTCTGGGAAGACCCATATCTTTTTAAAATATGTGCCGATCAACTTATTCGAAGATACGTCCATGGTCAAGAAGTAAGAAGAATTCTTCGCTATTGTCATGAAGGATCGTATGGAGGGCATCATGGAGTCGCAAGCACCGCATGAAAGGTACTCGATTCAGGATTTTATTGGCCAACCATCCATAAGGATGCATACTAATTCATTAAAGCTTGTGATGCATGCCAACAAACTGGTAATATCTCAACAAGAAATGAAATGCCCCAAAAGGGCATTCTTATTTGTCAAAATTTTCATGTTTGGGGTATGGATTTTATGGGACCTTTCCCACCGTCAAAAGATAACAAATACATTCTTGTAACAGTTGATTACGTGTCCAAATGGGCCGAGGCCGAGGTTCTTCCAACCAACAATGGTAGAGTCGTAATAAAATTCTTAAAACGACTATTTTCTCATTTTGGTGCTCCAAAAGCACTAATTAGTGATAGAGGTACCAATTTTCGCAATCATCAATTATACAAAATTTGAACAAAATATGGGGTCTATCGCCGTCTCTCAACCGCCTACCATCGTCAAACCAACGGTCAAGCCGAAGTAACAAATCGAAGGCTAAAAAGGATCTTAGAAAAAACCGTAGGACAAAACAAGAAAGAATGGGTGGATAAATTAGATGATGCTTTATGGGCCTTCCGAACCGCCTACAAAACACCAACAGGCACCACCCCATATAAGCTCGTCTATGGGAAAAATTGTCACCTCCCGGTAGAAATTGTTCACAAGGCCTATTGGGCATTAAAAAACGTAAACCTAGACCAAGAACTTGCCAGTAAAAATCGATTCTATCAATTAAACGAATTAGACGAATTAAGAAATCAAGCATATTCTAACTTCGAATTTTATAAGGAACGCATGAAAAATATACATGATAAAATAAGCAAACCTAAAGAATTTCGGGGGGGGGGGGGGGTCAAGTGCTATTGTTTAATTCGAGACTTCGATTATTTCTGGGTAAACTTAACTCAAGGTGGACGACACCTTTTTCCATCACCCAAATTTTTCCACATGGAGCGGTGGAAATTAAGCCTCCAAACGGTGAGCCTTTCAAGGTAGACGGACAAAGGCTTAAGCTCTACCAAGGCTTCGTTGAGGATGAAGAAATTGAAATAGATCTTCAAGAGGTAGATGCATGATCGGTAAAATGATCAAATGTTACTTGTATAATTGCATATTTTTCTTTTTAATCATCTTGTAGGAACAATTGGAGAGCATCATCCATGAAGACTTGACGAAAACAGGTAAGTACCAAAGGAACCACAAAGAAACAGTCACACACACGTGCGCAAATGAAGAAAATAAGGTTACTGGCAGTCTGAACACGGGGCCGTGCCCACCTGACACGCCCCCGTGCCCACGCGTGCAGATACAAAAAAAATAAATAAGACACGGCACAGGGTCGTGCTGTATTAGCACGGGGCCATGGCCGACTGACTGATAGGATATAAAACCCCCAGTCTTCACTTTTTCAAACACAACACGACCCATTTATCTGGAGACACTGGTTCCTGCTGATTTCTTGTCAGTTTTCAACGTTCGATCACTCTAATCCGACTACAAGGTATGACTCTAACTCATAATAGTTAGTTTAACGATTTGCATGTAGTTTAACACCAAAAAATCGGGTTTAATCTAGGGTTCTTGAACTAGACCCGTGCCAATCTCGAATGTTTGTTTAGATCTTGTTAGTAGTAGTTTGTATTAGTAATTCTGAAAGTAAATAATTGAACATTGTTGAGGAAATCAAATTATTAAAACCGTTTCAACCAAACCCTTGTTCCTGACGGAAAATCTAAAAACCGGAAGGGTAAACAGGTGTTTTATGTAAAAATGATAGTTGGGGTTTTTTTTTCGGGGTAAACCGCTGCTAATGAACCAAAAATTTTGAACTTTTCAAAACCGGCTTGAAAACCTTGATTTTTGGAGAAACAGACAGTTCGACATGGGGCCGTGCTGTTTCAGCACGGGGCTGTGCCCAATTTAGACCTCAGACACGGGGTCGTGTCCAGCCGACACGGGGCCGTGTCCAGACTATCTGATGTCATATTTTTGTATATTTTTCAAACGTATCAGCCGTCTTACTAGTTCTTTCCTGAAGGATGACACCACACAAGTTTCTCTGGTTCAAAACAGCTGAATTGCAGTACCAAACGCGATACGAAATCTTGCAAGCAAGGCAGGAGGAACCTCCGAGGCAGGTTTGCTACGACATACTCAAGACGGTTGGACAAAGGGAGAGATACGATGCACTTGTAACGGGTCCTCTTCGTGTATTCTTGGAAACTCGGCTCCGGTCCATACATCAATACAATATGGAGTTCTTGAGCACACTAACATTCAAAAGGACCGTGCCGGATCTCTTTGAAAATGATTTCGTTCAGTTTATGTGTAGGGGAGAATGGAATAGCCTGTCTGTTGCCCAATTCGGTATCAACATTGGCCTATATACCGAGGAGATTGCAACAGAACCAGAGTTTACCGAAGCCATTAGAGAATTACCGGATAACCTCCACCAAGCTGCATGGGCAACCATTGAGGATGGACCATATAACCCAAGTTAGACCAAGAGCACAAAGATAAGGGACCCTCTCATACGCTATATTCATCGGGTCCTTAGTGCTTCCTTGTGCCAAAGGAAGGATAGTGGTGGGGTGGTCAACCTACGAGAGCTTACTTGCCTACACTGTCTCGTAACTGGCCAACCCATCGATGTCGCCCACATGTTGCTACGAAATATGGCTGCCAACACCACCGCAGACACCCGAACGCCGATCTTCTTTGGAGGATAGATCGTTAAGTTGTTCAAGAATTAAATCCGATGAACTCCATCGACGTTCAACAAGGGTGTTGGTACGACAAACGTAGATCTCGCGGTATGTCGAAGCATGAATCTCATCATTGATTTTGTGAGGACCGTGTTCGGGTCTTGAATGCTCCGACCGAAATCTAACACCTACTAACAAGTGCGAAATCCAAGAAAGTAAGTTGAGAGAATCACACAGACACCGTGCAATGATTGTTTCATTCAATTTGAAAGCAATTACAAGATCCTGAAAATAATCGGACAGAGCTTCGCCTCTGATTGCAAAAGTTAACTAAAACTAGACCCAACACCCCTATTTATAGGTGTGGCCCATCCGCCCGAAACCAGCTATAGCCCATTCGCCCGGATGGACTCCATCCGTCCGGATAGACTGTTACAACATACAAACCCTACGTTTCGATGCGGATATCATTCTAAACATACAATAAACATTACAAAGACACAAAACAAGATAAACTAAGACTCAATACAGATGGAAGCTACAGATATAGTGCATTCATAGACTCCCCTTTGGATGTAGCTGTAGTCGTCTTCTTGTATAGTCTTCATCAACCCTTCTTATTGTATCTTCTCTCTCTGTTTCTGTTTCCTTTCTTCTTCTTTTCTTTGTGCCAGCTTCTCTTTACGCTCGAATCTTCTCTTTGTTATCCACCATTCACGATACTCTTTAATACCATCCAATGACTTAGACCATCTGGGAATTTTCCTTTCCTCCTTTTCAATCGGAGTTTGATCTGTATCATATTGCCCCATTCCCAATTTCCATTTAGCTCTCTCTGCAGCCTCAGCCATTTTCTTATTCATTTTTTCATTGTGGCATTCTTCTTTCAGAAATTCTTTAAGCTCGAGATCTCTCCAGTTAGATTTCCAATAATGGCCTAAATTGATGTCTTTTTCAAAGCACACAACCACCAACTTCTGATATCGCTGTGCTTGTTCTTTGTCTGCTTCATAATACATAATCTTGTTGAAGAACAGACATTCAATGTCTTTCTTTGAGCAGTTGACAAGCCACACTGGATTGAGCACATGAATATATCTCCAGAATCCAGTCTTCTCGTCTAACAATGTTATCACAGCTTCACATGTTTTTGGATTGAAGACCCACCCTTTGAGATCTTTATAAAAGTCTTGTTCCATCTCCTTCAAAGGCATGTTCTACATACACCTTGGACGTCTAACATGTAGTGTGATGTCTTTCTCTCTAGTAACAGGGTCAATCTTTATTGTGCGTTTGGGTTGATGTGGCTTCCACTCTGGAAAATTCGCTTCAGCCTGTTGTTTTATGTATCCCCAAAGCTTTTGTTCATGATATCTTACTTCTGGACCATGTAGACACTGTTGAATATTCTTTGTTTTCACCAATTCTTCGATATCCCACCAAGGTAGTGTCTTTAGATCTTTAAGAAACTTGAGGTATTGGACCCCGTATTCTCATTTGATCGCATATACCTTCAAATCTTCAAGGTAACCCCATGAAAGAATGTCTCCGACTGACTCATCAGGATGTCTCATGAAGAACTTCAATGGACGTTTAAACTTCCTTTCTTCCACCATTGGTTTAAACCATTTCTTTCATTCTTCTCAGAGTTCTTCCTTTGAAAGTGTTCTTGGGGCACCATCAGTACTAATCTTTTCAGCGACTTTTCTCTTCAGTTCATCTTCATTGTGAGTTTGAAACAACTCAACAAATGTAGGAAAATCAGCATCTTGACAAGAATAATGAAATGGTACTTCATGGTCAGATTCTAAGTCGTCTTCAATCACGACGTCGTTGAAATTGTCCGCATCATCCACCAACTTAAACATATACTCACTGTCTGGAGCCGTTGGAATCTCATCTTCAATGTCAAACTTAAAGTTTTCATCATTGATTCCCAATGCTTCCATCATTGACTCCCTCGTCCAATTCTCCACTAACTCCCCTTCTTTGACATCATGATTTAGATAGATTACTTTAGGAGTATTAAAGAATACCTTATCAAGATTAGCATGTTTAGCACCTGATGTGGACTTCCCCTAAGGCTGTATTTCTTTTCTTTCTTCATTCTGAGCATCATCAAAGTAATCATTGAATTGATGACCACCAGATTGTCTCACAATCAGAGCACTACTATCTCCCCTTTGATCATCATCATCATTGCCATCATCGCTTCCATAATAATCATCTATATCTTTGAATAATTCTTCTGTATCCTCATCCTCATCATCATTACCCTCTTCGTCATCTTTTTCATCATCTTTCTTTTCCTTACGACGCTTTATTTCATTTCGCCTTTTGGTTTCTGCTTTGCTATAAGGAACATCCACTGGCGAACCTACAAGGGTAAATTGTTGAGCAAGGGCAATAGACATTTCAGAGTTATCACCAACATTACTTGTTTGATGCTATTTTTGGCTTGACATTTCAAGAACATCTTCAACCGCTATGCCTTTTCCTTTGTCTATTGCGGCATCTGCAACTTCTTATGCATCCCGTTGTTGTCTTTCCATCCTCCGAGCCTCAACTCTTCAGATTCCGATTTCACCATATGCAGCTTGAACATTCAGACCCAGTCTATCTTCTATCACTGCATATAGTATCTCTACCTGCTTTGATTTGATTTCTTTGTCAGCCTTCAGATCTTCCAACACTTTATTCATGATTTCGTTTTATGCACTCAACGTTGCATTAGAATCATTCAAATCAACATTAGTGGTCAACAATTCGTTAATCATCTCGTTTAGTGCGTTGTTGTCGGCCTTAAGATCTTCTATCTTTTCATTCATTTCCAGAACTTCATTCTTGAGAGAAATGTTTTCGGCCTCAACATTCTTCAACTTTTCTTCAGTTACTTTGAGTTTTCATTAGTTTCAGCCTTTGCCTTCTTCAATGCATCAACTTCTTTTATAACAACATCAACTCTATTGTGACACCTGTGTCACTTCAATCATCAAAAAAAAAAAAATACAAAATCAATGAAATATTGTGTTTCATACTTGGGATTGGTATAAAAATGCGTATCATTTGTACATATCAATTCTAGTTCGATTTCGAGCTCTAAATCACTTTCTGTAAAGTTATACGCGAACTGATGCGTAAACGTAATCAGTTTAACGCGACAAACACTCCGGGACAGTGACATAGGCTTAACATAGCTTAAATAACCTTTACATAACTTAGAAATAAGTTTTAGATGGTTTGGTGTGTCGAAATCAAGTTTATTCGCTTAAAGGGACTAATTTCAACAAACTGTGAAAGTATGCTAATTCGTACTGTAACGAACATTCCGGAATATGATCATAAGTTAAACATGCCCTAAATATCCTTTACATAGCTTAGAAATAGGCTTTGAGGTGTTTGGTGCGCAAAAATAAACTTATTTGATCAACAGGGACTAAAAGCGCCAAAAAGTGCATAAGTTTGCATTTTCGCGCATATCTTACGTTCTGAATATATCCAGACATCCAAACATTTATGTAATCGTTAAAAAACTTTATTTTAGTGATTGGCATGATAAAATTCCATTCGTCACTTAATTTGGATCGTTTTTGCGTTCGTTACGACTTCCGTCGTAATTAACCGAACAACGCAACCGTACGGCCAAACGAACCAACATCCGAGATGTTTTTGAGCATGTTTCATGTTCCCTATACTTTAACTTCATTTTAGAGCCTTGAAATGAGGTTAACGGGGCTTAAACGTGTCAAAAATGCATCAAATACCAAATTTTAGGTCTGCAGGGACTAAAATTGTAATTCTGCCAAACTTCTTAGGCCTGGGGCATAAGACCAAGCCTATTCTTACGTGGCCCGTGAGAGCTGCCTAGATCAGAAACATTGAATTCGGACTTCCAGCCTGTTTTTGATGGTTTTAACCCAAGGTTTTGCATATTTTGGGCTAGATTTGATGGTTTTTGTATACCCCTTGTATTACAATACCATGTGCCCATATGGAGGGTCAAGATCGAAGCACGTTTTGCGAGGAATGATCCTAACGGTTGTGGGTTTTCTATAAATACCCATCACCTTCATCCTCATTCCTCACAAATCTGATTGAATTACTTTAAGTTGGAGTTCAAGAACTTCATACCTGAGTAATTTGATGAAGATCTTCCTAGCTTGGACCCTTTGCAAGTATTCTTTCATGCTTTTATGCGTTTTTAAGCACGAAAGTCAAACTGTGTTTGACTTTCTACTTTGACCGTGTTATGGTCAACACGAAGTTCGTTGAACTTCGCAACGTGAGCGTAATCACGATGGTTATAGTCCCTTGTGGCTATACCTACTGATCACCACGTTGATTAGGTGTAGTAACGAGTCATAGTTTCGGTCAAAATGCGTATTTATGCGTATTTTGCAACTAAACTATTCTTGGGTATCAAAACCCTTTGTTTTGATATCAAAACCTATTTTCTAACTTAGTTAAGCATGTTTTAACATGTTTAGCGCGTCACTTTTAGTTTAGTGCTTGTATAGAGTCGTAAGTGAAGCGGTCTAAACAACCGCTTAGACTTTCGAACTAGACCCGTTTGGTCGATCATTAGGATCCGACCAAGCATATTATGTGACCATAGTTGCATAGGGAATAACCTTCTGAGGTTATACCTTATGGTCACTTCGTGTAAATAGTTGTATGATAGGTAGTTTATATGCCTTAGGTAAATGACCAAAATGCCCTTTTTACGCATAAATTCATTTTAAGCATATGTAACCTAAATTTTGACATCTAACTGATTAGGCAACATTATTAGACATGTTAAGGCATATATTACCTGTCATAGGACTAGTTAGGCGGTCTGAACGCGTTTTACGCGAACGACGCGTTAAAGTAGCGTAAGCTACCTAAACGGGTCGTATTGGGTCGTAAGCACTTAGGTTAGGTTTCTATTTAGTATGTAGGCTTTGTTAAACCATATTACATGAGTTCCCATGCTCATTTGGTTTACTAAACCTCATTCTATCCGATCATCCGATTTAGGTCCGGTTTATTTACATAGTTACCTATATTAGGTGCCGTTTGATTTCGTGATCCCTCTAGCTTTGCTTGGTTGTTATTCAAGACTTCTAAGCATCCTCAAGTGAGTACATAGTCCCCTCTTTTACTGTTCTCAATGTTTTGGGGTGAAACATGTGTACCTATTTGTTATGTTCATAATTTCAAAGTATAAATTAATTATACATGTTAGTACTTATCTTTTGACAAACTGAATGATTATTTATGGTTTAAACACTAATTTTTCAAAGATTATAAAATTAATTGTTGGATTGTACTTATTTTATACATTCACCAGACCGATTGGTAGTATAATATAGCGCTATAGGATTAGACACCCCATTCCTGTTGTATGGAATGTCAGAAACCAATTTTTATCCAAATAGAGATTGCTTTTGTGGTATTTCTATAGTCTCTAAGGTGTAGTTTGATACACTAAGGTTTGAATGAATTGTAAATCACATTTTTTTGTATATTTTGTTATACTCCTAAGGTATAGTTTGATATGCTCTCATATGTGATATTGTTTACCAAGGTATATTTGATATAATATGTACAAAACCAACATATATTTTGTTAATTACTAAAGCATAGTTTGATATGTTATTTACAAAACCAAAGCATAGTTTAATATGTTATTTATAAAACCAAAGTATGTTTGATATACTATCTGTTTATCTATTTTGGAACTAAAATATATTTTAATATATTACTTAACCGATTTTCTTAAAACCAAGGTATATTTTTATATGTACTACAAACCTTTTTATAAAAACATTGTTTTACAAACACCACATTTTATACAAACTCATTTTACTTGGTTATTTATTTGTCTATGCATCATTCTGTCATATCATCTGATTTCTTATCAATTTTAGTATGATTTATAAAAGAAAATATTTTATGGTTCATGAATATTTTTGATTAAACATTTTTCTCTAAACTTACAAGTCATGAATCCTATTCAAATAAAACCTATGTATCTCACAGGCATTTTTATGCTGACGTACCTATTTTTACATATGTTTCAGGTGCTGCTATGTGATGAATGTTGATGCATGCTACACATAGGATGGACTTGTGCCTTAGCGACTTTAAAACTTGAAAGACAATATTTGTATTTATCTGAATTGTAATAAAACAATGAGTTCAATAATTCAATAAAACAAAATTATTTAATCCATGGTTGTGAAACAATGATTCTGCTACGACACTCCCCGACGTTTACGCCACGATTTGTTGTTTTACGTGGTCAGGGTGTGACAGAAAAGTTGGTATCAGAGCCAATGGTTATAGGGAATTAGGTTATTAGTAATACTTTGACCTAGACTATAACCTTCCTAGGACCATAACACAAGTTATCTTGTGTTTAGTTTTAAAACAATACCGTCGCCTATCTTTAGGTGACAACCACAACAAGAACACAAATTTCGAATCTGCTTTGAAAACCAATCCTCTGTTCTAGGATGATTGATTACTAGGTTTTGAACTCTCTAAGTTTTCAAAATCTCGTCAAAGTTTGGGCCTTATAGTGTGAACATGTGCAATTTGGAAGGGTGGATGCCTGTATCCTGAGTCTTCTGTCTAAGGCTAGAGTGTTCATACAAATCCACATAATCGGACCAGTCACTCTTACCTGGGAATTCTTGGGATGAGTGTCCACTTATAGGCTAAAGCATATCTTCGCGATACATTATAAGGACCTATTCACTTTGATTCAGCTTTTGTGCGTCGTTTGTTTGCTTCATAGTTCGAACAAATGACCATCATCCATGCCTTTTTGGTCGGTAATTGTAACATTCTATTCTTACCCAATGCCATTTCACTTGTTTTCTCTCATGATTCCTTGTCCTTTTTAGACAATGCCTCCTCGACGAGATGCACAACCTCTAACCAACGAAGATGTCGCAGCCCTTGTCTCTCAGCAAATGGCTGCTGTGCTTCCGGGCATAGTAACCCAGATCCATCAATTATACAACAACAGTAACAACAACAATGCTCAGTGTAGTTTCAAGACCTTCAATTCTGCTAAACCTTTGAAGTTTTCTGGGTCACAAGGAGCAACCGCGCTCCTGCAATGGTTCGAAAGTTTGGAGAGCACATTCAGACATGTGCAATGTCCGAATGAGCGTAAGGTTGAGTTTGCATCCAGTGCATTCGAGAAGCGTGCTCTTACATGGTGGAACGGTGTGATGCGTGATAGGGGTGCCGATGTGGCACTAGCTCAAACTTGGGAAGAGCTTCGAGCTCTAATGATGAAGGAGTTCTGTCCTCGTCATGAGCTTAGAGCATTGGAAAGAGAATTCGACGATCTAAAGCAAGACAGCGGTGAACATCGAGCCTACACTGACCGTTATGAGGAACTGAGCCTGTTATGTCCTGCCATGGTTACACCTGTGGAAAAGGTGATTGAAAAATACATTGATGGTCTTCCTGACTTAGTTCAGGATATCGTTACTGGCAGCAACCCTACTACCGTCAGACAGGCCATTGAATTGTCTGCTACTCTGACTGAATCCCAGATCAGGAAGGGTAAGCTTTTCCGAAAGGGTGACCCGAAACCATCTGACAAGTCTGCACAAGAAGAACCAAAGGATAAACAGGCCGAGACATCCAAGAAGAAGAAGCGCAAGGCTTCACAAAACTTTGCCGTAGTTGCTCAGAACAATCAGGTTGCACCAAACCAGCCAGCACAACCTCGTACAAGGAAAAATTATGTTGGTACCGCACCTTTGTGCAACAAATGCAACCGTCATCACCTGGAGTAAGTGCAGTGTCACAAATGTACCCACTGCGGACGATTGGGACATTTGGTCAATACCTGCCGTTATGCAAATCAAGCTGCTGCAAATCCTGTTGCTGCTCAAGCACAGTTTCCTCCTGGGTCATGTTATAACTGTGGTGACCTTACTCACTACCGAAACAATTGCCCAAGACTTGTTAACATAAATCCAGCGTGTGGACGAGTGTTTAACATAAACGAGGCAAACGCAAACAACGATGCAACAGTGAACAATTAGTCTTTTGTAATTCCTTGGTTGTTATCTTTTAATGTTAGAATCGAATCAGTTGTTATATAAATAAAAATTTGTTGTTTCAATTTTTATTTTGCGAAACTGATGCGATTGTGTGAATGTTTGATACAACCCTTCGATGCCGACACCAAGACAAACTACTCGTGTGGTTCTATCATTTTTATGATTGTGACACATGTGCCTCTGTGACCATCAAACAAATACCAAATCAATGAATTATTGTTTTTCATGCTTGGGATTTGTATAAATATGTGTATCATGTGCACATATCAATTCATGTTCGATTTCAAGCTTTAAATAGCTTTCTGGAAGGTTATAAGCGAACTGATACGTAAATATAACCAGTTTAATGCAAAAAACACTCCAGAACAGTGACATAGGCTTAACATACCTTAAATAACCTTTACATAACTTAGAAATTGTCACACCCCGATTTCCACGTGTCACCGGTGGGCCCGGTGGGGGAGTATCGTGACGTGGTTGGCAACGTAATAGTCAAACAACACAATATAATAATGCACAGCAGAAGCAATTTAAAAATAAGATACAACCGAATTTATTTATTGTAATCAAAGTCACAGTATCCGGTGTTTATCCACAGAACGGATCGAAACAAAATAACATTTATGGTTCAACAGACTTCTGGCATCCTAAGCTTGCGAGACTTTTATTGATGCTTAGGAGACAATCCAGCCAAATTACGTTTAGTACCTGCATTCAGTCTTTTTGGGAAAATACGTCAGTTTACACTGGTAAATACATTCAACTGACTCATTTTGGAAAATGATTTAAAATTGGTTTGGATGCACGTGGCATAAATCATTTTATTTAACTTGGGAGAATTATTTAATATGATAATCTCGTGAACGAATTACATGTTACTTATGCGTTCAGTAGCCCGGAACGTATCCGGGTTAAAGATCAATAGACACACCACTTTAAGTGAGTTATACACGGGAGTACGCCTACACCCCGTGCTCAGGTCGTGGCCATCTCGTAAGATGATGCCAGGGATATCCGGGACATGGTCATTAACCCCCCAAAGGCTGTAAAGTAAACAAATCTGTTTAAAACGAGCCGATCAAATTATTCAACTACCCACTAAGCGTGGAGATTTGATGCCCGATCAAGCGGTACGCTATGTACCGTAACCCAAGCCCGTATAGGGAAAATAAGTTAAAAGTATTTACCTGATGCAAGTATAAATCACAACAATCAGAATGCACGTAGCTTTTACTGTTTCTCCTAATCTGGAACGAAGGTTTAATATAACCTATTAGAATTCTAACGGGTCTTTTATTAAGCTTAAGCTTAGACCGGCTAGTTTCAAGATACGGTTCGTACGCACGATTAAGCGAAGACCGGATAGAATGTGATTCAGACCCGACAAGTTTGAAGACTTGTTTAATATGGGTTTATTATTCACATTCTGGATTTTGAGATAAAACCGTTAAGGTTTGACCCGTTTCGGCTAATTTATGTAAACTTGTTACATAAACCGAACCGTACGCGTAATAAGCGTGACGGGTAGTCATGAGAGCTATATACAGGTTTCCTAAGTTAATTATGTCTCAAATATGTTGTGACATCAGTAAGGTGTCTTTCGTTATGCCCAAAATGTGTTTAAACACAAACTAGGCCCCGTAGGGGTATTTTGGTCAATTAAAAGTTTATAAAAGAGTTTAAGCGACAACCTAAGTTACAGGTCTGATGTAATCAGCAATTATACTCAATTTGCTAAGTTACATCAGTAGGTTAAGGCATGTATGTGAAACTTATCATTTTTAACCAAACTAGGCCCCGTAGGGGTATTTTGGTAATTTCACATAAGCCGAAAAGCTCAAAACTGAAGTCTGAGTTTATCAACATTTGCTTACTGTTAAAATATGATAAATTTCCGCTTATATCAGTAGGTATCAACCCGGGTATGTCCAATATGATTTTAAAACATACTATGCGTTAAAAACGCTAATTTAGGCGATTAAAGGCCATTACCGGGTTCGATACTTAAATCTGATATTTTTATATTTCCAGAAGGCTTAAAATAATTTATTTATCATAATTAATCAGTAGCAAAAGGTTTGGAATCCTTTAGATGTGTAAAACTCATTTTATGGCCCGTAAGGGCAAAACCGACAATTACCGGATTAAGCCTACGACTACGAGTTATGCTCAGCCTAAAATTAATTAAAAATCTTTAAAAATCCTAAAATAATATATTACATCAGTGGGTAAAAGATTTGATATCAAAAAGTATGTTTAACTAGGCTATATGCTAATTACGCCATTATGTTAACATAAAGCATTAGTTTAGCGATAACGAGCATAACTCTTAATCTATAAGTCAAACTGATGTCAAACTTTGCATGCAAGTCTATATATCAGTATCAAAGGTTTCTACACTTTTACATTTTCATAAATTACGTTTTAAGGTAATAAGGGCATATCGGTCAACATATGAGCAATTAACGGAAACATGCATAATAATTGGATAACTAGTGAACCAAGGTGTGTAATCACAGAGGGTTGTTCTAACATGTACCCTAGTCCAATTAAAGCTCTAAGGCATTTCTAAAATATGCCTAAACGGGTCAGAACTGAAAGTCAAAGTGAAAGTCAAACTATGTGACTTTCGGTTCCGAACCGGGTCTAAACAGGAAATAGTCGGGTTGAACAGGTTTGGACATGTTATTACACTAATTACTAAGTTATAACAATGATCAAACAGGTTATATATGTTCTAGATAGCTAATTATGCATAAATGACATTTTAAGCATTATGTTGACTTTTTAAGTAAAGGTTTGACCCGACATTTGACCTGGTTAGGATGGTGATCAGGGGAAACCCTTTTGAGGTTTTATTACCCCCATAAATACTAACTCATAACTACTTTTAATTCGAGATATGACTGAGCCATTATTGACTAATCTCGAAGTCAAACCGTATTTACGACGGTTTGACTTTTAGCTAATTAACCAAGCTAAACTCAAACAAAGAAGAACTAGAAGACTTACAAGAGTCCTATGCACGACTTAAGATCAAATGAGAGAGTTCCTTAGCTCCATAAATGCTCCAAATGATCAGATGCAAGTGTGAAGAATGTTTGCAACATGAAGTGCTTTATATAGTGAATATACTCACCATGATTGGTTGACAACTAACTCTAGAGCTGACCACAATCATCCAACAAGTGTCCTAATGCTCTAGGATAGTTTAGGGGTCTTTTAATAATGAGAAAAACCTGTTAAATCGGTCATAATCGTGAAAAACCTGCTGCAGAAGGTTTCTGGTCGCTGGGAACATGTTTACGGACCGTAAAGGATTTTTGGCTTACGGTCCGTAAGCCTCTGGTCAGACACAAAAATCGTTTGTTCTTTCAGATTTCGAAAGGGCAACCTCATTTTTCGACTTTGGGACATATATTATCAGTTAGGGACCTCCCAAAATGCCTTTGTACAGTCACATACCCTACCATTTTGAATTGTTTGCTTGAATCCATAAACAAGACCCGAAAACAAAGGATTTCCATTCTTTTTCTTCGTGAGATCATAACATGCTTTTGCAAGTCCATTATTGTGAACCCATTTCTGAATTTAGACTTAATAGATGTTTGTTATATAAAAACTTGGGTCTTGGGATTTATACTGAGGTCGTTCAGAGGTAAAAATTAACATAACACCATCTTTAAATCCTACCAAAATATTTTTATTAAGTCCGGGTTTACAACGCGTTTTTGTCATACATGACACGTGTCGTCATCTTATTAAACACGAAATTTTTGAGGTGTTACAGAAATAAGTTTTGGAGGGTTTGGTATGCCGAAATCAAGTTTATTCGCTTACAGGGACTAATTTCGACAAACTATGAAAGTATGCCGATTCGTACTGTAACGAACATTCCGGAACTTGATCATAAGTTAAATATGCCCTAAATATCCTTTACATAGCTTAGAAATAGGCTTTGAAGGGTTCAGTATGCTAAAAATAAACTTTATTGATAAATAGGGACTAAAAGCGTTAAAAAGTGCATAAGTTTGCATTTTCGCACATATCTTACGTTCTGAATATATCCGGACATCCAAAAATTTATGTAATCATTAAAATATTTTATTTTAGTGATTGGCATTATAAAATTCCATTCGTCGCGTAATTTGGATCGTTTTTGCGTTCGTTACGATTTCCGTCGTAATTAACAGAACAACGCAACCGTACGACCAAACGAACCGACATCCGAGATATTTTTGAGCACATTTCAAGTTCCCTATATTTTGAATTTATTTTAGAGCCTTGAAATGGGGTTAACGGGGCTTAAAAGTGCCAAAAAATCAAGTTTTACAAGTGCGGGGACCATTTTTGAAATTTCTGGCAGATACATTGAACTTGGTCCATTTTTGAGGTTTTGATGGTTTTAACCCAAGGTTTTGCACTCTATGGGCTGAAATTTGATGGTTTTAAGTATTCCCATAGTTTTGAAATGTGCCCACTTGTAAGGTCAAGATCAAAGCACGATTTGCGAGAAACGATCCTAACGGTTCTCCGAAATGTATAAATACCCAAGCTCTCATTCCATTTTCCTCACACCTTGATCTAATTTTATGCTCTAAGTTGAAGCTTTATGCTTCATACATGAGTATTTAGATCAAGTTCTTCTAGCTTGGAGCCTTTGTAAGTATTCTTTCGTGTTTTTATGCGTTTTAAGCGTAAAAGTCAAACAGTGTTTGACTTTCTGCTTTGACCAGTCTATGGTCAACATGAAGTTCGTTTGAATTTCATAACGTGAGCATAATCACGATGGTTATAGTATCTTGTGACTATACCTACTGATTACCACGTTGATTAGGTGTAGTGACGAGTCATAGTTTCGGTCAAAATGCGTATTCTTGCGTATTTTGCAACCAAACTATTCTTGGGTATCAAGACCCTTTGTATTGATATCAAACTTGTTTTCTAACTTCGTTAAACATGTTTTAACATGTTTAACTCGTCACTTTTAGATTAGTGCTTGTATAGGGTCGTGAGATAAGCGGTCTAAACAACCGCTTAGACTTTCGAACCCGACCCGTTTGGTCGATCATTAGGATCCGACCAAGCATTTATTGTGACCATAGTTGTATAGGGAATAACCTTCCAAGGTTATACCTTATGGTCACTTCGTTTAAGTAGTTGTATGATAGGTAGTTTATATGCCTTAGAAAAATGACCAAAATGCCCTTTTTCTGCATAAATTCATTTTAAGTATACGTAACATAAATTTTGGCATCTAAACTGATTAGGATACATTATTAGATATGTTAAAGCATAGAATACTTGTCATAGGACTAGTTAGGCGATCCGAACGCGTTTTACGCGAACGACGCGTTAAAGTGGCGTAAGCTACCTTAACGAGTCGTAATGGGTCGTAAGCACTTAGGTTCGGTTTCGATTTAGTATGTAGGCTTTGTTAAACCATGTCATATGAGTTCCAATACTCATTTGGTTTACGAAACCTCATCCTATCCAATCTCCCAATTTAGGTCCGGTTATTAATGTAGTTACCTATATTAGGTGCCGTTTGATTTCCGTGATCCCTCTAGCTTTGCTTGGTTGTTGTTCAAGACTTCTAAGCATCCTCAAGTGAGTACATAGTCCCATCTTTTACTGTTTTCAAATGTTTTGGGGTGATGCACATGTGCCTACTTGTTACTTTCGTGCTTTTCATGTTTTATATCATATGCTTGTTATGTTCATTAGTACATATATAGTACATGATTTCATTAAGTTTTGCTATATATGTTCCCTTAGCATGCTAGCACATTGTTTTACATTTTGAACCGTTTGTAACCGTTTGATTTGTGTGAACCGTTTGTAACCGTTTGATTTGTTGTGAACCGTTTGTAACCGTTTGGTTTGTGTGAACCGTTTGTAACCTTTTGATTTGTGTGAACCGTTTGTAACCGTTTGATTTGTGTGAACTGTTTGTAACCATTTGATTTTTGTGAACCGTTTATAACTGTTTGAATTATGAGAACCGTTTGAATCTGTTTGAACCATTGGGTTAGGGAAGTGATTAGGTAACGGGGCGGGGGTAATGTGTTAAAAGCATGGTGGATACGCCGCTGGTACTTCATATATATAAGTGCTTTTAACACATTATATATCGTTGCGTTATTTAGATCACTTAGGCAAGGTTATTCAAAACAAAGTTATATTACAAGGTTTTTCTAACAACATAAACATTCGAGTTTTATTTCAAAAACAATTTACAATTTGGGTTTACTTAAACAAATGTTTTGGAGTTAAGATTCATGGTATCGAGGTTTTATAAAACAAATCTGTTTTGACATAGTTATTTCAATTTACATTCCAAACATTTTACAAAACTTGGTTTTCTAATTATTAATTAACAAAGGTATTCAAGTGATTTTCAAAAATGTAAACGAGCCATGAATCTGATACTCACATAAAACCTATGTACTCGCCGAAATTTTTATGTTGACGTATTTTCACATGTGTTTCAGGTACCATAGTTGGTGATATTTGATGATGATATTGATGCATGCTCACATAGGAACGGACGAGGCCTTAGTGACTTAATAACAATGAAAGTCTATTTATCATGTTTTGTTTCAAATTTCAATGTAATGTAAAACATTTAATTCAATAAAACAAGAACTTCAATCCATGTGTTATGAAACAATGATTCTGTTACAACACTCCCCTACGTTTCCGCCATGATTTGTTGTTTTTCGTGGTCGGGATGTGACAATGATCACTTGTGATCTCTCAAAAAAAATCCTAAATACTCGTTTCTTTTAAGAAACAAAGCCGAATTCCTATTGAGATCTTCCTATCTTCATAGTAAGATTCTTGAAGATGTTTAAAGTGCCAGATGGAATTCACGGATTGGATTCCTGGTGTGCTTTAAATACTCGTGTGCACAATTAACAAGAAAAGTAACAAAATAATAACAAATTGTAAACCAATATAAACAATTATGTGATTATATGCTTATGTGTTTTCTTATATGTTTTGTGTTTTTGTGTGATCCGAATATTCATTATCCAAATCCTCGTAGAATCTTCCATATCTCCGTATGAGGGATTCGTAGTAGGATATCCAAAGGTACTACCTTAAATCCTTAATAGGCTTCTACATAATAGTTAAGACCCTTGGATTATGAAGTACTATTCTATAATTGGACCCCTTGAGTGGTCTAGTTAAAAAGATAGATTCAAAATCTAGTTAGGAATATCATGTGATGATATAGCTGAAAAGATCCCTTAAGTGGTCTATTTAAGGAGATCGCACAACGATCTGGTTAAGGAGATCATATGTTGATCTAGTTTAAAAGATCGTTCGTTGATCTAGTTAAAAAGATCCTTTGGTGGTCTAGTCAAGTCACTTCATGTTTATTCGACTGATTTTTCCCCTACACATTATGAAATGAACTGTGCGGACTGTGCAAGGAATTACGTAATTATGGATGCATACATAATTATGGAATTCAGTGCACATAAACCACACCAAGTTTTGTTATGTGTTAAGACCTTTAGTGATGAGAATAACGAAACGGGAACAATATAGAAAGGGGCATGGTGGATACGCCGCTGGTACTTCCTATATATAAGTGTTCCTTATTACATTGTGAACGTAGCGTTATTTAAGTTACTAGAAGTCCTGGACCTTGACCAATGTCATTTTACCCCGCAATCTCCGACTCCAATTTTGAGCACACACAAGTTTCCTAATTTAGTCTTCAAAGGAAACATTCTTCTATCCGTTGTTCAAAACTCCATGTTTTGTTACTACAAGGATATCACTTTGACGGTTGACAAATTCCCTAAGAATCCAAACATGGCCCAGAGTTTTACTTAGGGTTCGAAGGATTCTTTCGAAAGTGAAACAATCACAGTTGTCTTCACAGGTTTCCTCTAAAATTAAATTTCGGGACGAAATTTCCTAAAGTAGGGGAGACTGTGACACATGTGTCACTTCAACCATCAAACAAATACCAAATCAATGAAATATTGTGTTTCATACTTTTTATTGGTATAAATATGTGTATCATTTGCACATATCAAATCTCGTTCGATTTCGAGCTCTAAATCACTTTCTGGAAAGTTATACGCGAACTGATGCGTAAACGTAATTAGTTTAATGCGAAAAACACTCTGGGACAGTGACATAGGCTTAACATACCTTAAATAACATTTACATAACTTAGAAATAAGTTTTAGATGGTTTGGTGTGTCGAAATCAAGTTTATTCGCTTACAGGGACTAATTTCAACAAACTGTGAAAGTATGCCGATTCGTGTGACACCTGTGTCACCTCAACCATCAAACAAATTCCAAACCAATGAAATATTGTATTTCAAACTTGGGATTTGTAAAAATTTGTGTATCGTTTGCACATATCAACTCTTGTTCAATTCCAAACTCTAAATCGCTTTCTGGAAGGTTATACGCGCACCGATGCGTAAATATAACCAGTTTAATGCAACAAACACTCCGGAATAGTGAAATAGGCTTAACATACCTTAAATAACCTTTACATAACTTAGATATAAGTTTTGGAAGGTTTGGTGTGGTGAAATCAAAGTTTATTCGCTTACAGGGACTGAATTTGACAAACTACGAAAGTATGCCAATTTGAACTGTAACAGAAATTCCGGAACATGACCATAAGTTAAACATACGATAAATATCCTTTACATAGCTTAGAAATAGGCTTTGAGGTGTTCGGTATGCTAAAATAAACTTTGGTGTCATTCAGGGACTAAAAGCGTCAAAAAGTGCACAAGTTTGCATTTTCGCGCATAACTTACGTTCTGAATACATCCGGACATCCAAAAATTTATGTAAGCACTAAAATATTTTATTTTAGTGTTTGGCATAAGAAAAATCCATTCGTCACGCCATTTGGATCGTTTTTCGCGCTTATGCGCATTCCGTCGTAATTAACCGAACATCGCAACCGTACGGCTAAACGAACCGACATCCGGGATATTTTTGAGCACATTTTAAGTTCCCTATACTTTAACTTCATTTTTGAGCCTTGAAATGAGGTTAACGGGGTTCAAACGCATCGAAAATAGCTTAAACAGGCTGCAGGGACCAAAACTGTAATTCTGCCAAAATATTTGTTGCGCACCGCAACAAATATTTGTTACGGTGCGCAAGCAGGGGTCAGTTATGCAGAAACTCGTTTTCTCAGCAGTTAACAGCCTTTAACCCCTCCAAAGGGCCAAGGACAAGTGTCAAACTCTTGTGGTGGAGCAATATCAGTTACCACAACATTGTGACAAGTGTACGGGCTAGATCATTCCCTTTTCTCCAAGAAACGATCCTAACGGTGGACCGAAATCTATAAATACCCATCACATTTCACTTCATTTCTCACAAGAATCTGATCATTTGTGCTCTAAGTTGAAACCTTTGTTTCATACCTGAGCTATTTTGATCTAGATTAGCATTCGGGGACCCTTCGTAAGTGTTCCTTCGTTCTTTTATTGCTTTTCGAGTCCGAAAGTCAAACTTTGTTTGACTTTCTGCATTGACCAGTTTAGGGTCGATGCGAAGTTCGTTTGAACTTCATAACGTGAGCGTGATCACGATGGTTATAGTCCCTAGTGACTATACCTACTGATTACCACGTTATCTAGGCTCAGTGACGAGCCGTAGTTTCGGTCAGAATACGTATTCTTGCGTATTTTGTAACCAAACTACTCTTAGGTATCACAACCATTTGTTGTGATACCAAACTTGTTTTCTAACTTAGTTAAGCATGTTTCAACATGCTTAGCTCGTCACTTTTAGTTTAGTGCTTATATAGGGTCGTAAGGTAAGCGATCTAAACAATCGCTTATACTTTCGAACCCGACCCGTTTGGTCGATCATTAGGATCCGACCAAGCACTTTAGGTGACCATATTTTATAGGGAATAACCTTACGAGGTTATACCTTATGGTCGCTTCGGTTAAGTAGTTGTATGATAGGTAGTTTATATGCCTTAGGTAAATTACCAAAATACCCCTTTGATGCCAAAATTCATTTTAAACATATGTAACATAACTTTTGACATCTAAACTGATTTGACAACAATATTAGACATGTTAAGGCATATGTTACTTGTCATAGGACTAGTTAGGCGGTCCGAACGCGTTTTACGCGAACGACGCGTTAAAGTAGCATAAGCTACCTAAACGGGTCGTAATGGGTCGTAAGCACTTAGGTTAGGTTTCATTTAGCATGTAGGCTTTGTTAAACCATATGACACGAGTCTCTTCACTCGTTTGGTTTACGAACCCTCATTCTATCCGATCTTCCGACGTAGGTTTCATTTAATTATGTTGTATTTCCTTGTTTGTTAAGACATTGTAACACTTTTAATCAATAAAACGAAACTTCAATTGCCTTGGATTTGAAACAATTAATTCTGTTACAACACTCCCCGACATTTCTGCCACGTTTTGTATGTTCCACGTGGTCGGGGTGTGACAGAAAAGATGGTATCAGAGCCAATGGTTATAGGGAATTAGGTTATTAGTAATGCTTTGACCTAGTCTATAACCTTCTTAGGACCCTAACGCGAGTTTACTTACGTTTAGTCATAAAACAATACCGTCACCTATCCTTAGGTGACGACCACAACAAGAACATAAATTTCAAAACCGCTTCGAAAACTAATCATCTGTTCTAGGATGATTAATTACTAGGTTTTGAACCCTCTATTGTAAGGTTTTGAACCGTCTGTTATATGGTTTTGAAACCCTTTGAATTTTCAAACTCTTGCCAAAGTTTTGAGTCCTAAATAATGTGAACACGTGCAAACTGGAAGGGTGAATGCCTGTATTCTGGGTTTTCTGTCTAGGCAAGCACTTCGTATACATCTCATCAGACGCGAGACCAGTTGTGCTTACCTGGGAATTCTTGGGATGAGTGTTCACTTATAGGCGAGCATGTCTTCGCGATACATTATGAGGACCTATTTGCTTTGATTCAGCCTTTGTGTGTCGTTTGTTTGCTTCATGGTTCAAACAAATGACCATCACCCGTGATTTTGGTCGGTAATTGTAACATCCTATTCTTACCCACTGCCATTTCATTTGTTTCCTCTCTTGTTCTTCTCTTTTAGAATGCCTCCACGACGCGAAAATCCGGTATCTATTGACGATTTGGCAGCTGTCATTACACAGCAAATAACTGCTGTAATCCCGACCATCGTTGCCCAATGTCACCAAGCTATCAACAACAATAATGCCCTCTGCAACTTCAAGACGTTCAACTCGGCCAAGCCATCAAAGTTTTCTGGGTCTCAAGGAGCGATAACACTTCTGCAATGGTTCGAGAGTCTAGAGAGCACCTTCAGGCATGTACAATGTCCAAATGAGCGAAAGGTAGATTTCGCATCTAGTGTCTTTGAGAAACGATCTGTCACACCCCCAAAATCCACACGCGGAGTACCACCGCTTGGAGGCGTGACATGACCAGGATCAAGCCACCAATCATATTGAACATAATTATATCAAAAGTCATTCATCAATACGATAGGTGTTTACAAAACCAAATATATACAAGTGTGTAGCGGAAGCATTAATGTAAAACCCAACATAAGTTTAAGTACAAAATGTTATAATGTTTAACAAAACATCCACGTCCGTGCCCACAACGACTGCGCCTCCCGTGCAAGCTCCAAGAGTACCTATGGTCCTACAAGGCATGTAACAGAGAGTCAACAACTAGTTGAGCGAGTTCACTGTTGGTTATTTAGTTATAATGTTCGTTTCGTAAATCGTATGTAATAGCATCGCGGCCCTCTAGGCATGTTTGCGAAGATTAAAGTATAGTTCGCGGCCATTCCAGGCATGTTTGCGAAGTTTAGAAATTGTATCGCGTTAGTCCTTGCTGCCAATCCAGGCATGCGTGCGATGAATAGTGTTGACTAGTCGTATTTGTACGTGCCCTTCTTGATCCAAGGACCGTAGCGAGTGTGATTGTCCTACCCAAGGAGGACGAGCATGCGTTAAGGTTTGTTGTCCTACCCAAGGAGGACGAGCATGCGTTAAGGTTTGTTGTCCTACCCAAGGAGGACGAACGTATGTATTCTACCCAAGGAGAATACGCAGGATTAATATTGGCATCCTACCCATGGAGGATGGCGGTACATATCCTACCCAAGGAGGATATGTAGGTTCCATTTTTAATTTCTTAACCCATTCCCAAACCACCGGGAATCCCATGCCTTAGAAAGAGTGTGAACTCACCTTGTTTCGCTCGGTATGCTAAGTATGTGCTCACGGTTAATCAATCACGTCCTAAGGTATGCACGTATACATAATCAGTTTGTATTAAAGTTGTTTGTGCGTAAACATAATCATCATGAACATCGCATCAATCACAATACACGTATTTGCAATCATACAAGTAATACTTTATACATAACAGCAGTTAACTAACCCAGTTAACACTTAACAGAATTAACTCAAGTTAGTGCGCAGATTAACTGTTCGGCGAAATACACATATTGGCGAAACACAGATATTGGCGAAACACACATTTGACGAAACACGTTCTGTTTCGTCGGGGTCTTATTTGGCGAAACAGAATTCAATTTCGTCGATTACTCTTGGCGAAACACTTTCTGTTTCGCCGAGGGTTCTGTTTCGTCGGATGTCAATTTCGCAGACATCAGTAACAGCAGATACGGATAACACAGAAACCCTAATCGCCGATACAACAGTTTTACAGAAAACGTTCAATCCTCGCTCAATATAATGAGTCTTATGTTACTAACCATTAATCTATGCATCTCAACCGAAGCATCAATGAAACAGGGATCATATCATCATCATCATCAATAAAATCATGTAATCATCACAAAACAACACTCATAAAATCCATACTCTATGCATACCCGCTATCATGCACAATCATTGAGAGGTTCATGAAACCCTAAGTATTTATCATACACGTATACTCCTATAATCCAGAAATCAAGCATATACACAACATGTATAAAGAAAACAAAGAACAAAGAAACCGATTAGACGAGCACGCACTAACCGAGATATCCGGGATGAACAAGGGAGGATTCGAGAGAGAAAGATGATGGTTGAGGATGGTTATCGCCTTCACAGAGTGGAGAGTTCTAGGGTTTCTATTTTTGTTAAAAGTGTGAAACAGGGAGTCGGTTCACGTTAATATGAACGAATTACCGTTCTGGGCCCTTAATGGGCTTGGCGAAACTGGGCTTGGCGAAACAGACTTCTGTTTCGTCGGGATGCTTATGACGAAACAGTCTGTTTCGTCGGGTCCTGTCTGTTTCGTCGAGTCCTGTCTGTTTCGTCGAGTCCTTTTATGTGCTAACAGTTTTAAGTTTTCAACAGGTTTCATGTTATACAGCCAAACACAAAATCATGCAACCACAATGCGTTCATAAAATAAAAAAAAATAACGTGTACAGTTACAAGTTGAACAAGTTAAACAACTACACAATCAAAGTCAACGTGCACTAAATGCGAAAATGAAAGTCGGAAACTCGAGTTGTCACATTATCCCCAACTTGAAAGAAATTTCGTCCCGAAATTTAGCATGCAGTTACTGAGGAAGCTAGGTAAGTTATCGTTTACTAGTTTTCCTGGGGTGTCACATCATTCCCCCGTTGAGTTGGAATTTCATTCCGAAATTCCGTAGTAGCTTCAGCCTCAGTAGTAGTTGCATTGTTTTCGAACAACTGGGGATATTTGAGTTCCATTTGATCTTCGCGCTCCCAGGTGAACTCTGGGCCGCGACGGGAGTTCCAACGAACTCGTACAAGAGGTATTCTAGTGTTCTTGAGGACCTTAACATCCCGGTCCGTGATTTCAACTGGTTCTTCGACGAAATGCAACCGTTCGTCGATAGTGAGCTCCTTCAAAGGAACTATAAAGGTCTCATCTGACTGCCACTTCTTCAGATTTGACACATGAAAGACGTTGTGAACTGCACTAAGTTCAGCTGGTAAGTTCAGTCTGTAGGCCACTTTGCCTATCTTTTCTATGACTTCAAATGGTCCAACGTATCGTGGATTGAGCTTGCCTCGTTTACCAAAACGAACAACACCCTTCCAGGGTGACACCTTGAGCAGTGCTCGATCCCCAACTTGAAATTCGAGTATTTTCCTGTCTTTATCAGCGTATACTTTCTGACGGTCACGTGCTGCCGCCATGCGTTGTCGTATTTGGGCAATCTTTTCAGTAGTATCAACTACCATTTCCGGACCTGTGATCTGACTGTCACCCACCTCTGCCCAACAAAGAGGTGATTGGCATTTACGCCCGTACAATGCCTCAAATGGAGCAGCTTTAATGCTGGTGTGGTAACTGTTGTTGTACGAAAATTCCACAAGTGGCAGATGTTTTTCCCAGCCTTTGCCAAAGTCAATTACGCACGCCCGAAGCATGTCTTCTAGAGTTTGAATAGTGCGCTCAGACTGCCCATCTGTCTGAGGATGATAAGCTGTGCTCATGTCCAATCGAGAGCCAAAAGATTTGTGCATTGCTTGCCACAGTTCTGAAGTAAAACGTGCATCACGATCAGAGATAATAGATGTGGGTACCCCGTGCCTCGAGACAACTTCCTTAAGGTATACGTCTGCTAGAGTGGAGAACTTATCCGTTTCCTTGATAGCCAAGAAGTGAGCAGACTTTGTGAGTCGATCCACGATCACCCAAATAGTATCATTCCCACGTTGAGACCTAGGTAGGCCAGTAACAAAATCCATGGAAATTTGCTCCCATTTCCATTGTGGTATCTCAGGTTGTTGGAGTGGGCCTGATGGTTTCTGATATTCTGCTTTGACTCTCGCACAAGTCAAACACTTGCTAACGTAAGTTGCTATGTGGGCCTTCATGCTAGGCCACCAATATGTAGTTCTGAGGTCGTGGTACATTTTATCCGAACCAGGATGTACTGAGTAGCGAGACTTATGAGCTTCATCCATTACGAGTTCGCGTAAACTACCATAGAGTGGGACCCAGATGCGTCCGGTTACATAGTAGGCGCCGTCTGTCCTTGGTTCTAACCGTTGCCTTGAACCGCGTAGAGCTTCAGCCCTGACGTTTTCTGGTTTCAATGCTTCTACCTGAGCATCTCGTATCTGTGAAGGAAGACTAGACTGAATAGTGAGTTGCAACGCTCGTACACGCCTAGGTATAGTATCCTTTCGACTGAGGGCGTCGGCCACCACATTGGCCTTGCCTGGATGGTACTTTATAGCACATTCGTAATCGTTCAGTAACTCGACCCACCGACGTTGTCGCATGTTCAATTCTTTCTGCTTGAAAATATGCTCAAGACTCCTGTGATCGGTGTAGATGGTGCACTTGGTGCCATACAGATAATGTCGCCATATCTTGAGCGCAAAAACAACAGCTCCAAGTTCTAAATCGTGCGTAGTGTAATTCCGTTCGTGAATCTTAAGTTGGCGCGAAGCATAAGCAATGACTTTATCCCGCTGCATCAACACACATCCAAGACCTTGGATAGATGCATCACAGTAGACTACAAAATCGTCCGTGCCTTCAGGCAATGAGAGGATAGGTGCACTACAAAGTCTATCCTTTAAATGCTGAAACGCTGTATCATGTGTATCACTCCAACGGTAAGCAACACCTTTCTGTGTCAGTAATGTAAGTGGCTGTGCAATCTTTGAGAAGTCTTTGATAAACCGTCTGTAATAACCCGCCAATCCCAAGAATTGGCGTATTTCTGTCGGTGTGCGAGGTGCAGGCCAGTTCTTGATCGAATCTACCTTGGATGGATCAACATGTATCCCATCCTTGTTTACCACGTGGCCTAGAAAGTGGACTTCAGGAAGCCAGAAGTCGCATTTTGAAAACTTAGCGTACAGTTGTTCCGTTCGAAGGAGTTCCAAAATAAGTCGTAAATGCTGTTCGTGTTCCTCCCGATTCTTCGAATAAATTAGGATGTCATCAATAAAAACAATAACAAACTTGTCAAGATAAGGTTTGCACACCCTGTTCATAAGATCCATGAAAACCGCAGGCGCGTTCGTTAGCCCGAATGGCATGACCAAAAACTCATAATGACCGTAGCGAGTTCTGAATGCTGTTTTAGAGACGTCCTCATCCCGGACTCTCAGTTGATGGTAACCTGACCTTAGATCAATCTTTGAGTAATAGCTCGACCCTTGTAACTGGTCGAATAAGTCGTCGATGCGTGGGAGTGGATAGCGATTCTTCACGGTCACCTTGTTTAGTTCGCGGTAATCTATGCACATACGAAAGGTACCGTCTTTCTTCTTCACAAATAATACTGGAGCTCCCCATGGCGAAGAACTAGGACGTATGAAACCCTTTTCCAAAAGTTCTTGCAATTGCTTAGACAGTTCTTCCAGTTCAGTTGGAGCTAAGCGATAAGGTGCTCGAGCTATAGGTGCTGCTCCTGGAGCTAGCTCGATCTGAAATTCGACCTGGCGATGGGGTGGTAACCCAGGTAACTCTTCAGGAAACACCTGAGGAAAGTCGCGTACTACAGGAATATCCCAAATCTTTTTCTCTGTCGTCGATGTATCAGTAACGAGTGCTAAAATAGCTACGTGGCCTTTTTGCAGACACTTCTGAGCCTTCAAGAAAGAGATGATGCCACTCACGACACCACTCTTGTCACCTTGAACTTCGAGAGGTTCTTTCCCAGAACGAGGAATACGAACGATCTTCTCCTTGCATAGGATCTCTGCTTGTTGTTGGGATAACCAATCCATACCAATGACGATATCAAAGCTACTCAGAGTTATAGGAATGAGATCGATAGAGAAAGTCTGACCGGCGAGGATAAGATTACAACCCTGAACTATGTGTGTGGCTTCTAAACTTTTACCGTTAGCTAACTCTACGACATGTTTGGTGTTCAACAGTGTTGGTGCACGTTTAAGCATTTGACTAACATTCAGAGACATATAACTGGTATCCGCACCCGAATCAAATAATACGGTAACATAAAAGTCGTCGAGAAGAAACTTACCCGTAACCACATTAGGATCGTTCCTTGCGTCACTCTGGCCAATCACAAACATACGACCTTTTGCACCATTGTTGTTGTTGTTTCCCCCATTGTTGTTCCCACTGCCCTGATTATTGTTATTGTTGCTTTGATTCTGGTTTAATTGGGGACAGTTCCGCTTGAAATGACCTTCAGCCCCACACTGAAAGCATGTCTTATTTCCTTGCTGTTGTTGCTGTGACTGGTTTCGTGGAACGGGTGACTGTTGTTGCTGATTCTGACTCGCAGGCCTTAAGCTCCTGCAATCTTTAGCATCATGACCTACTCTTAGACACCTCTGACAGCGGCCTCTACGACACTGACCACTGTGGTGTTTGTTGCACCTGTTACACAGTGGATGAATTCCCCGATATCCACTCTGCCCCTGACCACCAGACGATTGCTGACTCGAACTCTGATAATCACTAGTCTTGCGCTGTTGCTGTGCTTGAGACTGTACAATAGCTGAACCCCTGCTGGAATCCCCTTCCCATTTCCGCTTGTTGTCACTGGGAATAGCAGGAGTAATTGGAGTGGTAGCGGTAGTAGTAGCGTTGATACGTTTAGGCAGCCTGTTCTGTTCCACCGCCTGATCAGTGAGGCGATGAGCTAGCTTAACGATCTGTTGAATAGTGCCCAGATTCGCTGAAGTTACGTGGCTTTGAATCTCCGGCACCAGACCATTGAGATACAGTTCGATACGCTTAATGGGAGGGTCCACCATAGTAGGACACAGAATAGCCAACTCATTCGATCTTCTGGTGTACGCTTCAATTTCTGACCCCGTCATTTTCAAATGGTAAAATTCTACCTCCAGCTTATGAATATCATCACGACTACAGTATTCCTCTTTAATCAATTCCTTGAAACCGTTCCAGGGTGTGGCGTTAGCAACAGCCAACCCTAACATCTGAACTTGCCCATTCCACCAAGTCAGCGCAATGCCTTCTAAAGTACCAGTGGCGTACTTCACCCTGCGAGCCTCAGGGCATTCGCACATTTCAAATACTGACTCGAGCTTTTCAAACCAATGGAGAAGTCCAACCGCTCCTTCCGTGCCACTAAAAGTAGTAGGACGACAGTCCATGAACGTTTTGAAGGTGCAAACAGGTGGCTGAGCGTGCTGACCTCCTGCTTGTGCGGCTGCAAGTGCCGCGGCAATTTGCTCGTTAATGAGAGCCGTCAGTTGGGCTTGCGTCATGTTAATACGTCCAGACATGATCTTCATAGCAAATATGACATAAGTGAGAGAGGTTCGAGAGTAGTGCGATAACAAAAGGGAATAATCATACAAGTGTTCTCATGCAATAGTGTTAAGTTAACCTAAGCATACCCAGAGCAAAGTTCTATGCAATTCTAGCAAGTAGGCAGTAAAACATGTACCATATTACCTAGGATGTCGAGTCTTGCACGTGGAGCGAGGCGTCGTTGTGGATCGTTGAGAGCACTGTTCTGGTTATAGTCTGGTTTTAACAAAATCGTTTTTCCTTTATTAAAACCGAGTTCTCTATAACCAATGGCTCTGATACCAATCTGTCACACCCCCAAAATCCACACGCGGAGTACCACCGCTTGGAGGCGTGACATGACCAGGATCAAGCCACCAATCATATTGAACATAATTATATCAAAAGTCATTCATCAATACGATAGGTGTTTACAAAACCAAATATATACAAGTGTGTAGCGGAAGCATTAATGTAAAACCCAACATAAGTTTAAGTACAAAATGTTATAATGTTTAACAAAACATCCACGTCCGTGCCCACAACGACTGCGCCTCCCGTGCAAGCTCCAAGAGTACCTATGGTCCTACAAGGCATGTAACAGAGAGTCAACAACTAGTTGAGCGAGTTCACTGTTGGTTATTTAGTTATAATGTTCGTTTCGTAAATCGTATGTAATAGCATCGCGGCCCTCTAGGCATGTTTGCGAAGATTAAAGTATAGTTCGCGGCCATTCCAGGCATGTTTGCGAAGTTTAGAAATTGTATCGCGTTAGTCCTTGCTGCCAATCCAGGCATGCGTGCGATGAATAGTGTTGACTAGTCGTATTTGTACGTGCCCTTCTTGATCCAAGGACCGTAGCGAGTGTGATTGTCCTACCCAAGGAGGACGAGCATGCGTTAAGGTTTGTTGTCCTACCCAAGGAGGACGAGCATGCGTTAAGGTTTGTTGTCCTACCCAAGGAGGACGAACGTATGTATTCTACCCAAGGAGAATACGCAGGATTAATATTGGCATCCTACCCATGGAGGATGGCGGTACATATCCTACCCAAGGAGGATATGTAGGTTCCATTTTTAATTTCTTAACCCATTCCCAAACCACCGGGAATCCCATGCCTTAGAAAGAGTGTGAACTCACCTTGTTTCGCTCGGTATGCTAAGTATGTGCTCACGGTTAATCAATCACGTCCTAAGGTATGCACGTATACATAATCAGTTTGTATTAAAGTTGTTTGTGCGTAAACATAATCATCATGAACATCGCATCAATCACAATACACGTATTTGCAATCATACAAGTAATACTTTATACATAACAGCAGTTAACTAACCCAGTTAACACTTAACAGAATTAACTCAAGTTAGTGCGCAGATTAACTGTTCGGCGAAATACACATATTGGCGAAACACAGATATTGGCGAAACACACATTTGACGAAACACGTTCTGTTTCGTCGGGGTCTTATTTGGCGAAACAGAATTCAATTTCGTCGATTACTCTTGGCGAAACACTTTCTGTTTCGCCGAGGGTTCTGTTTCGTCGGATGTCAATTTCGCAGACATCAGTAACAGCAGATACGGATAACACAGAAACCCTAATCGCCGATACAACAGTTTTACAGAAAACGTTCAATCCTCGCTCAATATAATGAGTCTTATGTTACTAACCATTAATCTATGCATCTCAACCGAAGCATCAATGAAACAGGGATCATATCATCATCATCATCAATAAAATCATGTAATCATCACAAAACAACACTCATAAAATCCATACTCTATGCATACCCGCTATCATGCACAATCATTGAGAGGTTCATGAAACCCTAAGTATTTATCATACACGTATACTCCTATAATCCAGAAATCAAGCATATACACAACATGTATAAAGAAAACAAAGAACAAAGAAACCGATTAGACGAGCACGCACTAACCGAGATATCCGGGATGAACAAGGGAGGATTCGAGAGAGAAAGATGATGGTTGAGGATGGTTATCGCCTTCACAGAGTGGAGAGTTCTAGGGTTTCTATTTTTGTTAAAAGTGTGAAACAGGGAGTCGGTTCACGTTAATATGAACGAATTACCGTTCTGGGCCCTTAATGGGCTTGGCGAAACTGGGCTTGGCGAAACAGACTTCTGTTTCGTCGGGATGCTTATGACGAAACAGTCTGTTTCGTCGGGTCCTGTCTGTTTCGTCGAGTCCTGTCTGTTTCGTCGAGTCCTTTTATGTGCTAACAGTTTTAAGTTTTCAACAGGTTTCATGTTATACAGCCAAACACAAAATCATGCAACCACAATGCGTTCATAAAATAAAAAAAAAATAACGTGTACAGTTACAAGTTGAACAAGTTAAACAACTACACAATCAAAGTCAACGTGCACTAAATGCGAAAATGAAAGTCGGAAACTCGAGTTGTCACACGAGCTTTGACGTGGTGGAACGGTGTGGTGAGAGATAGGGGTGCCGATGTGGCACTGGCTCAAACATGGGAAGAACTTAGAGCACTGATGATGAAGGAATTCTGTCCTCGTCACGAGATCAGGGCCTTGGAAAGGGAATTTGACGATCTTAAGCAAGACAACGGTGCACATCGAGCATACACTGATCGATATGAGGAGCTGAGCCTGTTGTGTCCTACCATGGTTACGCCTTTGGATAAGGCGATCGAAAAATACATTGATGGTCTCCCTGACTCAGTTCAGGACATTGTTACTGGTAGTAACCCCACTACGGTTAGGCAGGCCATTGAGCTATCTGCAACCCTGACTGAATCTCAGATCAGGAAACGTAAGCTTTTCAGAAAGGGTGACAAGAAGCCAATCGAGGAATCAAAGACCATGGATGAACAGACTGGATCCCTTGAGCGGTCAAAGAAGCAAAAGGCTTTTCAGAACTACGCCATGGTCGCTCACAATGATCAAGCCGCCCCCAACCAACCAGCTAAACCCCGTACTAGGAAGCCATACAATGGAACTTCACCCTTGTGCAACAAATGTAACCTTTATCATCATGCTATGGTGAAGTGCCGCGAATGCCAAATTTGTGGACGTAAAGGTCATACAGCAAAAGTTTGCGTAGCAGCAGTTGCACCAAATCAAGCTGACAACAAACCTGCTCGAGCTCGCTTTCCACCAGGTTCTTGCTACAAGTGTGGCGAGATGGGACATTTCCGAAGAAATTTCCCAAAGCTTGCTAATGCTAATCCAGCACAGAGATGAGCATCTGACCGACTAGAAGACAACACCGTTTAGAAATAATCATGTCTTATGTATTATTTTCTTTTGTTGTCAAGGTCCATGAAACAGTTGTTATCATTGTTTATAAATAAATCTTTTATTTATATTGCAATGTATTTATGTGATTGTATGTATAAACAACATATCCCCTACAATACCGACAATCAAGGAATCATATTCCTTGAAAAGCAAACTACCCCCAAAATTCTTCCATTTTACAATCTCTTGCGTTTTCCACAAAGATCCTAAGTACCCGTCTCTTGCAAAGAGACGAAGTTCAAGGTGCAAGTTATAATTCTGTACGAATACCCCAAGTACCACTATAAATTCTTAATAGGGTACCCAAGGGTATTTCCGTATGTCCTAAATTATTGTGTACCTTAATTCGCATATTGCGTTTTCCTGAAAACGAAAATCGAATTTTTGGTAGATCATCCTATCTTCATGGATGGATTCTTGAAATGATTAAAGTGCCAAAAGAAATCCACGAATTGGATTCCTGGCGTGCTTTAAGTATCCACGTCCAAAGATAACAAATCAATAACCAAGTTAAACAACTATGTGATTATGTGCTTATGTGTTTCCTTTTATGTTTTTGTATAATCCAAGTTTTTGTTATCCAAATCCTCGTAGAATCTTCCATATCTTCGTATAAGGGATTCATAGTAGGATATCCAAAGGTGCTATATTAAATCCTCAATGGGCTAGTACGTAATAGTAAAGACCCTTGGATTATATTGTACCATTCCATAATTAGACCCCTGAGTGGTCTAGGTAAACAGATTGATCCAAAAATCTGGTTAGGAATATCATGTGATGATATAGCTGAAAAGACTCCTTGGTGGCCTAATTAAAAAGGATCCTTTGTCGATCTAATTAAAAGGACCCTATGGTAGTCTAGTCACACTCATCACAGGTTTGATTTTTCCTCCCCTTCACATTACAAACAAATTGTGCGGACTATGCAAGGAATTGCGTAATTATGGATGCATACATAATTATGGAATTCAGTGCACAGAAACCACAGCTAGTTTGGTCGTGTGTCTGGAAAATGACTCATTTCGTTCATTTTCGGTTCTGAAGAAGTTGTGGAAAATGACTCATTTCGTTCATTTTCGGTTCTGAAGAAGTTGTGGAAAATGACTCATTTCGTTCATTTTCGGTTCTGAAGAAGTTGTGGAAGATGACTCATTTCGTTCATTTTCGGTTCTGAAGAAGTTGTGGAAGATGACTCATTTCGTTCATTTTCGGTTCTGAAGAAGTTATGGAAAATGACTCATTTCGTTCATTTTCGGTTCTGAAGAAGTTGTGGAAAATGACTCATTTCGTTCATTTTCGGTTCTGAAGAAGTTGTGGAAAATGACTCATTTCGTTCATTTTCGGTTCTGAAGAAGTTGTGGAAAATGACTCATTTCGTTCATTTTCGGTTCTGAAGAAGTTGTGGAAAATGACTCATTTCGTTTGTTCATTTTCGGTTCTGAAGAAGTTGTGGAAGATGACTCATTTCGTTCATTTTCAGTTCTGAAGAAGTTGTGGAAAATGACTCATTTCATTCATTTTCATTTCTGAAAAATGTCCGTTAAGGAAATGTCAGGATTATGCCTTACATATCTCGGGTGGTTATTTGACACAAAGTCACAAATAGACTCCTACGTATTAATTTCGGGACGAAATTTCCTAAAGTAGGGGAGACTGTGACACCTGTGTCACCTCAACCATCAAACAAATTCCAAACCAATGAAATATTGTATTTCATACTTGGGATTTGTAAAAATATGTGTATCGTTTGCACATATCAACTCTTGTTCAATTCCAAACTCTAAATCGCTTTCTGGAAGGTTATACGCGCACCGATGCGTAAATATAACCAGTTTAATGCAACGAACACTCCGGAATAGTGAAATAGGCTTAACATACCTTAAATAACCTTTACATAACTTAGATATAAGTTTTGGAAGGTTTGGTGTGGTGAAATCAAAGTTTATTCGCTTACAGGGACTGAATTTGACAAACTGCGAAAGCATACCAATTTGAACTGTAACAGACATTCCGGAACATGACCATAAGTTAAACATACCATAAATATCCTTTACATAGCTTAGAAATAGGCTTTGAGGTGTTCGGTATGCTAAAATAAACTTTGGTGTCATTCAGGGACTAAAAGCGTCAAAAAGTGCACAAGTTTGCATTTTCGCGCATAACTTACGTTCTGAATACATCCGGACATCCAAAAATTTATGTAAGCACTAAAATATTTTATTTTAGTGTTTGGCATAAGAAAAATCCATTCGTCACGCCATTTGGATCGTTTTTCACGCTTATGCGCATTCCGTCGTAATTAACCGAACATCGCAACCGTACGGCTAAACGAACCGACATCCGAGATATTTTTGAGCACATTTTAAGTTCCCTATACTTTAACTTCATTTTTGAGCCTTGAAATGAGGTTAACGGGGTTCAAACGCATCGAAAATAGCTTAAACAGGCTGCAGGGACCAAAACTGTAATTCTGCCAAAATATTTGTTGCGCACCGCAACAAATATTTGTTACGGTGCGCAAGCAGGGGTCAGTTATGCAGAAACTCGTTTTCTCAGCAGTTAACAGCCTTTAACCCCTCCAAAGGGCCAAGGACAAGTGTCAAACTCTTGTGGTGGAGCAATATCAGTTACCACAACATTGTGACAAGTGTACGGGCTAGATCATTCCCTTTTCTCCAAGAAACGATCCTAACGGTGGACCGAAATCTATAAATACCCATCACATTTCACTTCATTTCTCACAAGAATCTGATCATTTGTGCTCTAAGTTGAAACCTTTGTTTCATACCTGAGCTATTTTGATCTAGATTAGCATTCGGGGACCCTTCGTAAGTGTTCCTTCGTTCTTTTATTGCTTTTCGAGTCCGAAAGTCAAACTTTGTTTGACTTTCTGCATTGACCAGTTTAGGGTCGATGCGAAGTTCATTTGAACTTCATAACGTGAGCGTGATCACGATGGTTATAGTCCCTAGTGACTATACCTACTGATTACCACGTTATCTAGGCTCAGTGACGAGCCGTAGTTTCGGTCAGAATACGTATTCTTGCGTATTTTGTAACCAAACTACTCTTAGGTATCACAACCGTTTGTTGTGATACCAAACTTGTTTTCTAACTTAGTTAAGCATGTTTCAACATGCTTAGCTCGTCACTTTTAGTTTAGTGCTTATATAGGGTCGTAAGGTAAGCGATCTAAACAATCGCTTATACTTTCGAACCCGACCCGTTTGGTCGATCATTAGGATCCGACCAAGCACTTTAGGTGACCATATTTTATAGGGAATACCCTTACGAGGTTATACCTTATGGTCGCTTCGGTTAAGTAGTTGTATGATAGGTAGTTTATATGCCTTAGGTAAATTACCAAAATACCCCTTTGATGCCAAAATTCATTTTAAACATATGTAACATAACTTTTGACATCTAAACTGATTTGACAACAATATTAGACATGTTAAGGCATATGTTACTTGTCATAGGACTAGTTAGGCGGTCCGAACGCGTTTTACGCGAACGACGCGTTAAAGTAGCATAAGCTACCTAAACGGGTCGTAATGGGTCGTAAGCACTTAGGTTAGGTTTCATTTAGCATGTAGGCTTTGTTAAACCATATGACACGAGTCTCTTCACTCGTTTGGTTTACGAACCCTCATTCTATCCGATCTTTCGACGTAGGTCCGGTTTATTAATGTAGTTACCTATATTAGGTGCCGTTTGATATTCCGCGATCTCTAGCATTGCTTGGTGGTTATCTTAGGACTTATGAGCAATCTCAAGTGAGTACATAGACCCCTCTTTTATAGTTTTCCAAACGTTTTGGGGTGGAACACATGTGCCTACTTCTTACTTTCAAGCTTTCCTGTTTTCACATCATATACTTGCTATGTTCATTAGTACAATTATAGTACATGTTTTACATTACATTTCATGCTACGTATGTCTATTGTTGTATACGTAGTACAGGTCACATGCTACGTATGTCTATTGTTGTATACGTAGTACAGGTCACATGCTACGTATGTCTATTGTTGTATACGTAGTACAGGTCACATGCTACGTATGTCTATTATTGCATACGTAGTACAGGTCACATGCTACGTATGTCTATTGTTGTATACGTAGTACAGGTCACATGCTACGTATGTCTATTGTTGTATACGTAGTACAGGTCACATGCTACGTATGTCTATTGTTGCATACTTAGTACAGGTCACATGCTACGTATGTCTATTGTCGCATACTTAGTACATTTGTTATTCATCACATGCTTACATTTTGGATACATATTACATGATTTACATTAGACATGAACATTTTACTTTGATAGATTGGTTTGAGTAAGTGATTAAGTAACGAGGCGTGTGTAATATGATACAAGCATGGTGGATACGCCGCTGGTACTTCCTATATATAAGTGTTTGTATGGTATTACATGTCGTAGCGTTATTTGAATCATTTCAGTTTGAGACATATAACATTTTATACAAATAACATACTTTTCACAAGACATTGTTTTACAAACAACTTATCTTATACAAACACATTTTACAATGGTTATTCATTTAACCATACATTATTCTCTTATTTATACATATCATCTGATCTTATCGTTTTTCAAATGATTCACAAAACAAAGCAAATTACAAGGTTCATGACTAAACATTTTCTCAAACATAAGTCATGAAACCTATTTTCACAAAACCTATGTATCTCACAGGCATTTTTATGCTGACGTACCTATTTTCACATGTGTTTTCAGGAGCTGTTGCATAAGATGATCAAGATACACATAGGCAGACTTGGGCTTTAGTGACAAATAAAAGATGCAAGACTAGTTAATTATGTTGTATTTCCTTGTTTGTTAAGACATTGTAACACTTTTAATCAATAAAACGAAACTTCAATTGCCTTGGATTTGAAACAATTAATTCTGTTACAACACTCCCCGACATTTCTGCCACGTTTTGTATGTTCCACGTGGTCGGGGTGTGACAATTCGTACTGTAACAAACATTCCGGAATATGATCATAAGTTAAACATGCCCTAAATATCCTTTACATAGCTTATAAATAGGCTTTGAGGTGTTTGGTGCGTTAAAATAAACTTATTTGATCAACAGGGACTAAAAGCGTCAGAAAGTGCATAGGTTTGCATTTTCGCGCATATCTTACGTTCTGAATATATCCGGATATCCAAAAATTTATATAATCATTAAAATGCTTTATTTTAGTGATTGGCATGATAAAATTCCATTCGTCGCTTAATTTGAATCGTTTTTGCGTTCGTTACGACTTCCGTCGTAATTAACCGAACAACGCAACCGTAAGGCCAAACGAACTGACATTCGAGATGTTTTTGAGAATGTTTCATGTTCCCTACACTTTAACTTCATTTTATAGCCTTGAAATGAGGTTAACGAGGCTTAAACGTGTCAAAAATGCATCAAATGCCAAGATTTAGGCCTGCAGGGACTACAATTGTAATTCTGCCAAATTTCTTAGGCCTGGGGCGTAAGCCCAAGCCTATTCTTATGAGGCCCGCGAGAGCTGCCCAGATCAGAAACATTGAATTTGGACTTCCAGCCTGTTTTTGATGGTTTTAACCTAAGGTTTTGCATACTTTGGGCTAGATTTGATGGTTTTTAGTATACCCCTTGTATTATAATACGATGTGCCCACATGGAGGGTCACGATCGAAGCACGTTTTGCGAGGAACGATCCTAACGGTTGTGGGTTTTCTATAAATACCCATCACCTTCATCCTCATTCCTTACAAATCTGATTGAATTACTCTAAGTTGGAGTTCAAGAACTTCATACCTGAGAAATTTGATCAAGATCTTCCTGGCTTGGACCCTTTGTAAGTATTCTTTCATGGTTTTAAGTGTTTTTAAGCACGAAATTCAAACTGTGTTTGACTTTATGCTTTGACCAGGTTATGGTCAACACGAAGTTCATTGAACTTCACAACGTGAGCGTAATCACGATGGTTATAGTCCCTTGTGACTATACCTACTAATTACCACGTTGATTAGGCGTAGTAACGAGTCGTAGTTTCGGTCAAAATGCGTATTTATGCGTATTTTGCAACCAAACTATTCTTGGGTACCAAAACCCTTTGTTTTGATATCAAAACCTGTTTTCTAACTTAGTTAAGCATGTTTTAACATGTTTAGCTCGTCACTTTTAGTTTAGTGCCTGTATAGAGTCGTAAGTCAAGTGGTCTAAACAACCGCTTAGACTTTCGAACTAGACCCGTTTGGTCGATCGTTAGGATCCGTCCAAGCATATTATGTGACCATAGTTGCATAGGGAATAACCTTCCGAGGTTATACCTTATGGTCACTTCGTTTAAATAGTTGTATGATAGGTAGTTTATATGCCTTAGGTAAATGACCAAAATGCCCTTTTTACGCATAAATTCATTTTAAGCATATGTAACCTAAATTTTGTCATCTAACTGATTAGGCAATATTATTAGACATGCTAAGGCATATATTACCTGTCATAGGACTAGTTAGGCGGTCTGAACGCGTTTTACACGAACGACGCATTAAAGTAGCGTAAGCTACCTAAACGGGTCGTATTGGGTCGTAAGCACTGGGTTAGGTTTCTATTTAGTATGTAGGCTTTGTTAAACCATATTACATGAGTTCCCATACTCATTTGGTTTACGAAACCTCATTCCATCCGATCATCCGATTTAGGTCTGGTTTATTTACATAGTTACCTATATTAGGTGCCGTTTGATTCCGTGATCCCTCTAGCTTTGCTTGGTTGTTATTCAAGACTTCTAAGCATCCTCAAGTGAGTACATAGTCCCCTCTTTTACTGTTCTCAATGTTTTGGGGTGAAACATGTGTACCTATTTGTTATGTTCATAATTTCAAAGTATAAATTAATTACACATGTTAGTACTTATCTTTTGACAAACTGAATGATTATTTATGGTTTAAACACTATTTTTTCAAAGATTATAAAATTAATTGTTGGATTGTACTTATTTTATACATTCACCAGACCGATTGATAGTATAATATAGCACTATAGGATTAGACACCCCATTCCTGTTGTATGGAATGTCAGTAACCAATTTTTATCCAAATAGAGACTGCCTTTGTGGTATTTCTATAGTCTCTAAGGTGTAGTTTGATACACCAAGGTTTGAATGAATTCTAAATCACATTTTTTTGTATATTTTGTTATACTCCTAAGGTATAGTTTGATATGCTCTCATATGTGATATTGTTTACCAAGGTATTTTTGATATACTATGTACAAAACCAACATATATTTTGTTAATTACTAAAGCATAGTTTGATATGTTATTTACAAAACCAAAGCATAGTTTAATATGTTATTTATAAAACCAAAGTATGTTTGATATACTATCTGTTTATCTATTTTGGAACTAAAATATATTTTAATATATTACTTAACCGATTTTCTTAAAACCAAGGTATATTTTTATATGTACTACAAACCTTTTTATAAAAACATTGTTTTACAAACACCACATTTTATACAAACTCATTTTACTTGATTATTTATTTGTCTATGCATCATTCTGTCATATCATCTGATTTCTTATCAATTTTAGTATGATTTATAAAAGAAAATATTTTATGGTTCATGAATATTTTTGATTAAACATTTTTCTCTAAGCTTACAAGTCATGAATCCTATTCAAATAAAACCTATGTATCTCACATGCATTTTTATGCTGACGTACCTATTTTTACATATGTTTCAGGTGCTGCTATGTGATGAATGTTGATGCATGCTACACATAGGATGGACTTGTGCCTTAGCGACTTTAAAACTTGAAAGACAACATTTGAATTTATCTGAACTGTAATAAAACAATGAGTTCAATAATTCAATAAAATAAAATTATTTAATCCATGGTTGTGAAACAATGATTCTGTTACGACACTCCCCGACGTTTCCGCCACGATTTGTTGTTTTACGTGGTCGGGGTGTGACATAAAAGTTGGTATCAGAGCCAATGGTTATAGGGAATTAGGTTATTAGTAATACTTTGACCTAGACTATAACCTTCCTAGGACCCTAACACAAGTTATCTTGTGTTTAGTTTTAAAACAATACCGTCGCCTATCTTTAGGTGACAACCACAAGAAGAACACAAATTTCGAATCCGCTTTGAAAACCAATCCTCTGTTCTAGGATGATTGATTACTAGGTTTTGAACCCTCTAAGTTTTCAAAATCTCGTCAAAGTTTGGGCCTTATAGTGTGAACACGTGCAATTTGGAAGGGTGGATGCCTGTATCCTGAGTCTTCTGTCTAAGGCTAGAGTGTTCGTACAAATCCACATAATCGGACCAGTCACTCTTACCTGGGAATTCTTGGGATGAGTGTCCACTTATAGGCTAAAGCATATCTTCGCGATACATTATAAGGACCTATTCACTTTGATTCAGCTTTTGTGCGTCGTTTGTTGATGCATCTCACAAGCATTTTTATGCTGACGTACCTATTTTTACATATATTTCAGGTGCTGCTATGTGATGAATGTTGATGCATGCTACACAAAGAATGGACTTGTGCCTTAGCGACTTTAAAACTTGAAAGACAATATTAGTATTTATCTGAATTGTAATAAAAAATTGAGTTCAATAATTCAATAAAACATAATTATTTAATCCATGGTTGTGAAACAATGATTCCGTTACGACACACCCCGACGTTTCTGCCATGATTTGTTGTTTTACGAGGTCGGGGTGTGACATCTATCATCACTGAAGAACGGTATATCACCAATGTGTTCTAAACGTGTTGGACCAGCACCAAAGTTATATGGAACTTTAGGAAAACTTTGATTAGAACTTTGTTGTTGTGGTGTTGTAGTTTTCTTCATTGTGGAACCTGGTTCTTCAATGATCTTTGGTTGTTGAGGAGGAGTTGTAGCATGAACCTCCATCTGAACATGTATCGTTTCTTGTCTTGGTGACGTAGGAGGTGTATCTATGCGAAATTCACTTTGAACTGGAACCTCTACCTCAACACTTTCAACCCTTTCAACATCAACTTGCACAGGAATACTAAATGTATCTTTCACCAGTTTCACTATAGTCTTCCTAACTTTGTGCCTTCTTGGAATTTCACCAACAGGTTGAGCCTTACACTTCATTAATCCTCTACCATTCTTTAACTTTTCTGCTTTAGCAGCCGAAGGCTCATAAGTAGCGTTTTCATTGTCACTGTTCTTTTTCTTTCTTGAAGGCCCTGCTGTTCTACCTCTTTTACCATTGAATCCTGTGGTTGGTGCAATCTCTGTAAGATCAATATCACTTTCTGTCTCACTTGAATCAGTGTGAACCACACCTTCTTCAAATGTTTCTTTAACAGTTTCAACATTCTCACCACCAGCCTTCTCAGCATTCTTAGCCGCTTCAGTAACATCCTGAGCAGCACTAATATTTTCTATTTCATCAGAGAAAATCTCATTATTACCACCTGCAATATTTACATTCCAAGGTTGATCTTCATCAGGCTCATCAACCAAGTGTATAGTTGATTTCTTCTTCGGTGTTCTTTTTGGTGCAGCTTTTGGTGTTGATGCCTTTGGAGTTCTCAGTGTAGTGGTTGTCTTTTTCTTCTTATCATCGAGTTTCCACTTTGATCTCTTAGGCTTATATAATTTCATCTTTTCCGTTTCAGATCTCGAATTACTATTATCATGTCTCCATTTATCATCAGCTGGAGCTTGATAATCAGACTTTGCAATTGCAGCAAACTTCTTTTTCAGTGGATGATTTGTTGGTTGACCTTTGTACACATTCAACCTCCTCAAGGTTTCATTATCTTTATGATCTAATTCCAATTCATCATCGTCTTCCTTTGGCAAGTTGGGAATTTGATCTTCTAAAAGCATCTGGACAAATCTTGGATATTGCAGAAATCTCTCGCCTTTAATGTTGTCTAACATATGATTGAATATCATCTGAGAGATGTTGTATGGCCTATTCAAGATCAAACACATTATGATGTTCATGACATAATCAACAGACTCATCATCTCCACCCTTCCTGTGACCCAAAGTGTGTACCACTGAGTGTACTAGAAATTTGTACGGCTTTGACAACTTAGACTTGTGATATGCAGTTTCATTTACAAATCCTGTATACCCCATTCTAAACCACAATCCCTTACACAATCTCTCTGGAACATGTATCAGATCTTCATCTTTGTCATTCAATTCCAGCACTCTTCTGATATCGCCAATAGTGATCTTTACTGCAACATCTATGTCTTTGTCGTTTTCATCTTTCATTTTCACTACAGAATGTATCGCTTTATCTTCCTCAACATAGTGTGCAGAATTCCAGAATGTCGTGACGTGAGATCTATAACACTTATGCCTATCAGTCAGTGCTTTGCATATTCTGCTTTCCTCGATGAATTTCAAAATTTCCACAAACGGACCCATCTTTGAAAGCTTTCTGTCTAACGTACAACATATGTTGTACTTATTGTGGAAATCAGAACTCTTTGTCTGCACATATATTACACGTCATAAAGTATTGTACGTAGATCGAGAAAATATCTGACGGTGAAAATAATCCCATCACTTAGAAAAATCACAATTTTCAAACACATTACAAATCTCCGGATGGCCAATTACCCGGATGGACACTTAAACAATCTTATTTCCCGAATGGGTAATTAATGGATGGCCAAATCTACGAATGGGTATTTAACAAATGGCCAATTAAACCTCTCAAATTTTACGGATGAACATTAAAAACCATAAAACATTTAACAGTTTAATTACTGTTAACTGATAAGTTCAACAAATTCAGGTTTAATCGTCTGGATGGACTCCATCCGTGGGCTATCATCCTCACCCGGAAGACCAAACAGTTCTTCATTCAAAGATCAAGTGTTCAAATTTATGTTTGAAATCAACAAATTAAAGGTTGTTTTATCCGATTAAGGTGCCGATTTGATGATTTCGAGTACCAATTTTAACATTCAAACAACAGAACACCCTAGATCTAAGAATGAATGCCGACTGTTCTACGAATGAAAAATTGAACGAATCTAAATGATGAAGATGTATATCTACCTTAACTATTTTAGATGTTGTGCCAATCAACACCCTCAATGAAAATTTTGGCAAAGATTCGTTTAGAAATTGCTTGAAAAGTTTGAGAGAAAAAGTGTTTTCTCTCTGGATGAACAAGTTACAAATGAGCCTTGAGTATCCGGATGGCCTATTTATACCCCTGATGCCATTCTCCGGATGGGCAATTCTCTCATTAGACCGGATGGGCAACATGCATCCGTCCGGATGGCCCTTCATAATTTCAAACCTTCTCATTTTTCAAACAATTTTTCAATTTTATCAGATTTTAATATCCACTCAAGTATCCAGGTCCAAGTTAATGACCCTGGTTACTCGATTTGCCGACCAAGTCCAAGTTAGTGACCTTGGTTGACCGATTTATGAACCATCTGACTTTTTTTGTTCAATTTTTCAACTTTTAAAAAAAAATTCAAGTTTCAACTTAATAAACTTGTTCAACTTTTCAGTTTTCCATCTATTTCAGATTAGCTCCCACCCAGACTGTTCAAGATCTGCTCTGCATGTCAGATTCTGAAGGTCAGCTTTCCAACACTGGTTTTTCGAAAGTGAAGCAGAAATAAGATCTTTTTGTATTTTACAAACTTTATGCTAAAACACACTGAAAATCTTTTTTGGGTTTAATCCGAAATGAACAAGCAACAAACTATTTACAGACATATGTTTGTGAGTTGTGTTAGAGGATCATATTAGCTGCCGACAAGTCACTAGCACCGTTGACCTTTTTAGAGTTTAAGTTTTAAACGATTCACTTAGATTGTCAGTATACTGATCCACTTAAATTCTCACACAAATTCAACTGATTCGAGATACGAGATTAATGTTTTAAACACTTAACTTATTTGCGTGTCCTACCTCAGAATATACTCCCATATCAAGATTCCCTAAATTCAGTCTTACAGGTGAATATACTATATTGATATCTATTCTCTGGGTAGTGCGAGACCTTGAGAGCTCAGGTTAGAACTTCCGTTCAGTCAAAGAGATGAAGGCTCAACTTTAGATGTGTCCCACTTAGGGATCTTCTTTACAACTGCACTTGATTTATATCTTTCGATATTTTCTCAATTTTTATGCAAAGGGAAAGCTTTTTAAAGCACATAAAGTATTATACGAGGTCTAGGCCATTGCTGACGCAAAATCAAAAGACCAGGTATGATACCCCAGACATCAAACAACATAAAGACCTAGTATCTCAGAATTAGGCAACCTCTCAAACGAGATTTTGGAGGTTATCCATATATCCGAGAGATGTTCCCCACGAAATAAGCAAGTTATTGTTATTTTTATGTTTATATCTTGAAATCAATGTACTGAATGTGTAAAAACCTACTGGTACATCATTAGGGAGACCGTTTATCACTTTTAGCTTTATAATTCTTTAGCGTACTGTGACAGTCTAGCTGATGTACTATCATTTCCTCTTTTTACACTAACTCTTTTTGTCTTTTTCTATGTTTTTTACATTTTTTTTGTATTTTCAAATGTTTTTGTATTTTTTCACTACAAATTTTCTCCTCTTAAATCTAAAACATATAAAGAAAAGTTGACAAACCAATGCAGATTGCTTCTCAACATCCTCTGCTTTGGAATCTCCATTAATGCCGACTATCTCTCCCGCTGACGACAAAGCCGCATACCGTTTAGTTTTAAAAGATATTTAAACCTTGATTGATCAAACGGTTTTGTGTGTAAGTTAGCTTTTTGTTCGTCGGTGTGGATTTTTTCAATTCTAATCAACTTCTTTTCATAACAGTCACGAATGAAGTGATGTCGAATGTCTATGTGTTTAGTTTTAGCATGATGAAAAAGGTTTTTAGTGATATTGATTGCAGCCTCATTATCTACAAAGATAGGCGAGTTAAGAAATTGCAGACTATAGTCTCTCATCTGCTGTTGAATCCACAACAACTGTGAACAACAGCTGCTAGCTGAGACGTACTCAGCTTCGCATGTAGAGAGATCGACCATGGTTTGTTTCTTACACTGCCAAGTTACCAGACATATTCCGAAGAACTGGCAGCTGGCCATTGTAGACTTTGCATTGAGTTTGCATGTCACACCCCAACTGATGGCGGAAACATCGAGGCATGGCACTAGGCGAACTAGATTGCTCAAGAGATCCATAACAACTATTTGTTACCAATATTTTTAAAGGTTAATTGTCCCATACCAATCAACAAAATATTCAATAAGTAATTATTACAGATAACGAGTTTCTCTCAAACAAAACAAGTCCGACAGCTTCGCATGTAGAGAGATCGACCATGGTTTGTTTCTTACACTGCCAAGTTACCAGACATATTCCGAAGAACTGGCAGCTGGCCATTGTAGACTTTGCATTGAGTTTGCATGTCACACCCCAACTGATGGCGGAAACATCGAGGCATGGCACTAGGCGAACTAGATTGCTCAAGAGATCCATAACAACTATTTGTTACCAATATTTTTAAAGGTTAATTGTCCCATACCAATCAACAAAATATTCAATAAGTAATTATTACAGATAACGAGTTTCTCTCAAACAAAACAAGTCCGACAACCTAGATTTCTATTAGTGTAGTTTCTAGACTGCCTATCTTGATTTCCAGCAAACATAGCATCCTATTAACTTGTCACATACGTTAAAATAAAGTCAATACATAAAATGTAAAGGTGAATACACAAGTTTGAGTAGCATATAGTAGTAAAAGCGTTTACGCATCACCAGCATGTAACGGGCGAAGCATGTAACTATCAAACAATGTCTACAACTTAACCACGAGACTACGTTTTGGAGTATACGCGACACATGTTCAGCGAACACGTGAAGTAAAGTAAAGTGATCCCTAGCAAGCCTCGTCCATGACAGATGCTAAGTCCAAACTATAGTACTATCACTGCTAGAGGCGGTATAGTGTAACACGGTATAGCATAGTACAAGCATTCAAAGTACACGTATAGCATGCGGGACCGGTTAGTGTTATAAAGTGTTTACGTTGTGTGTTGTGTTTCGATATAGAACGTATGTAACACCCAAAAGTGCGTTAAAAGAAAATGGGTTCGAGTATACTCACAGTATGTGTTTAACAAGTAAACACAGCCTTGATTGGATTGAAGAGAGCGCGTTGGAGTTAGCCTGAGCATAGAACAGTAGCGTAAGCATTGAACAATGTGTTATAGAATGTCGAATGGTTGAGTGTTCGGATGGTGATCCGAACGAATGAGTTTCCATTCAAGCGGATGGTCATCCGGACGGATGGTCATCCGAGCGGATGACCATTTGAACGGATGGCCATTCAAATAAGTGCGTATTTGTTTGTGAAATGCTAAAGTTAGAAGTTTAATCAAATCGTTTTGAACAAGGATTAGTATAAGGGACAGGTCACCTAGTCGAATGGTCATTCGATCGGATGGTTATCCGAGCGGATGGCCACTCGAGTAGGCGATCTTGTTATTTGAAATTTGCAAAAGTTTCTAAGTAAAAGTTTGAAGTTTTAACGGAGACGGCGTGATGATGTGTCAAACAACGGAAACACACCAAGTCTAGCTCAGTCGGTCGAATGGTCTCGGCCCATTCTATCAGACTTACTGTTCTTGATGGAATTTCATGTTCAACCCGCGAATCGGTCATCTCTCCGGTGGAAATCCGTTTTCAAGCCGGCTCTCGACTAAGGAACGAGTAGAGAGTCTAAATGAGCCCAGATTCCATCGGTTTTGAGTAAAAAGTTGAAGAAAGTTGAAATTAGTTGAAAAGTGTTGAGATCTTGTTGAGTTTGAGTTGAAGTGTGTGGAAATCCTGTAGATCTGAACCAATCTCGATGAATAAGATGACCCTTAACCGTTTGTCGGAGCAAAACGGTGGGAACCGCCTTCAAGAGGTCCAAATAAGTGATTTCAGAGAAAAAGTGAGCGTTTGTGTGTGATTTTGATGGAGAAGATGATGTAGAAGTGATTAGTGATGATGGTTGTACAAGATTTAAGGGGAAATACTTACGAAATGGCCTTGAATCTCGATTAAAAGTGACTAAGAGCGACTTGAGTGTGTGTGGTTGGATGGGAGTGTCAACATCAGAGAATGAGGTGTACATGTACTATTTATAGGGTAAGAGAGGGAGTTAAGGCGGTGTGCGAAGTTGGTAGTGGTCGGATGGCCTTTCGGTCGGATGGCCATCCGGTCAGATGGTCATCCAAGTGGATGTCCATTCGATCGGGTGTCCATTCGATCAGCCGAGTCATGCGAGTTAGTTTTTCAACTTTCGTTTCGTGTGTTAAGCGTTGTATTGTGTTTAGGTAAGTTGCGAGTAAGCATCGAGCGTGTAAGCGTTGCGTTGATAACCACATAACAAATAAACAATCAATCACACAAATAACACACATAACTAGGGCTGACAATTTTACACGAATACACGACACGAACCTACACGAACTTAACAGGTATCGTGTATGGCCTTAACAGGTATCGTGTACCAAACAGGTAGACACGAGATTACCTGTTAATTTTCGTGTATAAACAGGTTAAATACCTGTTTACCTGTTAATACCCGTTAGTACACGATAAGAAATTAAATTAAATAAAACTCATCAACCATGTGCGTGTGGGTTCCTTAATTCCTTTCTATTTTCATTCCTCATTCAATTAAAAAAAAATAAAACCCTAAACTCCCTCTATAACTCTCAGATAGCATGTCGTATTCGTGTTTTTGTTCGTGTTAACAGGTATTAACAGGTAATTTTCATGTATAACAGTTGAACAGTTGTGTTAACAGGTATTAACAGGTAATTTTCGTGTATATCGTGTCGTGTTCGTGTTCGTGTTCGTGTTTGAAAAAAAGGACACGATAAGTTATCGTGTCGTGTTCGTGTATGGGATTTCGTGTATCGTGTCTTATCGTGTCGTGTCTTATCGTGTACGGGTATACACGATATGCCAGCCCTACACATAACACACATAACATATATAAATCCACGTTTCGAGTTTGCGATGCGATAGCGTTGTGATAGCATTTAGTCTAAGCATGCGTCATAAATAGCGTTAAATGTGATAACTGCATTTTGAATAAGCGTTGAAATATGTGTTGTGATAAGCATTTTAAATGCGTCAAAAATTATAGTTTAAACCCTTACAGTCAACCGAATCTCGGGAGTATAAGCATTTATGAGAAAAGACAATCGATAAGTAATGACCCGGAAAGTCGGGTTGTTACAGCCTCCCCTACTTTAGGGAATTTTGTCCCGAAATTAAGGCGTAGGCGTAACAAAGAGATGTGGATATTTAGCTTTCATATCACTTTCGAGTTACCAAGTGAACTCGGCGCCGCGTTTGCTTTCTCAGCGAACCTTCACTATAGGAATGCGAGAGCATCGAAGCTTCTTGGTCTCTCGGTCCATGATCTCTACTGGCTTTTTCACGAAGTGTAGGGTTTCGTTAACTTGCAAATCTTCAAGAGGAACATGAATATTTTCTTCGGCTAGATACTTTTGAGGTTCGAGACATGGAAAGTCGGGTGTACGTTGCTGAGTTCCTCTGGTAACTCAAATCGGTAGGCTACTTTGCCAATTCTTTCCAGAATCTTAAAGGGACCCACGTATCATGGCGCTAGCTTTCCTTTCTTGCCGAATCGGATCACCCCCTTCCAAGGTGAAACCTTTAGGAGTACGTGATCACCAACTTCAAACTCAAGGGGCTTGAGGCGTTTATCGGCGTAACTCTTTTGATGACTCCGAGCTTTCAAGAGATTGTCTCGGATCTGGTGGATCTTGTTAGTCGTTTCTTGTAACAACTTAGGACCGGTGATTTGAGCATCTCCGATCTCGTGCCATACAATAGGCGATCGACATTTTCTTCCATATAATGCCTCAAAGGGCGCCATTTGAATACTAGCGTGATAACTGTTGCTGTACGAGAATTCAACTAAAGGTAAATGCGAATCCTAATTACCACCAAAATCTATAACGCACGAACGAAGCATGTCTACAAGGGTACGGATCGTGCGTTCAGTCTGACCGTCGGTCTGGGGATGGAATGCGGTACTGAGATGAAGAGTAGTACCGAGAGTGGATTGAAAAGTCTCCCAGAGACGCGGAGTAAATCGACCAACACGATCAGAGATGATATCACGAGGTGTCCCATGTCGACAAATGACTTCGTCGGTATAGATTCGTGCTAATCGTTCAACCTTGTAGTCTTCTTGTATCGGTAAAAAGTGCGCGGATTTTGTAAGACGATCAACGATAACCCAAATGCTATCGTGACCTGATGGCGTGCGAGGGAGTTTCGTAATGAAGTCCATAGCTATACTCTCCCATTTCCACATCGGGATCTCGGGTTGTTCGAGTAAGCTAGAGGGTTGTTGATGTTCGGCCTTAACTTTAGAGCAAGTCAAGCACTTCGAGATGTAGAGAGCGATATCCTTCTTCATTCCGGGCCACCAATACCAGGAGCGAATCTTATCGGTACCTAGATGAATGGAATATCAGGATTTGTGGGCTTCAGTCATCAATATCTCACGGAGATTATGACGATTAGGAATCCAAATTCGGTCGTGATAATGAAAAATACCATTCGGTTTATTCACTATTTGGTTTTTGGTTCCAAGAATTCTTTCTTCCTTCAGAGTGTTCTCGAGAAAATATGCATGTTGAGCGTCGCATATGAGAGCTTCGAGGTCGTTTTGGGCTTGAATATTACGAACACTATGTAAATAGCTGCATCAACTAAGAGGATCGGTGATGACGTTTGCTTTACCTGGATGGTAGCGTATGTCACAATCGTAGTCGTTGAGAAGTTCAACCCATCTGCGTTGGCGCATGTTCAGTTCTTTCTGGTTCAAGATGTGTTGTAGGCTCTTATGGTCGGTGAAGACCGTACACTTGGTACCATACAGATAGTGTCGCCAAATCTTTAATGAAAAAATAACTACACTGAGTTCGAGATCGTGGGTTGTGTAGTTCTTCTCATGGACCTTGAGCTGTCGAGACGCGTATGCGATAACCTTGTCTCGTTGCATAAGAACACAACCAAGACCTAGGTTAGAGGCATCGCAATAGACAACAAAGTCGTCGTTTCCATCGGGTAGCGCAAGTACGGGAGCGTTGCAAAGCATACGCTTAACAGTTTAAAAGGCTTCCTCTTATTTAGTTCCCCAAACGAAAGGCTTGTCTTTATGCGTTAGAGAGGTGAGATGGACGACGATTTTGGAGAAATCAGCGATAAAGCGACTGTGACACCTGGGTCACTGCGACCATCAAACAAATATCCAAATCAATAAAATAATGTTATTTGATCCCAATGTTTGTTTATTAATGTTTGACATTTTGCATGTTTTGATTTTTGTTCAATTTCAAACTCTACATCGCTTTCTGGAGAGTTATACGCCAACTGGTGCGTAAACATAATCAGTTTAATGCGACAAACACTCCGGAACATCAACATATGCTTAACATACCTTAAATAACCTCTACATAACTTAGAAATAAGTTTTGAAGGCTTTGGTATGGCAAAATCAAGTTTAATCGACTACAGGGACTTAATTCGACAAACTGTGAAAGTATGCCGATTCGTACTAGAACAGACATTCCGGAACATGACCATAAGTTAAACATACCATAAATATCCTTTACATAGCTTAGAAATAGGCTTTGAGGGGTTCGGTGTGCTAAAATAAACTTTTGGGTCATTCTGGGACTAAAAGCGTCAAAAAGTGCACAAGTTTGCATTTTCGCGCATAACTTACGTTCTGAATATATCCGGACATCCAAAAATTTATGTAAGCACTAAAATATTTTATTTTAGTGTTTGGCATAAAAAAAAAATCTATTCGTCGCGCTATTTGGATCGTTTTTCGCGCTTATGCGCATTCCGTCGTAATTAAGCAAACATCGCGATCGTACGACCAAACGAAACGACATCCGGAATATTTTTGAGCATGTTTCATGTCCACAATATTTAGGAATCATTTTAGGGCCTTAAAGTTGGCTTAACGGGCCTTAAACATGTCAGAAATGGCTTTAAACACCAACAGGGACTGAAACTGTCATTTTTAAAAGTTGTTTGCTGATCAGAAGGCTCAGGCGGCCCGCGTAATCCCCCCATAAAACCTTACGTGGCCCGCGTAAGCATGTCAGATATGCAAAACTAGTTTTAACAGCTGTTTACAGCTGTTATACTCACAAAACCCACATGCAAATGGTATTTATCAAACTATGGGCTCATTCTAGGGGCTCTAATGGTATTACAAAACAAGGGGCACACATGGAGGGCTAGGATTAAAGCTCGTTTCCCGATAAACAATCCTAACGGTCCTAGAAATCCTATAAATACCCCTTAAGTTCACAACTCAAAAGCCACACCTTTGAATCTGAATTTGTTCTCTAAGTTGATGTGTTTATCACTTCATACCTGAGAATATTCGGATCAAAACTTCCGTTCTTGGACCCGTTGTAAGTCCTCTTTCGTTCTTTTAGCATTTTCTGTGTTGACCAGTTTATGGTCAACACGAAGTTCGGTTGAACTTCGGAACGTGAGCGTAATCACGATGGCTATAGTCCCTTGTGACTATGCCTACTGATTACCACGTTATCTAGGCTCAGTGACGAGTCGTAGTTTCGGCCAAAATGCGCATTCTTGCGTATTTTGTAACCAAACTACTTTTAGGTATCAAAACCGTTTGTTTTGATACCAAACTTGTTTTCTAACTTAGTTAAGCATGTCTTAACATGCTTAGCTCGTCACTTTTAGTTTAGTGCTTATATAGGGTCGTAAGGTAAGCGATCTAAACAATCGCTTATACTTTCGAACCCGACCCGTTTGGTCGATCTCTAGGATCCGACCAAATACATTAGGTGACCATAGTTGTATAGGGAATAACCTTCCGAGGTTATACCTTATGGTCACGACGTTTAGTTAGTTGTATGATAGGTAGTTTATATGCCTTAGGTAAATTACCAAAATGCCCTTTTTACGCCAAAATTCATTTTTAAGCATATGTAACATAATTTTTGGTATCTAAACTGATTTGGCAACAATATTAGACATGTTAAGGCATATTTTACTTATCATAGGACTAGTTAGGCGTTCCGAACGTGTTTTACGTGAACGACGCGTTAAAGTAGCGTAAGCTACCTAAACGGGTCGTAATGGGTCGTAAGCACTTAGGTTAGGTTTCATTTTAGTATGTAGGCTTTGTTAAACCATATTACATGAGTTCCCATACTCGTTTGGTTTACGAACCCTAATGCTACCCGATCCTCCAAATAGGTCCGTTTATTAATGTAGTTACCTATATTAGGTGCCGTTTGATTTCCGTGATCTCTAGCATTGTTTGGTTGTTACTCAAGGACTTCTAGGCAATCTCAAGTGAGTACATAGACCCCTTTTTTACTGTTTTCAAACTATTTTGGGGTGAAACACATGTGCCTACTTGTTACTTTCGTGCTTTCCTGTTTTCACATCATATACTTGCTATGCTCATTAGTACATTATAGTACATGATTTACATTACATTAGTTGCATATGTTTACTCAACATATGGACACATTGATTTACATCACCTTGTTTTGCTATGTATGTTTACTCAACATGCTAGCACATTTGACCATGCGAACCGTCGCAACCATTTGACTATGTGAACCGTTGTAACCATTTGACTATGTGAACCGTTGTAACCATTTGACTATGTGAACCGTTATAACCGTTTGATTATGTGAACCGTTTGTAACTGTTGAACCATGTGAACCGTATTTGACCATACATAAACATTTCTACAATTGTTAAACATTACATTTTGGTGGTTGTTTGGGTAAGTGATTTAAGTAACGAGGCGACGTGTAATACGATAAAAACATGGTGGATACGCCGCTGGTACTTCCTATATATAAGTGCTTTTATAGTATTACATATCGTAGCGTTATTTAAACCATTTCAGTTTAGACATATTACATCTACAATACAATCTTCACATAAACATCATTTTACAAATAACTTAACTTATACAAACTCATTTTACATGGTTATTCTCTTAACCATACATTATTCTTTTATACATATATATACAGTGTTGTAAAAGTCGCTAGGTGGTCCCTAGTCGGCCGACTGGGGAGTTGGGAGTAATCGGAGTACTCGGAGAGTACTCGGTGAGTACGCGAACATGGTAAATATAAAGAAAATTAATTGTTATATATTATTTATGTGTTAAAATAAGCATAATTCATGTCAACTGAGTATAATTTAAAATGAAACATGTTTAAAGTTCAAATATTCTGAATACAAGTCCGACTAGTTTGAGTACAAGGCCGAGTAGCCCGAGTACAAGGCCGAGTAGGCCGATTTTGACGGAGTTTGACCGATTAAAAGTCAACAAACCACGTTGACCGCCTAGACCGACTAGGCCGACTACGTCCGACTACGTCCGACTAGGCGCCGACTAGGCCGACTAGGCACCGAGTACTCCCGAGGCCGACTAATTGAGACCGCCTAGGAGGAAGTCGCCTCGGAGGGGGTCCGAGGACCGAGTACTCGCCGAGTACTCGGCCGAGTAATCCGACTTTTACAACACTGCATATATATATCATTTGGTTTATTTATCCCTTTTTCAAATGATTTATGAAAGGAACCACTCAACAAGATTCATGGCTACTTTTATTAAACAGTTTCTTTAAACGCAAGTCATGAATCCTATTTTCACAAAACCTATGTATCTCACAGGCATTTTTATGCTGACATACCTATTTTCACATGTGTTTTCAGGAGCTGTTGCATAGGATGATTGAGACACACTTAGGCGGACCTGTGCCTTAGTGACTTAAAACGAAGCAAGAACTAGTTAATTTATGCTATGTACTCTTTGTTTCTTGTTTAAAACAATGTAACTCTCTTGATTGATATATAAAATGTAACTTTAATTTCCATGGTTGTGAAACAATTAATTCTGTTACAACACTCCCCGACGTTTCCGCCACGTTTCGTTGTTTTACGTGGTCGGGGTGTGACAGCGACGGTAATAACCCGCCAATCCGAGAAAGGAGCGAACTTCGGACGGGGTCTTCGGCGTAATCCAACTCTTAACTACTTCAATCTTCGCCAGATCGACGTGAATACCTTGACTGTTGACAATGTGACTGAGAAATTGAACCTCTTCGAGCCAAAATTCACACTTGAAGAACTTGGCGTAGAGGCGATTTACTTGAAGAAGCTCGAGAACTAAACGAAGATGCTGCGCGTGTTTGGCTCTCGACTTCGAATAGATAAGGATATCATCGATAAACACGATGATGAGGCGATCAAGAAAGGGTTTACACACTCGATTCATTAAATCCATGAAGACTGTGGGTGCGTTGGTTAAACCAAAAGGCATGACCACGAATTCATAATTGGCATAACAAGTACGAAAAGAAGTTTTAGGGATGTTTTGTTCCTGAATTCGCAGTTGATGGTAACCAGAACGTAAATCGTTCTTAGAAAAACACGTAGCGCCTTGTAGTTGATCAAATAAATCATCGATTCGAGGTAAAGGGTAGCAATTCTTGACAGTAAGCTTGTTGAGTTCCCTATAGTCAATGCACATTCGGAACGATCCATCCTTCTTTTTCACGAAAAGGACAGGTGCGCCCCATGGAGATGTGCTAGGGCGTACGAAGCCTTTATCAAGTAATTCCTGGAGTTGGCTAGAAAGCTCACACATTTTGGACGGTGCGAGACGACAAGGGGCTTTAGCGACAGGGTTAGCTCCAGGAATGAGGACGATACGAAAGTCGATATCAAGAGTTGGGGGTAGACTGGGTAAATCGTTAGGAAATACATTAGGAAAATCATGAACTACATGTACCTTTTCCATTGGCTTCTTTTCCTCCTCCACTACTACAATGTGAGCTAAGAAAGCCAAGTATTCCTTGCGGAGATACTTGCTTGCTTGACTGCACGGCATAAGCTTTAGTTTTTTCGAAGATACTTCGCCATAAACACAGAGTTGATCACCGTTTGAAAGAGAGAAACAAATCATCTTTTCGAAACAAACGACTTCAGCACGATTTTCATGAAGAAAATCCATGCCTACTATGATATCAAAACTACCAAGTTGCATTAGAATGAGATTGATCGGAAACATGATTGTTGCGTTCAAGAGTACAATCACGGAGAATGGAGTTTACGGTGACGGTTCTTCTGGTGGCAATTTCTACGTCGAATGTCGTTGGGAGGTTAGCACGTTTACGGTTTAGGAGCTTTTCGAATTCAAACGACACAAAACAGTTATTGGCTCCAGTATCAAATAAACACGAAGCATAAATACCGTTAACAAGGAACGTACCATTGACAACGTTGTTGTCAGTCTGAGCCTGGCAGACATTGATGTTGAAAGTTCTTCCGCGGGCTGCTTGTTGTGGTTGCTGCTGCTGAGGCTGCTGCTGCGGTGATTGTTTATGCGGTTCTTGATTCGGGTCACCACAAGAGTAGCAGGCTCTCGCATGAACAACGGGTGCAGGAGCTGCTTGGTTACCTTGAAGAGCGAGGGGTTGAGCTGGTGGTACTGGAGGAGCTTGAGCAGCTTGTTGACGTGGGCTTGAATGGCAGTGAGCAGTGAAATGCCCATAAATGTTGCAGTTCGCACATAAGCGACAGTTCAACCCAGCTGGGTGGTGATAGGTGCAAGTTGGGCAAAGAGGATGAACACCAGTGTACGCCCGCTTAGCAGGCGGCGTGTTGGTGTTAGGAGCTGCAACTTGTCGGTTCTGGTTGGGTTGTATAGGTAGAGCGTTGGGTGGAGTGGCGGTAGTAGCATAGTTCTTGTTGTTGTTACCCTTGCGCTTGCGATTCTGACATGCGGACCTTGAAAATTGAGATTCTGCAGTGTTGGTAGTGGGAGCGGGAGTAGCAGTGCCTGGTTGAGGTTTTGAAATACCCAGCTAAGACTCGCTTGTCGTTGATCTTAACTTCTTGATCGTCATATCAGGTGTTGCCACCTGGCTAGGACAGATAATACTGAGCTGCTTGAAGCGAGTGGTGAGACTAGTGTTGTCACGTCCATCTTGTTTGATATGACAGAATTCATTCTCCAGCTTTTGCACTTCATGAGGAGGGCATAACTCCTTCATCATGAGCTCTCTGAGTTCCTCCCAAGATAGGCCATAAGCTGCATCGTTACCGTGCCTGTTGCGCTCAGCAGTCCACCAATCCATTGCCCTGGTCTGGAATACTCCTGTAGCAATAATAGTACGCAAATTTTCTGGGCATCCACTTTGTCTGAAAGTGACTTTGATCGAGTCAAACCAATGGAACATAGCACTGGGTCCATCTTCACTAGTGAAGTTGGCAGGACCACAAGCTTTGAATTGCTTAAAGCTGAAAGGAGTTTTCGGAGCTTCAGCCTTTGAATTAACCAAAGACTTGCTGCTGACCTCATTTATCTCGCTAACGATATGAGGTATCACTTTAGCCATTTCCCTGGCTACGAGCGAAGCAATACACTTGTCAACATGGTTTTGGCGAGTAGCGCGTTGGGTATGCGAACCAAATAACGACATTGTCTGCAGCAGTCATCGTCATATGATTTAGACGAGATTTGATTATATTGGGTTTTGATAAGTTTAGCGTTTAACCATCATATTTACTATTATAATTAGGTAAAGTACAGGAACACGTCGACATATAACACGTAGGAAAAGACAATCGACAAGTAATGACCTGGAAAGTCAGGTTGTTGCATTGCAGGCACCATAATTTGAATCAGAGTAGCCCTCAAGGTTGAAATCGCCATCTTTAGGATACCACAAGCCTAAGCTTGGAGTTCCTTTCAAGTAATGCAATATTCGCTTGACGATCATCAGATGAGAAGTGCTCAGACTCGATTAGTAGCGTGCCGCGAGGCATGTTGGATACATTATATCAGGTCTTGACGCCGTTAGGTACATGAGCGAGCCAATCATCGACCGATACAAGGTTTCGTCTACCTTATCCCCTGTGGGATCCGGATGAATGCCGTGGTTGAGCGCTAATGGAGTAGACATTGCAGAGGTTCCTGTCATCCCAAATTTCTCCAACACGTCGAGAACATACTTGGTTTGATGAATGAAGATCCCTCCTGGCAGTTGATCGACTTGTAGGCCTAGGAAGAACTTCATCTCTCCCATTGAGCTCATCTCGAATTTTTACTTCATGACCTTCTAGAAATCTTTGCAGAGATCGTTGTTTGTAGACCCAAATATAATATCATCCACGTATATTTGTACAATCAGCAAATGATCATCAGCTTCCAGTGTAAAGAGAGTTGCGCCTACCTTCCTGCGTGTGAAGCCGTTCGACAACAGGTGCTGAGAGAGTGTCTCATACCAGGCTCTCGGGGCCTGGTGCAACCCGTATAAGGCTTTGTCTAGAAGGTAGACCTTATCCTTGTGGATAGGATTGGTAAAGGCCGGTGGCTGACCAACGTACACCTCTTCTTTCACTTTGCCGTATAAGAATACTGATTTGACATCCAGCTGATACACCTTAAAACCCTTCCATGATGAAAAAGCGAGGAATATCCAGATCGCCTCTAGCCGAGCAACAGGAGCATAGACCTTGGTAAAGTCAATACCCTCTTGCTGGCTAAAACCTTGAACGACCAGGCGATCTTTGTTTCTCACAACCACTCCTCTATCATCTCTTTTGCACTTAAATACCCACTTAGTATTTATCTTTCGATGACCGTAGGGTAAATCAACCAACTTCTAAACCCCTAGCTTCTCAAATTGACTCAGCTCTTCTTGCATCGCATTGACCCATGACTCCTCAGTTAGTGCTTCCTTATATTTCTTAGGCTCTACGTGTGAAATAAAGCACCTTAGAGAAAAATCATTTTGCAATGGAGCAATTTTAGAATAATAACACGAAAAGTCCTGATCAATTTGGTGTCTCGTTCGGACCTCGGTTTGAAGCTCTCCAATGATAAACTCCTCGGGGTGATTTGAAAGTGTCCTCGACATCATCTCGCTAGGAACTATCACCTCGTCCTCCAACTTTGTAACATTCTGCTCCACACTTTGAATGACTTCGTCTATATAACCTCCAAATTGGATCTGCTCCCCCTCAGATTCAGAGTCTCCTCTGTCAAAAGTAGGCAAGGTTGGAGAACTCGCTAGTCGCTAGTCAGTCGGTGAGGTGGGGACTAGTGATTACTCAGGATTACCCGGGATTAATCGGGATTAATTAGATTGGGTTTTTCGTATGTAATTTTTCATATTATGTATACATATACACATTTTTATAGGTAGATATTTTAAGTAGCTAGGTTTTAACTTTTACTCAACTCATTTTTTAAGTATACAAGATTAATTGTTGGAATTCACATGGTTTGGTTGGATACTGACCGGAATTTAGAGGTTTTGGCCAGAATATACAGGTTTTTTTTCGAAATCTGGCCGGAATTGTTGTTTTTTGGCCAGCCGACTAGGTCTGACTAGGCCCGGACTAGGTCCGACTTGGCCGACTAGGCGCGAATAGAGCTGACTAGCGATTAATTGACTGGTTAATGAAAAGTTACCCAGTTACCGATCGACAAGCGATTAATCGCCGACTAGTCACCGCCTAGTCTCGATTTTTACAATAGTGAATGTAGGACTGTCAGAGTCAGAACCTTCTGATTCATTGTACACCGTGGCTGGAGCATTCTCAATGGGTTCTTCTACTGTCGGATTTTGTTTTTCTACTTGAGTGTGACTGGGACCGGCTTCATCATCATTTGAAACATGTTGTTCTTCAAGGACTTCAGTAGGAACTTGATCATGCCGTAATATCATAATCATCTCCTCAAATGAAGGTTCCTCAGGAAGATGAAAGGATTCCCACAACTTCTCGTAATTAAACATCCACACAAGACCAGGTTTCTGTGTAGGCATTGAATACCCTTGGCAATCTACATGTTATGTCTGAATTACTCGATTGAGGCTTGGAATATATACTCGTCTGAGCGGACTAGCTTATTAAAAAAAATCCCTCCAATGATCGTGCACTGAATTTACCATCTGGATCTATCACCGTGCAAGGTGAACCAAACGGTTCAAAATACTGCAGGTTCGGTGTTCGATTGTTGAGTCATTAGAAACATGTTTTGTTGTGTGGCTTCACTATCAACACTCAGTTAAAGGTATAGCAAGCTGTTGCCACAACTTCACTCCAAAAAGTCACTGGGAGTTTGGAATCGGCTAACATTGTGCGTGCAGCTTCAATCAGCGTTCGGTTCTTTCTCTCTGCCACCCCATTTTGTTGCGGCATGTATGGAGCATCGAACTCTTACAGAATACCTTTGTCATTGCAGAATTCTGTCATTCTGTTATCTAAAATTATGTACCATTGTCGCTGCGAATTCGTCGAATAGGTCGTTGGTACAGATTTTCTATCTTTGTAAACAACATCAACAAACTCTGAAATGTTTCATCTTTGGACTGTAGAAACAATACCCACGAGAATCTTGAATAGTCGCCCGTCACAACAAGGCAATACAGTTCTCCGATAATACTCTTCACATTAACTGGTCCGAAGATATCCATGTGTAGCCTCTCTAGTGGTTTCGTGATTGAATTATGAAGCTTCATCGGGTGTGATTTCTCGGTTTGTTTTCCCTTTTTACAACTGATACACACATCGCCCAAGTGGAAATTCTTCAGATTGACGCCTTCCACCAGATCGTTGTGGACTAAGTAATTCATTTTTTGTAAATGAATGTGAGCCATCTTGCGGTGCCAAAGTATTTACTCTTTTTCAGTACCTTTGGATACGAAGCACTGAGGTTGACTGGTCGTCGTGTTTGCGACACTCATGTTGAGGACATAGAGGTCGTTTTCTCTCGGTGCCCGCATCAATATCCAATCCTCAGGGATAACAAATATTGGCTTTAGGATCATACATTCTTTGTCAGTAAAATGAGTGGTAAACTTCCTGTCGCAAATCTGAGACATACTGAGTAAATTGTTCTCCAGATCGGGAATATAGTTTACATTCTCAAAAGACACTTTGTTGCTCGATAATGTGCCTTCCCCGATAATCCTCCCTCCTTGGTTTCCAGCAAACCCAACATAACCACCTTTGATTACTCGAACGTCATATAACAGGGCGAGCATCCCTGTCATGTGCCTAGAGGCTCCGCCGTCCATTATCCACTTCGAGATTGACCTCGGGAGCTCCTGCACGCATTAGATGTGATTAGTTGAATAAATCAACCCAAGCCTCCATCGACTCAGGTAGCTGGATGCAGCTTATACACAATATGGGAAAATTCTTATCGTTTTTTCTCTAAAACATTTTCTCTCTCATCCTCAACCTTCTTGATTGGATCAGGTTTTGGAACATTAGGTTGAACAGATTTCGGAACATACTTCTTGACCTATGGGGTCGAAGAAGTTTGTTTCTTCTTTTCATTCACTGAAACCTTAGGAACAAACTTCTTTACCGATGCGGTTGGAGGAGTTTGTTTCTTTTGAGTTTCAGTAACAGAAACCTTTTGGATATTCTTCTTGACTTGTTGAGTCGAAGAAGTTTGTTTCGGTTTTGATTCAGATGTTTTGACTTGAGACTTAGGCTTCTAGGTTTGTTGATTTGGAACCGTTTTCTTAATTCCTGATGTTGATTCCTTTTTGTCATGTTGTTTTGAAGTCTCACCAGTTTTGTTAAAACCTTGTTCTACTGGTTAAACTTTGATTTTGGAATCATTTTCAGATTTTTGAATATTTTTCTCAACAAACACCGGATCCTTTCCTTTAACATCATTCGGTTTCTGTTTGTTCTCCACAACAATAGACTTAGGTTTGATGTTGGTACACTTTCGTGCAGAATGACCAACTTCATTACATTTAAAACAAGTTCGGTTATCAGGAACTTGACTTGGACCTTCAGTCTGTTTTTGTGTTTCTCGCTGAGCAAAAAATTCTTCATTTGATTTTGAAAAAATCTCAGATTCTTGATCATTGAGTGAACTCGAACTTTTCAGAAATGACATACCTTGATTTCTGAAAGTTTCTTTTCTGGTTATGCTTACCACCCCATTGTCCGTAACTCCCATTGTTCTGATTTTTATTCTGAAAACGAGGCGAGTTTTTAGACTTGTTATAGTAGGCTTTATCCTTTTGAAAGTTTAGAAACCGTTTAGAGCTCGACAAATTCTCAACTTCTGACAATTTAACCTCCACAAGTTTGAAAACTTTTTCTAATTTGTCCACATTGACATTTTGGATTGGAAATTCCTCATCCGAATAAAACTTATCTAAACCACACACCTGGTATATCACCAAGGTAGGTTCATCCTCTAAGTTGTGTTTGGATTTGGGAATATAATTCTTTAGATAACAATCATCATCTTCAACACATTCATTTGAATCTGTGGACTTTGTGGAGTCGCTGTCAGTTTTTAATACATTATGTATCACATTCTTAACCACTTCGGAATCAACGTTTCACTCATCAGAAGATTCTCCAAATGTGACATCAATATTCTCTGGTGATTTGTCAGCTTCACTTTTCAGTTTGATGTTTAACGCCTCTTCTACCCCTAAGTTTTTCTTTAAAAAATCACTGTTAATGGGTGGTGGAACACGATTATACCCAACCCCGGTTCCATTTCTGTAAACATCTTCACCATCTTTGTTCTTTTCGATTGGTTTTAGAATGATGTGGTCAAGAACAAAGCTGGCTGTGTAATTACTTTTCAACTTCAAATTGATACGTTCATTTTCAATTTTGACTTATTCAATTTGAAGTTTCAGTTTTGCCATTTCATCCAGAAGAGTATTAACTTGTTTTCCTTTTTCCTGAACTATCGCTGTTAATTGTGAATTTTGCTGACGACATAGAAAATCTCGTTCATCAGCATCTTTGAAAGATTTTTTCAATTGTTCGTACGCTTCTGTTATTTTTCTATCCTCAAGAACAAGCGTTTAATTTGTTTTCTGAAAAATTTCAACCTCTTTTTCATCATTTTTAATCTTTTCTTCTAAAAGATCAATTCTTTCTTTTGAACTTTTCAAGATTTTATCTTTCAAAATCATGTAATCTTTTACAATATTGATTTTCTTGTTAAACTCCTCAATTCTGGATTTCGATGCCAACTCTTTTGCATTGTAGACCTTGCATGATTTCATGTAATTCCTACAGTGACTATCAATTTTAGTTTCAGTACTCTTACCTGTTTCATTACTCTAACTCACTGAACTGACCTGTTTTGACGACTCCGACTCAGTTTTGATATCTACCTCAATGGCCTTTGTCATCATCGCCTTGTCTGCCATTTTCATCAGGTTTTCAGCAGTCATTTCTTGATTAATGTCAATGATTTCCTTCACGAACTTCTCAGGATTCTCTCTTTTTCTTCTTTTTCTCTTCTCACCCTCGCAAAATACTCTTTATGTTCCTCCTCGGTTGGAATTGTCTTGACAAACGCCTCGAAATCAATAGTACTCGGATCAGTAACAACATTTCCTGTTGGATCCACATAACACTGTTTTTCAGCATCCCACCGTTTAGCTCTTGTTGCTTCTAGCCAGATTTCTTAAATTTTGTTCATCTTCCAACGAGCAATTTCTCTTTCTCGGTTAAAAGTCACCGGTTTTATCGTAGCAATGAACGCAGATTCATCTGGAATATATTAAATCCAGTTGAAGCCCTCATCATCGTGAATAACAGCTAACTCCCTAGATTTATCTTTTCTAGGACCTTCCTCTATCTGCTTCATTTTGGGCAGCTGCTCTTTGTTGCGGTGGTAAACTGCCTTCCGATAATAATCATCATGGAAAGGATTGATCGTTTCATCAGCAGCTTGATTCTGACATTCCCTCTTAAAATGGTCCTTCTGTCTGCATTTAAAGCAAGTAACCTTTGACTTATCGAAACCGAGCTTTGTAGACGGACCACCAATGCACTGACGTCCGGTTATCTCTGTAAAATGTTGAGCTCTGTGAATCACACTCGCCATACACCAACGAATATCAATCAACTCCATCTCTTCAGGATCTATCTGGTCGTAGTCCTCTTTAGTCATGTTCGGGTTACCTATTTTACCCGCGACAAGGCTTTCATAAGATTCGAGGACTGATGCCAGAAACACCATATGTTGTTTTGCAGTTTCAGCACTGAAGCTCTGTGCATTGTTCAGATTAACTACAATGTTGCACTGTAGCACATTCTGGTTGGAATTATTCTGAACATTCGATGCAGCTGACGGTTGTGTGTTCGAACTGGATTCCAAATAACTGAATCCACCTCTAGACGATGAACCACCACTTTGAGTGCCTTTTGATGCTTCATTTGTGTTGTCGGCACTAAAAGCTGTTCCTATCTTCGGTGATGGAGTGCCGGAAATCATACTACCTCTATTATACAAATTTACATTCTGTTGATAGTTGACACTATTAATTTTGTTCAGTTAATTTCCAATTCATGACTCTCTAATTTTTCTATCAACTAGTTTAGAGTCATTTCCTTGGTTTGTCTAGTGTTTTTCAGAATCATCACACAATACCGCCAGTCATGTTCATTCGGGAGTGATTCAAGAAGTTTGTCGATTATTTCTTCATTATCTTTCATCACACCAAACCTTTCAAGTTCTATCTTCAAGTGATAGAACCTTTCAATCATCTGACGTACGTTTTCCCCTTTCATACACGAGAATAGATCAAACTCTTTCTTCAGTAACAAGCGTTTGTGCTTTACTATCTCTTCTCCACCAGTACACTTCTTTTCCAATGCCTCCCATAGACCTTTTGATGTATCGTCGTAATCAAGCAATGAGATAATATCATCTCTGACTGACTGATGAATAAGCACGACCGCCTTTTGTTCAGCAAAAAACACTTCTTGTTCAGCTTTTCCCAGATCTGTAAATGGTACGTTTGGAAGTGTGTATCCCTTCTGAATAGATCTCCAACTCTCATAAGCATACGCCTTTAACCAGGTCTCAAACCTGCCTTTCCATCTGTTGTACTCTTCGATATGCATCAACTTTGGCGGTTTCTTATATGTGTCGTAGACATTGTCAACGTTCAATGTCTCTGACATAACATTTCTCGCGTTTCTCGGATTAGTAGTTGAAGAAGATGGTTCAGAAGTGGTGAAAGCATCAAAGAACTCGTTATAGAATTCGCCTTCCATAATCACTATCTTTGAAAATACCTGCAAAATTCAACAACAATCAAACACGTTTTAAAAACACACCAAACAGTCTATTCATCCGGATGAAAAATTAACGAATGGACTAAGTTCTGGATGGACAAGTTCCATGGATGAACTCTTTATCCGGATGTACAAATCTCCGGATGAGCGAGTTCCGGATGGACAATACACTGATTCAACCAGATGGGCAAGAAAATGCCTATTCGGCCGGATGGACAATGGATTTTGTGGATGGAACTTGTAAACTTGAACAATTTCACAACTGAGAAGCCTATCCATCCGGATGGGAGTGTCTATTTGTCCGGATGGGTGCTGGCGTAAGCAAAACTAAGTTCCTTAGTTCATGGTTTTTTCTAGATTTTAATGAGTTTTAGATTGAATTTTGAACTGAAACTTTAGAGGATTGTTTAATCATTGATTTTACACATTATATAAAAAACTCAGCTTAAATTATCCGTGAATTCGATGTAAAATCTGAGTTTTTGTATGAGAAAGTCTACAAAAAGAAGAAGTGAGTAGAAATATGAGAAATGTAGATCCAAATCGGCTTATATATGGTGATGAACTCTGGTATCTCGTGATCTTCATCTCCGAATCTGGTCTCCAAGCTCTGATACCACTTGTGAGGACCGTGTTTGGGTCTTAAACGCTCCGACCAAAATCTAACACCTACTAACAAGTGTAGAATCCATGAAAGTAAGTTGAGAGAATCACACAGACACCGTGCAATGATTGTTTCATTCAATTAGAAAGCAATTACAAGGTCCTGGAAACAATCGGACAGAGCGTCGCCTCTGATTGCAAAAGTTAACTAAAACTAGACCCAACACCCCTATTTATAGGTGTGGCCCATCCGCCCGAAACCAGCTATAGCCCATCCGTTTGGGTGGACTGTTACAACATACAAACCCTACGTTTCGGTGCGGGTATCATTCTAAACATATAATAAACATTACAAAGACACAAAACAAGATAAACTAAGACTCAATACAGACGAAAGGTACAGACATAGTGCATTCATATATTGCCCCGACGGTACTATGCGCTTCAAAGATACAAGTGGTCGTGCTTGGAACCCAAATGACCCAGATATGATCTTGGCAATCGAAGATATCCCAAACCGTCCTCGTCCCAGACAATTCCTGGGGTCCTCGTCTTAAGGAGGGGTGATTTTCCTAACCTCGTTAATTTGTATAATATTATGCAGGAAACCTTCTAAGTCTCCAAGAACGCCTATAGCTTAGGCCAAAGCACAAGATCCCGAATTGGTAGCATGGAACACAACATCCTTACCATGCAAAATGACATCACCTACATTCGGGATCATATGGTGATTCAAGGCGGAGAAGAGGAGGACGAGGGGCAGGATATGGATTCTGACTAGGCGGCGGTGGTAGCGGGTGATGTGGTTGTCGTGCAGGTTAAATCTCCCACTCTTTTGACCACTTTGGTATTTCCCCTGGTTGCATCCCGTTCAAGACAATTTACTTTCTGCTATTTTTTATTTTTGTTGATGTGGTGTGATGGTTAAAACTTAAACACTCGTAATTTAGGTTTTGTTATGGTTTTGTTGTATTATGTTGTGTTGTGTTGTGGTAGCATTGTAGCACGAAGGCACCATGGGAGGCTTGGACACACTAGGCATAGTGGTCCCTAAGCCCGGAAACCAGAAGTCAAACGTCAAAAACCTGCATTTTTAACTGAAACAGACAAACAGCACGGGGCCGTGTTCATCCAACACGCCCCCATGCCCAGTCCACTGGTGTTAAAAGTTTTTTCTCCAGAAAGTGAACACGGGCCGTGCTCACCAAGCACGACCCCATGCTCACTTCACTGTAAGTTTTCTGAAAACCCAGTTACTGGCACATTGACCACGGGTCGTGTTCATCCAACACGCCCCCATGTCCAGTGCCCGGTAATTGTAAAGTTTTGTTATTTTTCCACACTTTTTACGCATTCAACCAAAATAAATCCTTTTTGGGACACATTGAGGGCAATGTGTAATTTAAGTGGGGGTGGGGGGGGGGGGGAGGTTAAAACCTTGAATCGTTTGTCCTAAAAAAACAAGCCTTACACAAAACTCGCCTTAAAATCGCTAAACACCCCAAACTTTTTCAAAAAAATTATTTTCTTTCTTTTACTTATCTTGGTTTAGTTGGGTAAAAAAAGTTCTTAAGATGATGTTTTTATTATTTACACCTAAAAAAACGTCATGGTAAAAAGAACCAATTAAGAAAATTATAAAAATGGGCCTAACAAACCTTTGGAAAAAAATGACATGTTTATATATAAGTTTCTACACTACAACCCTTTTCCCACAAAAAGTGAGTTTTGAGCCTTTATCGAGCATAAATACCCATATATAGTAATTGCTCAAATTTTTGTTTCTTGTGTGAATAGCCCGATTGATTCTTACAAATCTTGAACTTGCCAAAGCAATACATTCCAAGTCTTTACCGACACTAATCCAAGTAAGTAAATGACAGAGGCTTTAGGACTAAACCCGTTTTCATCCAAAACCTTTGTTTTTTTCCTTAAAATTCCCCCCTAGATAAACCCTATTGAACCTTAAAAACCATTCATTTCTTAAACCCGCAAAAACATATTTTTGCAAAAACAACCACCCATCACCTCAAAAATCCACCCTTTTTACTTTTACACATTTTATTTTAAGTAAATGCGGCACTTTTGAAAAATTACAAAATAAGTGACTTAGTCGGAGTAATCTCCAAACCAGGTACGAGTATTTTCACTTAAACATTTTTGGCTGAGTGTAGAGTGATTACTTGAGGTGTGTAGAACATGTATACAACCAAAAAGAATTTATAAAGGAATGCTATACCCAAAAATAAATAATTTTCTTAAACTGCGTTATTAATAACCCATGACGAATAAAAATGTAAATAAAATAAAAACAAAATAAATTAGAACTTGGATTCCCGACACTCTAAAGATAAGTCCAAAAAATTTCTCTTCTACCCATTCCGTTTAGGTGTGTAAGCCACAATAAAGAGTTTTGCTTGAGAACAAACAAAGATTCAAGTTTGGGTGTCACACCCCAACCGATGGCGGAATCATCGGGGCATGGCACTGAGCGAAACAGATTGTGCAGAAGTTTCCATAACAATTATCATAACCATCCAATTTAAATAATACGTCCCATACCGTATCTCAAATAGTCAAATAATTATTACAGACAAACATCAAGGTAAATATTCTGTTCCGACAACTCACATTTAAATAAGACAACAATTGTTTATCTGCTTCTAGAGACCCCTGATTCGTTATCTACAAACAACTATTTGTTGGGCTCTAAAGCTTTATTCTAGCTTCAAATTCCAACCACATGTGCATCCTAAGCACCTGTCACATACGTTAAAATAAAGTCAATACATAAAATGTAAAGGTGAGCATACAAGTTTGATAATAGCATATAGAGTTCGAATTCGTTTACGCATAACCAGCACGTACACATAGTGAAATGAAGCACGTTAGTTATCGACATAGATCCATCGATACCAATGACTGCGGGTTGACTGCCTGAGGCAGTTCGCAATACATGATTACCACTGTAATCCATGCAAGTAAAAGATCCTTAACAACTCCCGTGTGAACGGGTGCTGAGTCCAAACTATAGTACTATCGTTGCTAAGGCAGGTAGACAGCATTCAATGTATAAACATAACAAACAAGCATTCATGAGCCACGTATAACATGCATTAACGGTTAGCGTTCAAATAGTGTGATAATTGTAGTTTGAATATTCGTAACGTACGTAACACCCAAAAGTGCTAAAAAGTGAAAAGGGATCGGGTATACTCACAGTGATTTATGGATTGAAGGGAGCGCTTAGCGAATACGGTTAGCCTGAATAGATTCGGTAACATAACGATAAGTGAAACGTAAAACAGGAAACAAGTATTGAGGAGTTGGACAGCTGGTCGATCGGGTGGCAGTTCAATCGGACGGCTGACCGTTCGGCTGACAGTCCGTACGGTCTGCTGTTCGGTCGGTCGGTAGGCCGATCGGATGGCTGTACGAGTGGATTGTTCCTTCCTTTTAGAAGGATGTGTTTGTGTATGATGGCTTGACCTTTGAAGTTTTCGTTGTAGCATTTTGAAAACATTGAAGTACCTTTGCCTTTCAGGTCGGTCGATCGGATGGCTGTTCGATCGGCCGGCAGTCCGATCGGTTAGGCATTCAACAGAATTTCAAGGTTTAGCCTTTGAATCGGACAGGTGTTCGATCGGACAGGTGTTCGATCGGTTGGCAAGTCAACAATAGTCAACTACTTTAATGAATTGCAAGGTATTGTTCAGTGGATCAGATGGTTGATCGATCGAGCAGCATAACTGCTGTTCGATCGGACAACAGGGCGTCACCTGATCGGACGGCAGTTCGATCGGGTGGCACTTCTAGTGCATTGAACATGTTGAAAATTGATTAAGTATTGAAGCATAGTATCTCATGATCCGAAGAGTAATCCAATCGGACAGTAGTTCGATCGAACAACAGCTCGTTCAACACCATTCTTCAAAACAAGCTGATTGTGTGGGACCATGTGCTAGCCGATCGGCTGGCCAGTCGATCGGCTGACTCTCCGATCAGCTGGCTGTCCGTTCGGACTGCAGTCCGATCCGTCAGCATCTTGACTTGATCATCCTCTGCGTCTAACACTTGGTTGTTTTGTTTGTTTGTCGTGCTATTGAGGTATTTTTGACAGCGAGTAAAACCATAGATGCCTCGTTCTTACTTGGTTTCCCGGGTCGGACAGGAATCACCCAAATCCGGTCGGTGGTTTGCTCGGAACGAAGTTTAACATTTAACCCGGAGTCGGTTAACCTCGTGGATAGAATCCAGATCTGGAGCCGTATAATCACTGAAGTGATTTGTAAACTGGCTCAGGTTCCGTTTCTACTGGTTCGGGTGAAAAGAGTTGAAGAAAGTTGGGAAAATCCATCCTTCAATCCCTTTCACCATGTATATGTTCAGATCTGTAAAAGATCCTTGTTTGTTTATGTGGAAATCGGCTAGATCCAAGTCATTCTTGGTTGATTGAGGCTAAAACATGAAGTTCTTCAAGAACCCATGATGACATCATCCTAGAACACTTGATTCTTGATGATTTCACGGTTAAAAGTTTAGATTTGAAAGATAGAAAGGTGTAGGAGTGTGTATAGATCAAGAAAGTACAAGATTTAGGACGAAAACTTACCGGAATCGAGAGAAATCTGAGAAAAGGCGAGTTCTGCGTGCTGGTCGAACAGAGGTTTCCTAAAGTGGAAAGAATGACAATGACAGGGGTATTTATAGGATGACAAAAGAGGAAAGGGCTGGCCGATCGGCTGGCAGCTCGATCGGACAGCCTGTCCGATCGGACAGCAGTCCGTTCGGCTGGCTGTTCGATCGGCTGGGAGCCGGATCGATCGGTTGCACCTTTTGAGTGTTTCGCGCGACGATTTTTCGATATTTCGATTATGATTGCGCGCGGCTCGATTCGATAGGGTTTCCTAGTCAAATTACTTTCAGTCTCAACCACTTTGTATCTAGTGTAATCTCTTTCCCACTATCTATCCTGGTTCGATTTGTGATTCGAGTTCGAGTTCGAGTTCGATTGCATTAGAGTTAGATTTCGAGTTCGATTGAGTTCGCTTGATTACCACAACATAACATAAATAAACATGCACAGGTAACACGTAAGGCACACACACATATAAACAATAAGTAAAATACATAGTTCGAGTTGCGATTCGACGTCGATTCGACTAGCATAGCTTGATTGTTAGTTGATTAACTTTATCGCATTGTTACTTCCTATAGATCACAGTCGTAGGTTGGTTGAAATATGATTAACACTCATCGATTATTGCAATGAACGACACTTACTCCACATAATATAATTAAAATAAAGACATTTCTACAAGTCAAGTTGCGCGAAATCGGTCGTTGACTTTGACCTTGACTTTGACTTTGACTTTCACTTATGAAAACACGGGGTGTTACAGCCTCCCCTTGTTTAGGGAATTTCGTCCCGAAATTAAGCTGGAAGCTGTTACAACCGTCGTGAATCACGTGAGGACTTTCTCTATCTAGACTTTCTCCTGGAACAACTGTGGGTACTTAGCCTTCATGTCGCTTTCGAGATCCCAAGTGAACTCTGCGCCTCGTTTGCCTTCCCATCGGACCTTCACAATAGGAATGCGTGAGCGCCTGAGCTGCTTGGTTTGACGATCCATGATTTCGACAGGCTTTTCCACGAAGTGTAATGTTTCGTTCACTTGTAGATCGTCTAGAGAGACATGTAAATCATGGTTTGACACGTGGAAAGTCAGGTGGACATTGCTAAGTTCCTTCGGTAGTTCGAGTCTGTAGGCGACTTTTCCGATCCTTTCCAGAATCTTAAAAGGTCCAACGTATCGAGGCGCGATTTTCCCTTTCTTTCCGAATCGGACCGCACCCTTCCAAGGTGATACCTTTAGGAGTACGTAGTCACCAACGCCAAATTCACGGGGCTTGCGCTTTTTATCGGCGTAAACTTTCTGTCGATCCTGAGCTTTCACCAGGTTGTCTCTGATTTGGAAAATTTTGTCCGTCGTTTCTTGTAATAGCTCAGGACCGGTTAGTTGCGAGTGACCGATCTCGTGCCACACAATAGGTGACCGACATCTTCTTTCGTATAGTGCCTCGAAAGGTGCCATCTCGATGCTAGAATGATAGCTATTGTTATACGAGAATTCGACTAACGGCAGGTGTTTATCCCAATTACCACCGAAGTCTAGAACACACGAACGGAGCATGTCTTCAAGAGTATGGATCGTTCTTTCAGTCTGACCGTCGGTTTGTGGGTGGAAAGCAGTACTTAGATTAAGCGTTGTACCGAGTGCCGTTTGAAACGTTTCCCACAATCGCGAAGTAAACCGAGCTTCACGATCAGAGATGATGTCACGAGGCGTCCCATGATTACAAATGATCTCGTCGGTGTAGATTCGGGCTAATCGTTCTACCTTGTAGTCTTCTCGTATGGGCAGAAAGTGAGCTGATTTGGTCAATCGTTCGACTATAACCCAAATGCTGTCGTGACCTGATGACGTGGGTGGTAGCTTGGTTATAAAGTCCATGGCTATACTTTCCCACTTCCAAATGGGAATTGGTGGTTGTTCGAGTAAGCCAGAGGGTCTTTGATGTTCAGCCTTGATTCTAGCACAAGTTAGGCATTTTCCGACGTAGAGAGCGATATCCCTTTTCATGCCCGGCCACCAGTACTTATAACGAAGGTCCTGGTACATTTTGTCGGCACCGGGGTGAATAGAATACCGAGATTTATGGGCTTCGTCCATCAGAATTTGTCGCAAATTGGTTCTCTTGGGAATCCAAATTCGGTCTAAAAAGTGGAATATCCCATTTGATTTGCTCACAAGCTGGGCTCCGTCATGGTAGATTCTTTCTTTCTTCAGGGTGCGTTCGTTAAAACATGCATGTTGAGCATCGCAGATGAGAGTTTCGAGGTTGTGCTGGGCTTGAACATTACGAGTGCTAAGCAGGTAGCTCCGTCTGCTAAGTGCGTCGGCAACAACATTCGCTTTGCCTGGGTGATAACGAATCTCACAGTCGTAATCGTTGAGAAGTTCTACCCATCGGCGTTGACGCATATTAAGTTCCTTCTGATTAAAGATATGCTGTAGGCTCCTATGATCGGTGAAGATCGTACACTTGGTACCATACAAGTAGTGTCGCCAAATCTTTAATGCAAAAACAACCGCGCCTAGCTCGAGGTCGTGGGTTGTATAGTTCTTCTCGTGGATTTTGAGCTGACGAGATGCGTAAGCTATGACCTTGTCCCGTTGCATGAGAACACAACCGAGACTAAGGTTGGAAGCATCACAATAGACAATGAAATCATTGTTTCCGTCGGGAAATGTGAGAACAGGAGCATTGCAAAGCATGTGTTTAAGGGTTCGAAAGGCAGTCTCTTGTTTAGTTCCCCAAACAAAAGGCTTGTCTTTATGAGTAAGAGAGGTAAGCGGTACAGCGATCTTTGAGAATCCCTCGATAAATCGTCGATAATAGCCCGCTAGTCCGAGAAAAGAGCGGACCTCAGATGGGTTCTTAGGCGTAACCCAGCTCTTAACAACTTCAATCTTCGCAGGATCGACGTGAATGCCCTGACTATTAACAATGTGATCCATAAATTGAACTTCCTCCAACCATAATTCGCACTTGGAGAACTTGGCATAGAGTTGGTTCTCCTGGAGTAACTCGAGAACCAAACGTAGATGTTGCGCGTGTTCGGCTTTCGATTTGGAATAGATCAAGACATCGTCGATGAACACGATGACGAAACGGTCGAGATATGGTTTACACACGCGATTCATCAGATCCATGAAAACCGCTGGTGCGTTTGTTAGACCAAAAGGCATGACAAAGAATTCGTAATGGCCGTAACGAGTACGAAACACGGTTTTGGGTATATCCTCTTCTTGTATACGCAGTTGGTGATATCCTGAACGTAGATCGATCTTCGAAAAACACGTAGCGCCTTGTAGTTGATCAAACAAATCCTCGATGCGAGGTAGGGGATAGCGGTTCTTGATAGTTAACTTATTCAATACCCGATAGTCGATGCACATCCTGAACGACCCGTCCTTCTTTTTGACGAAGAGGACTGGCGCGCCCCAAGGAGAGGTGCTCGGGCGAATGAAGCCTTTCTCAAGTAATTCCTGGAGTTGGGTTGAGAGTTCATGCATTTCTGACGGTGCGAGTCGGTAAGGAGCTTTGGCAATAGGGTTGGCTCCAGGAATGAGGTCAATACGAAAATCGATGTCACGATTTGGCGGTATCCCGGGAAGATCCTCTGGAAAAACATTAGGAAATTCTCGAACCAATGGAACGTCTTTTACTTCCTTCTTCTCTTTCTTTCCCTTCTCCGCTACTACAATGTTAGCCAAGAAAGCCCTGTATTCCTTACGGAGATATTTGCTGGCTTGGATACATGACATAAGCTTGAGCCCTTTTGAAGTAGTATCGCCATAAACACACAATAAGTCACCATTCGCGAGCGAAAATCGAATCATCTTGTCGAAGCATACAACTTCAGCATGGTTTTCTCGAAGAAAGTCCATGCCTATTATGATGTCAAAGCTTCCGAGTTGCATCGGAATAAGGTCGATCGAAAAGATGTGATTGTTGAGCTCAAGAGTACAATCACGGAGAACAGAGTTGACAATGACGGTTCTTCCGGTAGCGACTTCCACATCGAATATCGAGGAGAGTTGGGAACGTTTACGACTAAGGAGTTTCTCAAATTCGAGTGACACAAAGCAATTATCGGCTCCAGTATCAAACAAACATGAAGCATAAATACCATTCACAAGGAACGTACCATTGACCGCGTTGTTGTCGGCATGGGCTTGACGCACGTTGAGGTTGAAAGTTCTGGCACGTGCGGCTTGTTGTTGCTGCTGTTGTGGTTGTTGCTGCTGCGGCTGCTGTTGCTGAGGCTCTTGTTTCACGACCCTGTTTGGGCACACGTTGGCGAAATGGTTCGGGTCGCCACACGCGAAGCAGGCTCTGGCTTTGACTGCGGGTGCCGGAGGAGCTTGTTGACCCTGTGGGGCAGTGAGTAGAGCTTGATTGGCAGGAGCTTGACGAATACGGCAATTGGCAGTAAAATGGCCGTACACATTGCAATGAGCACAAAAGCGGCATTGAATAGCAGTCGAGTGGTGGTAGGTGCAAGCAGGGCATAGCGGGTGTGGTCCAGTGTATGCATGCTTGGCAGGCGGTGCATTGGCCACAGGCGCCGCTACTTGACGTTGTTGGGCAGGTACAGCTTGAATCGGTGTAGCAGTGATCGCACAATTCTTGTTGGTGGAGCTGTTCTTTCTCTTGTTCTTCCTCTTGTTGCTTGATGAGGTAGGTTCAGCAGTTGGTGCGGTAGCGGTAGCTTGATGCAGATGCTTGGAAGTCTTATCCCATACCCCAGCCTTAACCCGTTTGTCGTTGATTTCAGCGGCCAACAGATAGGTTTCCTCGATCGTCGTAGTCTTAGCCGCTTGCACGAAATCAGCAACGCAGTCTGGCAAAGCTCGGATATACTTCCTGATGGTCATGTCGGGAGTCTTGACTTGGTCGGGACAGATAATGCTGAGCTGCTTGAAACGAGCAGTAAGACCAGCATTGTCACCATCCTTTTGCTGTATGTGCCAAAATTCATCTTCTAGCTTTTGACGTTCATGAGGAGGGCAGAATTCCTCTAGCATAACTTCCTTGAGCTCATCCCACGACAGACCATAGGCTGCATCGTTCCCTCGCTTGTTCCTCTCGGCCGTCCACCAGTCTAGTGCCCGGGACTGGAAAACGCCGGTAGCATTTAGAGTTCGAAGGTCATCAGGGCAACCACTCTGTCGAAGAGTAACCTCAATGGAATCAAACCAGTGAAATAGTGAAGTAGGACCTCCTTCGCCAGTGAATTCCTTTGGCCCACACGACTTGAATTGCTTGAAACTAAAAGGCCTTGTGGCAGCTTTAGGAGCGTCGGTTCTCGATTCCTCGGATGGTTTGCTGACATTCTCATAAACGTCACTCACAGCTTTTGCCACACTCTTGGCGATGATGGAAGCAAGGCGTTTGTCCCTCTTTTCCTGACGAGAGAGTGCATGACGGGATCCAGACGACATGGTCTGCAACAGACATCGTCACAGGACTCATCACATTGTATTCGAATCTCACCTCACACGTTTACTACCACTACTAAAGTTCAGTAACACGTACCGTGTAAACATATAGACTTATAACTACGCAAGTCACAGAACCGCTTAATCACGTAACCACATAAACACTTAGAGCACAAATCACGTAATCACATAGAGCACATAATCACACAATTTCCTAATCACGTAGAGCAATGAAACAAGGAAACACATACGCATCTAGTCACTAGAGGTAGTTGGAAAACAGAAACCTAGGTCTGGAGAAAGAAGCTAGAGAGAGAAAGTGGCAAGGTGATTCATGGTTCTTGTACAATTTCAATTCTGTCAATAGAATCACTGATTATAGTATGTTCTCGTGTGTTCGGTCACGCACGTTCATGGATTTCGCATGTCGAACGTGTCGTTACGCAATCGTTTGGAGTCAAAATAAGCGCAAAATCACAAGATGCAGTGCGAGTGTGTGTGTCGATCGAAGTAAAAACAAAATCGAGTAAATTTCTAAGGTTTAAACACATAAACAGGAAAGTACATAAATAAGCATATAAAATCGTCGAAACATCGGAGTCAGCAGTTGCGGACTCAAAATCAAAACACATGAAATTTGGGAAATAGATTGTCTGCGGCTAGTAGACTTCGACTAACCAAAGTGGTTCGACTATTCACAGGGATCCGTTGTGCACATTTAACCTTCAGGACTGTGCCTTCGCCTCGATTCTAGGGCACTTGGCACGCATCCCGTTGGTAATATCGTGACTTCAGGCCATTGGAGTCCGTCGAGACTTTGGTGAGAGTTTTGTATAGAAGCGGAACAAGTCGTCAAGGTTAGGGTTTCACCCCTGGCTTAACAACTTCGTTCCTGTTTTGATAACCTTCGCCTCGATTCTAGGGCACTTGGCACGCATCCCGTTGGTAATATCGTGACTTCAGGCCATTGGAGTCCGTCGAGACTTTGGTGAGAGTTTTGTATAGAAGCGGAACAAGTCGTCAAGGTTAGGGTTTCACCCCTGGCTTAACAACTTCGTTCCTGTTTTGATAAAATTGAGGAGATTATTCATCAAAATATGGATTTCACTCCTGATTTGGCATAATTCCCCCCGTTTGTAGTTTAAAATGCGAGCTGAGTAAGCAACTTTAGTCGAGAGTTTGCGGTTTTCACACCTATTCTCGACCTTATTGCCCACTCTTAGTTGAAAATTCGAGTGCAGTGAGAGTGTAGCATAAGCGAGAATAACGAGAAGTAAGCTCGTACTTAACCCCTACTGGTTATTCACAAGTCGGTCTTGCTGGTTCTTAACTATAGTCTAGGTATCTAAGACTTCGGCCCGGACTAGGTCGAGTCTTGCCTAATTCCCTATAGTTATGGCTCTGATACCAATCTGTCACACCCCAACCGATGGCGGAATCATCGGGGCATGGCACTGAGCGAAACAGATTGTCTAGAAGTTTCCATAACAATTATCATAACCATCCAATTTAAATAATACGTCCCATACCGTATCTCAAATAGTCAAATAATTATTACAGACAAACATCAAGGCAAATATTCTGTTCTGACAATTCAGATTTAAATAAGACAGTAATTGTTTATCTGCTTCTAGAGACCCCTGATTCGTTATCTACAGACAACTATTTGTTGGGCTCTAAAGCTTTATTCTAGCTTCAAATTCCTACCACATGTGCATCCTAAGCACCTGTCACATACGTTAAAATAAAGTCAATACATAAAATGTAAAGGTGAGCATACAAGTTTGATAATAGCATATAGAGTTCGAATTCGTTTACGCATAACCAGCACGGACACATAGTGAAATGAAGCACGTTAGTTATCGACATAGATCCATCGATACCAATGACTGCGGGTTGACTGCCCGAGGCAGTTCGCAATACATGATTACCACTGTAATCCATGCAAGTAAAAGATCCTTAACAACCCCCGTGTGAACGGGTGCTGAGTCCAAACTATAGTACTATCGTTGCTAAGGCAGGTAGACAGCATTCCATGTGTAAACATACCAAACAAGCATTCATGAGCCACGTATAACATGCATTAACGGTTAACGTTCAAATAGTTTGAGTAGTGTGATAATTGTAGTTTGAATATTCGTAACGTATGTAACACCCAAAAGTGCTAAAAAGCGAAATGGGATCGGGTATACTCACAGTGATTTATGGATTGAAGGGAGCGCTTAGCGAATACGGTTAGCCTGAATAGATTCGGTAACATAACGATAAGTGAAACGTAAAATAGGAAACAAGTATTGAGGAGTCGGACAGCTGGTCGATCGGGCGGCAGTTCGATCGGACGGCTGACCGTTTGGCTGACAGTCCGTACGGTCTGCTGTTCGGTCGGTCGGTAGGCCGATCGGATGGCTGTACGAGTGGATTGTTCCTTCCTTTGAGAAGGATGTGTTTGTGTATGATGGCTTGACTTTTGAAGTTTTCGTTGTAGCATTTTGAAAACATTGAAGTACCTTTGCCTTTCAGGTCGGTCGATCGGACGGCTGTTCGATCGGCCGGCAGTCCGATCGGTTAGGCATTCAACAGAATTTCAAGGTTTAGCCTTTGAATCGGACAGGTGTTCGATCGGACAGGTGTTCGATCGGTTGGTAAGTCAACAATAGTCAACTACTTTAATGAATTGCAAGGTATTGTTCAGTGGATCGGATGGTTGATCGATCGAGCAGCATAACTGCTGTTCGATCGGACAACAGGGCGTCACCTGATCGGACGGCAGTTAGATCGGGTGGCACTTCTAGTGCATTGAACATGTTGAAAATTGATTAAGTATTGAAGCATAGTATCTTATGATCTGAAGAGTAATCCGATCGGACAGTAGTTCGATCGAACAACAGCTCGTTCAACACCATTCTTCAAAACAAGCTGATTGTGTGAGACCATGTGCTAGCCGATCGGCTGGCCAGTCGATCGGCTGACTCTCCGATCGGCTGGCTGTCCATTCGGACAACAGTCCGATCGGTCAGCATCTTGACTTGATCAGCCTCTGCGTCTAACACTTGGTTGTTTTGTTTGTTTGTCGTGCTATTGAGGTATTTTTGACAGCGAGTAAAACCATAGATGCCTCGTTCTTACTTGGTTTCCCGGGTCGGACAGGAATCACCCAAATCCGGTCGGTGGTATGCTCGGAACGAAGTTTAACATTTAACCCGGAGTCGGTTAACCTCGTGGATAGAATCCAGATCTGGAGCCGTATAATCACTGAAGTGATTTGTAAACCGGCTCAGGTTCCGTTTCTACTGGTTCGGGTGAAAAGAGTTGAAGAAAGTTGGGAAAATCCATCCTTCAATCCCTTTCACCATGTATATGTTCAGATCTGTAAAAGATCCTTGTTTGTTTATGTGGAAATCGGCTAGATCCAAGTCATTCTTGGTGGATTGAGGCCAAAACATGAAGTTCTTCAAGAACCCATGATGACATCATCCTAGAACACTTGATTCTTGATGATTTCACGGTTAAAAGTTTAGATTTGAAAGATAGAAAGGTGTAGGAGTGTGTATAGATAAAGAAAGTACAAGATTTAGGACGAAAACTTACCGGAATCGAGAGAAATCTGAGAAAAGGCGAGTTGTGCGTGCTGGTCGAACAGAGGTTTCCAAAAGTGGAAAGAATGACAATGACAGGGGTATTTATAGGATGACAAAAGAGGAAAGGGCTGGCCGATCGGCTGGCAGCTCGATCGGACAGCCTGTCCGATCGGACAGCAGTCCGTTCGGCTGGCTGTTCGATCGGCTGGGAGCCGGATCGATCGGTTGCACCTTTTGAGTGTTTCGTGCGACGATTTTTCGATTATGATTACGCGCGACTCGATTCGATAGGGTTTCCTAGTCATATTACTTTCAGTCTCAACCACTTCGTATCTAGCGTAATCTGTTTCCCACTATCTATCCTGGTTCGATTTGTGATTCGAGTTCGATTGCATTAGAGTTAGATTTCGAGTTCGATTGACTTCGCTTGATTACCACAACATAACATAAATAAACATGCACAGGTAACACGTAAGGCACACACACGTATAAACAATAAGTAAAATACATAGTTCGAGTTGCGATTCGACGTCGATTCGACTAGCATAGCTTGATTGTTAGTTGATTAACTTTATCGCATTATTACTTCCTATAGATCACAGTCGTAGGTTGGTTGAAATATGATTAATACTCATCGATTATTGCAATGAACGACACTTACTCCACATAATATAATTAAAATAAAGACATTTCTACAAGTCAAGTTGCTCGAAATCGGTCGTTGACTTTGACCTTGACTTTGACTTTCACTTATGAAAACACGGGGTGTTACATTGGGGGTATTTGATGTGCTTAAAATACAACATATAAATTATATCAAATACGACATGAAATCAACCCTTTTTCAGTACTAATTTTGGAAAGAAGCCCATTTCTTTGTTCCTTTTTAATTAATAGGGTTAAAAGAGCTTATATGAACAAGAGAAGCAAAATAACAGCAAAAACTAACATAAAATGCAATGAAGAAGGATTGACTCAACTCGCCGAGCCCCCGTCCATATCCAAACCAAAGAAATAACAATATCAGAAGCTCTGGCACGGGGTCGTACCTAGTGGGAATTCCCTACAGTAGAAAAAGACAACAACAAAAGAGAAATCCAAAGCTCAACACGGGGTCGTGCTAAAGCAACACAGGGCGTGGTTAACTCCAAGATTTCCAGAATCTGAAGTAGTACAACTAGTACATTGGCCACGGGCCGTGCCGTTGACACACGGGGTCATGTTGGTACAAGTCTGACACTGCAGTTAACGAAGAAGAGAGAGACTGATGGCCATAGAGCCATCACGGGCCGTGGTGGACGTTCTGTTTTCAGCTATAAATAGGGATGCTTGGTTTCATTCCAATCCATCCCTTGGTAAACCACTTATCTCTCACTTGCCACCACTCCACCACCACTACAACACCATCATGCACCACCATCATCCATTTTCCATTTTTATAGTGTGTGTAGTAGTCTCGGGATCCAAGATTGATAGTAAGAGTCCTTGTCAAACAAAGGCCATGCTTGGCTAAACTCTTACATCACTTGGTGAAGACAAATATTTTATGTATTTTCTTTTATGATTTCCAAGCTTTGGCAACTTTTTAATTGGGTATGTATTAATCAGGACTTTAATAACTAGTTTTTTATATTGAAGGCAAATTTATCTAATCAGTCTTCATATGTTGTTGATTCACATATTCGTGTCTTTAAGGTCTATATAAGGCGTGTTAATTTCCTGGAAAGGGGTTAGAAGGGTGGTTGGGTAAATTTTATGTCTCGTTCAGTTTATAGATCCTGCGAGAACCTGGTTTAAGCCTAGTAACACTTCACGAGTCGGAGCGAGCATTACCCACCATGGGAGAAGTGCAAAAAGCTTGAATCCCTTATTTATAAACTACTATTAAAACTTTAAACCAACCCTGTGTGGATTGTATCCTTGCTGACTCAGACCAAAGGGTTGAGGGTGATCGCTGCCTAGAAGGGGGCCCACAACTTTTTGCATTAATAACTTACTTAATTATCTTTCAATAATCCGACTTAGTGGGACTGTATCCTTGCTGACTCAGACCACTAAGTTGAGGGTAAGGTCGCCTTCACAAGAGGAGCCTATTACTATAACTAAGATAATCTCTTAAAATGCCCAAAGTGCGGAAATCATCAAAAGGGTACATGAAAGATAAGTCGAAACCAAGTGATTCTTTCTTGTCTATCTGTTTTTACTTTTATTTTATTTTCTGTTTTTAGTTTATCTTTTTCTAGTTTTAAAAACCTTTTCTCAAAGTTTGATTCGATTAGATGTTGACGATAAGCCGGTAATAAAAGCTCTTGTGTCCTTGGACGACCTCGATATCTTGCCATCACTATACTAAGTCTGCGATGGGTGCACTTGCCCTAATGTGTGTAGAATGATAGTAGAATATCGTGTTTTATAAATTTAAAACTTGAATCGACGAGTAAAAAGAGCTAAAATGTATCTAAAAAAATATAAACACATCCGCACACGTCACAAACCGGTTTTACTGGTAATTTTACTGTCGTGCCTACGGGCTTGTGGGTTACCGGGTTTTCCCCGGAAGTGGTGGTGGACGACTCGGGTTACTCTCGGAGTACTTCGTTTGTCCAGTGGGTACCCTAAGGGTACTTGGGATTTATTTGTTGACCGTTAAAAAAAAAGATAATATATTATCGTCATATGGAATGATGGAAACCGAACATGAACTCATATGAATGAGACTATGTGGTGTGGGCTTGGATTGAGGGATTTTAAAGAGGTATTAAGTTGGAAAAGTGTTGTTATGTTTTTTTTTTGAACGACTACTTTCATTACAAACTAGCAAGAAGCTAGAAACCAAACAAAACAACAACACACAAAGCAATTACAGTTGGCATTTAACCCAATTCTACCAAGCTAAGTCTACACAACATGAACTATTTTTTATCCAATGAAAACTCCAAGCTTTGATGTCTTCAACTACCTTGTTCACGCCATTCACTTTAGACGAAAAAACCTGATTGTTCCGGGATTTCTAAATGCACCAGCCTGCAGAAAAATAACGCCATAAAGAAAGTCTATTTTTTGCTTACATAAGTTCAAAGACTTGTGCACCTCGAAAAATCCAGAATGGAGAAAGCAAAAATTGGAGCAATATTACACCAATTTGATATGCAAGCCCAAGCCCAGACCTGAGTTGCATACCCACACTCAATTAATAAATGCACAACAGTTTCCTCTCCCTCCGAGCACAAGGTGCAATTCGTAGAGCCGACATCAGCGTTCCTTTTTCTAAGTTCGAACTTGGTTGGCAGCCTATTTGTTGGCCCATGCAGTTAAGCGTAGAAGAACAGATGATAAGAAAAGCCAAAACTGGTTCTCAACAGCTGGTCATCATAAGCAGTGCTTGTACTAGATTCTCCCCTTAACAGTGGTTATCTATCTGCTGATGAACTCCAAGCACTGATCATCTGAACAACTGATAAGCTAAAGACCTGATGAAGTATAAAGACTGAAGCTTAATTACTGATGTCTCTCAAGTACTATTGAAGACCAAAACACTGCCCATTCAAGGACTGATCATCCTTTGAAGAAAGCACTGATTCTCAGCATCAGTGATTAGGCTACAACAGTGGAAAGCTGCAACAGTGTTTATGTTATCAGTGTCTGTTGTAAATCAGTGTTTATGTAATGAGTGTTTATATGTAACAGTGTTTAGAGTTTGTTAGGAGGTTAGATGCCACTTTCATGGCGACGTCAGCAAAGATGCTCAGTGGTTTCATTTGTACTATAAATAGAACAGTACCTGTACTGTTCTATTAGCTCATTCTCACCAAGTCATCTTGTATGAACAAATCATTGAGCTTAGGCTGGGGGGAGTCTAGTTGCATGCATGCATAGTTGAATTTTGTAATAGATACAATCTTTTGACTGAATGAAATCATGTTTGCTCAAAGCTATTCTTCCTTGATTGTGTGTTAAAGTTAATTTCCATTTCCGCTACACTTTAAATCTCTATTTCATCTTTCATTTCTATTTAAACAACACAATCTAAGAAACTCAGATCCTAACAATTGGTATCAGAGCATAGGACAGTCAAATTCGATCTAACAATCAATTTGACATAAAAGTTCAGCTTAAATTTATTGATACTCAAAATTGTTCGTTTCAGTTGAAAAAACAGAGTAAAAGGTAATCACGTACAAAGTTGATTATTCTGAAAACTTTTTTAAAGTCAACCAAGTTGGCATCACAATCACACGACCCTCACAACACGGGGACTCTATTCAAGCCACCTATGCTTTTCAGATCTGAGTACAACATCTGGCAACGTAGGATGGGTCATGTCCTAGCACAGCAAAACACCGACTGTTGGAAGTCAGTCATCTATGGACCACATGTTCCACAGGTGCCTAGTACTGAAGATCCCAAAGGCTTTGTGCCTAAAAGCCCTGAAAACTACTCAGAACAAGATTTTCAAAAAAATGAATTAGATGCAAAGGCTTTTAGCATAGTAGCCTCAGCTCTTCCAAATGACATTTATGCTGGACTGTTACACTGTAACAGTGCCAAAGAGCTGTGGGATGCTTTAAAAGAGCAGTTCGATGGAACATAAGAGGTGATAGAAAATAACAGGGAGGTTTTAAATCAGCAGTATGAAGCATTTTGCCATGTGAAAGGAGAATCACTAACACAACAGTTTGAACATTTCAGTTGTGTCATTAGTGAACTGAAAGTTGTTAATGTCGAATTTGCAAAATTAACTCAAAATAGTAGGTTTCTAAGGTCACTACCTGAAAAATGGGACACAATTGCTTTTGTAAACAGAAATTCTATTGGATTCAAAGAGTTAAGTCTGACTCAACTTCATGGTTGACTCCTCACTTATGAGAGAGAGTTGAACCAAAAAAATAAGTTACAAAAGTCTAGGAAGGTTGCTGATGACTACACATTTGGTAGCACATCACTTCTGGGTCAAGAGGAATCTGGTAGTAGGAAGGATCAGAGTTATGATCATTACATTGACATAACTGCTGGTGGAGCTTTTAACAACTCTGATTCTTACTCAGCTAACTATGCTTTCACAACTAGTAGTGAAAACCAGAGTTCTGACAACTTATCCTATGAACTCAATGATCTCCAGCATTTTGATCCCACTGATCTAGAGGAAATGGACATATTGCATCAATTGGCACTGCTGAGTGTAAGAACCAGCAAGTTTTATAAGAGAACAGGGAGAAATTTTCCAGGGTTACATGGGAACTTAAAAGTTGGGTTGGATAAATCAAAGTTAAAGTGCTACAAGTGTAACAGGCTAGGACACTTTTCTAGAGAATGTAGAAGCCAAAACAGTGGACCAATCATAACACATCCTAGCCCTAGACCTCAAAACACACAAAACACTGTGCACTATTACCAAAATACCCCTGCTACTCATGTAAACACTGCTCATTATGCACACCTTGTAACACCTGTTCCAGTGCAATATGTTCAAACCACTGTCCCACAAATTCAGTATGTCCAAGCCCCAGTCTCTTAGGTCCAAGTGCAACAACCTGCACCACAACATGCTGCACAAACATCTGCCCCAGCAGAGGCCAGTCAGCAAAGGTTCTTTACCCAAGGCTTTGTTGATTGGAGTAGCATGTCTGATGAATTAACTAATGAAAATTTTGCTCTATTTTCTAAGGATGATGCTCTTGTTGATGAATTTTGTTTTGTAGCATTAGAGTTAATTCCAGAAGGGTTGGAAATTGAAGAAGGAGAATCCAGTGCTAAAACAGTGGATGAGATAGCTGAAGCAGTGGTTACTGTTGTTGTTGGTGAACAACTGTTGGAGAAGGAAACCAAACCACTGTTAGAACCTCTTGCTGACCCATGGTGTAAGGAAGAAGAGAAGGAGAAGGAGAACAACAATGCTTGTGAGAATGTTTGTGATTGTGCCATGATGGCTGCAGCTAAGGTATCACCTTAGGTCTTGAAAAACCTATGTTCAGACAAATGCAACATAGCATTTACTAATGTTAAAGAGGTGAATGAAAACATTAGAGACAAGATTCTAAAAGATGAAATACAATTTGAAAAGTCTGTTAAAGAACTGAAAAACAAATTGTTTGAAAAAGAAAGTGAAATCTGCAGTCTTAAACATGAACACAACATAACCAAGGATCAACTTCAAGCCATGATAGAGAAATATAATGCTTGCAAAAAGGAGTTGGAATCCACCCAAATCACTTGTGAAAAATGGGTGGAATCCTACAAAAGTTATGAGGTGATGCTAGAGAAACAGATCAAAAGCAATGTAAAATTTAGCATAGGTTTCAGGAAAAATGACCAAGTTGAAAACACTGCTGTAAATGAGTCTGGGTTGGTTGAAATTATGCCAACAAACAAGGATGGTCAAGAAATCAAAAAAACTGACAAAAATGGTAACAAAATCATTTTATAAAAACCAAAGGGGTCATTAACCTTTGAGGAGATTGAAAAATATCAATTCAAACCCACCTGGTCAGATGAGTGTGACATCCTTGAGAATTTCAAACCAATGGATTTTTCCACAGTTGAGGGTGTGAAAGCACCTAAGGCCAAAGTGATTCCTCTTAAAGACATCCCAACAGTGGTTCAAAACTCTGTTGCAAAGAAAGTTGAAAAGAGGAAGAAGAAAGAAAAAGTTAAAAATCTGTTTTGTGATTTCTGTGAAAAGAAAAACCATTCCACAAAGGACTGTTTTCATCTTAAAGCATAAGATATTAACAAAACAAGCATAATTGAGCCTACAAACAGTTGCACCATTTGTGGAAAAACCAACCAACCATCTCACTCATGAGTGTGTGGACCTCAAAACTTTTGAGGTTAAAAGAAAAGAGTACACTTCAAAAAACCCATGAGTTCATCAAAACAACCTATCATGAAACAACAACCATTTGTGTCTGTCTAAACAGCTATTACAACACAACTGAACAAAAACTCTGCTCCAAGAGATATTCAAGTGACAAATGCACCACCTGCTAACCAATTCCAAAGAGGAAAAGGTCAACCACCATACCAAAGGGTCCCACATGTTTATGAGGCCTACAAAAGGCCTTCTAAACCAAAAGTGAACAGGCATCCTTATGGGTTCCAACATCTGACATGAAATGGTCCACAACAGTGGTTAGAGAAACAATGTTCAAAAACTGTCCAAACCCCTGAGCTAACCACTGTCAATGTTCCTAGACTTGTCACTGACACTGTTGTAACCCCATCCAAAGCCTTATTGGCTTTGGAGACCCTCCTAAACTAATTATTTACTTGATATGCAGGGTGCTTCTGCATGCTTAGATAGTCTTTGGTATGTAGATAGTGGAGGCTGCAGGCACATGACTGGATGTAGAGCCCTACTCAAAGAATTCAAAACTCATAGAGGGGGTGATATATCTTTTGGTAACAATTCTAAAGGCAAGGTTTTGGGGTCTGGAATAGTTCAGTCTGGAAAGTCAAGTTTGAAAATGTTTATTGACAATCTCAAATTCAACCTCCTTAGTGTCTCACAAATGAGTGACAAAGGCTATGGGTCATTCTTTACTAAGGAGAGTTGCAAGATTGTTGGACCAGAAATGGTCAAAAAGATTGAAGAAATAATAGCCAATGGAAAAACCCAAATTGTTGCTCAAAGAAGTGACAATGTTTATGTAGTTGATTTTTCAAAAGAGAGCCATATAACTGATGCCTGTCTGTTCTCAACTGCCTCTAATAAAGAGAAAGAATTATGGCACAGAAGATTGGGGCACACAAATCTCAAGACAATCACTGCTTTGTCAAAACAAGGCCTTGTAAGAGGTCTTCCACAAAAATTGTTCACATGTCCTGAACATTGTGTTTCCTGTTTCAAAGGCAAACAACATAAAAGCTCATTTAAGTCCATTGAAGAGTCCAAAACAACCAAGTGTTTGCAAATGCTGCACATGGATTTGTTTGGCCCAGTAAAAATCATGAGCTTGAAAAAGAAAAGATACTGTTTAGTAATTGTAGATGATTTTTCTAGGTTTACATGGACTTACTTCTTACATTCTAAAGATGAGACAACAGGCATTTTGCAAGACTTTGTCAAATAGGTTGAAAAGCAATTTGATCTGCCAGTAAAAGTCTTTAGAAATGACAATGGCCCAGAGTTTAGGAATAGGGAGTTGGATGAGTTTTGTGTGTCAAAAGGGATTGTAAGGCAGTACAACATCCCAAGAACACCAGAGCAAAATGGGGTGGTTGAAAGGAAAAACAGAACATTAATTGAAGCTGGCAGATCAATGCTTGCTGTTGGATCGATGTGTGACCCCTAACGAGTCAATCAGAAGAGTATATGATCTATTTCAAAGGCGGAATCAGAGAAATAGACGTGAAACAGCTTGATTCTCCTTAATTATCTTCTTATTATTGATTACAAAGCTTTTACAGATCGTTTGACAAATCGGCAGCACCTCGGCTCTGAATCGGAAAAATTACAAATGAACTAGCAACACACCTATATATAGTTATGGTGATTTCGCATGAAAGTGGCACTGTCCATTTCAAGCGAAATTACAATGTTTAATTTCGTGTGAAATAACCAGTTGCTATTTCAAGCGAAATTACACACTTACACACAAAACCTAGTTCCTAACCTGCTGTGTGCTGGCTAATCCTATCTAGACATAAGACTCTACAAAGACGAAGTTAACAGACATTTGTGCACCAATAGACTCCCCCTTGGATGTTGACGAAGTCTTTAGTATCAAATCTTCAGTCTTTAGTCTTTGTCTATTTTCTTCTCTGTCCAATTTGTCTAACATTGTAAGCATCCTTCAACTTCTGTCTTCAAACTCCCCTTTGAATGTTGATCCAGAATGTAGACTCCCCCTTTCAATATGTTGGAGATCGAATTCTGGTTCAAACTTTACACTTTCTTTGCCATGGGGATCTTGTTACCTGCTTCTCAAGAATATAACATTACAATCTATTGACTTTTAACATTTATTCTTGCCTTTATCAGTTTTAATAATTCACTTAAGTATTCAGGTCCAAGTTAATGACCCTGAGTAATCAATTTATCTACCAAGTCCAACTTAATGACCTTGGTTGATTCGAGATAACACACAACTGACTTTTGTTCAACATTTTTTAAAACATTTTCTGAAAATTACAAGTTTCAACTTAATGAACTAGTTTTGACTTTTTAATTTCACAGATTTAACAAAATAAGCTCACAACTCATCTTCCAGCTCAAAAACTTCCTGCATCTGCTTCAAATTTCGAATTTGAAGATCAGCTTTCCACTTTGGTTTGTCGGAAAATAAAGCAGAAATGTAAAATCTTTTTGGATTTTGAATAAAGTTTCTAAACTAGAATGCTAAACAGAAATAAAATGCAGTAAAAGTAAACTATTTACAAACATATTTTTGGTGAGCGTGTTAGGGAATCATATCAGCTGTTCGACAAGTCACAAGTACCGTTAAGCTTTAATTTCATACTCAGAATTAAACAATTCACTTAGATTGTCGATATACTGATCCACTTAAATTCTCACACAAATTTCAATCTGTCCAGGATACGAATTAGGTGTATTAAGAACTTAAACTCATTCATGTGTCCCACCTCTTGAATATACTCCCGTATCCAGAACCTAATATTCAGTCTTACAGGTGAGTATACCACAGATGATATCTGTAAGGGGTTAAATGCGAGGGCCATGAGAGCTCAGGCTATTGCTTCCGCAAAATCAGAGAGATGACGGTTTCGACTTTAGGTGTGTCCCCTTTAGAGGATCTTTTTTTTACAACAGCACATGATTAGCATTTTTCAATGTTTCATCATTTTTATGCTGAGGGAGATGCTAATATTTCAAACAAGCGTAAAGTATTATACGGGGACTAGGCCATTGCTTCCACAATATCAGAAGTCCCGGAATAATACCCCAGATATCTCTGAGTATAAAGACCTAGTATTTCAGAAAGAGGGATCTTTCAAACAAGATTTCAGGGGTTACCTATATATCCAAGTAGTGTTCCCCACGAAATAAGTAAGTAAAGATTTAGGTTTATATCCCGAACAAACCTACTAAATGTGTAAAAACCTATCGGCATATCATCATCGAGACTGCTTAAGACTTTTAAACTTTACATCTCTTTAGCATACCTTAACTGTCAAGCCAATGTACTATCATTTTCCCTTTTTACACAAGCTCTTTTTCAAATTTCAATTGTTTTTGTATTTTGAAAATATCTCATGTTTTTGGATTTTTGAAATTTTTTTACTGTTTTTGTATTTTCTGAATATATTACCCTATACTCCCCCTAAATACCAAAACAAGTAAAACATCGACAAACCATTGAAGATTGCTTCTCGACATCATCTATAGTGGTACCTTCATCAACGCCAAGAATCTCCTCCGACATCGATAAAAGCTTCATACCGTTCAATTTTAACAGATATAGAAAACGAGTTTTATCAAACGCTTTGGTATGGAAATCAGCTTTTTGTTCATCAGTGTGGATTTTCTCAACTCGTATCAACTTCTTCTCGAAACAGTCTCGGATGAAGTGATGTCGAATTTCAATGTGTTTTGTTTTAGCGTGATGAACAGGATTTTTAGTAATGTTTATCGCTGCCTCATTATCAACAAAGATAGGGGTGTTAAGAAATTGCAAACCGTAGTCGCGCATCTGTTGCTGGATCCACAAGATCTGAGAGCAGCAGCTGCTAGCAGATACATATTCAGCTTCACATGTGGATAAAGCTATAGAGGTCTGCTTCTTGCATTGCCAGGTAACCAATCGTGGTCCAAAAAACTGGCACCCACTGTTGTTGATTTAGCGTTAACTTTGCAAAATCCGAAATCGGAATCGAAATCGGAATACCCTTCGAGCGTGAATTCGCCATCTTTTGGATACCACAACCCCAATGATGGAGTTCCTTTCAGGTAGCGTAATATCCTTTTGACAATTACCATATGCGAAGCTCTCGGGTTAGATTGAAATCTTGCTACAAGGCAGGTTGGATACATAATATCAGGTCTTGAAGCTGTCAAGTACATCAATGATCCAATCATGGAACGATACAACGTTTCATCTACCTTCTCTCCGGTGAGATCAGGGTTTATCCCATGGTTCGTCACTAATGGGGTGGAAGCTGGAGTAGAGCCTGACATCCCAAATTTCTCTAAGATATCATGAATATACTTCGTCTGATGTATGAAAATTCCCTTAGGCAGTTGATCAACCTGTAGTCCCAAGAAGAATTTCATCTCACCCATCGATGACATTTCAAATTTTTGCTTCATAACTCTTTCAAAATCTTTGCACATATTTTCATTTGTAGACCCAAATATGATGTCGTCCACGTATATTTGAACTATCAGAAGATGTCCGTCGACTTCTTTGGTGAAGAGAGTGGCATCCACTTTACCACGGTCCACGGATGAAGCTGTTGGCTACCAGGTGTTGAGACAATGTCTCGTACCAGGCTCTCGAGACCTGGTGTAAACCATACAACGCTTATCCAGTAAATAGACCTTGTCTTTGTGGATTGGATTGGTGAAGCCCGGTGGCTGTCCGACATATACCTCCTCTTTTACCTTCCCATAGAGAAACGCCGATTTAACATCTAGCTGATAAACTTTAAAATTTTTCCAAGATGCAAATGCTAGGAAAATTCTGATCGCTTCAAGTCTAGCAACCGGAGCATACACTTCAGTGAAATCTATAGCCTCATACGGACTGAAACCATGGACTACGAGTCGAGCTTTGTTACGAATAATAACCCCTCGATCATCTCTCTTACATTTGAACACCCACTTGGTGTTTATCTTCCTGTGACCATCAGGCAAGTCTACCAATTTCCACACTCCCAACTTCTCAAACTGACTCAACTCCTCTTGCATCGCGTTGACCCATGAATCTTCAGTTAGCGCTTCCTTGTATGTTCGCAGTTCAATCTGCGAAATAAAACAACTAAGTGAAAACTCAGTTTGCAACGAAGCAATTTTAGAATAAAAACATGTAAGGCCTTGGTCAATTTGACGTCTTGTGCGAACGCCTGATTGTAATTCTCCAATAATCAGCTCTTCTGGATGGTATGAAAGAGTTCTCGGCATCACCTCGCCTGGAACATCTACCTCGCCTTCCAAATTTGTAACATTCTGATTTGCGCCTTGTTCACTGACTGGAATTGTTTGACTTGAAATCTGGATCTGCTCCCCCTCAGAATCTGAATCACCACGATCGAATATAGGTCTATCATCAGATTCTTGATTATCATTGACTGCCATCTGATTGTCAAGATTTTGCTGAATATCATCATGTTCTCCAGCATTACTTGGACCAGCTTCATCGTCATTGGAAGCTCGATTTTGACGTCTAGAATACTCAGCTGGGAATCTTTCTTGTGGTTCTTCATACTCTCTCAGAATATCCAACTCGTCAAAGAAATCTGATTCTTCTTCTACGTCAAACGAATCCCACAAAGTATCATAATTAAAACGCCATGAGTCGCCTGGATTCTACGGTGGCATGGTATACCTTTAACACTCAACATTGTGTGCTTCGATTATCCGCTTCAAGCTTGGAACAAATACTCGTTTCAATGGACTTGCGTAACCAACGAAAATTCCCTCAATGCTCTTTGCACCAAATTTACCATAAGGTTCTAGAACTGTACAGGGAGACCCAAACGGTTCCAGATACTTCAGGTTAGGTTTGCGGTTATTGATCAGCTCGAAACATGTCTTGTTGAATTTCTTCACTGTTAGAACCCGGTTGAGTGTATAGCAAGCGGCTGATACTGCTTCTGCCCAAAAGTTGACAGGTAATTTGGAATCAGCAAGCATCGTCCTAGCCGTTTCAATTAGCGTCCTGTTCTTTCTTTTAGCTACTCCATTCTGCAGCGGAGTGTAAGGAGCACTAAATTCTTGCAATATACCTCTCTCATCACAATACTCTTCCATCTTGTTGTTCTTTAACTCTGTACCGTTGTCACTCCTGATTCTTCTGATTCGAGTTTGGTACAAGTTGTAACACCTGTGCCTCCACGGCCATCAAACAAATACCGAACCAATGAAATATTATATTTCATACTTGGGATTTGTAAAAATATGTGTATCATTTGCACATATCAATTCTTGTTCAATTTCAAACTCTAAATCACTTTCTGGAAGGTTATACGCGCACCGATGCGTAAATATAACCAGTTTAATGCAACAAACACTCCGGAATAGTGACATAGGCTTAACATACCTTAATTAACCTTTACATAACTTAGAAATAAGTTTTGAAGGCTTTGGTATGGCAAAATCAAGTTAAATCGCTTACAGGGACTAAAGTTGACAAACTGCGAAAGTATGCCAATTTGAACTGTAACAGACATTCCGGAGCATGACCATAAGTTAAACATACCATAAATACCCTTCACATAGCTTAGAAATAGGCTTTGAGGTGTTCGGTATGCTAAAATAAACTTTTGTGTCATTCAGGGACTAAAAGTGTCAAAAAGTGCACAAGTTTGCATTTTCGCGCATAACTTACGTTCTGAATACATCCGGACATCCAAAAATTTATGTAAGCATGACTACATTATATTTTAATGTTCGCCATAAGAAAAATCCATTCTTCGCGTCATTTGGATCGTTTTTCGCGCTTGTGCGCATTCCGTCGTAATTAAGCGAACATCGCGTTCGTACGACCAAACGAACCATCATCAGACATATTTTTGAACATGTTTCAAGTCCAAAATGTTTAGGCAACATTTTAGGGCCTTAAAGTTGGCTTTACGGGCCTTAGAAGTGTCGAAAATGGCTTAAAACATCAACAGGGACTGAAACTGTATTTCTGCAAACTTGTTTCTGATCTGCAACTCCCAGGCGGCCCGCCTGAGAGTCTGCATATGCTGAAGCGGGCCGCGTCCAACTTCTGGACCAGATTAAGTGCATTTAACATCAGTTTGCTGCTGTTTGATCCACCACCACATGTTCTAAATTGCTTAGTCAGATGATAAGCATCAATTTTAGCCACCATGAGTTTCCGACAAGTGTACGCCTTGGATCATGGCACGTTTTCCTTGAAACGATCCTAACGGTTACCCGAAAACTATAAATACCCCATCACCCCAACCTCATTTCTTACAAGAATTCTGATTTGAGAGCTCTAAGTTGAAACCATTGTTTCATACCTGAGTTCTTGGATCGGGATTAGCATTCGGGGACCCTTCGTAAGTATTCTTTCGTTCTTTTATTGCTTTTCGAGTCTTTCGAGTCTGAAAGTCAAACTTTGTTTGACTTTCTACATTGACCAGTTATGGTCAATGCGAAGTTCGTTGGAACTTCGCAACGTGAGTGTAATCACGTTGGTTATAGTCCCTTGGGACTATGCCTACTGATTACCATGTTGTCTAGGGTCGTAGGGTAAGCGATCTAATAAATCGCTTATACCTTCGAACCCGACCCAGTTTGGTCGATCATTAGGATCCGACCAAACACATTAGGTGACCATAGTAGGTAGGGAATAACCTTCCGAGGTTATACCCTATGGTCACATCGTTTGAGTAGTTGTATGATAGGTAGTTTATATGCCTTAGGTAAATTACCAGAATACCCTTTTCATGTATAATTGGTAATTAAGCATATGTAACCTAAACTTTCGTCACATAACTGATTATGTAACATGTTTAGGCATATAACACTTGTCATAGGACTAGTTAGGCGGTCCGAACGCGTTTCACGCGAACGACGCGTTAAAGTAGCATAAGCTACCTAAACGGGTCGTAATGGGTCGTAAACACTTAGGTTAAGTTTCATTTAGTATGTAGGCTTTGTTAAACCATGTTACATGAGTTCCTACACTCATTTGGTTTACAAACCCTAATGCTACCCGATCTTCCGATTTAGGTCCGGTTTATTAACATAGTTACCTATATTAGGTGCCGTTTGATATCCGCGATCTCTAGCATTGTTTGGTTGTTACTCAAGGACTTCTGAGCAATCTCAAGTGAGTACATAGACCCCTCTTTTACTGTTTTCCAAACATTTTGGGGTGGAACACACGTGCCTACTTGTTACTTTCATGCTTTCATGTTTTCACATCATATACATGCTATGTTCAATAGTACACTTATAGTACATTGTTTTACATGACTTCATTGTTTTTATGCTATGTATGTCCATTGCGTGCATACTTAGTACATCGTTTTACATTTACATTTTATGCTATGTATGTATGTCCATTGCGTGCATACTTAGTACATCGTTTTCATCACATGCTTACATTTGTTATGACATTTGGGTTGTTTACAATGGAACAATACATTCATTAACATTAGCTACGCCGTTCGTTAGTAGGTAGTGGTACCATAGGAATTGACAACTCCCGTTCCGGACGTCCCAGGGAAAGGGGATGAAAGGAATGACCGAATTCGATATACAGGAAGCACAGATAATCCTTTAAGTCGTTTAAGGGTTTATCGCCACAGTCTCAAGGCTTGGATGTATGCATTTTAACAATACCGCATAGATGTTCATATCAGTATAGTATGCATTTACACAAAACATAGCTTTGATTTAAACCGAGTTTTACTTCAATACTATGTTCTTGTGCATTTCACCTATGGTTTAGTTGATGCGTTTTCACTAGCCATACATATCATTTTGGTTACACATTACATGGTTTACTTTTGACACATAAACACTTTTGACATTGGTTATACATTACATGATTTACATTAGACATGAACATTTTACATTGTTGGTTTGGTTTGAGTAAGTGATTAAGTAACGAGGTGTGTGTAATATGATACAACCATGGTGGATACGCCGCTGGTACTTCCTATATATAAGTGTTTGTATGGTATTACACATCGTAGCGTTATTTGAATCATTTCAGTTTATGACATATAACATTTTATACAAATAACATACTTTTCACAATACATTGTTTTGCAAACAACATAAATTATACAAACTCATTTTACATGGTTATTCATTTAACCATGCATTATTCTCTTATTTATACGTATCATCTGAACTTATTGTTTTTCAAATGATTTACAAAGACAAAGCAAATTACAAGGTTCATGACTAAACATTTTCTCAAACATAAGTCATGAAACCTATTTTCACAAAACCTATGTATCTCACAGGCATTTTTATGCTGACGTACCTATTTTCACATGTGTTTTTCAGGAGCTGTTGCATAAGATGATCAAGGTACACATAGGCAGACTTGGGCTTTAGTGACCATAAAAGATGCAAGACTAGTTAATTATGTTGTATTTCCTTGTTTGTTAAGACATTGTAACACTTTTAATCAATAAAACGAAACTTCAATTGCCATGGATTTGAAACAATTAATTCTGTTACAACACTCCCCGATGTTTCCGCCACGTTTTGTATGTTCTACGTGGTCGGGGTGTGACAGAAAAGATGGTATCAGAGCCAATGGTTATAGGGAATTAGGTTATTAGTAATGCTTTGACCTAGTCTATAACCTTCTTAGGACCCTAACGCGAGTTTACTTGCGTTTAGTCATAAAACAATACCGTCACCTATCCTTAGGCGACGACCTCAACAAGAACATAAATTTCCAAACCGCTTTGAAAACTAATCATCTGTTCTAGGATGATTGATTACTAGGTTTTGAACCCTCTATTGTAAGGTTTTGAACCCTCTGTTATAAGGTTTTGAACCCCTTTGAATTTTTCAAAATCTCGTCAAGGTTTTGGGTTTTAAATAATGTGAACACGTGCAAACTGGAAGGGTGAATGCCTGTATTCTGGGTTTTCTGTCTAGGCAAGCACTTCGTATACATCTCATCAGACGCGAGACCAGTTGTGCTTACCTGGGAATTCTTGGGATGAGTGTTCACTTATAGGCGAGCATGTCTTCGCGATACATTATTTTTGACCCATTTACTTTGATTCGTCACCATCTCATTTGTTTGCCTTAGGTAACAAACAAATGATCACAATTTTCATTCGTTACCATTCTGTATTGATTATCCAATAACCTTTCACTCGTTTCTTCCTATGTCTTTCATTTTCTTCTAGAATGTCTATTCCTCTCAGCACTGGTCAAATGCCTGAGCGAACAGCCAAATTTGTCCAGCAAATTGGCGAAGTGATTCAGAGGACTGTGGATTTAGGCATTGCCATGGCTCGTCTCAACAATGAAGCCTCTCGTCTCGACAATGAAGCCACTCAAGAGCCACTGAAGGAAGCAGAAGTCAAGACTGCACCAAAGTCAAGGAAGCGTAAGGCTTCAAGGAAACCCGCAGCGGTTACACCTAATCAATCGGGACCTAGCCAAGTGGCAAGGCCACCAGTTAGGAAGCCGTACTTAGGAACTGCTCCTAGGTGCAAGCGATGTAACGGTCATCATTCAAACCTCATACCCTGCTCCAAATGCACCTACTGTGGACGGTTGGGACATTTGATTAACACATGCCGCTTTGCTATCCAGAACAAAGCTGTTGCAAATCTTGCTGCTACCCAACTCCAAGTCAACCCTACTCAAGCTCGTTTTCCGCGTGGTACTTGCTACAACTGTGGCGATACGAGCCATTTCAGGAACAACTGCCCGAAGATAGTCAGTGCAAATCCAACCCTTGGATGAGCATTCGGCTGAACACAGGATGTTGCTGTCTTATGCCTTGTTTCTTTTGTTTTCGTGTATTGTGAAACAATATGTCTTGTTCATAAATAAAAGTTGTTGATCACAATTCTGATATACAAGTATAATAACAAGTGTTTATGGCATTTCCCTATAATACCTGCATTAAGGAACTATGTTCCTTACAAACTACTCTTGTGATTCTCTCTTTCAAATGATCGCTCATGATTTCCCCCAAAAATTTTAAGTACTCGTTTCATTCTAAGAAACGAAGTACATGAAATAAAGTGAAATTATGAGTAATCGTGCTTTTTGCACATCTGTACCTTTGAATCCTTGGTTGGATAACTAAGGATATTTTCAAATCTCATACCCATTACGTTTTTTTTTTCAACATACACAGTACAAGTATTTCAACACAATTTTCATGATCTCAAAACATTTCATATAGTTTGAAAACAATTTTTCTTGATGCATTGTCTATGTTATTTCAAAAACATTGGCCATGTTATCAAAACCAACCTTCCTAATTTCAAAATATTGCATATAGTCTGAAGACAATATTAACACAATACATTTTCTTATCAAGTGCATGATTTCGAAAAGCATCATTCATGTCTTTCAAAAACCTTATACATAATTTCAAAATTCATCTCGCATGATTTTAAAACATTTTTTTTTTGTAAATATATCTATCTAATACACCTACTTTATGATTTCAAAAGTATTATATATAAGGTTTCAAAAACATTAAACACATTTTTTTTAAAAGAACCCCATGCACAGTTTTCAAAAATATTTTCCTCATACATTGACTTAACTTTCAAATTTCGCTTCATATGTCGCCTTGGCATATCTGGCATCTCAACTTCGTTAAGCATTTTTACTTCATGTTTTGACACAAGCACGTCCAGTGCAAGGTTTCAAAACATCTTCAACTTCTAAAATCCATATGGGATCTTTTTATCTTCATATTTAGACCCTTGTGGATGATCATCATTCAAATCAGAGTCCTTAATTGGATTCTTTATGTACCTTAATTCGAACATTTCGGGTTCTAATAATTGAAATCGAATTTTCTTTTTGAATCTTTCTATCTTCATAGTTAGATTCTTGATAATGTTTAAAGTGCCAAATGAAATCCACGAGATGGATTCCTATTGTACTTTAAATACATGTGCTCTGTTAGCAGAACAAATTTCTAGTTAAACAATTTTGTGGTTATGTGACTATGTGGTTATTCATCTTATGTTTTCTTTTATGCAATTTTTGTGTTTTTAATACTCTGGATATTCGTTATCCAAATCCTCGCAGGATCTTTCATATCTTCATATGAGGGATTCGTAGCAGGATATTCAAAAGGGTACTACCTTCAATCCTCAATGGGCTTCTATGTAATAGTTAAGACCCTTGGATTATATAAGTACCGCTCCATGTTTCATAAGAGACCCTTTAGTGGTCTAATAAAAAAGATTGATTCACAATTTGGTTAAAGAACGACATCTAGTGATGTAGCTGGACAGACTCCTTGATAGTCTATTTAGATCAATTATTGATTTAATTAAAAGGACTCTATGGCGGTCTAGTCACACTCATCACAGGATTGTTCATTTGGTTTTCCCCTGCACATTATAAAATGGACTGAGTGAACTATGCAAGGAATTGTCTAATTATGGACGCGTACATAATTATGAAATTTAGTGCACAGAAACCCAGTGAGATTTATTATGTGTAAGAGCCGATAGTGACAACAATAACGAAATGAGAACGATGTAATAGAGGTACGGTGGACGCACCAATGACGCTTCGTATACTTGTATATAAGTATCCCTCTTACATTGCAATCATGATGTTATTAAAGGTTACTAGAAGTTCAGAACCCTAATCAATATTGTTCGATCTTTTCAACTTCATGTTTTCAAGCTCTCACAAGTTTCCTCTAAATAAATTTCGGGACGAAATTTCCTAAAGTAGGGGAGACTGTAACACCTGTGCCTCCACGGCCATCAAAAAAATACCGAACCAATGAAATATTATATTTCATACTTGGGATTTGTAAAAATATGTGTATCATTTGCACATATCAATTCTTGTTCAATTTCAAACTCTAAATCGCTTTCTGGAAGGTTATACGCGCACCGATGCGTAAATATAACCAGTTTAATGCAACAAACACTCCGGAATAGTGACACAGGCTTAACATACCTTAATTAACCTTTACATAACTTAGAAATAAGTTTTGAAGGCTTTGGTATGGCAAAATCAAGTTAAATCGCTTACAGGGACTAAAGTTGACAAACTGCGAAAGTATGCCAATTTGAACTGTAACAGACATTCCGGAGCATGACCATAAGTTAAACATACCATAAATACCCTTCACATAGCTTAGAAATAGGCTTTGAGGTGTTCGGTATGCTAAAATAAACTTTTGTGTCATTCAGGGACTAAAAGTGTCAAAAAGTGCACAAGTTTGCATTTTCGCGCATAACTTACGTTCTGAATACATCCGGACATCCAAAAATTTATGTAAGCATGACTACATTATATTTTAATGTTCTCCATAAGAAAAATCCATTCTTCGCGTCATTTGGATCGTTTTTCGCGCTTGTGCGCATTCCGTCGTAATTAAGCGAACATCGCGTTCGTACGACCAAACGAACCATCATCAGACATATTTTTGAACATGTTTCAAGTCCACAATGTTTAGGAAACATTTTAGGGCCTTAAAGTTGGCTTTACGGGCCTTAGAAGTGTCGAAAATGGCTTAAAACATCAACAGGGACTGAAACTGTATTTCTGCAAACTTGTTTCTGATCTGCAACTCCCAGGCGGCCCGCCTGAGAGTCTGCATATGCTGAAGCGGGCCGCGTCCGACTTCTGGACCAGATTAAGTGCATTTAACATCAGTTTGCTGCTGTTTGATCCACCACCACATGTTCTAAATTGCTTAGTCAGATGATAAGCATCAATTTTAGCCACCATGAGTTTCCGACAAGTGTACGCCTTGGATCATGGCACGTTTTCCATGAAACGATCCTAACGGTTACCCGAAAACTATAAATACCCCATCACCCCAACCTCATTTCTTACAAGAATTCTGATTTGAGAGCTCTAAGTTGAAACCATTGTTTCATACCTGAGTTCTTGGATCGGGATTAGCATTCGGGGACCCTTCGTAAGTATTCTTTCGTTCTTTTATTGCTTTTCGAGTCTTTCGAGTCTGAAAGTCAAACTTTGTTTGACTTTCTACATTGACCAGTTATGGTCAATGCGAAGTTCGTTGGAACTTCGCAACGTGAGTGTAATCACGTTGGTTATAGTCCCTTGGGACTATGCCTACTGATTACCACGTTGTCTAGGGTCGTAGGGTAAGCGATCTAATAAATCGCTTATACCTTCGAACCCGACCCAGTTTGGTCGATCATTAGGATCCGACCAAACACATTAGGTGACCATAGTAGGTAGGGAATAACCTTCCGAGGTTATACCCTATGGTCACATCGTTTGAGTAGTTGTATGATAGGTAGTTTATATGCCTTAGGTAAATTACCAGAATACCCTTTTCATGTATAATTGGTAATTAAGCATATGTAACCTAAACTTTCGTCACATAACTGATTATGTAACATGTTTAGGCATATAACACTTGTCATAGGACTAGTTAGGCGGTCCGAACGCGTTTCACGCGAACGACGCGTTAAAGTAGCATAAGCTACCTAAACGGGTCGTAATGGGTCGTAAACACTTAGGTTAAGTTTCATTTAGTATGTAGGCTTTGTTAAACCATGTTACATGAGTTCCTACACTCATTTGGTTTACAAACCCTAATGCTACCCGATCTTCCGATTTAGGTCCGGTTTATTAACATAGTTACCTATATTAGGTGCCGTTTGATATCCGCGATCTCTAGCATTGTTTGGTTGTTACTCAAGGACTTCTGAGCAATCTCAAGTGAGTACATAGACCCCTCTTTTACTGTTTTCCAAACATTTTGGGGTGGAACACATGTGCCTACTTGTTACTTTCATGCTTTCATGTTTTCACATCATATACATGCTATGTTCAATAGTACACTTATAGTACATTGTTTTACATGACTTCATTGTTTTTATGCTATGTATGTCCATTGCGTGCATACTTAGTACATCGTTTTACATTTACATTTACATTTTATGCTATGTATGTATGTCCATTGCGTGCATACTTAGTACATCGTTTTCATCACATGCTTACATTTGTTATGACATTTGGGTTGTTTACAATGGAACAATACATTCATTAACATTAGCTACGCCGTTCGTTAGTAGGTAGTGGTACCATAGGAATTGACAACTCCCGTTCCGGACGTCCCAGGGAAAGGGGATGAAAGGAATGACCGAATTCGATATACAGGAAGCACAGATAATCCTTTAAGTCGTTTAAGGGTTTATCGCCACAGTCTCAAGGCTTGGATGTATGCATTTTAACAATACCGCATAGATGTTCATATCAGTATAGTATGCATTTACACAAAACATAGCTTTGATTTAAACCGAGTTTTACTTCAATACTATGTTCTTGTGCATTTCACCTATGGTTTAGTTGATGCGTTTTCACTAGCCATACATATCATTTTGGTTACACATTACATGGTTTACTTTTGACACATAAACACTTTTGACATTGGTTATACATTACATGATTTACATTAGACATGAACATTTTACATTGTTGGTTTGGTTTGAGTAAGTGATTAAGTAACGAGGTGTGTGTAATATGATACAACCATGGTGGATACGCCGCTGGTACTTCCTATATATAAGTGTTTGTATGGTATTACACATCGTAGCGTTATTTGAATCATTTCAGTTTATGACATATAACATTTTATACAAATAACATACTTTTCACAATACATTGTTTTGCAAACAACATAAATTATACAAACTCATTTTAAATGGTTATTCATTTAACCATGCATTATTCTCTTATTTATACGTATCATCTGAACTTATTGTTTTTCAAATGATTTACAAAGACACAGCAAATTACAAGGTTCATGACTAAACATTTTCTCAAACATAAGTCATGAAACCTATTTTCACAAAACCTATGTATCTCACAGGCATTTTTATGCTGACGTACCTATTTTCACATGTGTTTTTCAGGAGCTGTTGCATAAGATGATCAAGGTACACATAGGCAGACTTGGGCTTTAGTGACCATAAAAGATGCAAGACTAGTTAATTATGTTGTATTTCCTTGTTTGTTAAGACATTGTAACACTTTTAATCAATAAAACGAAACTTCAATTGCCATGGATTTGAAACAATTAATTCTGTTACAACACTCCCCGATGTTTCCGCCACGTTTTGTATGTTCTACGTGGTCGGGGTGTGACACAAGTTTTCAATTTTCCTAAACAACGTCATCAAACTTTCAAATGTTTCATCTTTTATCTTCAGAAAAGATACCCATGAAAATCTCGAGTAGTCGTCTGTTACTATTAGACAGTAAAGATCACCAGTCATGCTTTTGACATTCACTGGACCAAAAAGATCCATATGAAGTCTCTCTAACGGTCTCGAGACTGAGTTAACTTTCTTTCCAGGGTGAGATTTCTTCTTTTGCTTGCCTTTGACACAGCTAATGCACTCCCCCTCAAGATGAAAACCTTTTACAGGAACACCAATAACTAAGTCGTTATGCACCAGGTGATTCATTTTTCGCAGGTGAATATGGCCCATCTTTCGATGCCACAATTGCGATTCTTTTTCCGTTGCTCTTGACATAAAATAGTGAGCCTGACCCGTGGTAGTAGTTGCTACACTCATGTCCAACACGTACAGATCATTGACTCTGGGTGCTCTCATGATAACCCACTCTTCGGGAACAACAAATCCTGGTTTCAAGATCAAACATTCCTTATCTGTAAAGTGCGTTGTATACATACGATCACAAATCTGAGAGATACTCAGAAGATTGTTTTCAAGCTTGGCGATGTAGTTTACTCTTTCAAACGTGACGATACCATTTGATAAATTCACCGATTATTCTACCACCTTGATTGCCTGCAAAACCTACATATCCTCCATTAAACCCTCGAACATCATACAGTAGGGTCTTCTTTCCCGTCATGTGCCGAGAAGCTCCACTATCCATAATCCAACGTGACTCGGATCTTGGAAGCTCCTGCACATATCACAATCACTTAGTGAGATTTTGAAGCCACCCAAGCCTCTTTTGACTCAGGTAACTTGACATTGATGTGAGTTTTAACAATGTTAAGTGGCGGAAAATTCTTGTCATTCATCTTTAAGCTCTCCTCAGATCCAATCTCAACCTCTTTGTATAAAAAGAAATCATTTTTCAGAGATTGACCAGATGATTGATCTTTCTTTGATACATACTTCTTTTCAGAAGTAGTAGCCTCTTGTGGTTCAAGTTTCTCATAATAATCCACAGGAACATTCATCTTTACCGGAGTGGTAGAAGACGATTGTTTTTCTTTTTCAGAAACCTTTGGTTTTGTAAAACTTGACTTCTTTTCAACTGATTTTGGTTTCCATGCTTGTTGAGGCGAAGCAACACGTTTGTAAAACTTATCAGTTTTAGTTACCACATTCTTTACGGATTCAGTTTTGATTTTTGTGTTTTCATTTTTCAAAACTTTCTTCTCAACAACCATTGGTGCTTTGCCTTTTGTATCAACTTTCTTTTTCTGTTTCTCAGCAACTTCAGACTTAGGCTTTAAGTTGGTGCACTTTCGTGCAATGTGTCCAACTTTGTTGCACTTAAAGCATGTACGAGTATCAACTACCCGACTTGTACCTTCAGTCTGAGGCTGTGAGGCCTTTTCTTCAAAAAACTCTTCATTTGTTTTTGAAAAAAATCTCAGATTCCTACTCGGAATGAGAACTCGAGCTTTTTACAAACACCTTTTTCTCAACAAATTTCTTGTTTTGAAAGTTCTTCCTTTGATAATTCTTGCCACCCTTATAACCACCCGACCAATTGTTTTGATAGTTGTTAGAAAAACGCGGCGGTACAACAGGTTTCTTACAATAAGACTTATCTTTTTCAAAGTTTAATTGCCTCTTTGAACATTTCAAACCTTCGATCTCAGACACATCAATCTCAATCAGTTTAAAACATTTTTCAATTTATCCACATTCACATTCTCCAAAGGAAAATCACAATCCGAATGCAACTTATCAGATCCCGACATCTTGTACATCACAAGATTAGGTTCATCATTTAAGTTGTTTTTGGATTTTGATTTTGGAATATATTTGTCCAAAAAACATTCATCATCCTCAGTAGTGTCACTTTTAGACTTTAAAACATTTTCAACCATGCTTTTCACAACTTCAGATTGAACACTATCTTCATCAGATGATGTGTAAATGTAACATCAATCGTGTCTGGAAGTTTAACTTCACTTTCTTCTTCATCATTAACCAACCCTGATTTTTTCTTTGAAAAGTTGTTTAAGACTGGCGGTGGAACCTGATGAAACCCAACCCCAGTTCCATCCGAATAAACATATTCGCCTGCTTTGTTCTTCCCAATTGGTTTAGGAACGATATGTTGAAGAACAAAACTTGCGGAGTTGTAACTGTTCAGTTTCAACTGAATGCGTTCATTTTCAATTTTAGCTTCTTAAAACTGAAGCTTCAACTTAGCAATTTCATCCAGTTGTTGATTGATTAACTCTTCTTTTACCCTAAGAACACCTGACAGTTGACCATTTTCTTTGTATGTCTTACCATTTCTCTCATCGGAATCTTTTACCGTTCGTTTTAGCTTCTCAAAATTTTCTGAAAGTTGACGATTTTCATGAATTAGCTTTTCGTTTTCTTTCCTAATTCTTTCTACGTCACTTTTATCATTTTCGATTTTCTCAGTTAATTCCTTTACTCTATCATTTGAATCCTTCAACATCTTGTCACGGTTTAAGATCTGACTTTCAACATCTCTGACCTTTCCTGTCAGTTCTTCAACCTTTTTACCGTTAAGGTAAGCAATTGTACTACAAACCTTGCAGTCTTTCATGCAATTTTTGCAGTCGCTCTCAGTTTTAGCTTTCTTACCTGTTTCATTGGTTGCATCAATCTGACTGACCTTGGTTTTAGACTCAGTGCCGGAACCAGAAACTAACTCTAGTTCTTTTGCAGCAAACACTTTATCAGCCATCTTCTTCAAATTCTCAGCCGTGAATTCTTGTGATGTATCAATAATCCCGTCATCAATTTTCTTTGTCTGCAGCTCTTTCTCTTTTTCTTGTTCTTTTTCTTTTTCTTTTTCTTTTTCTTGTTCTTTTTCTTTTTCTTGTTCTTTTTCTTTTTCTTCAGCTTCTCCTCCTCCCCACCATTCTCTCTGTCTGGCTTCTTCTTCTTCAGCAATTTGTTTGGTGAGAGTTTCAACACTAATAGAATATTGATCAACAACAATGTTTCCTTGGGGATCAAGGTAACATTCTCTATCAGCATCCCATCTTTTCGCCTGTTTAGCTTCTTTGTATGTATAATAAATTCTGCTCATCCTGTTTTGGGCTTTCATTCTTCTGTTGACGAATTTTTCTTCTTCTGTTCTGCTATCTTTGAAAGGAACAATCGTTGTCACAAACGCATAGCCCACTGCATCCTCTTCTGGTAACATTTTGCTCCAATCATATCCCTCATCATCATGGATAACAGCAAGTGCTCTGGATTTTTCTTTGGGATTTTCTTCTATCTGCTTCATTCTGGGAGGTTCAGATTTGTTCTGAAGATAAATTGCTCTTTTGTAATAATCCTCTCTAAATGGATTTGCCGTATCATCAGCATATGCATTTCGACATTCTCTTTTAAAATGACCTTTTTGTTTACATTTAAAGCACGTGACCTTCGACTTATCAAACCCTAGCTTGGTTGAAGGTCCACCGATAGAATGTCTACCGGTAATCTCCATGAATCTTTGCGCTCGTCTGACAGCACTAGCCATACACCACCTGATATCAATCAACTCCATCTCTTCTAGGTCGATCTGATCATAATCTTCCTTGGTGTGGTTAGTATTTCCGATCTTTCCAGCTACGAGGCTTTCATAGGATTCTAAGACAGATTCTAAAAACACCATTTGCTGCTTTGCAGATTCCTCACTAAAGTTTTGTGCATTTTTGTGATCCACAGCAATGTTGCATTGAAACAGATTCTTTGGAATTGATTGACTTGAAGTAGTTGACGATGAACCACTATGAAAACCACTGTTTGAACTTTCTTGATTTGATGTGTTAGAACTTTCAGCTGAGAAAGCTGTTTTAGGAGACACATTCTTCGGGATCATACTTCCTCGATAATACAGCTCAACATTCTGCTGATATGAGGAATTATTGACTTTGTTTGATTTCTTGATCTCCAGCTCATGACTCTCCAATCTTTCAATTAACAGATCAACCGTCAGATCCTCCGACTTGATTTTATTCTTCAACATCAAAGCAAAGTATTGCCAGTCTTTATCATCCGGCAGCGAGTCAAACAGTTTGTCAACTAACTCTTCTTGAGTGTACACCATTCCATGTCTTGCAAGTTCCAACTTCAAATGCCCAAATCTTTCAATCATCTTAGATACAGATTCATTTTTCAAACATCCAAACAAATCAAATTCTTTTCTTAACAATTTCTTTTTGTTTTTAACTATCTCAGCACTACCCACACATTTTACTTTTAGTTTCTCCCATAGATCTTTTGCATTTGTGTACTCAATCAACGATATTATGTCGTCTCTCACAGACTGATGAAGCAATGCAATGCACTTTTGTTCAGCAACAAAACTTTCTATATCTTTAGTGCCTGTTATATTTTCATAATCCGATCTTCCCATATTGAAACCATTCTTCAAGCTCTTCTAACTTGGATATGCAAACGCTTTTAGCCACTCTTCAAACCTTTTAGCCCATCTATTGTATTCTTCAATCGCCATTAGTTTGGGAGGTTTATTGTATGTGCCATATGCACACTCCACACTCAAAGCATCAGAAAGAGTTTTCTTTGCACTCGGATTAGGAACATTTTCATTTGTGTTGTTTGATGTATCATCTCCGGTGTTTCCCGTGAAAGCAAACATGTCACTGAAAGGATTCATAAACTCATCCATCTTCAAATATCTGAAAAAATCAACAAACACTTAGAAAATTTTTGATTTTTAACAAAAACAATTTCAAGCGAAATTAGTTCAAACGGAATCAGCTTTTCACACGAAATAAGCCTTTCAAGCGAAATTACTTCTTCACATGGAATACCCACTCAAACGAAATCAGGGTTTTCACACGAAATAGCTTTTTCAAACGAAATCACCAAGCGAAATCTACTTTCGTGCGGAATTAGCTTAGTTTCAAACAAAATCAAGCCAATTCGGTGCGGAATAGCTAATTTCGTGTGGAACTCTCAAACGAAATCTGATTTCGTGTGAAATCAGCAGCAGTTTCAAATGAAATTAACTAGAACAAGTAATTCCGTGCGAAATCACAATGACAATTTCGAGCAAAATTAGGATGACATCAGCAAGTCGGCCACCATTTTGTCAAATTGATCCGGTTTTTGTTCGAATTTTGGTCCAATACTTTCAAGGATTCAATAAAACGGTGTTTCACGTGTAATGTATGAAAATTAAGCCATTTTAACCATAAAATCTTGTTTAATTTTGAAAAGAAGGAGTAGAAGTGATGAAAACAAGCTGAATTGGTATAAACTCTTCTTCCTGAGCTCTGATACCACTTGTTGGATCGATGTATGACCCTAACGAGTCAATCAGAAGAGTATATGATCTATTTCAAAGGCGGAATCAGAGAAATAGACGTGAAACAGTTTGATTCTCCTTAATTATCTTCTTATTATTGATTACAAAGCTTTTACATATCGTTTGACAAATCGGCAGCACCTCGGCTCTGAATCAAAAAAATTACAAATGAACTAGCAACACACCTGTATATAGTTGTGGTGATTTCGCATGAAAGTGGTACTGGCCATTTCAAGCGAAATTACAATGTTTAATTTCGTGTGAAATAGCCAGTTGTTATTTCAAGCGAAATTACACACTTACACACAAACCCTAGTTTCTAACCTGCTGTGTGCTGGCTAATCCTATCTAGACATAAGACTATATAAAGACGAAGGTAACAGACATTTATGCACCAACACTTGCAGATTCAGGTTTACCCTTTACTTTTTGGGCTGAAGCTATAAACACTGCTTGCTATGTGCAGAACCGAGTTTTGATCAACCCCAGGCATCAAAAGTCTGCCTATGAAATTCTGTACAAAATCAGACCACTGATCTCATACTTCAAAATCTTTAGCTGCCCTTGTTTTATCCTAAACCTAAAAGACTCAATTTCAAAATTTGCAGCCAAAGTAGATTGTGGTTATCACCTGGGATACTCAACCAATGCCAATGCCTACAAAGTGTTTAATACAAGGACTAGGTGTGTGAAAGAGACTTTGAATGTTAAGTTCAATGAACTTTCATCTCTGAAAATTCCAGCAAACCCTGCTGAATTATTTGATCTAGATAAATTCACTTTTGAAGATGTGTCTGTCAAGACTAACCATGCAGGTACACCACAATCTCCACCACCAGACAATGGATATGAAGTTGTGATTCCACAACAAAAATTCACATCCACCACCAGAGCAACAGATGTTCAAAACAGCTGTCAAAGCTCAACCACTGCTGCATCAACAGTTGTTGACCAAGTAGCCCTTCAACCTCTGCTACCATATCTTCAACCACTGTTGATAAAAATATGCCAACAGTGGATAAAAATCAACATTGTGCCACACCCATTCCTCCTATCCCTCCACTTCCATTTCAAACAGATGTTGGATCATCAAAGTCACCAACAGATGTTAGCTCAGATGATTCACATCTGCAACCTTCACCATTTAATGCCATTATTCCATACAAGGGAGATTTAATCTTCCAGAAGTCCCATCCACCAGATCAAATCATTGGTAACATCAATGAAGGGGTTCTCACCAGAATTCAATCCCAAAACATTTGTCTTTTTGCTGGCTTTCTATCACTCCATCAACCAGTCAAGTACCAAGAGACACTGAAAGACAACAGTTGGGTAGAAGCTATGCAAGAAGAGCTCCAACAGTTCAAAAGACAACAAGTATGGGAACTTGTACCACTGCCAGATGGTGTGAGTCCTATTGGCACAAAGTGGGTCTTCAAAAATAAAACTGACGAAAGGGGCATTGTTGTCAAGAATAAAGCTAGGCTTGTGGTTCAAGGCTTTAGACAAGAAGAGGGCATTGACTATGATGAAACTTTTGCCCCTGTAGCCAGATTGGAAGCTATCAGACTGTTCTTAGCCTTTGCTGTCAACCACAACATAAAGGTGTTTCAAATGGATATCAAGTGTGCTTTCCTCTATGGTAAAATTCAAGAAGAGGTATATGTATGTCAACCTCCTGGCTTTGAAGATCCATTTAATCCAAATCATGTCTACAAGCTAAACAAAGCTTTGTATGGCCTAAAACAAGCACCAAGGGCCTGGTATGAAACTCTTTCCACTTTTCTAATATCTATTGGTTTCATAAGAGGTAAAATTGATAAAACATTGTTTTTAAAATGGAGAGGAAAAGATCTGATGATTGTCCAAATTTATGTGGATGACATCATTTTTGGAAGCACATGTAATAAAATGTGTGAAGAGTTCAGAAAACTCATGACAGTTGAGTTTGAGATGAGTGCAATAGGTGAACTCTAATGCTTTCTTGGTCTCTAAGTTAAGAAACTGCAAAATGGTACTTTCATTCATCAAAGCAAGTGTGCAAAAGAAATGTTAACCAAATTTGAGATGAATGATTGCAAACCATGTAGTACACCTATGGCAACCACCAAGATAGTCATGTCTGATGAGAAAGATGATTTGGTTGATTAAACTCTTTATAGAGGCATGGTTGGGTCTTTATTGTACCTAACTGTATCTAGGCCAGACATCATGTTTGCAACATGTGTTTATGCAAGATCCCAATCAGCCCCTAGAATGTCTTATCTTATTGCTGTAAAAAGTATATTCAAATACATAAAAGGTGCTCCCACACTTGGTATCTGGTATCCAGCTGATGGAAATATCAAGCTTTCAGGTTTCTCAGACAGTGACTTTGCTGGATGTAACACAAAAAGGAAGTCAACCTCAGGAGGGTGTCAATTCCTAGGCAATTACTTAGTGTCTTGGCAAAGCAAAAAGCAAGCAGCTGTTTCCACATCCACTGCTGAAGCAGAATACATTGCTGCTGCAAGCTGTACAACCCAACTATTGTGGCTTCAAAATCAACTACTGGATTTTGGTATAACTGCTTTAAAGATCCAGTTTCACACTCAACCACCAAGCACATTGACATCAGACATCACTTTGTGAGGGATTGCTATGAAAAAATGTTTGATTTCTCTGCATCATGTTCTAACTAAGGATCAGTAGGCAGATGTGCTAACAAAAGCATTAGACACTTCCACCTTTGAAAGCTTGATCTCTAGGATTGGCATGCTTAACATGGAATAACAAGCAAAATATTGTTTTTCTATGAATTAAAAGCATTAAAATGTTTTAAAAAAATAAAAAATCCATCCTTAAAAATAGTTAAAAATGAAAATTTTCATTAATCCTTAAAAGTCTGTTAAAACCACTGTTTATTTCAAACATCTGATTGTTGAAAAGTATCCACTGCTGAAAGACAACCTCTGTTTCTTCATTTCCCTTGTTAACCACTGATGACCAAACATTAGTGTTTTAATCACTAATGGCTATCCACTGATAGTTAAAATCAGCCACTGTTCTCATTTTCACTGCTGTCAACCACTGATATTGTCCATCAGTGGTTCCCCAAACAACTGTCTTCCACTTTTCATCAGAGGTTGTCACGTGGACAGTTCTTAGCCGTCCGATCTTTGTAACCGCTACCACGTCAGCATTCACTTTTCCACTCTCATAAAACCCTGATTAAAACCCCAAACAGAGTTTTCACTGAAGTATCGAATTCAAAATTCCTTCAAAAGCGGTTTCCATCTTTCATTCATCTTCCTCCTCCATTCGTAAATATCTCAAAATCACCATGGCTCTCGCTCTAAAAAACCCACACAACTACTTTTGTACACTTGAGAAAACAAGTAAAAACAAAGACTTTCACTCAATCATTGATGCTCTTTCATCCTCAAAGTATAAAACTTTGTTGACCTGCAACGCACCCATCTACCCAGATGCCCTAGGTGATTTATGGAAAAATGCTAAATTGGAAGTTCAAGACAAAAATCCTTGGGCTATTACATCAAAAGTAGGTGAAATTCTGGTTTCTATCACACCACAATCCATATCAGAGGTTTTTGAGATGAACGATCTCACAGGTAAAAATTCTTTCTCAAAGGATGAGTATCAAACAGATTTGATCGAAAGAGGGTATGCAAGACAACTAACAAAAGCTACAATGCAAAAGGGAGAGTTTCCACCTCCCATGAAGTTCCTATTTCATACCCTGCACACCTGTGTTCAAATAAAACAACAGCTTTTAATGAAATTCCTTTGAAGATACAATACTTGGGGTCAGTGTTGCAAAAATCGGCCTAGGCGGCCGATTAATCGGCGCCTAGGCGGCCATTCACTGCCTAATTTTGAGCTAGTCGGTCAATTAATCAGCCATGGTCAAAGTCGGTCAAAATCGGTCCTAGGCGGTCAAAAATCGGATTAATCGGACTATATTAATCGGTCAAAATCGGTCCTAGGCGGTCAAAATTGGTCAAAATCGGTCAAAATCGAACCATACTATCTGAAACTTGAAGTATTTATGTGAATTTTGAAGTATTATTTTTATATTATTGGGTATATATACATAATTTTGAAAAAATACATATAAAAATCCCATTCCCATTAATCCCGATTAATCCCGAGGCGGTACCTCACCGCCCGAGTAGCGCCTAGCGCCTTCTACAACATTGCTTGGGGTATGCTATAATGGCAGAAACTGATTTCAATTATTCCCAAGAAGTCTTCAATGATTTAGTCAAAAATGTCAATAATATCAAAGAAAATAAGAAACCCTTCTTATTGTTTCCAAGGTTTTTGATCTTTTACTTACAACAGAAAGTACCAAAAGACAGTGCACAAGTGCTTGTCCAAGGTGCTTGTTTTCAAACAAATAGCCTTTCTGCTGAAACTTTTACAAGGTTGTCAGAGTCAAAACCTTCCAAAACAGAAACAGAGGAGTCCGAGCAAACTTTGGATGAGTCCACATCTGCTCCTCAGACTTCTGTTGTTGAGCCCACTGCTCATGGTGACCACAGCAGCACAACCACTGCTGTGCAACCCCCACCAAAAATTCCCAAAAAAGACTAAAAAGAAATCCAAAAAGCCCACCAAATCCTCTAAAAAGGACCTTCTGGAAGATGAGATCCCAGAAGTTAATCCAGTGACAACACAAATGTCACCAATAACCACTGTTGCTACTTCCTCACAACAGTTGGAAAGATCTCCACCAAAAGCGTTAACTCCTCCTGCTTCCTCACAAAAGGAACTGGTTGTAAGAACAGGGATACCTCAATATGAAGTATTACCCTCACTTGAGAGTATGCTTACAAGTCCTTCTCCCGGGGCTAATTATCTTTCCACACCTATTCCCACTTCACAAATTCCACCATCTATTATACCTGTAGGTGCATATGTCTGTCGACTTCGTCTTGTATCGAGTCTTGTATTCGTTTAGATAGACCAGGGCATGAAAAACGAGAAATGTATAGTGTGAAGTCATTTCGCACGAAATAGCAGAAGCTATTTCGTATGAAATGAGCATAGCCATTTCGCACGAAATGGTTATTGCCTATTTCGTGCGAAATACCCACTACTATAAATAGGTGATGTGCCAAGTCATTTGTAACGTTTTCTGATTCCGGTACCGAACTGCTGCCGACGTGTCATTCGGTCTGTAACAGTGTTATATCAATATACAAGACATTCCAAGAGGAAATCAAGCTGTATTCAAGTCTGTATCATTGTTTCCGCCTTTGATATGGATTAAAACTCTTCTGATAGACTCGTTTAGATCGTTTCTCGATCCTACAAGTGGTATCAGAGCTCAGGAGGAAGAGTTCTTGCTAAATCAGCTTGATTTTATCAAAATTTCTGATTTCTACACCTTCTATTTCAAAATTAACAAGATTCAACGGTCAAAATGGCTTGAATTTCACACATTATAAGCGAAACATTGTTTTAACGAATCCTTGAAAGAATTAGACTTAAAATTGAACAAAAACTTGATCAATTTTATCAAAATCTGATCGAAAAGATGACATCAGCAGCATTTCGCGCGAAATAGCGTATTTCGTTTGGATCAGATCATTCATTTTGTACGAAATACACCTTGGAACCATCATTTCACACGAAAAGAACTGTTTGGATCTCATTTCGCACGAAAAGAGCATTTCGGATCTACATTTCGCGCGAAATCACATCATTTTGTTTGAAAGTTACCCATTTCGTACGAAAAGGGTTATTTCGCATCAAGACCATTTCGCTTGAAGTTCATTTTGTACCAAGAGGACCCATTTCGCTTGAACATGTATTTCGTGTGAAAGTGTCATTCCGCTTGAAGATGCCATTTCGCACCAAAGTTAACGAAACATGGAAGAAGAGTTTTACAATGCATTTGCTACACCAGTTGCTCCAGTTACAGCTGCCGAAACTGTTTACATTGAGAATGAGACGGGAACTTACCAGAAACCGCCAAAGCTTATGTACATTGAAGATTTTAAAGGATGGCAAAATCATTTTGAAAACTGGGTGCAAGCCTATAAGTTTGACGCATGGTGTTCGCTAGATGTAGATTACGTTAAACCGAAAAATGAACGTGGGATTGAGAAAGCTTTCAGTGATTATTTAGATGGTGAAAAATTAAAATACACCAGTGAAAAAATGATGATTAGTCTTCTCCAACAATCCATAAAAGAAGATATTTTTGTGTTGCTTCAACATAATAATACTGCTAGATCAATTTGGTTGGCGTTGATTAACAAATTTAAGGGAAGTGCTGATATGATAAAGAACAAACAAGCTTTACTAAAGAAATCATTTGATATGTTTGTAGCTTTTGAAGGTGAAACAACAAAAATGACAATTGATAGATATTGTCATCTGGTTCTGGAAATGGGAAGATTGGATATAAAGAAAGACGACGATGAATGGGTTGATAAGCTAGCTGATGCGTTACCACAGAATAAATGGGGTACATATTTGTTGATTTTAAAACATATGAGAAAATCAGAAAGTATGAATTTGGCAAAGTTCATTCAGAAGATTGAAGAACATGAATTGGATATTCAGAAAACCTCTATCATGAGTAATCTAAATGCTCAACAAGATGTCAGTTTATACTACAGAGGAAACAAATTTGAGACTACTCCGAGTCCAAAGATTAAAACTGCTTTCAGTACTGATAGTTCTTCTAGAACTAATGGTAGTACTGTCACTCAGAGTGGTGGATTTTCATCATCATATTCAAGTTTCGATCCGAATTTCACAACACCAAGTCCTCAACGACAGAATTCAACAAATTTGCAATGCAATGTTACTTTGAACATTCAAAATGGTCAAAATCTTTCTCCAGAAGTGGCTAAGCAACACATGACACACTAGTTATGTTAGATTCGTATGAAAGTTTAGTTGCTGGAAGAATCAAAAATCCGATGCTCACCAAAGAGGATTATTATCAGATTGATGCTGTAGAACTTGAGTTGATGGATATCAAATGGTGTTTAGCCAGTGCTGTAAGAAGAGCAGAAAAATTCCAACAAATCACCGATAGAGATGATTTTCGTGAAATGAGTACATCTCCGATAGGGTTTGATAACTCAAAGGTTACCTGTTTTCGTCGCAAAGAAAAGGGACATTTTAAAAGAGAATGCAAAAATAAAGAAGCAACCGGAAGACAAGAAAAGAACGATTATTATCAAAAATCAATTTTTCATCAAATTGATCAACAACCGTCATCATCCCATGCCATTGAAGTTGAAAAGAAAAAAAGCTTATCTTGTCAATCAAGACGATGAAAAAGTAGCAGAGGGTTTTAGCTGGGACAAATACATTCCGGCTGATTCAGGTCTTGTTGCTCGAATCTTGGAAGAAGAAGAAATCAAATCTAAGCCAAAAAGAACGAAAATTTTCAGATCATCAGAAAGTGATGAAGATACCGATGATGAGGAAGAATACATTAATAATGCTAGAAAAAGTTTAGACTCATTCAGTTTTAATTGGTTTTTTGCAGAAATTGAAATGTTGAATGAAAAAAAGGCTGCTCGTCTGAAGACAGAATTGGAGGAAATGGAAGCAAGAAAAGTGGTTGAGAAAGAATTGGAGACAAAAAGTATTGCTGAAGAAAAGGCAAAACTGGAAGCTAAGAAAGCAGAAGTTGAAGATAATTCAACTGAAAGGTTGAAGTTGAAGGATGGGAAGCAGAAATAGAATTCGATGAAGTACCAGTGTTTGAGAAAATTGTTGAAGTGGAGAAAGTAGTTGAAAAAACTGTTGAGGTTGAGAAGATCGTCGAGGTTGAAAAAATCATCGAAGTTGAAAAAATTGTTGAAGTTACGAAACCTTGTCTACAATGTTTGGAGTCTTGCAAACATTGTGAAGAGAAAGACAAGAAGATTTGTGAATTAGAGGAGTTGAAAGAAAAATTGTTGTTTGATGTGAAATACGTAAAAGAATCGTATGATGTGCTAAACAGAACAATTGATGGTTTGAACAAGACAAATTTGGAAGTTGATGCTGCTATGACAATGATGAGTTCAACATTAATGACAAAGCAGAAGGTCATCAATGAGTATATTGAAGATTGTGCAAAGCTAAAGCAGGATTTGGAACTCGAAAAGATTGAAAGTGAAAGAATCAAACGATTATTGTTGAGTTATACAACTTGTGATTATTTGATTGACAAGGTTTATCCTACTGTTGCAGGTCTTGAAGCTTTTCAAGATAAAAAAGACAGAAGATACAGATGCTGGTAAGAAACCAAATGTCAAGTATAACAAGTGTCCGTCTCCGATCTGGAATAGTTATTCTCCCAGAAAACCAAATGAGGAACGATTAAAAAAGGCGACCAGCATAAAATTAAAGTCTGAAACCATTGATGAGTTACCAGACAACATTGATGTCACATTCACAGTGTCTGACACTGATCATGAGTCTGAGTTATTAAAGAAAGTGGTCGATCAAGTGTTGGATATGGATGAAGAGTCAAAGTCGGAGTCTAAATCTGAAAGTTCGAGTTCGTCAGACAAAAGTCCGAGTTCACCAGTCAAACGGGTTTACAATAAAGAATTCATGTTATCAAAAAATAATTTGAATGACAAACCAATCAAAGTGGCATATACTTTGAATGATTCAGACAAATTATATTCTGATAAGGAATTTCCAATAAGAAGTGTTAAAACTGAACAAATCAAACAGATTTTCAAATTGACAGAAATCAATATTTCTGAAATAAAAGATTTAAATCTTTCTGAAAAACCTAAAAAATACACTTCAAGGATTCAACAAAGAGTAAACAAGAAAATGGGTTCCGGTTCTGGTTACGGTTTTCAAAAGAAACCAAACCATAACAGTAATTTCAAAAAGAAGGGATTAGGTTTCATTTCCCCAGAAAATTATAAAAATGAGAAGAATTATAAACCAAAAACTAAATTTGTTTTAGGTACAAGTTGTGAAGAAGAGCAGAAGAAACCATTCTGGAAACAATCAAACAAAGAGTTTCTCGCTGAAAGAAAGAAGAATTTGAAGAAATCTGTACCAAGAGTTGACAAAAGAACCTGTTTCAAATGTCAAAAGGTTGGACACATTGCTTGGAATTGCCAACAATCCAACAACATAAAACAGGGAGTTTCTTTTAACTCTAAAGTAAAAGAAAAACGTGTTGATAAAAAGAAACAAACATTTGAGAAGTTTAAAAGGTTTGAAAATTCGACTGTTGAAGAAAGTGAAAATGTAAAACGGTTTTACAAAAGAAAAGTCGATTTAAATAAACAAAAATGGGTTGTCAAAAGTTCAGATGAAAGTTCTAGCGATGAATCTGATTCCATAAAATCAGAGGAGCTATGTGTTGAGAAAAATGTTGAGAATTCTGTTCCAGAAATGAACAATGAAAACTTTCCACCATTGTCAAAGGAAAATTTAAAGTTGAAAGTTGGAAAGATTGAGATTTCAGATCAATTCTTCGCTGGTAAAGAAGAATTTGATGCTAAAAAGGCTTTCAATGGGAAAGTCAAACATATCTTTGGGAAAATGGTTGACGGTAAGGTAAAGGGTGTGAAAGATTTTTACAAATCTAAAAGATAGTGGGATAGAGATGATTCAAAATCACCCAAGGCTGGTCAGGCTTGGGTGACAGCCTTTTTCTACTTAAAACCTTGACTTGCCGGAGCTCCCAAGATGGTAATCGTGGAGTAGGAATCGACATCTTTCTTGAGAAATTCGTATCTGTGATATTTTGACCTGCGAGATTTATCAAGGACATTAAGTTGTACTTGATTTATCTTTCTTACAAGTGGTATTATTGGTTGAACTTACAAGTGTTAAATTTTTCATATGATCGAATGAACAATGTGATGAACCCCTAACCTACAAATGGTTTGAGAAAATTTCAACAAAAACCATTTTAATTAAAACAAACTTAAGTGTTTTGAAATCATAATGGGAAAATAGTTTGTTGTAAGGGGGAGTTCTGATTGTTTATGCCAAGTGGATGGTGAATTAAAGCAATTCAAATCAGTTGTCACTTTACTTGTATAGTTTGTTTTCAAAATTTTCGCTAAATGATTTTGAATTTTAGGGGGAGTAAGAAATTTCAGAAAATCCAAAACCATTAGAAAATTGAAAAAATAAAAAACATGATAAAATCAAAAATGAGTTTTGTTGTATAAAAGAGGAAATGATAGTACATCAGTGGACTATCACAACACGCTAAAGAATTGGAAAGTCAAATGTAATAAATGGTCTCACTAAGGATGTGTCAGTAGGTTTTTATACATTTAGTAGATTGTTTTCGAGATATAAACCTAAAAATCAAGATTTGCTTATCTCGTGGGGAACATCTCTCGGATATATGGGTAACCCCCGAAATCTTGTTTGAAAGACCCCCCTTTCTGAGATACTAGGTCTTTATGCTTAGTGATATCTAGGGTATTATCCCGGGACTTCTGATTTTGCGGAAGCAATGGCCTAGTCCCCGTATAACACTTTTAGCTTGCTTGAAAAACAGCATTCCCCTCAGCATAAAAAATGATGAAACATTGAAAAATGTTAATCATGTGCTGTTGAAGAAAAGATTCTCTAAAGGGAACACACCTAAAGTCGAACCATCATCTCTCTGATTTTGCGGAAGCAATAGCCTGAGCTCTCATGGTCTCGCATTTAACCCCTTACAGATATCATCTAGGTATACTCACCTGTAAGACTGAATATTGGGATCTGGATACGGGAGTATATTCTGAGGTGGGACACGCGAATGAGTTTAAATCCATTAAAACATTAATCTCATATCTCGAAACAGTTGAACTTTGTATGAAAATTTAAGTGGATCAGTATACTGACAATCTAAGTGAATTGTTTAGAACTTAAAATGTTTAAAGCTTAATGGTGCTAAGTGATTTTTCTTATAAACTGATATGATCCTCTTACACAGACTCGCAAAAACATTGCTTGTAAATATTTCTTTACTGCATTTCATTACAAAATCCAAAAAGATTTTTAGTATGTTTTAGCATAATTTTTGAAAATACAAAAAGATTTTGGACAACTGATGATGAAAAGCTGATTTTTAAAATTCCGAGTGCTAAACATGATGAACAAATTGTTTGGGAGAGTTTGATTGAAATGAAATTTGATTTTGAAAAGATTATAGGTTCATTAAATTGAATCCAAATTGAAATGTTTTGATTACAAGTGGTAAGCAGGGATTCTAAATTTGTTATATCTTATCTATTATGAAACTTATGTTTTGAGTAGAGACTGTTTAGGTTAGCCAGGTTTCGAATCCTGAATAGATGCAGAATAGAGCCAGGAATCGATCCTAAACCTGTGAACATGTGAAAGCAAGACTACGATCCCAGCACAACTCAAGGGGGAATTTGCTAGCAAAGGGGAGTCTGAAGATGCAAAAGCCAGATTCGATTCCAGAGGTTCACACTAACTGCTGATACTGATGAACTTTAGGAATCAAGAGATCTGATCAAGAAAATGTGAAGATTGTTAGATCAACTTCCAAGGGGGAGGTTAGTTGATGAGAGAAGACGATATAGAGTCTGAGGATACTTACACTGTTAGATACGTTGGAAGAGTACGAAGACTGATAAAGACTAAAGACTGTGAAGACTCGACACCGAAGACTTCGTCAACATCCAAGGGGGAGTCTGTAGGTGCATATGTCTGTCGACTTCGTCTTGTATCGAGTATTGTATTCGTTTAGATAGAGCAGGGCACGAAAAACGAGAAATGTATTGTGTGAAATCATTTCGCACGAAATAGCAGAAGCTATTTCGTACGAAATGAGCATAGCCATTTCGCATGAAATGGTTATTGCCTATTTCGTGCGAAATACCCACTACTATAAATAGGTGATGTGCCAAGTCATTTGTAACGTTTTCTGATTCCGGTACCAAACTGCTGCCGACGTGTCATTCGGTCTGTAACAATGTTATATCAATATACAAGACATTCCAAGAGGAAATCAAGCTGTATTCAAGTCTGTATCATTGTTTCCGCCTTTGATATGGATTAGAACTCTTCTGATAGACTCGTTTAGATCATTTCTCGATCCTACAATACCACTGTTTGATGCCATTGAGCTTCAGACACAAAACAGCCCCTCTCAATCACACATTAAAGAGATTACAACCTCAACAATGGCTATATCTAAATCCCCTCAATTGGTTATCCCACAAACAGATGAGGAGGTTACACCATTAGAATTCTATGAAATTCCAGTTGGTAGTTCAAGTAGAGCCGCTACTACAGGTGTTGGATCCACTGATCTACACCTGGATGGTAGTTACATAAGTCAGACTCCCTTGAAGGTAACCACTGTTGATGGTATCAAGCTATCCACTGGTGTGTTCAATTTAACCACTGCTGTGATTTCCAAGGTAACTACAGCAGAGGGAGGTCCCCAGTACCAAGACAAAGGGGCATCTGTGGATGAACCATTGGAGACTCCTCCTGGTTAAACTGCTGATACAACTACCACTGGTAGGAAATCAGATGATCCCATTCACTTGGGTGATGGTTTAAAATACCAAGATTTGATGGAGAGGCTCTCTACTATGGAAACAATTGTTACAAAAATTAATGCATCCATTGAGTTTCTGGTTGAAGCTTCCAAAAGTAAACCCACTCCACAACAATATTCCCAAGAGCTATGGAATGCAGTTTAACCAATCATTACAGCTCAAAGGGAACTTGCAGAAACTCAGCACAACCATCAGATGGCACTTCTCAGAAATATGGTTGATGCAAGATACAAGGATACTCAGGCTGACATCAAAGCCATCAAAGAGGCCTTGGTTAACATTACTGGCACTGCCCTTGCATCTATCTACAAAGATGATGATGATCAAGATGATGCCAAAAAGGGGGAGAAACATGACATGGAAAAGTTTGGCAGACCTACTCCTTGGCAAAAGCCAACCAAAAAGCCAGAGCCTGAGAAGAAGTCTTCAGCAGCCACTGATGAAACATCTGACAAAGAAAAGAAAAAGGGAGTTGATGAAACCCTAAATATTCTAGCAGATGAAGTGGATGCAGGCAAAAAGACTGTTCAAAATTAGAAAGAAACTAAGGAAAGGGAGTGGAAGAAGGAACAAAAGGCATTGAAGGATTGGGAAATAAAAACAAAGGGTCTTGGCACTTCTGAAAGAAGGAAACCCCACAAACACAATAAACCACCACTTTCCACATATCCTAAATCACCCTCATCACCAAAAACAACCACTTTTGGTCTCAAAACCACTGCTGGTTCTAAAAGAACAACCACTGATACACCCAAACCAACACCACCACCACAAAAACAGCCTACCAAAAAGCTTAAAACAAAACCTTCATCACCAATACCATCCACTGCTGCAACAAATGTTGACACTTCAACAGTTGTTATGACAACAGCGGTTGAGACACCAGTTGTTTCAAAAGTTGTTAGTCAACCAATCACCACCTTCCAATTCCCTTCCCAAGCCATACTCATTCCTATTTCCCAATCTCCAACAAAAACCCCTTCTCCCAAAAAGGTTTACACCAGAAAAAGAATGTTCCAAGTGAATGATGATGACATCCCTGCACCTACTCCTATATCATCTGAACCTTTCATTCAAACCAACCCTGAACCATTCATTCCTCCACCATCTCCATCATCAAACCCACTCACTGACCCACAAGCACTTGAAGGCCATGATCCTTCAAGAGCCATTCCATTAGCAGCAGATTATCCTCTGGAGTTGCATGCAGTAAAAGGAGAAATGAGGCAATTCTATACAGTGGATGATCCTGCAAAGAGAAAGTTCCCATCCCTTCATGGCTTCAGACCCCCAAAGAATATAGATGAGTATTTGAAACTCAAAGGCAGATAAGCTGAGTTGTAAGCCAAGTATGAAGGTAAAGGGCAAGGTGATAGTAACATCTCAAGTCAAATGCAGCATAGGCTTAGTAAAGTCAAGAAATGGGAAGACTATGCAAGAGACTTAATCAAAGAGATATTAAACTTACCACCAAATGCTGATCTGCAAAAGGAGATGAGGAAAGATCTCTTAGAGCTTATCATGAGAGACAAATTCTATCCTACCAAAGTTGAACAATTTAAAGACTGGCCACTCATTGCACTCAAAGCTGAAGCAAATAGAATTGAAAGGGTAAGGAATGATCCCAGTATGAAAAAGTCTGCACCAGATTGGAATAAGTACAAAAAGACTATTGCAGAACTTACCATGGAATACAAAAGAAACAAGGTTGAGTTGGTTGCAGCCAAGTATAGTTCAGCAAAGACCATATCAAAGTGGTCTAGGCAGTACACTGACATGGTGTATGAGAAGCTGGAAAAACTAAGAGTGACAGATCCTACAGCACCAAAGAAACCAATATACAAGAACAAGAAAGCTGATGAGCCACAGCAGCAGACCCTCTCTCTAAAACCTTTGTTCACATCATCTGACACCTCCATCATTGCCTTAAATCAAAGAAAAAGGCAAAAGCAAATTGATGAAGAAGATGCACAGAGAGAAGCTGACATCATGAAAGTGGCCATTAAGCAGATGATTGAAGAGAATCCTGACTCAGCAAAATTACAAGAAATTGACAAAAGACTCATGAGCAGGCCTCCATCTCCAAACTCTCATCAAATAAAGTCCATCCCTAGAAATCCATTGAACTCAAAAGTACTAAAGTGGAAGTCTGATAAAAAGACCCATGTATTGACTCTGCTCAAGTCCAATGGAAAAGTTGAACACATTTCAAGAGAGGATGCATTAGGTCTAGATGCAGCTGATCTCCTAGATCTTTTAGACCTTCAACTTTGCAGGGATGAGGATGATGATGATTCCCTTAACTTTGAACTGCAATTCAAGGGCCAAGTTAGGGAAAAGCTGATGAGAGAATAAAGACCAAAAATAATGAAGTGTTTTGGCATCATCTGTTCTAGGGGGAGATTGTTGGCCCATTCAGTTAAGCCCAGAAGAACAGATGATAAGGAAAGCCAAAACTGGTTCTCAACAGTTGGTCATCATAAGCAGTGCTTGTACTAGATTCTCCCCTTGACAGTGGTTATCTATCTACTGATGAACTCACAGCACTGTTGATAAACCAAAGACCTGATGAAGTATAAAGACTGAAGCTCTAACTACTGATGTCTCTCAAGTACTATTGAAGACCAAAGCACTACCCATTCAAGGACTGATAATCCTTTGAAGAAAGCACTGATTCTTAGCATCAGTGCTTAGGCTACAACAGTGGAAAGCTGCAATAGTGTTTATGTTATCAGTGTCTGTTGTAAATAAGTGTTTATATGTAACAATATTTAGAGTTTGTTAGGAGGTTAGATGTCACTTTCATGGTGACGTTAGCAAAGATGCTCAGTGGTTTCGTTTGTACTATAAATAGAACAATACCTAACTGTTCTATTAGCTCATTCTCACCAAGTCATCGTGTACGAACAAATCACTGAGCTCAGACTGAGGGGGAGTCTAGTTGCATGCATGCACAGTTGAATTTTGTAATAGATATAATCTTTTGACTGAATGAAATCATGTTTGCTCAAAGCTATTCTTCCTTGATTGTGTGTTAAAGGGTATTTCCATTTCTGCTGCACTTTAAATCTCTGTTTCATCTTTCATTTCTAATTAAACAACACAATCTAAGAAACTCAGATCCTAACACTATTCATACTCGCTTTCCAAGCCCAAATGTTCACTTTTTCGGAATCGTTTTATTCCAACCAAAAACATATGAACTAACAGGATTTAGTGTGTTGAAAATAATGGTCTTCATAGAGGAAACCGTGAAGATATCGGTATCCTCCCCAAGCCATATCCATTTGTCCTTGCAGTTAGAAGGTTCGAAATGATCTATCAATGTAAGACAATCTTCTAACTCTCTTTATTCCCCATTGTTCAAATGGCTCTTTTCTACTTCCAGCTCCATGACACCACCCAATTGACAAGCTCAAAACAATTTTTATGCAACGCCATTTGTCCTTTTCTAATGCATAAATATTGGGGAACATTGATCTTAAAGGATCCGAAGAGACCCAAGGGTTGAGCCAAAAAACGATTTTTATCACCGCTTCCCACTTCCCCTTGTATAAAGTTCAAGAGACAAACATTTGAAAAGGCCAAATGGTTCTCCAATCTTGCTATCGTACTCTATGTTCCTGGGATAGATTTCGCATATGGAAGGATTGGCCAAGCGCGATTTGAATGATGAATAGGATCAATGACTTTTTTCCATAAGGCATTTGGCTAATTTTTTGAACCTCCACCATCATTTTGTTAGGAGTGAAATATTAGCACCCCGAAGTGGTGTGAGACCTAAGCCTCCCACTTTGATTGGAGTAGTAGCTTTCTTCCAACTAACCCAATTTATCTTTTGATCGGCATCCTTCCCATTCCAAAAAAAAAAAAATTCTTCTTTTTGCCTCTAATTGAGCTAACACACTTGTGGGAGCTTTGAAGAGCAAAAAATAATACATGGGCAATGTCTCCATCACTGCCTTTATAAGAGTTAGTCTATCTCCCGAAGATAAAACTGAGTCTTTCCAAAGAGAAAGTCTTTTGTTGAACGCTTCCAACACCAGAGCCCAACAATTAATTCTATTCATATTTGCCCCAATTGTAAGCCTAGGACACGAACAAGGTAAAGATTCCATCTCCCACCCGATTGAACTCTCTAAATCAAGAGTTTCTGGCTCTCCCACCCCTATCCCAAAAAGCTTGGATTTCAAATAGTTTATCTTAAGGCACGACACAAGATGAAAGCACCTTAAGAGGCGTGCGATATTACGGATGTTCTCATTAGACGACTCTACTAAAATTAGCGCATCATTAGCAAAAAGAAGATGAGAAATGAGTGGGCCATACAAGAAAAACCTTCTATACCAAGGATAAAAAGAAAGGCGAGAGCGGGTCTCCTTGCCTTATGCCTTTGTGAAAAGAGAACTCAAAAGTGGGAGAGCCATTGACAAGCACCAAGGATCTAGCCAAAGACATAATCCCCTTCATCCAATTCCTCCATTTTAACGGGAAATTCATTTGCTCCGAAATGGAGATAATGAAATTCCAATCAATATTATCAAACACCTTTTTCAAAATCAATTATAAACATGAGCGCATTCGACTTCTTTTTCTTATTCTAAGCAAGAATTTCGTTGATAATTAATGGTCCATCGATAATATTTATATCTTTTAGAAAAGCCGATTGTGAGTCAGAAATAATTGAATTTAGAACTTTCTTAAGTCTATTAGCAAGTAGTTTAGAAATAACCTTGCTAATCGACCCGATAAGGTTAATCGGTCTAAGTTGGTTAAAGTTCGATGGATCATTGACTTTGTGAATAAGAGAGATAAAGGAGGAGGAACAACTTTTTGATATCGACTCTGCCTCATGAAAGTGATTAACAACCTCCACAAAATCCGGGCCAAGAATCTCCCAATAGTGCTTAATAAATCGAAAATTGAACCTATTGGGCCTCGACGCTTTATCACTACCACAATCCCATACTGCTTCCTAGATTTCACTCACCCGAAATGGTTCCCCCCAATTCCAATGCTTCAGCATCCTAGAGCCTCTTGATGTTAGTGCACCTTAAAATCGCCATATGCACCATTGTTTCTTTAAATCGATTAGCAAAGAACGCAAGGGCTTCCTTCTTAACTAGCTTCTGATTGTGGCACCATGCCCCGTTTATAATCAACCCATGCAAATTACATTTCGCCTCTTTGCTTTTAATGAGCCCGTGAAAATAAGACGTGTTTTTGTCCCCGAACGACGCCCATTTAACTCGAGCAAGCTGTTTTATGTCTTTTATTTTTGCAACTTCCAGCTCTAAGAGATTTGCTTTGCACTCCGAATAAATCCACATTTCCTCCTCCTCTAGATCCCTATTTTCCATCACATCATCCAACGTAAAAAGATCAGAATATAACTTATCTTTCAACTCCTCCTCCTTTTCTTTTGTCTCCATAGGCCAAGATTTAATAAGATGCTTCAAGTGCTTGAGCTTATTTGATAAAAATACACCAGGGGGTCTGTTGGTGCATAGAATGTGTGTTGACTTCGTCTGCATTGAGTCTTTGGTCAAGATAGATTAGATAGGAGCTTGAAAGTCAAATTAGGGTTTTAGTTATGTAATTTCGCTTGAATGTACATAGTTGTAAGGTATTTCGCTCTTAGGGTCATAGGTATTTCGCTCATATGGTCACTTAGGTGGTTTCGCTTATTTGTCAGTTGGTAGGTTCGCTCATATGGACTGCCATAAGAGCGAAACCTGCAACACTATAAATACCTGACCTGTTCATTCATTTGTAACCATTGGAGCGAAATCAGGTCATATGCTAGGTGTCGGAACTCTGTCAAATTAAACTCAGAAAGCATAAATAAAGAAGAAATTGAAAGGAAAAGCTGTTGTAACTTTGTGTATACTGATTCCGCCTTTATACGTGAAGATGAACATCCTTAACTGACTTTTCAGGGTCGGAACACGGTCCAACAAGTGGTATCAGAGCTTCAGGATGAGGAGTTCATACTACTACAGCTGATTCGACAAAATTCTCTCATTTCTACTCACTTTCTTTCATACTTTTTCGATTTGAGCTAGTTCCTACGGTTGAAATGACTTGATTTTTGAGTATTACGTGTGAAACATACAATTAACAAACCCTAGAAAGAATCAGTTTAAAACACGACTTAAAAATGGTAGAAATCAGTTAAAAACTAGGTCTCGCTTTTACGGACATCGAAGTAATTGCTTAATTTCGCTTTTATGAACATCGAGAGATAGTTGTCTGATTTCGCTCTTAGGGACATCCTGCTATTTCGCTGATAGGGACATATTGCTATTTCGCTTTTGTGTCATTAAATCAGATTTCATTTATTTGTCACAAGTTGGTAATTTCACTGATAAGGACATTAACGCTATTTCGCTTATTTGGACAAGTTGCTATTTCGCTCATACGGACACTTTTGATTTCGCTCATTGTGACATTCATCTGATTTCGCTTTTGTGACATTACTATTTCGCTTATCTGTCACATTCTAGTGATTTCGCTTATCAGTCATTCAGACTGATTTCGTTGATAAGGAACTTGATTTCGCTCAAGTGTACCTTGTGTGCTATTTCGCTTATAGTGTCATATTTCGCTCGATAGTAAACTTTTTCGAGTCAAGATTATTTCACGATAATCGAGTGTCAGTGTATTTCAGATTATTGGATATAGTTTAAACTGATTGAGTTTGTTTGATTGTTCTCAGGTGTTTGAAGATGTCAAGCAGTAAGGTTGATCCTGATAGAAGGTGGAAAATAGATTACGCGAGATGGGAAATCGAAAAATTCAGGGAACCATTCAAAGAAGCCCAAAGAGCAAAACGATGGAATGAAGAGTTGGAATGTTACATGGATCCACGGGGTAATCCAATTGTTGACCCATCAAAGGTGGATTTTGAAGCTGTAACAAATTTGATTCCAAGGCAGGCTACTTTCAACACACGAAGGTTATCTAATAAAACATATTTGCCTGATTTGGAGAAGAAGATAAGAGAGGTTTGTGAAGCAAGTCTACCGAAGGTGGTAGAAATGAAGAAGCGAAAAGAAGAAGAGGTGAAAAAGATAGTTGAAGATTTGAAGAAGAAGGCTTTAGAGGAAGTCAAAGTGGAAGCAGTAAAAACTGAGAAAGTGAAAGAAGCTGTTACGTAAAAACAGCAGGTTCTTGAAGAAGTAATTTCCGAGAAAGAAGAATCCAAGAAGAATGGATCTTCAAGTTCTAAAATTGTGTGCTCGAAATGCGAAAAATCAGAAGCAGAAAATGTCAATCTCTTGAAAGATGTGGAGAATTTGACATTGGAAAACAAAGCTTTGAAAGATGGGAAGAAAGCTGATGATAAACAGATTCTGGAGTTGCGCTTGAACTGTGAAAAACTAAAATCTGAAAATATCAAACTGTTGAGTGATGTGGACAGTTTGACATTGGGTAACAAGATTTTGAAAGAAAAAGAAAAAGATTGTGAAAATGAAAAATTAAATTATGAAAAAGATTTTCAAAGTCAAATAAAGATTTTAGAAGATGAAAAATCTGTTATTTTTAAAAATAATCTTGAAAAACAGATTGAGATAAATTCTCATCTTCAGAAAATCATTCGGCTTGAAAATGAAGCTGAAATTGCTCGAAATAAAATTAACGAGCTTGAGAATAAATTGAAAGGTTTTGTGAATTCTACATCACATGTTTGTCCAAAACCGATCAATTTTGTTCCAATAAGTGACAATGTCACAAATTTTGACAAAGTCTAAATTGAAGATTGTGGTGACAAAGCTGATGATGAAAAAGAAAAAGAAAAGAAAAGAAAAATATTTTTAAATTTACAAGAAAAATTTAAAAATACTGTTTTGCAATCTACTAAAATAGGTGAATGCTCAAAGCAAAAACCTGTTAAGAAGAATGCAGAACAGAAACAAAAAGATAAAAATTTGAAAAATCTTAAAAGTGAAAATAAAAGCTCATCAGTTAAGTCATCCAATCATTATAAAAAACCACAAAAATTTAAAAATGAAAACTCACAAAATGTTGGTAATAAGTGGTGCAGGTTTGACCACAGTGCTTCAAAGCCAAAACCAGTTTTCAAGAAAAGTGATGATTACCACAAAGCCAGACAATGTTCTGATCTGAGCATATGGTGTGAAAGTGGTGAATGGTACGATAACAGAGTGTGCTACACTTGTGGTGTGAGAGGACACATTGCTGTTAACTGCCAGAATTGGAATTATGAGACAAGAAGATGCTATGATTGTCAAATCAGAGGTCATCTTGCCAGAGATTGCCCAAGGAGATCAATGGGAAGATCGAGGGTTGAATCTCAAAGAATGGCAAAGAAACCAGTCAACGTCAAGCCCAAAGAACAGAAGGTTCAAGAACCTAAAGTTCAAGAAAAGAAAGTGAAGCTTTCTCAGGGGCAGAAAGACAGACTGAGGAGGAAGAGGAATAAGGCACGAGAATATCTGGAGAAAATTTTGTCTTCAGGTTCACCGGACATATTGAATAAGTGTTCTGATGAATCAACTAACTCGATTGCAAAGTCAAGCAAGACGAATTCATCGGATACAAATCTGAGGACAAAAGAAGAAAAGAAGAAGAAGAAAATGGTCGGCGATGAATCTGATGTGTCAAAGTCAGACAAGCCACCATCAGGCAATGAATCCGACAGGTCAAAGTCAGACAAGCCACATTCAGGCAATGATTCTGGTGCATCAAAGCCAGAGGAGCCTAGTATTGAGGTAAAAAAGGAGAATTCGGGTTTAACAATGGATGATGCAAATTTTCCATCATTGTTGAACAAGAATTCAAAATCACCCAAGGCTGGTCAGGCTTGGGTGAATCTTTTCAAATAGAAAAACCTAACTTGCCGGAGTTCCCAGGTTGGTTAGTGTGGAACATGAATCGACATCTTTATTGAGAAATTTCACTCTGGTGATTTTTTGTCTTACATGTAGTAAATCAGGGACATTAAGTTGTACTTGATTTCCTACAAGTGTTTGTGTTGATAGAATCTTGAACTGTTAAATCTTTCAAAATGATTAAAGGAGAACAAAGTGATGAAGTAATCCCCTAACCAACAAGTGGTTTGTTAATTCAACAAAACTAATTTTCCGAAAGAAACATTTGATTAAAACAAACTTAAGTGTTTTGAAATCACAATGGGAAAATAGTTTGTTGTCAGGGGGAGTTCTGATTGTTTATGCCAAGTGAATGGCGAATTGAAGTGATTTGATATCAGTTTGTCATGTTTCTTGTATAGTTTGGTTTCAAATTTTTCTAGAAAATCAAAATTGAAACATATTTTGATTTTAGGGGGAGAAAAATTAAAAAAAAATAGAAAATTTGAAAATGCCAAAAACATTGAAAAAGAAAAAATGAGTTTTGTTGTGAAAAGAGGAAATGATAGTAAATCAGTGGACTATCACAGCATGCTAAAGAATTGTAAAGTTAAAAGTGATAAATGGTCTCACTGATGATGTGTCAATAGGTTTTTGCACATTTAGTAGATTGTGACGAGATATAAACCTAAATTCAAACTTGCTTATATTGTGGGTAACATCTCTCGGATATATGGGTAACCCCCGAAATCTCGTTTGAAAGATTCCTTTTTCTGATATACTAGGTTTTTATACTCAGTGATATCTGGGGTATTATTCCGGGACTTCTGCTGAACGGTAGTTCTGACCTAGGCCTTGGATAATATTTTTCTCAAATGCTTGAAACATAGCATAAACCCTCAGCATAAATGATAAGACAATAAAATTGCTTAGCAATGCTGTTGTAAAAAAGATCCTCTAAAGGGGACACACCCAAAAGTTGAGTCATGATCTCTCTGCTGAACGGTAGTTCTGACCTGAGCTCTCATGATTCTTCATAAATTATTAACCCCTTACAGATATCATTTGTGTTATAATTACCTGTAAGACTGAATATTGGGATCTGGATACGGGAGTATATTCTGAGGTGGGACACGCGATTAAGTCTAAGTATCTAAGACATTAAACTCGTATCTCGAAGCAGTTGAACTTTGTGTGAAAATTTAAGTGGACCAGTATACTAACAATCTATGTGAATCGTTTAGAACTTAAAATGATTAAAGCTTAACGGTGCTAGTGATTGGTCTTATAAACTGATATGATCCTCTTACACAAACTCACAAAAAAATTGTTTGTATATATTTGTTTACTGCATTTCATTCAAAACAAAAATTCAAAAAGATTTTTGACAACTGATGTTGAAGAGCTGATATTCAAAATTCCAAGTGCTAAACATGATGAATTGGGTTGGTAGAATATGTTGAAAACTTTGAATGTCATAATACAAATGTTTTGAAAGTTTGTGTGTTTAGTTAATCAAGGTCATTCATTTGAACTTGATGTAACTAGTATGTTTGTAGAATAAATGATGTCTACCAGTAAGTTTATTAAATTCAATTGTTATAAATTTGTGAAACTTATGTTGAGGTAGAGGATGTGCAGGGTAACAGGTTTTGGACTTCATTATTCCCAACGGAAGCTAAATGTCAAAGCTTGAACCAGATCAAGACCTCAGATTCTAGCATATTGAGAGGGGGAGTCTGTGAAAGGGGGAGTCTGGATCAACAATCAAAGGAAAGGGGAGTTTGAAGGTGGAGCTAGGTTGTGATCCTAAACCTGTGAAGATAGAGTTGTTTATGATGTAAAGAGAGTTGGAGAAAAGACCAAGACTGAAGACTCGGAGCTGAAGACTTCGTCAACATCCAAGGGGGAGTCTGTTGGTGCACAGAATGTCTGTTGACTTCGTCTGCATTGAGTCTTTGGTCAAGATAGATTAGATAGGAGCTTGAAAGTCAAATTAGGGTTTTAGTTATGTAATTTCGCTTGAATGTACATAGTTGTAAGGTATTTCGCTCTTAGGGTCATAGGTATTTCGCTCATATGGTCACTTAGGTGGTTTCGCTTATTTGTCAGTTGGTAGGTTCGCTCATATGGACTACCATAAGAGCGAAACCTGCAACACTATAAATACCTGACCTGTTCATTCATTTGTAACCATTGGAGCGAAATCAGGTCATATGCTAGGTGTCGGAACTCTGTCAAATTGAACTCAGAAAGCATAAATAAAGAAGAAATTGAAAGGAAAAGCTGTTGTAACTTCGTGTATACTGATTCCGCCTTTATACGTGAAGATGAGCATCCTTAACTGACTTTTCAGGGTCGGAACATGGTCCAACAGGGTCCGGTGTAGGAGAAAGAAGCATCTCCGACTTAACAACATCATCCAAACCTGGCTTGTCAAGCCATGAGTTGAAAACTCTAAACGGCCTTGGCCCATAATCCATCGGGCCCATTGCCAAGACAAGTGGCGAGTGATCTGATAGAAAGCGCGGAAGGGCTAACAGGCAAGCATTAGACCATAGCTCTGTGAACCTATGACAAACATGAGAAGAATCTATCTTGCTAAATTTAGGTTTTGAACCGTTACCTTTGCAAAAAGTATATTTTCTTCCTTTTATCAAAAACTCGTAGAGGTCCGAAGAGTGAATAAAATCATTGAATTCGCCTGCACTTGCTGCATCGAAATTTGAATTTTTCCTATCCTCTGGTGATCGAACCGAATTAAGATCCCCAAAGATGATCCATATGCACCTTGGTTCGACCCACGCAAATTACTTAATTGGTTCCAGAGTGCTCGTTTTGCTACATTGCCTTGAGGGGCGTACACATTCAAAATATGGAAGCTTAAGGGTTGACCTTTAACAGACCCAGACACCATTAGGTAATTCCGGTTTTTTGCCACTGTCGTTTTTGTGAAAACCAAAGGATCCCACATACACAATAAAACACCCGATCTCCCTGAAAAGTCTACTACTTCATAACCAAAAGAGTAAATTACTATTTTGGCTCCTATGGTTTAGCCAGTTTAACCATTTCAGTCCAAAAAGAAATCTTATAACGTATCAAACCTTGAGGTTGCATTTTATAATGTTTTTGGCCCCTGACACTAACTTTGTTACTTTTTATAGCTAAGTGTAAGGGTAATTAGATCATTATATGTCTTAGGGATTGTTTTTGATAGTTACAAAGATCTTTTTTATATTTAACAGACTATTTATTTAATTATTTAATTTATGTTTATTTTTATTTTTTACTTTTTATTTTCATGATTATTATTTAATAACATACGCTTTAAATATACAAATATGTTTTTATACACGTTGTTTATAAAATCATTTGTTTTTAACTTTTTTTTTTTATCAAAATCGTCCGTCTTTTAAAAAGCGTTCATTTTTAAACCTTTTGTTTTTTTAAAATCGTTCTTTTATTAAAACAAATCATTTTTACCGTTCATTTTAAAATCGTTTGTTTATTAAACTTTTTTTAAAACAATTTGTTATTTAAATCGTGCATTTTTAAAGCAGTTCTTTTTAGTTCATTTTTAACTTTGTATTCTATAATTTACTTATAGCCGTTAGGAAAAAAGAACTTAAAAAATTGAACGATTTTAAAAATCAAAGGAATTTAAAACGAATAATTTTAAACAAATGAATGGTTTATAAACGAAAATTTTAAAAAAGGACGTGTATAAAAAAACAAAAGGTATTAAAAGATTAAGTAAAAAATGTAAGGTTTTAAAAGGCAAACAATTTTAATAAACAAAAGGTTTAGAAATGAATGAATTTTGAACAAACGATCGTTCATTTTTTAACTTTTTTTAGAATGGTTTATCTTTTTTAAAATCTTTCATTTCTTTGGATTGTTCGTTTGTTCGAATTCGTTAATTTTTATCCTTTTGTTTATTAAATTTGTGCACTTTTTAAAACCTTACACTTGTTAACTATTATTATAAGGTTTTGTTTTTTATAAACGGTGTTTTTTTATAATCTTTGTTTTTTAAAACCACTCGTTCTTTTAAAATCGATCATTTTTTAGTTCCATCGATTTAAACAGTTCATTTTATGTTCTTTTTCCCTAAAAGATGTAAGTAAATTGAATATAATGTTTAAAAAATGAACGGTTTAGAAAACGGTTCTAAAAGAAACGGTTTAGAAAGCAACTTTTTAAAAAGAAACGTTTTTAAAAATGAATGACTTAAAAAACGAATTGTTTAAAAAAGTTTTAAAAACTAACATTTTAAAAAAGAATGGTATAAAATGAAAAGTTTAAAAAACTTTAAAAGATCAACGACTTTAAAAAGAATGATTTTAAAAAACAAACGGTTTAAAAAGAACAATTTTAAAAACAATTGACGATTTAAAAAAAGTCAAAAAATAATTGATTTTAAAAAAAGACGTTTTTGAAAAAACAAACGGTTAAACAAACGCCTACCAAATCTGAAAATTGAGTTTCTTGGAACCCAAGAATTTAATCTTATGCTTTGTTACGATGTCACGGACCCAATTAGCCTTCCCTCAGTCCCCTAAACCTCTTATATTCAGGCTGAGGAAGTTCATTTACAAATATTTTTTGCCACCTCTCCTTGAACGAACTCCTGCGCCCCATGTTCGATATTAACAAAATCAATTCCAACTTCATCGCCAACCTTTAAAGTAATACCCGTTTCTTCCTGGATTTTTGTTTCAAAGACTTGCTGATAGGAACCTGGGACTCTTCTTTTTCAACTATCTATCCTTCAGTCGCAAATATCGAGGGCAAAGGGTAATCCCATTCTTCGCACTCCTTATTGTCGTTGGCCTTTGATCGCTTGCTCCATTTGACCCTTCTTCTTGATTTTCTCATAATCACCCCGTCGGATTTACCTGTTCAGTTAGACAGGAAGATGTCTGCCGGAGGAGAGTTAAGATCCCAGAATCCTTCATCGCCTTGCCCCTCTTTCTCTCCTTTTTGACTAAGTGACGAATCACGTAGAATTGGGCTAGATCTAAGCTTTTCCTGGATAAATGAAATTCATTTACAAATGGATCAGAAAAAGGTTGGGCTTTTGTGCAACCTGGGCTAATAAAAGGCCCAAATTTATCTGTTGGACCACAAGTCTCAATCCTGCCTGGTCCCATCCCGATGTCTATCGCATGAGTTTCTAGGGCAGCAGAAGAGTTTTCCAATGTTGCCTCTTGACGCATGTCTCAAGGTTGATGCTCCTTGTTCCTGTAACAACCCGACCTTTTGAAGTCAAAGTACAAGTCAAAGTCAAAGGAAGAAAAGATTGCTAATTGCGATCTGTCACTCCTTGCTTAACTACTGAATTGTGCTTCTTGACTTGTAATTGAATTCTATTAACTGTTTGCTTTAGTTGTATTATGTGTAGTATTTATTACAAATTGAGGTTTTATCACACGTTTAATCTCTAACCGACTAATCGCTAATCGCATCGCTATCGAATCACAACTCGAATTATGGGTTCTGGATATTGTTTTACGTGTGTGTGTTAATTAGGTGTTACTTGTGCATGTTATGTTTATGTTGAGCTGATTAATCGCAATCGCAACTCTATCGCAACGCAATCTAATCGCAAATGCTAAATGCAAGTTATTTATGAAGATTGTATGTTAGATATAGTAGTTAGGTTAATTGTGTAACTAATGGGTAATACTATCACATTGCTCGCTCGAAACGCATCGCAACGCTCAACACGCAAAACGAAATGCCAAATGCCATCTCGCCGGACCACTCGATCGAATGACCATTCGATCGATGTGCCGTCCGATCCGTTCCAGGTCCACTTTCCTCTTTTGGCAACCTATAAATACCCCCTGTCACATCACCAAAGTGATGTGACAACTCTCTCTCGTTCGACCAGCGTTCCAGACCTCCTTTCTCTCGATTTCCCACAATTCTTGTAAGTTTCAACTCAAATCTTGTACTTCTATGATCTATGCGCACTTCTTCATCATTTTCACCTTTGAATCTCAACTTTTAACCGTGAAATCAGCGGATTTGAGGTGTTCTAGGATGATGTCATCTTGGGGTTCTTTTGAACTTCAAGTTTTGGCATTATTCCACCAAGAACAACTCAGATCTACATGATTTCCACATGATTCAACACTATTTTCATCTAGATCTAAACTTTTTCATGGGTAAAAGGATTGAAAGACGGTTTCTAACTTTCTTTCAACTCTTTTACACTCATTGCACTCAAAACCGATAGAATCAGAGCTAGTTCAAGCCTTCTACTCGTTTTCTAGTAAAGTGTCGGTCCAAGATCTGATTCCTATCAACGAGATAACTGATTTCGGTTGAACATAAACATCCGTTATGAATAGTTAACGGATCGGATTGGGGTGATTCCCGTTTGATCGGATAACCTGGGTCTGATGGGGTTCCTGTTGTTCAATACGTTGTCATGCCGTCTCGATCAAACCGCAAAACTTTCAAAATTATCAAGTTGCAAAATAATCGGATTGTGGGACGGACTGCCGTCCAATCGGATTGCCATCCGATCGAATGACAATCCGATCTGCTTGCACTTAGTCTCAACACTTAAACTTTTTCATGACTTTCAAGGACCATCAGTTTCTAACGGATTGCCATCCGATCAAAAGACCATCCGATCGAATGACAATCATGCTGTGCACTTGTTCTCTGAGAATGTCTAACTGACGGATCGCCATCCGATCGAACGACCATTCGACCGGGCGACCTGAAAGGTAGAGATACTTCTCTGTTTTCAAAATGCTACAATGAAAACTTCAAAGTCACATCGTACACAAACACATCCATCCCAAACGAATGCCAATCCGACTGAATGGCCATCCAAATGGATGACCATTCGTCACTTAGGTTACTTTTCACCGTTTAACGCATCGTTCATTCGCTTATGCTATCATTAACTGTTCAGGCTAATCTCTTAGCGCTTCCTTCAATCCAAGAGAGTGTTTAGTTATTAAGCACTATCTGTGAGTATACTCGATCCCTTTTTGCTTTTAGCACTTTTAGGTGTTACATACTTTATCTATATCAAATCACAACTATCACACAACGCAAACACTTTTATACGCTAACCGTACTACATGTTCTACGTGTTACTCGATGAATGCTTGTATGCTATGTTTCACAGTGATTGTTGCCTGATACCTTAGCAACGGTAGTACTATAGTTTGGACTCAGCACCTGTCGTGGACAGGGGTTGTTAAGGGCTTTACTTCACCTGTCCCAGTGGGGATATGTGTTGCGTATTCTACAACTCGCAGTCACATCTATGCATATTTCATTGTCGATAACCTACTAGCTTCACTATGCTACATGTTACATGCTGGTTATGCGTAAACGCTTTCGTAATCTATTATTACTATTAAACTTGTATGCTCACCTTTACACTATGTGTATTGACCTCTATTTTAACGTATGTGACAGGTGTTTGAATGCTTAGGATGCTTGCTTGTTACTTGCTGGAATTGAGCTAGGATGGAGTCTAGAAAAAAAAAAACAATTTATATTTGAGTTGTCGAAACAGAACTATTTTTCTTTGAATTGTCTGTAATAACTATGCTACTTATTATGTCATGGTATGGGACGTGATATTTAAATAATTGGTAATCGTAGTTGTTATGGAAACTCCTGGACAATCTGTTTCGTTCAGTGCCGCGCCCCGATGTTTCCGTCATCGGTTGGGGTGTGACAGATTGGTATCAGAGCCATAACTATAGGGAATTAGGCAAGACTCGACCTAGTCCGGGTCGATGTCTTAGAAACAACCTAGTCTATAGTCTAAGTACCAACAGACCGACTTGTGCATACCCGGTATAGGTTCTGCACGAGTTTACTTGCTATTTCTCGCTTGAACTCGCTATACACTACACTCTTGCGTGAACATTGCATACTACAGTTCCGCGCAAGACCAGCCTTTCCTAAGGCTGGCAACACACACACAAACGGGCGATCTGGTTGAGACTAGGCGTGAAAACCGCAACTCTAGACAAAATCATTCGTTCGACACGCTATTTTCATTATAAACAAAAGAATTTGTGTTGAATCAGGAGTGAAATCCATACTTCGACGCGATTCTCCTTATCTATCTCGTGATTCTATCCCATAAACAGGGATGTAGTCGTTAAGTCAGGGGTGAAACCCGAACCTTGATGACTCCTTCCGCTCTATGTGTTTTGATTTTTGGTGATTTACTTGCCTTTCGCTGTTCACTTTGATCTACACGCACCACTCGCACAACACATTTACCTCAAAACGTTAACAAATCGCTTGTGTTATTCGCAATCACTGCTCGCTAATAGCAATCGCTATACTCGATCGCTATACGCTGCTATGAATATGTGCAACAGAGGAAGGTGAATACGTGCAAAATATAGTTGAGTACATGCTTTCGTGCTTATGTGCTTATGTGTTACTGTGATTATGTGATTACATGCTTCTGTGGTTTTGTGCCTACGTGATTTTTGTGAATTGATGTGTTCCTAAGCTTTATACGAAGTAGTTTTTGGGTGAATCGCTAGACTATACTAGGGTTAATCGAAAGTGTGTCTGAGTCCTGTGACGATGTCTGTTTGCAGGCAATGTCGTCATTTGGATCATACTCCACTCGCTCTGCTCATCGCAATCAGGATGACAAGCGCATCGTTGCACTCGTCGCTAAGCAGATAGCAAAAGTCATACCACAAATTGTTAGTGAGCTGAATGAGAATACTAGCAAGTCTTCGAAGGAGTCCAGGATGGATACTCCCAAAGCGACTTTTAGCTTCACGCAGTTCAAATCCTGTGGACCAAAAGAATTTACTAGCGAAGATGGGCCTACGGCCATGTTCCAATGGTTTGATTCAGTCGAAGTCACCCTGCGCTAGAGTGGCTGTCTGGACAACCTTCTCACTGTTACCGCCACCGGTGTCTTCCAATCCCGCGCTCTTGATTGGTGGACGACCGAGAGAAACAAACGAGGGAACGATGCAGCTTTTGGTCTGACATGGGATGAGTTGAAGGACATTATGACGCAAGAGTTCTACCCTCCCCATGAACTATAAAAGCTAGAGGACGAATTCTGGCACATTAAGCAGGATGGCGGAGATAATGCTGGTTTAACTGCTCGCTTCAAGCCACTAAGTATCTTCTTTCCAGGTTAAGTTACTACCACCGAGATTATGATCAAGAAGTATATCCGTGCTCTACCGGATTGTGTTGCAGACTTTGTGCAGGCCGCTAAAACGACAACTATTGAGAAAACCTACCTGCTCGCCGCTGAGATCAACGATAAGCGAGTTAGGGCTGGTTATTTCGATAAAGCTGCCAAAAGTCGTCATCAAGTCGCCGCTGCTTCCACCGCTGAAACCACCGCCGCGCCGCAATCTTCGAAGCTCTCATGTCGCAAGAGAAAGAACAACAACTCCAGCAACAAGAACTGTGCAGTTACTGCCGCTCCTCTCCAAATAGTACCTGCCCAACCGCAACCTCAACATGGCCAAGTAGGGCAGCTGTGGTCAATGCACCGCCTGCCAAGCATGCATACACTGGACCACACCCGCTCTGCCCTACTTGCACCTATCATCACCCGGTTGGTATCACATGCCGGTTCTGTGTTTACTGCAACCTGTACGGCCACTTCATTGCTAATTGTCGTACCGATCCTCGTCAAGCTCCAGCTCCAGCTCAAGGTCAAGCGCCTACACCACAAGCTCTCCTTCCTGTTCCCCAGGGCCAATAAGCAGCTCCTACACCCGCTGCTCACGCTAGAGCTTGCGTCGCATGTGGTGATCCCAACCACTTTGCGAATATGTGTCCCAACAGGGTAGTAAAGCAAGAGCCCCAACAGCAGCCGCATCAACATCAACAGCAGCAGCCTCAACAGCAGCCAACAGCCCGCGGACGTGCTTTCAATATCAACGCCCGCCAGGCTCAAGCAGACAACAATGTGGTTAATGGTATGTTCCTTGTGAATGGTATATATGCTTCGTGTTTATTTGATACTGGCGCAGATAACTGTTTTGTATCGTTTGAATTCGAAAAGCTCCTTAATCGTAAGCGCGCCCATCTCCCCTCGACGTTCGATGTTGAAGTTGACACCGGAAGAACCGTCGCCGTCAATTCTATTCTATGTGATTGTACGCTTGAACTCAATAATCACGTCTTCCCTATCGACCTTATCCTGATGCAGCTCGGTAGTTTTGACATCATAATAGGCATGGATTTTCTTCACGAGAATCATGCTGAAGTTGTTTGCTTCGATAAGATGATTCGTTTCTCGCTCGCTAATGGTGACCAACTTTGTGTGTATGGCGAAACTCCTTCGAAAGGTCTCAAACTCATGTCGTGTATCCAAGCAAGCAAGTATCTCTGCAAGGAATACTGAGCTTTCTTGGCTAACATTGTAGTAGCAGAGAAGGAAAAGAAAGGAAACACAGTAGTGAAAGACGTTCCCGTTGTTTGTGAATTCCCTAACGTATTTCCTGATGATTTACATGGTTTACCTCCTACTCGTGATATCGATTTCCGAATCGACCTCATTCTTGGAGCAAATCCTGTTGCTAGAGCGCCTTATCGTCTCGCTCCTTCTAAAATGCGTGAACTCTCGAGTCAGCTCCAGGAACTACTTGATAAAGGCTTCATTCGCCCTAGCACCTCTCCTTGTGGCGTGCCTGTCCTTTTCGTCAAAAAGAAGGATGGATCATTCCGGATGTGCATCGACTACATGGAATTGAATATGCTGACTATCAAGAATCGCTATCCCTTGTCTCGAATCGATGATTTGTTTGATCAGTTACAAGGTGCTACATGTTTCTCGAAGATCGATCTACGCTCAGGCTATCACCGGTTACGAATTCAGGAGGAAGATATACCCAAAATCGCTTTTCAAACCCGATATGGTCACTACGAGTTTGTTGTTATGCCTTTTGGTTTGACCAATGCTCCCTCAGTCTTTATGGATCTAATGAATCGCGTGTGCAAACCCTTTCTTGACCGCTTCATCATCGTGTTCATCGATGATATCCTGATCTATTCCAAGTCAAAGGCTGAACACTCGCAACATCTGCGTTTGGTTCTTGAACTACTCCAGGGAAACCGTCTCTATGCCAAGTTCTCCAAGTGTGAATTTTGGCTGGAGGAGGTCCAATTCTTGGGTCATATTGTGAATAATCAAGGTATACATGTCGACCCCGCGAAGATCAAAGTTGTTAAGAGTTGGGTTACACCCAAGAACCTGTCTGAAGTCCGTTCTTTTCTCGGACTAGCGGGCTATTATCGCCGATTTATCGAAGGATTCTCTAAACTCACTGTACCGCTTACCTCGCTTATGCATAAGGACAAACCTTTTGTTTGGGGAACAAAATAAGAGGAGGCCTTTCAAACTCTCAAAGCGATGCTTTGCAATGCTCCCGTGCTCTCACTGCCTGACGGAAACGACGATTTCATAGTCTACTGCGATGCCTCTAACCTCGGTCTCGATTGTGTTCTCATGCAACGAGACAAGGTTATTGCGTACGCCTCTCGATAGCTCAAGATCCACAAGAAGAACTATACCACACACGACCTTGAGCTTGGCGCAGTTGTTTTTGCGTTAAAGATTTGGCGACACTACCTTTACGGTACCAAGTGTACGGTCTTCACCGACCATAGGAGGCTACAACACATCTTTGACCAGAAAGAACTGAACATGCACCAACATTGGTGGGTAGAACTCCTCAACGATTACGACTGTGAGATTCCTTTCCATGCAGGCAAAGCAAACATCGTTGCTGATGCTCTCAGTCAACGCAACTATTTGCATAGCGTTCGTAATTCTCGAAGCTCTCATCCGCGACGCGTAGCATGCTTGTTTTACCGAACGTACTTTGAAGAAGAAAAGAATTCTTAACGATGGCGCTTAACTCGAGAATAAATCGAATGGGATATTCCATTATTTAGACCGAATTTGGATTCTTAAGCGTACCAATTTGCGATAAACTCTGATGGACGAAGCCAACAAATCTCGATATTCTATTCATCCCCATGCTGACAAGATGTACCAGGACATGCGCTACAAGTACTGGTGGCCGGGCATGAAGAAGGATATCGCAATCTATGTTTCGAAATGTGACAACTGGCACAAAACCGGTAATTTCCGTACAGTTTAATTATTACTTAATATCTGCAATTATGTGCTTAAATGTAAACATTGTCTGATTACATGCTATACATGTGAATTCATGCATGTTTTATATTTTAAATATTGCTTTATGCATTACTTTTAGCCTTGCGTCAGAAAGACTAGTAAACTCACCGGTAAGACACACGGTGTCAGCATTCCTGCAGAAAGCAGTCAGATAATAGAATTAGGGCACAGGAATAGGTCCAACATCTAGAATACATTAAAACCCAAGTGTGGATACAACAAGGGTTAACATATAAACTTTCCGGAAAGCTAAACTATGCACTAAAAGACAATCGAAACGCACTTTAAATGCAGAATTCAGCATAAATCAGCACAATTCAGCAATAATTTAGCTATTTAACACAATAATATCATGAAAAATTTATGTTTTATTGTCCAAAATAACTTACAAAGTGTCGGGAATTAAAACTTTCACAAAAGAGCTTCATACTTAGTGAAACTGCGCAATTCAACACTTTAACGAACCGTAACAAACCGAACAACCGGACAATAACCGGGACATCAAAATTTGACTAGAAGTAATGTTTTTATGATATTAAACTAGTATTGGTGCTATAACACCTTAAACATCATAAAAACCCCTAAACACACTTATACTAACTTAAACCCCCTCGTTTACACTTTAAACCCCTAAACTACCAAAAAGTTACAGTTTACCCCCTCTCTCTCTTTGGACGGTTGGGACAAGGGTCCCACCTTGTGATTTTATTTGATTTCTTTTGATCCTTTGTTGGGGTATATTCCAACACATATAACCTTGAAAGATATGAAAAATCTTATAAAAAACTAAACTAATAACATAACATTCATTCATAACCATATTCTTCATCTTCTCCCCTTCTTCCTTCTTTAGTCTCGGCTCACCATCACCACACTACCACCACCATTTTCAAGCTTCAATCTCATAATCCAAGGTGATCTAGAGGTGTATGGAGGCTATCTAAGGAAGCTTGAAGTGTAAGAACTTGAAGGACCGCCTTGTGGAGCTTTTAACCTCTAATTTTCTCCCATATTCATCTTCATCATTTTTGTGCCACTTCCCTAGCCATTAGAGCTAGTAGTAAGCTTCTTGATCACTAATTTAAGTCATGTTTATGTTATGTACAAGTTTCACCATCTAAACAACTTAACTTCTAATGTTAAAAATGAAAAGATCTAACATATTCATGAAGAAAATAAGTGATTACATGGATTTTTGGTGTATGTAATGATGTTGTTGATGATATATATTGTGTTTATGTTTAGATCAAGTATGTTAAAGCTTGGATCTACCAAGTTTAAGCATGGCTCTTGAAGGATCCATGGTTAAACTTGAAGATAAACATATGAAGCATTATGTGAACATGAAAAATGAATTTTTTATACATAACCTTGTAATCTTGAAGTAATAAAGTGTGTATAGAACTAATTTTTGAAACTAAAATTCATGGAAAGTTTGTTAAAAATTTAACAATAAGGCTTGTTTATGAAAGATCTAAGGTTATTAAGCATGGATCTTGAAAGATCCATGGTTAAACATGAAGTTAAAAAAGATGATCTTTCTAATAAACATAAAAGTGGTTTTAAAACATGATTTACAAACTTTAAAGATCATTAAACTCATGGATGAGTTGGTTAATCAAATAAAGTTTCATAAAAGTTTGTTAAAATACTCAAGAACACTTATTTTTGGATAGATCATAATATGTTAAGTGTAGATCTAAAAGACTACACATTTTTAACAAGAATCAAGTTCACCTCGATGTTTCATATGGAAAAATTAGTATATGTTGTTGATGATTATTGTTGGAAAATTGTTTTGATGTTGAAAAGAAAATAAACACATATTTTTAAAACATGGGAAACCTCCATTTTTTAGGGGAAACTATGTCAAAATTCTTATAAAATTTTGACACTTAGAAAATATAAGTTGTGGTGAAACTTATTCCCCAAAAATTCACCTAAAAGTGTTTACCAATGTTTCCCTAATTTTTGTAAGAAATTACAAGTTAAGTAATGATGATTTCTTCAAGTTAAAAGTAATATTAAATATGTATATTTTTAGGGAAAATATATATATTTAGTGATCATGAAATTTTGTGCTAAGTGTATGTTGGGATTGAACCCTACCAGAGGAACAGATAATGTAAAGCCAAAACCAGGTCACTACAGAGGATTCACAATAAGCAGCGGTTTACACTTTGCTCTCCCCTTGAAAGTGATTTATAACAACTGATGGTCTCTATCTGCTGCTCATATTCAACTGCTGCTGCCTTTTCAACTACTGATGAAAACCCTGAAGTATCTAACACTGCTGGTACTATCTACTGATGATAAAACACTGCCCAGTCAAGGACTGATCAACCTTGAGGAAAGCACTGACATAAAGGGAGAGCAGTTGTTTAGTAAATTGCCTGTTTTATATATAGTCAGTGGTTAGGTTAGCAGTGTTTGTGTAAGGTCAGTAGATACAGGTTGTTAGGCTGTTAGACGTCGCTTTCATGGTGACGTCAGCTGAGATACCTCAGTGGTTTGGTTTGCCTATAAATGTATCAGTACCCTGTACTGTTACATTTGATTGACTGAGTGGGTTCTTCTCCTCATGTCTAATCCTTTCATCTTGTGTGCAACCAACCTTGGGGCATTAGGCTAAGGGGGAGTATAGTTTGTAAGCATAACTGTAATCTTTTGCTTTGATTTGTAATCTTTTGACTCTATGTGAAGCAATTGTTTATCAAACTATTTTCTCCTTTGATTGTGTTTACAAAGTTTGTTTTTCATTTCCGCTGCACCTAACATCTTTTCATATTCATTGATCATTCATTTCAAACAAACAAACACTATCATGAGAGCCTCCGATTCTAACAATTGGTATCAGAGCTTGGACAGTCAAATTCGATCTAACAATCAATTTGACATAACCGTTCGGCTCAAAATTCATTGATACTAAGGTTGGTTGTATTTAGTTGAAAAACAGAGTACTGTGTAAATCATGTTCAAAATGGTTATTCGAAAACTCTGTAAATCAACCAAGATGTCATATGACACACAAATTTCACACAACAAGTAAATTCATGCATAAGATACTCATGGTTTCTAGATCTGAAAGCAATATCTGTTAAACCATGAGATTATTCTTATTTTCTAAATTGATTTAAACTGTTGATGTGGAATATGTGATGTTTTCATTAAATACCTAAGTACAAACCTCAGATTAACAAAACCTATGTTCATAAAAGCATTGTTGTTTTGTTAACACAAAAAGAGGGAAATTAAAACTTTGGTTATTTAGATCTTATGTGTTGAAAACTGGTTGAGTTCCTAAAATGGACAAAATCAACTATGTTCAAATACATTAAGAAAACAGGGGTCAACATAGTCCGCATCATATGTAATGTGAGATTAGGTGAAAAACTTGTGAAAACATGACCAAGTCTCTCAAAACATTACTGCAAAATGATTTTGGACTAATATTCACAAAAACTCAGAAGTGGGTTTATCTCAAAACTTTTGAAGTCAAAAGAAAAGAGTATAAACATAAAACACTTATGAGTCAAAGTTTAGGGTAATAATGGTCAATTAAGCAACAGTTTGTGCTCATTGGTTCAAGGAAGTTCAGGTGATAATGGTGTTCCCAGAGATTGAACTTACAAAAAGGACTAGACAAATTTTTAAAGTCATCACATAGAAATTAGATCTACAACAGGATCTTCAAAACTCATGTGTCCATGTGTCCTCATGTTTTGCAATCAACTGACACAGAAAATGGTACCAAACAGTGGTCAAAATATTGCCAAAATATTCTACCACTGCTGTCAAACCGCTGACCATTTTCATAAAACTTGAGAATGATATGATTATGTTTTCTATTGATAATACACCAGATCCTTTTTGATACTGTTCTCAGAAAATCCTTTAACCATTTTTTTTTCAAAGGATTTTCTCAAATAACCAGGATATATTATTCATTTTTTTAATAATATATTTGAAACTCTTGCTTGTTTTTGTTGGCAATAGTTTCAGCTCCTGTCAGGATGTAATACCTTATTTTTGGTGGTATTTGTGTCCTCATAAATGGGTCAAAAGGAAATGGTACATATGTCATGATCATGTCATACTCAGGGTTGTTCCTAAATTTTTATCAAAGGTTGATTGCAAACTGTGCTTAAATTTCTAGGGTTCTCATGTGTTAATTGAATATTAAACGAAAATGAGTTGCCTTAGCAAAAAGTTTTCATCATCTGGGGTACTAAACCACTGCCTTTCAAAATTGACATGTGGCAAAACCTTGAATGAAAATCCTCAAAACTGTTGCTGAAACACCTGTTCTTCAGACTTGTACCATTTACCCTAACCACTGTTTGTTCCAAACATCTGATCTCTAAACACTGTCCACTGCTGAAAGTTAACCACTGATCCCTCATTTTCTTGAAAAAGCACTGATGCTCAAAATCAGTGTCTTATCCACTGATATGCTATCCACTGATAGTAAAAATCATCCACTGCCCATATTTTTACCGTTGTAACCTCTGATGCTTGATACGTCAGTGGCTCTTAAAACAACTGTTCTACATACTTCATCCGTCTCATCAGTGTTTGACACGTGGTCAGTTTTTAGCCCTCAGATCTTAATAACCGCTGCCACATCAGCGATCATTTTTTCAAATAAAACCCTGCCCTAAACCCCAAACAGGGTTTTACACTGTCGAATTGAATTCCAAAAATTCTCTTCTCATAGCAGTTTCCAACCCTTCTTCTCAAAATCTCCAAAATTCTTCTCCGCAACAATGACAAAATCAAAATCAAAACCTAAATCACCATCACCGTCCAAAGAGGTCGCTCAAACGGCCGAAGAACCCATCGAAATACCGTTCAAACAATCTCACAACTATCTAGGTTTATTCACAAAACCTACTGATAATCACACTTTTGACACCATCATTGATACATTATCTGCATCAAAGTACAAAACTTTGTTGTCAGCAAATGCTCCCATCTATCTGCAAACCCAGAGAGAGTTTTGGAAAAAGGCGTCGCTTGAAAAACAAGACGGAAAAGTCATAGCCATTAACTCCTTAATACAGGGTAAAGCAGTTCAAATAACCCCACAGTCGATCTCCGAAGTCTTTAATCTCGACGATCAGAAAGGTAAACTCTCTTTTGAGAAAGCCGAGATGAAAACTGATTTCGTAAACAGGGGGTATGCAGAACAATCAAAGGTTGATACCTTACAAAAAGGTTATTTTCCTTCTGCTCCAAGATTTTTATTTCACACACTTCTGATGTGTGCTTCGAATAAAACAACATCTTTCAACGAAATACCATTGAAAATTCAATGCCTGGGTTACGCTATTTTGAACAGCAAAGACTACAACTACTCCCAAGAAATTTTCAATGACATGGTGAAAAACGTTGAAAGTAAAGCATTTTTACTTTTTCCAAGATTTTTGAGTTACTATTTTGAACAAAAATTTGAAAAGGAAAATTTAAGTTTGCTAAAACAAGGTGTTCATTGTCAAATAAAAAGCTTAACAAAAGAAACATTTTCAAGGATGATGGCACCAATAAAAACAAAAGCAGGGGTACCTGAGCAGATTTTAGTGGTTACAACTGCTCCTCAGGTATCAGCTGCTGAGCCCACTGCTCCAGGTGATCATAGCAGCACAACCACTGCTTTGAAACCCACACCTGACATCACCAAAAAGACCAAAAAGAAAACATCCAGAAAACCCACCAAACCCAAAACAAAGGCAACTCTGGAAGATGAGATCCCAGAGGAAATGCCTGTGACAACACAAAAGTCACCACAAACCACTGCTGCTACTTCCTCACAACAGTTGGAAGAAAGATCTCAACCCATGCCAAAAACTCCTCCTGCATCCTCACAAAAGGATCAGGTTGTAAGCACAGGGACACCACAATATGAAGCTCTGAATCCACTCGGATCCATCTTCCTCAGTCCTGATCCCAAGGACATGTCTCTTTCAACCCCCATCCCCTCACCAATAATAATGCCACAATCCATGCTACCTTTGTTGCATGCAGCTGCTATAGCTCAGACACAAACCAGTTCCTCTCTATCACCTGTCACTGAGAGTATACCCCCACAGGTGACTGGGTCTGATGCTACTACTCCTGCTATCCCAGCAACAATTGAGGAGGTTACACCCCCTGAGTTACAAGTAACTTTGGGTGGTAGTTCAAGTGGAGCAGCAACTACAACTGGTGGATCAACAGGTCTCCAGTTGGCCAGTTGTTTCATAAATCAGACTCCCTTGAAGGCAATTTCTTCAATAGCACCAATGTTAACCACTAGTGAGTCTATTTTGACAACTAGTAACATCAAAGGTTTATCAAGTGCTGAAGAAAGAAGTCCCCAGTACCGAGAACAAGGGGCATCAATGGGTGATTTTTGGGACTCTGTTCCTAAGACACACATTGATATAACCACTGCTAGTGGGGATTCAGATGATCCTACTAAAGTAGGTGATGATTCAAAATATCAGGAATTGACGGGCAGAGTTGACAAACTTGAAGAATCAGTTGCTGAAATAAAGGAGATGGTGCAAGAGATTTTAAAAGCTCAGAAAGCACAAGCAACTGCTATTCCTGCTCAAGCACCTGCACAACATGCATTTGCTGAAAATGAGCTTTGGAATATTTTTCAACCAATGCTTGAAGCACAGCAACTGATGGCTGACAAAAAGCATGCCATTCAAGTACAAATGCTGACCAACATGGTTGAATCAAGATTTAAAGACACTCAAGCAGATCTCAAGGCTATAAAAGCAAGCATTCAAAGTGTCTCTGGCAAAGCTCCTTCTTCCATATCATTCCTTGATAACCCCCCTTCAGATAATGCCAAAAAGGGGGAGAATATCAAGCTGTTGAGAACACTGAATACGAAGGGAATAGAGCATGGCCTTCATGTTGAGCCTGAAAAGGTAAAAGAAAAGCAGGTCTCAAAACCTGTTAGCCAAACAGCTGATACAGCAGCAGTTACAAAAACTGCTGCAGCAGTAGTTACAAAAACTGCTGTCAGTAGTCAAACAGCTGCCATGTCATCAACACACACACTTTCAACACACACCACTCTACCACACACCACCACAACTACTGCTCTACCACCATCATCTACAATCACACCATCACCACTGCCTCTTGTCTTAAAACAGAAGACAACAGATGTTACAACATCTGTTGTAATGACAACAGTGATTGAAACACAAGTTGTTTCAACCACTGTCAGTCAATCACTACCACAAACCACTGCTATCCAATCTACCACCACTGATCCACCCAAAACTTCATCTGCTCCTCCTTCTTCATTAAAAAGGAGAAGAAATCTCATATCAGATGATGATTCACCACCATTACCACCAACATCACCACTTCCATCCCCTGCTCAAAAGCAGAAGACAACTGCTGACATATCAGCAGTTGTAATGCCAGCAGATGTTGAGACAACAGCTGTTAGTAAGTCATCCACCACTGCTCTCACCTCTCCTACTTCACAGCCAAGGCTTTTCAACAGAATAAGAAAACCAATAACTGCTGATGAGGGTACACATGATCCTAATGCTGCACAACATCCACTGGAACTTGAAGCTATCAAAAATGAGATGAGGCAATTCTATACAGAAGAAGATCCTTCAAAAAGGAGATTCTCCTCACTCATAGGCTACATGCCTCCAGAGGATATGGATGATTACCTCAAACTCAAGGCAAGGCAGGCTAAAGCAAAAGCAAAATTTGAAAGTGAACGTGATCATTTAAGCGAAGTTGGCATTGCTAAAAGACTGGAGTTCTACTTAACAAAAGTAAAGCAGATAGAAGAATTTGCACAAGAACTAAACAAAGAAAAGGCTGATCAAAAGAAAGAGTTAAGAAAACAATATCTAGCCTACATCATGAAAGAAAAATTCTATCCTGCTGAAGAACAACAGTTCAAAGAATGGCCAGTAGTAGCTCTTAAGCGTGAAGCAGAAAGGATTGAGAAGATTAAGAATGATCCTACGAAGAAGAGAAATGCTCCTAACTGGAGAAAATATGAAAAGCTCATTGCTGACTTAACTGCTGAATATAAGAGAAAGAAAAAGGAGCTGGTGGATGCAAAAATGGATACTGCTGATGCCATATCAAAATGGTCAAAACAGCAGACTGATGAAGCCTATGAAAGGCTGAAGAAAAGAAAGATAACTGTCTCAGGCACTTCTAAGAAGCAAGAACAAATGATGAAGCTTGAACAGAAGATGGGAAACCTCGACACACTGTTCCGGTCTACTTTTGTAACAAATCAAAAAGAGGGAGAACAGCTGACTGAAGAAGAGGTAGTAGATAAGGAAGCAGAGTACTTCAAAGATACCATCACGAAAATGGGTCTAAAAGAAGAAACTTCAACAAAGCTTCAAAGCCTTTTTAAGGCATTAAACAAACCTGCGTCTCCAAACACTGCTAAAGACAAGACAGAAGCTGAAAGACAAGAATTTATTGAACAAGAAACTGCAGAAGATATAGCTGCAGCAGACAAAGTCATTGAAGAAGCTTTCAAAAGAATGTCTGAAAGTCTGCAGATGTTTTCAAGGCCATTATCCCTCATCTCATCTGCAAATAAGTCTCTCCCAAGAAACCCACTTGGCTTAAAAATACTAAAGTGGATGTCTGATCAAAAGACTCACGTATTGACCTTGGTCAGAGCCAATGGCGATGTGAAGCATATATCAAGGAAAGAAGCACTAGGCCTTAGTGTTCAAGATTTGCAGGATCTCCTTGAGCTTACACTGTGCAGGGATGAAGATGACCAGAGTGCAAAGGAATTTGAAGCTGAATTCAAAGAACAAGCTAAGGCACTCTTGATGAGTAATAAAGGTCCTAAATAATGAAAGGTTTTGGCATTATCTGTTCCAGGGGGAGATTGTTGGGATTGAACCCTACCAGAGGAACAGATAATGTAAAGCCAAAACCAGGTCACTACAGAGGATTCACAATAAGCAGCGGTTTACACTTTGCTCTCCCCTTGAAAGTGATTTATAACAACTGATGGTCTCTATCTGCTGCTCATATTCAACTGCTGCTGCCTTTTCAACTACTGATGAAAACCCTGAAGTATCTAACACTGCTGGTACTATCTACTGATGATAAAACACTGCCCAGTCAAGGACTGATCAACCTTGAGGAAAGCACTGACATAAAGGGAGAGCAGTTGTTTAGTAAATTGTCTGTTTTATATATAGTCAGTGGTTAGGTTAGCAGTGTTTGTGTAAGGTCAGTAGATACAGGTTGTTAGGCTGTTAGACGTCGCTTTCATGGTGACGTCAGCTGAGATACCTCAGTGGTTTGGTTTGCCTATAAATGTATCAGTACCCTGTACTGTTACATTTGATTGACTGAGTGGGTTCTTCTCCTCATGTCTAATCCTTTCATCTTGTGTGCAACCAACCTTGGGGCATCAGGCTGAGGGGGAGTATAGTTTGTAAGCATAACTGTAATCTTTTGCTTTGATTTGTAATCTTTTGACTCTATGTGAAGCAATTGTTTATCAAACTATTTTCTCCTTTGATTGTGTTTACAAAGTTTGTTTTTCATTTCCGCTGCACCTAACATCTTTTCATATTCATTGATCATTCATTTCAAACAAACAAACAAACACTATCATGAGAGCCTCCGATTCTAACAGTGTATATTATGTGTATTATATTTAGTAGTGTATTAGGGACTTGAAAATACACTAAATACTCCCAAGGAGTATGAATACAAAAATACACATACAAATACATGAGAATACATAAGTATACAAGTATACAAAAATTCCCCACAAGGAAATACATGGACAAATACAAGAAAATATATTTACGAAAATATATTTCTTAACATATTATCTAATTTGGACAAGTTATGAATTTAAAAATATATTTTTGGACGAAAATATATAACCTATACCAAGTATTGGAATTTATACAAAAATCAGGTGGAAAATAAGAATAACCATGTATATATATTTTAACATGACAAAATATATTTTTCATACAAGTCTTAAAAATACATCATTTTTAAGAAATATAATTTCGGACAGTAATAAAAATCAAAGTATTGATTTTTGGTGAAAAATACAAAATACACAAGTATTTACATAAAATACAAGTATACTTTCCTAAGAATACTTGTACCAAAATAATATTGAGAATATTATTTCACAAAATACTTATATTTATTTTTGGGAAAATAATATAAGTAACTCACTTGAAAAGTTAAAAATATAAAATATTTTTAACAACTTATTACCTCGAAAAGTCTACATGAACGCATAAAGAACAAATACATAAGCAAAAGATGGTGAGTTGTACTTGTGTGATACAAGTCTAGTGACTAACATTAATAGAACACGTATAAGTCACGACGCTACAAAAACCAACCAGTGAAGTTTACGGCACAGGATACGCAAAGTTGTGAGTTCATGTCCCCACTTTTAAACTTTTACTTGTTTTCTAAACTTGGGGAAAATACATGTGTTATGGTATGTTGAATACAAAAACTAAGGAATGATACTTTAGATCATGTCACGAATAGGGTGCCATAAGCACTATTAATGAGTTACATACCAAGACCGCGGAACAAAAGGTTAGATCTAATGGGTTTCAGGTAGCCACTCTCTGGGCCACGTGCTACCTGGAGTGCTTTTGTGTCTCTAATCGTTAACCGAAAAGTAAAATGCCTATGGTTTGGATGTTTCCTATGTCGTGACACATGTTAGTGGCCTTGCAAACCACTAGCGATCTCGTATTCCTTACATTTACATAACTCGGTTTCAGATACGTCTTTACAAATTACATACCATGTTTTCATACAAGTATATAAACATTCTATACAAAAATTGCATGAATTCACACCAACATTATGTTTACGATTAAAAAAACTTACATGTATTTCAGGTAACTAAAGTGGATGTACGCGCAATCTTACTCTTGCTCTGGGATGTCGTTTATGTTTTTAGCTATGTTGGGTCAAGACTCCGATGCTTGTTTTTGTGGGATTTGGTTATTATATCCCATCCTGTGTGGGATATAAGAATCAAAACCTTGTTATTTGTCTTTAAATAAAGTTGTGAACTTTTAAGACAATATGTTATCTTGTGATGTAGGCACTTAACTTATGTTATGTTTTTAATGATGTAATGTTAATGGCATTTGGAGTTATTTTACGAGCATATAGTATGTTTACCATTAGTATGCAATGAGAACCTTTCAGGATCACACCTCGCACTTCCAAAGTCAAGGCTGAGCACCAAAGACCCTCTGGCTTACTCTATGTGGAAATGGGAGAGTATAGCTATGGACTTCATAACGAAACTCCCGCGTACGACCTCAGGTCACGATAGCATCTGGGTTCTTGTTGACCGTTTGACTAAATCTGCTCACTTTCTGCCAATACGAGAAGACTTTAAGGTAGAAACATTAGCCCGAATCTACATCGACGGGATCATCTGTCGACACGGGACGCCTCGTGACATCATCTCTGACCGCGATGGTCGGTTTACCTCGTGACTTTGAGAAACGTTTCAATCTGCTCTCGGTACTACTCTTAATCTAAGTATAGCTTTCCATCCCCAAACCGACGGTCAGACTAAAAGAACGATTCGCACCCATGAAGACATGCTTCACTCATGTGTCATAGATTTCGGTGGTAATTGGGACGTGCACTTACCATTAGTCGAATTCTTGTACAATAACAGTTATCACTCTAGCATCCAAATGGCATAATTTGAGGCATTATACGGAAGAAAATGTCGATCGCCGATTGTATGGCACGAGATCGGAGACAAGCAAATTACCGTTCCTGAGCTGTTACAAGAAACGACTGACAAAATCCTCCAAATTCGAGACAATCTGCTGAAAGCTCAGAGTCGTAAGAAAAGTTACGCCGATAGACGTCGCAAGCCCCTTGAATTTGACGTTGGCGATCACGTACTCCGAAAGGTTGCACCTTGGAAGGGGGTTATCAGATTCAGCAAGAAAGGAAAGCTCTCGCCTCGATATGTGGGACCCTTTAAAATTCTAGAAAGGATTGGTAAAGTGGCCTACAGACTCGATATCACACCCTGACTTTTGCGGAAGCGTGATTATGGTGTGACTTTCTTAATACCATTGCATTCAATCATAACAACAACTATATGATAAAACCATAGATGTTCATCCATATATTAAGTTTAAAAACATGACAACATTGTCTTAAAACATAGAATTTCAAAAACGAGTACAACCATGCAACTTGTTTAAAAGTTCACAAAGACTCAAAAAATGACATTAAATAAAACCAGGATTTGGAAGACGTGTCTCGTCCACGAATAAGACACCCTGACCAAACCCTAAGACCATGGATGTCATCTTTATTCTTAACGCAGCATGAAACATCCAACGCCCGCCAGATCCACTTTCTTAATTCCCTGAAATACATGTATTTTGAAAACATCAACAAAAGTTAAGCGAGTTCGTGTGTTTGTTTGTGAATAAACCTTTGAAATCATTGTAATTATGTATGTAAGTTTATAAATCCCGGTATGAAAGCAACAAGGAAAAACAGATCACCAATGGTTTGCAAGGCCATTGATATGTGTGAAGTGATGCAGGAAAGCTCAAACCTAGCAGACTTTGCACCGGGCTTCCAACTGTAAGGCATAGTCTACCCATGGGCCAACCCTGGTCCAACATGGGCGGGGCTCGCTACACCCAAATAGATCTATCACCCATGTCCCTCGGTCCTACAACGAGGATTGATGGCCTTAAGCGTTATACCCACCACTCACATGATCTAGATGTACCCTTCCTTAGCTAACCATACCAAATTGGTAATGTTTGTAAACAGTTTTAACATGTACTTCACCCTCGAAGTTATAAAACTGAAAACAATTAAAGAAAAGGGGGACACGAAACTCACAGTCTTGCGTTTTCAGTCACAGTAACTCAAGCTTCTTCCGGTGTACACGACTACCTACAATGTACTAATGTCTATTAGACGAGCGGGTCGTGCCTTGACTTAGTATTAATGTCTTTGAGTTACGTTTATCTTGTGTCTTCGATATTATTCCATGTTATATAATTATTTGTTAAAATAATTAATATTTTAACTTCAATTATATTTTTAAGTTTTGGAATAATGGTTAAACAGTTATTTTATCTTAATACTTATCAAGTATTTATACTTGTATTTCCTTCCCAAGGATGGGGCTATTTGTATTCGTATTCTTACACTTATATATTTTTGCCACGTATTAGAGTCGTATTCCGGTGTGTATTTATACTTACGAGGATACGTATCGTCTTGTAACTGTTAAGTATTCTTTTACTTAATTTCATAGCAACTTTTTCGGAATATTATCTTTATTAAAAGTTCACCAATATATATATTCTCAAGATATATATTGTATTAAATATCATTTAGAAAAATTATTTATAATTTTTCTTTGGCAAAAATATTGTATTCTCTTATAAGTTCCCAAAAATAATATATTTTCAAGTCCAACTTGGAAAATATATGTATAAACTCATTTTTCTTCAAAAATGATATATTTTATATTTATTTGAGAAGATACACATTTCTCCCAAATATATTGTATTTCATGCTTGTGTAAGAATATATATATTTTCTTAAAAATAATATATCTTCTAATATTTCAAGAAAAATATATTTCATACTTGTCAAAAATAATATATTTCTTCTTGTAAAAAATATGATATATTCTTGTAGAATTGTAAAGATCATATTTACATTTCTTTGTGTTCAAAATATTATTTAGAGTTAAATGCCATTTTAGTCCCTGTGGTTTGGGCCATTTTGCCAGTTTAGTCCAAAGGTTTCATTTTTAACCTGTGGGTCCAAAAAAGTTTCACAGTTGCCATTTTAGTCCACTTGGTTAACTTCATTCATTTTTTCTGTTAACGAGAAGGCTAATTTGGTCATTTTGTATGTAATTCTATAAACTAAAATGGCAATTCTGCCATATAAAATGACCGAATTGGCCTTCTCGTTAACATAAAAAATGGATGAAGTTAACCCAGTGGACTAAAATGGCAACTGTGAAACCTTTTTGGACCCACAGGTTAAAAATGAAACCTTTGGACTAAACTGGCAAAATGGCTCAAACCACAGGGACTAAAATGGCATTTAACTCTATTATTTACCAAAATATACTTTGCGAATAAGTTCCAGAATATTTTTGTAAGTCTTATTCCATAGTTCAGTTTCACCGATATTTTTTGTGAAATGTGTATATTTATTCCTTGGAATATTGGTAATATTTTGGATGGTAATTCTTGGTATTTTGATGTGTTATATTATTTCAAGTCCTAAAATAATATAACTAATACACCAAGTATAAAAATAATCACACACATGTGACTTCTAAATATATATTTCCTAAATACATATTTAGTCACTTTTATTTATGAAAACCAACCTCCAATATTTATATTTTGTAACAAAATCTTATGGAAAAGTTTTTATAACAATTTAAGGTTTGGAATACACTTGTAAGTGTAGGTTAATAAATATTTTTCTAAGTGTTTGGATTTTTAGAAAATTTTGCCATGGTTTCCCCTAAAAATGGAGGTTTCCATGCTTTCAAGCATATCATTTTCTTTTGTAAAACTCATCACAATCAATCCACAATCACAATGAACAACTTACACTTACCAATTTTGCCAAAATCAAGTAATAATCTATTACTTCATGAACTTGAATATTTGTAAAAATTTGTAGTAACTTACTAGTGTTCTTAGTAAGTATTGTTACCCTTTAAAATGTGATTAGTTCCTTAAAAACTTCATTTTTAAAGAAGTTAGATGTTTACAACTTCTTGTCACATTTTCTAAAAATATTTCTTTATGCATTCTTCTTGTTACACAAGTGTTCATACACTTGTTTAACCACTAAAAATGAGATTTGTTTAAGTAAGAACCAAGATTAAATGCAAATCATATTTTTAACTTGGTTTCTTTAGAAATCCTTCATGAAATTCTTAGATCTATATGATTAACAACTTACTTGATCATCATTTTTCAAGAAAACATTATGTTCCTTCAAGTTCATGCTTTATGTGTGGATGATCCATCATCCTACAACAATTTCTATTCTTACATCTTGCTAGATTATGTTTTTAATCATGATCTAGCAAGATCTTAAGATGATCAACATCATTTCTACAAACAATCAATGATCAACAAGCATAACAACTCATAATCATCAAGATTACTTCATTAAACAAGCTTATGTTCATGTTTCATGCTTATGATCTTTAGTGTTCTTCAAGTTTTTGATTATGATTCCTCTTTAACCACTTAAAATAGAAGTAATCTAGCAAGATCAAGACTCTTACCACTAGCACAAGGATAGGGATGATCAAGTGAAGAAATAAGATGGATAAAAGCAAACAAGAGAGGTCCTTGAAGTTCCACATGCTCCTAGCTTCTTTGTATGACATCTAGCACCCTTGTGAGTATGTAGAATATATGAGAATGGATTAATGAAGGTGGTTGTGTGGGTTATGGTTCTCGGCCGAGAGCTCAAAGAGAGGGAGAGAGAGAGTTGTGTGTTCTTGTGAGAATGAAGGTTATGAAGTTATGTTTAGGGTGTTAACTTATAAACCAGTCTCATGTATCCATCCATTATGTAATATGTCTTAGAAAGTACAACATGATCCATTAAAATATTAAAATGAAATCTTGAAGTATGGTAGAGGGTATGGCCGATTACTAGGTGGGGGGGGGGGTAGTAGCTTAGGTTTAACTAGTTTAGTTGGTTTAAAGTAAAAATTCAAGTGTTAGTTAGTTATGTTAGTTACTTGATGTTTTATGGGGTGTTATGATGTTCAGGGACCATAACTAGCTTGGAAAAGTTAAAACAGTGCTTCTAGTGTAAATTTGATGTTTCGGGTAGTGTCCGGTTGTTCGGTTGGTTACTGGTTCGCTAAGGTGCTAAACTTGCAGTTTAGTGTGCTTTATGTACCCTTTTGTGACACTTTTAATTCCCGACACTTAGGAAAGCATTCAGGACCATTTAACCACATTTTTGCATAATTTAGATTGTTTAAATGTTGATTTTTGCTGAATTTTGTTGAATTCAGCACTTTGAGTGAGTTTTAGGCACTTTCCGGCACTTAAACTATCACTTAGAAAGGCAATTTTGTGATCCTTACTTTCCTACACACTACACTAGTGTGGTACTTAGTTTCTAGCTCATTCTGTGTCTCAATGCACTGTCTGTCTATGTTCTGAGTTCTGTCAGCATTTTCCTGATTTATCAGATAACTGTGCTAACTGTACTTAATGCATCATTTGAGGCAATATAGCTTTCATGCAATATTGATATGACATTAAACAATGTATGATGCACATGCATGTATATGACAGTAATCAGAAAGCAGTTAATTGCAAATTCAGCACAGTCATTAAGCACTAATCATGGTTAATTAATTTTATGGATACCTGGATTTTTGACAATTGTCACATTCTCCCCCTGTAAAGAAAATTTCGTCCCGAAATTTTAAGCTTTACTACTAGCTGCAGGGGTGTTAGGGAACAATTGCGGATATTTTGCTTTCATGCGGTCCTCACGCTCCCAAGTAAACTTTGGGCCGTGACGCGCATTCCATCTAACCTTAACAAGCTTAACACTACTCCTCCGAGTCTTGTTAACCTTCCAATCGGTAACCTCAACAGGTTCTTCGGTAAAGTGGAGTGTGTCGTCAATGTGAACTTCGTCGGCAGGTATGATCACTGTTTCTTGAGTTGGACTCTTCTTCAGATTAGATACATGGAATGTATCATGAACGCCATTAAGTTCCGCAGGTAGTTCCAACTTATAAGCCACAGGACCAATCCTCTCCAGGATTTTAAACGGTCCGATATATCGTGGGTTTAACTTTCCATGCTTCCCAAAGCGTGCCACACCCTTCCAAGGTGAGACTTTCAATAAAACCATATCTCCCACTTTGAATTCCAAATGCTTCCTTCTTTGGTCCGCATAGCTCTTCTGTCGGTCACGAGCCGCCTTAATGCACTCTCGGATCTGTATGATCTTATCCGTCGTCTCTTGAACCAATTCGGGACCAACGAGCTGTCTATCGCCTGCATCTGCCCAGCATAACGGCGATCGACACTTTCGTCCGTAGAGAGCTTCAAACGGTGCAGCTTGAATGCTTGTATGGTAGCTGTTGTTATAAGAGAACTCAACCAAGGGCAGGTGAGTGTCCCAACTGCCACCCAAGTCCATTACACAAGCTCGTAACATATCTTCAAGCATCTGAATCGTTCTCTCACTTTGGCCGTCCGTCTGTGGGTGAAATGCGATGCTCAAATTCAACTGAGAACCAAAGGCTTCTTGGAAAGATTGCCAAATCCTTGACACAAATCTACCGTCTCTATCAGATATGATTGAGATAGGCACTCCATGACGTGCAACTATCTACCTTAAGTACAACTCGGCTAGCTTACCTGTGTTATCCTTTTCCCTGATAGGCAAAAAGTGCGCAAATTTTGTCTGAACGGTCTACGATTACCCAAATCGTATCATGACCTCTGGGTGTCTTTGGAAACTTGGTTATGAAGTCCATCGAGATCTGCTCCCACTTCCACATGGGTATCTCGGGTTGCTGTAAAATTCCTGAAGGCTTCTGATACTCGGCCTTCACTTTGGCACAAGTTAAACACTTTCCAACATAAGTTGCAACATCACCCTTCAATCTCGGTCACCAATAGAAATCCTTCAAATCTTGGTACATCTTGTCCGATCCTGGGTGGATCGAGCAACTTGATTTATGAGCTTCATCAAAAATCACATCTCTAAGACCACCAAAGAGGGGAACCCAAATTCGTCTCATGAAACACATTGTTCCTTCCTCATTGGGTACCAACTGGTTCTCCATCCCATGGAGATATTCATCCTTCAAGTTTTCCTTTTTGAGCGCTTCTCTCTGTGCAGCACGAATACGCAACGAGAGGCCTGTTTGAATTATCATCTCCAAAGCTCTAACCCTTATGGGCTTAATCCTCTCTTTTCAACTTAAGGCATCTGCCACCACATTCACCTTTCCTGGGTGATATTTGATTTCACAATCATAATCGTTTAACAACTCAACCCATTGTCGTTGTCTCATGTTCAGCTCTTTCTAATCGAACATGTGCTGTAAGATCTTGTGATCTGTAAAGATCGTGCATCGGGTGCCATACAAATAATGTCGCCAAATCTTTAAAGCAAACACCACTGCGCCTAGTTCCAAATCGTGCGTGGTGTAGTTCTTCTCATGAACTTTCAATTGGCGTGAAGCATAAGTGATAACCTTCTGTCACTGCATCAGCACACAACCTAATCCCTGACGCGAAGCGTCACAGTATACCAAGAAGTCATCGGTGCCTTCGGGTAGGGATAAAATAGGTGCATCGCAAAGCTTGTTCTTTAGCAACTGAAAAGATTCCTCTTGTTTATCTCCCCATTCATAACTCTTGTCCTTCTGAGTAAGGGAGGTCAACGGTTGAGCGATTTTAGAAAACTCCTCGATGAATCTGCGGTAGTACCCAGCTAAACCTAGAAACTGACGGATCTCGGTCGGCGTCTTCGGAGTTTCCCAATTCTTAATCGCTTCAATCTTGGTGGGATCCACATGGATTCCTGTTGGTGCATCTAGTGTCTGTTAACTTCGTCTTAATCGAGTCTTATGTCTAGATAGGATAAATGAGTGCACAGCAGTGATTGAATTAGGGTTTGATTGTGGTTTAGGAGGTAATTTCGTTTGAAGGAGGATTAGACATGTTCAAATGAAATCACCACATGTAATTTCGTTTGAACAGGTCTGTGACACCTTCAAACGAAATAGCAAGGTCTATATATAGGGTTGTGCATGATCATTTTCATACGGAATTACAGTGTGTGTTTGAGAGCCGAGGTGCTGCCAAATTGTAATCAGACTTGTAAAAGCTCAGAAAATCATCAATAGATAAAGATTGAAAGGAAACAAGCTGTTTGACATCATTTACATTGATTCTGCCTTTGCAAATGATGATGAACTACTCCGATTGACTGTTTAGGGTCACATGATGATCCAACAAGTGGTATCAGAGCTCAGGAAGAGGAGTTCATACCAATTCAGCTTGATTTTGCCGGATTCTATCACTTCTACTCATTCTTTTCTGATTTGAACAAGTTTTCACGGTTGAAATGGCTTAAAACTCTCATATCAAGCGAAACATAGTGTTAACTAATCCTTGAAAGTTTTAGACCAAAATTCGACTTAAAACTGATAAAAACCTATAATTTTGTTTGAAAAACTTTGAGAATATGCTGATGTCATACTTATCTCGTTTGAAATACCTGATAATTTCGTTTGAAAACATACAATTGACCTGATTTAGTTTGAAAGATATGGGTTATTTCGTTTGAATGAGGTATCTCGTTTGAAAGTATTTGGCTGATTTCGTTTGAGAGTGCATATCATTGTAATTTCGTTTGAAAGTACATCATAGAACATTGATTTCGTTTGAACCAGGTGTTGTCTCAAACGAAATTAGGGATTTCGTTTGAGAAAGCATAATATCGTTTGAGATAGCTATTTCGTTTGAAAGCAAATTTTCAAAATTTCAATTTTTTTTTTCTAAGTGTTTGTTGATTATTTCAGGTACGTGAAGATGGATGATTTCAATCCTTTCTGTGATGTGTTTGCATTTACTGGTGGTTCGGGAGATGGCACATTAAACAATACGAATGAGAATACAACAACACCGAGTGCAAAGAAAATTCTCAATGATGCTATGAGTGTAGACAGTGCGTATGGAACATACAACAAGCCGCCCAAGCTGATGGCGATTGAAGATTACAACAGGTGGGCTACAAGATTTGAGGAATGGCTTAAGGCGTTTGCTTATCAGAGTTGGAGAAGTTTGAAAAATGGCTATGATTTGGGGAGAGATGATTATGAGAACTTGGAAGATAATCAAACTGAAAGATATGTTTCGGAACAAAAGTGTATTGCTTTGCTTCACCAATCTGTTCGAGATGATATTATCGCACTGATAGAATACTAAGATTCGAGAGATCTCTGGGATAAATTAAAAATAAAATGTATTGGTAGTGCTGAAATAGTGAAGAACAAAAAGAAACTGTTACGAAAAGAGTTTGATTTGTTTGGTTGTTTAAAGAACGAGTCTGTTTCCAAAATGATCGAAAGATTTGGACATCTGAAGATGGAGCTTGCTAGACATGAGATCGTTTACAATTAAGAAGAGCTGGTAGACAAATTGTTTGATGCATTACCAAATGAGCAAGACTGGCAATATTTTGCATTGATGCTGAAGAATACGATAAAGCCAGCTGATATGAAGGTTGATCTGCTTATTGAAAGACTGGAAAGTCACGAGTTGGAGATCAAGAAATCTAGCAAAGTAAACAACTCATCTTATCAGCAGAATGTGGAGTTGTACTACAGAGGAAATTTACCAAAGACTGGTTCTCCAAGAACAGCATTTTCTGCAGAAAGTTCAAATACTGTGAATCAAGAAATTCCTCACAGTGGTTTTCATAGTGGATCTTCTTCAACAACTCCAAGCCAATCTGCATCAAAGAATCTGTTCCAATGTAACATTGCTGTTGATCTGAAGAATGGTCAGAATTTCAGTGAAGAGCTGCTAAACAACAGATGGTGTTTTTAGCCTCTGTGTAAGAATCGTACGAAAGTCTCGTTGCAGGAAAGATAGGCAACACCAATCTAACAAAGGAAGACTAAAATCAGATTGATCCTGAGGAGATGGAGTTGATCGATATAAGGTGGTGTATGGCCAGTGCAGTGAGAAGAGCGCAGCGTTTCATGGAGATTACTGGAAGACTGTCTATTGGTGGACCTTTTACCAAGTTAGGTTTTGACAAGTCAAAAGTGACGTGTTTCAAGTGTAAACAGAAAGGTCACTTTAAGCGTGAGTGCAGAAATGCTTACACTGATGATACTGCAAATCCTTTTCGAGAGGATTATTACAAGAGAGCAATTTATCATCAGAATAAATCAGAACCTCCCAGGATGAAGCAGATAGAGGAGGTACCCAAAGAGAAATCCAGGCACTTGCAGTTTTTCATGACGATGAAGGTTATGATTGGAGTGATGTTTTGCCGGAGGAAGATGCAGTTGGTTATGCTTTCACAGCAGCAAATATTGTTCCGTTTAAAGATAAAAGATCTGAGAAAGTGAAGTATGTGAACAGGAGGGAAACAACTCATTTCATGAAAAGCAAAATCTATCGTATATACAAAGAAGCTAAACAGGCAAAAAGATGGGATCCTGATAGAGAATGTTATCTTGATCCTAATGGAAATATAGCTGTGGATCTAGATACCATTGATATTGAAGTTCTCACCAAACAAATTGCTGATGAAGAAGAAGCCAAACAGAGAGAATGGTGGGGAGGAGGAGAAGCTGTTGAGAAAGAAAAAGAAAACGAGACAGCAAAAGAACCAGAGTCAAAGAAGATTGATGATGGAGTTATTGATACGTCACAAGAACTCACCGCTGAAAATTTGAAGAAGATGGCTGACAAAGTTCTAGCTGCAAAAGAACTAGAGGTAGTTTCTGGTTCTAGAACTGAGTCCAAAGATAAGGTCAGTACAAATGATACACATGTGTCAGGTAAGAATGGTAAATCTGAGAACAACTGCAAAAATTGCATGAAAGAGTGCAAAGTTTGTAGTACAAATGCTTACCTTAGTGGTAAGAAAGTTGAAGATCTGACTAGTAGAGTCAGAAGTGTTGAAGATCAAATCTTAAACCGTGATAAACTGTTGAAAGCTTCGAACGACAAATTAAAAGAATTAACTGAGAAAATCGAAAACGATAAAATTGACGTAGAAAGAATTAGGAAAGATAATGAAAAATTGATTCTTGAAAATCGTCAAATCTCAGAAAATTTTGAGAAGCTTAAACGAACGGTTAAAGATTCTGATGAAAGAAATGGTAAGACGGACAAAGAAAATCTTCAACTGACCGGTGTTCTTAGAGTGAAAGAAGAATTAATCAATCAGCAACTGGATGAAATTGCTAAGTTGAAGCTTCAATTTCAAGAAGCCAAAATTGAAAATGAACGCATCTAGTTGAAATTAACCAGTTACAACTCCGCAAGCTTTGTTTTACAACACATTGTTCCCAAACCCATCGGGAAAAACAAAGCAGGCGAAGATGTTTACTCGGATGGAACTGGGGTTGGGTTTCATCAGGATCCACCACCAGTTTTATACAATTATTCAAAGAAAAAGTCCGGGTTGGTTAATGATGACGATGAAACAAATGAAATAAAACTTCCAGAGTCAATTGATGTGACATTTTCTTCATCATCATCTGATGATAGTGTTCAAACTGAGATTGTTAAAGGCATGGCTGAAAGTGTTTTGGATAGTGATTCGGCTGAGGATGAAGAGTGTTTTCTGAACAATTACATTCTGAAACCAAAGTCCAAAAACAACTTAAATGAAGAATCTACTCTTGTCATGTACAAGATGTTAGGATTGGATAAGTTGTATTCAGATTCTGAGTTTCCACTGGAGAATGTTAATATAGCTAAATTGACAAATGTGTTCAAATTGGTTGAAATTGACCTGTCTGAGATTGAAGGTCTAAAACAGACAAAAAGGCAAATGAATTTTGAAAAATATAAAGCTTACTACAAGAAGCCTGTTGTTCCACCGCGTTTTTATAACAACAATCGAAACAGATGGTCGGGTGGTTATCAGGGTGGTAAGAATTATCAGAAAAAGAATGTTCAAAACAGATGGTTTGTGAGAAGAAAGTGTTTGTGTCAAGTTCGAGTTCGCGTTCTGATGAAGAGTCTAAGATTTTTTCAAAAACAAATGAAGAATTCTTTGAGAAGAAGGCCTCACAACCTCAGTCTGAAGGCACAAGTTGGGTAGTTGACACCCGAACATGCTTCAAATGCAATCAAGTTGGACATATTGCACGAAAGTGTACCAATTTGAAGCCTAAGACTGAAATTGTGATGAACCCAAGAAAGAAAGTTGATGTGAAGGGAAAAGCTCCATTGGTTGTTGAGAAAAAGGTTTTGAAAAATGACAACACCAAAATCAAAACTGAACTTGTTAAAAATGTGGTAACTAAAAATGACAAGTTTTACAAACGGGTTGCTTCATCTCAACAAACGTGGAAACCAAAATCAGAGAAACAAGTTTCACCTCCACAACAGAAGAAAGTTGTTCCTAAAAAGATTCTTCAAAATGAAAACAGAAAAGAAAACATTTCAATGTCTTATGAATATTTTGCTAAAAAGAATGTTTCTTTGGAAAAAGAGGAGAAAGTTGACATAAAAGAGGATATTGATAATAAATTGGAAATGAATGATAAAAATTTTCCACCTCTTAAATCGGTCGTAAAGTGTGTAGATGAAGTTAAGTTACCCGAGTCTGATGAGGCTTGGGCAGCTTATTTCAGCTAATCATATTTCTATCTGGTGCAGGAGCTTCCAAGATCCGTTTCAAGATGGATTATGGATAGTGGAGCTTCTCGGCACATGACGGGGAAAACAGCCCTGCTGTATGATGTTAGAAATTTCAATGGTGGTTATGTAGGTTTCGCAGGAAATCAAGGTGGTAGAATAGTTGGAGAAGGAACGTTATCCAATGGGATTGTTACGTTTGAAAGAGTTAACTACATCACCGAGCTTGAAAACAATCTTCTGAGCATATCTCAGATCTGTGATAGGATGTATACCATGCACTTTACAGACAAAGAATGTTTGATCTTGAAACCAGGATTTGTTGTTCCTGAAGAATGGATTATCATGAGAGCGCTGAGAGTGAATGATTTATATGTGTTGGACATGAGTGTAGCAACTACAACAACGGGTCTGGCTCATTGTTTTATATCAAGAGCAACAGAAAAAGAATCACAATTGTGGCACCGGAAGATGGGTCATATACATCTTAGAAAAATGAATCACCTGGTGTATAATGATTTGGTTACTGGTGTACATTTGAAAGGTTTTCATCTTGAGGGGGAGTGCATTAGCTGCATTAAAGGGAAGCAAAAGAAGAAGTCTCACCCCAGGAAGAAAGAAAACTCAATTTCGAGACCTTTAAAGAGACTCCACATGGATCTGTTTGGTCCAGTAAACGTCAAAAGTATTACAGGGGATCTCTATTGTCTAGTAGTTACAGATGATTACTTGAGGTTTTCATGGGTTTCATTTTTGCAATCAAAAGACCAAACATTTGGGAGTTTAATCACGTTGATCAAAAAGCTTGAAAACTTGTACCAAACTCGTGTTCGAAGAATTAGAAGTGATAACGGTACAGAGTTCAAAAGTAGCAAAATGGAAGTGTTTTGTGATGAAAAAGGTATTTTGCATGAATTTAGTGCTCCTTACACTCCGCAGCAGAATGGAGTAGCTGAAAGAAAGAACAGGACGCTAATTGAAACGGCTAGGACGATGCTTGCTGATTCAAACCTACCAGTCAATTTTTGGGCAGAAGCAGTATCCGCCGCATGCTATACACTCAATCGGGTTCTCACTGTCAAGAAATTCAATAAGACGTGTTTCGAGCTGATCAATAATCGCAAACCGAACCTGAAGTATTTAGAACCGTTTGGGTCTCCCTGCACAGTTCTAGAGCCTTTTGGTAAATTTGGTCCAAAGAGCATTGAAGGAATTTTTGTGGGTTACACAAGTCCATTGAAACGAGTCTTTGTTCCAAGCTTGAGGCGGATTATTGAAGCACACAATGTTGAGTGTCAAGGTTACACAATGCCACCGCAGAATCCAGGCGATTCATGGCGTTTTAATTACGATAAATTGTGGGATTCGTTTGACATGGAAGAAGAAGAAGAAGAACAAGATTTCTTTGACGAGTTGGATATTCTGAGAGAGTATGAGTTTTCGCAGGAAAGGTTCCCAGCTGAGTATTCAAGACAACCACGACAAACTTCAAATGACGATGAAGCAGGTCCGAGCAATGCTAGAGAACATGATGATATTCAACAAAATGAAGTTGCTCATGATAATCAGACGGCACAGAATAATAATCAAGAATCTGAGAACAGACCAGTATTTGATCGTGGTGATTCAGATTCTGAGGGGGATCAAATTCAGATCTCAAGTCAAACAAACCCAGTCAGTGAAGAAGGTGCAAATCAAAATATTACAAATCTGGAGGGGGGGGGGGTAGATGTTTCAGGCAAAGTGATGCCAAGAACTCTTTCATACCATCCAGAGGAGCTGATCATTGGAGAATTGCAATCAGGCGTTCGCACTGGACGTCAAATTGATCAAGGCCTTACTTGTTTTTATTCTACAGTAGCATCTTTACAAACTGAGTTTTCACTTAGTTGTTTTATTTCGCAGATCGAACCGCGTATATACAAAGAGGCTCTAACTGAAGATTCTTGGGTCAATGCTATGCAAGAAGAGTTGAGTTAGTTTGAGAAGTTAGGAGTGTGGAAGTTAGTAGACTTGCCTGATGGTCAGAGGAAGATAAACACCAAGTGGGTGTTCAAATGCAAGAGAGACGATAGAGGGGTTGTTGTTCATAACAAAGCTCGACTCGTAGTCCAGGGCTTTAGTCAGCAGGAGGGTATAGATTTCACTGAAGTATATGCTCCCGTGGCTCGACTAGAAGCTATCAGAATCTTCCTAGCATTTGCATCTTGGAAAAATTTCAAAGTTTATCAGCTAGATGTGAAATCGGCGTTTCTCTATGGGAAGGTAAAAGAGGAGGTATATGTCGGACAACCACCGGGCTTCACCGATCCAATCCACAAAGACAAGGTCTACTTGCTAGATAAAGCACTGTATGGTTTACACCAGGCCCCGAGAGCTTGGTATGAGACATTGTCTCAACACCTGCTTGCCAACAGTTTTATTCGTGGAAAAGTGGATGCCACTCTCTTCACCAAAGAAGTCGACGGACATCTTCTGATCGTTCAGATATACGTGGACGACATTATATTTGGGTCAACAAATGAAAATTTGTGCAAAGATTTTGAACAAGTAATGAAGTAGAAATTCGAAATGTCATCGATGTGTGAGATGAAATTCTTTTTGGGACTGCAGGTTGATCAACTACCCAAAGGAATTTTCATACATCAAACGAAGTACGTTCATGATATTCTAGAGAAATTTGGGATGTCAGGTTCTACTCCAGCTTCCACCCCATTAGCGACGAACCATGGGATAAACCCTGATCTCACCGGAGAGAAGGTAGATGAAACGTTGTATCGTTCCATGATAGGTTCGCTGATGTATTTGACAGCTTCAAGACCCGATATTATGTACCCAACCTGCCTCGCAGCAAGATTTCAATCTAACCCGAGAGCTTCGCATATGGTGATTGTGAAAAGGATATTACGCTACCTGAAAGGAACTCCATCATTGGGGTTGTGGTATCCAAGAGAAGGCGATTTTACGCTCGAAGGCTATTCTGATTCCGATTTCGGATGCTGCAAAGTTAACGCTAAATCAACAACAGCGGGGTGCCAGTTTTTCGGATCACGATTGGTCACCTGGCAATGCAAAAAGCAGACCTCTGTGGCTTTATCCACATGTGAAGCGGAGTATGTATCTGCTAGCAGTTGTTGCTCTCAAATCTTGTGGATCCAGCAACAGATGCGCGACTACGGTTTGCAATTTCTAAACACCCCTATCTTTGTTGATAATGAGGCAGCAATTAACATTACTAAAAATCCTGTTCATCACGCTAAAACTAAACACATTGAAATTCGTCATCACTTCATCCGAGATTGTTTCGAGAAGAAGTTGATACGAATTGAGAAAATCCACACTGAAGAGCAAAAAGCTGATTTACATACCAAAGCATTTGATAAAACTCGTTTTCAATACTTGTTAAAATTGAACGGTATGAAGCTTTTATCGGTGTTGGAAGAGATTCTTGGCGTTGATGAAGGAGACATTGTAGATGATGTTGAGAAGCAATCTGCAATGGTTTGTCGATTTTTTACTTGTTTTGGTATTTAGGGGGAGAGTATAGGGTAATATTTTCAGAAAATACAAAAACAATAACAAATGACAAAAATACAAAAACATGAGATATTTTCAAAATCCAAAAACAATATAAAACCAGAAAAGAGCTTGTGTAAAAAGGGAAAATGATAATACATCGGCTTGACAGTTACAGTATGCTAAAGATTTGTAATGTTTAAAAATTTTAAACATTCTCGCTGATGATGTGCCGATAGGTTTTTGCACATTTAGTAGGTTTGTTCGGGATATAAACCTAAAATCTTTACTTACTTATTTCATGGGGAACACTACTTGGATATATAGGTAACCCCTGAAATCTTGTTTGAAAGATCACTCTTTCTGAGATACTAGGTCTTTATACTCAGTGATATCTGGGGTATTATCCCGGGACTTCTGATTTTGCGGAAGCAATGGCCTAGTCCCCGGAGAATACTTTCTGCATTGCTTGAAATATAGCATCGCCCTCAGCTAAAAAATGATAAAACATTGAAAAATGCTAATCATGGCTGTTGTAAAAAAGATCCTCTAAAGGGGACACACCAAAGTCGAAGCCGTCATCTCTCTGCTTAACGGAAGTTCTGACCTGAGCTCTCATGGTTCTTCGCATCTAATCCTTTACAGATATCATATGTGGTATACTCACCTGTAAGACTAAATATTGGGATCTGGATACGAGAGTATATTCAAGAGGTGGGACACATGAATGAGTTTAAGTCTCTAAAATACTAAATCCGTATCCTGGACAGATTGAAATGTGTGTGAAAATTTAAGTGGATCAGTATATCGACAATCTAAGCGAATTGTTTAATTATGTGTATGTAATTAAAGCTTAACGGTACTTGTGATTTGTCGAATAGCTGATATGATTCCCTAACACGCTCACCAAAAATATGTTTGTAAATAGTTTACATTTACTGCATTTCATTTCTGTAATTCATTTTCTAGTTTAGAACTTTGTTAAAAATTCAAAAAGATTTTACACTTCTGCTTTATTTTCCGACAAACCAAAGTGGAAAGCTGATCTTCAGATTCGAATTGAAGCAGATGCAGGAAGTTTCTGGGCTGGAGGATGAGTTTGGAGTTTAACATGATAAGTTTGTGAAATTGGAAAGTTGAAACTTGTAAATTTTCAGAAAATGATTGAACAAATGTCAGTGTGAATTATTTCAGATTAACCAAGGTCATTAAGTTGGACTTGGTAGATAAATTGAGTAATCAGGGTCATTAATTTGGACCTGAATACTTAAGTGGATTTCTAATTTTGACAAGACCATCGAATGAAGTAAAAGGTAAGATTGGATTGAAACTGTTATTGTCATATATCTTATATTTAGGTAGAGATTGTGCAGGTAACAGGAATCCCCATGGCAAAGAAAATGTTAAAGTTTGAACCAGAATTCAAGCCCTAGCTTATCGAGAGGGGGAGTCTGCGAAAGGGGGAGTTCACATTCTGAATCAACACTCAAAGGGGAGATTGAAGATTAAAGTTTGTAGATAAAGTTTGAAGGAAACTTTTACAATGTCAAAACAATTTGGAAAGAGACTAAGACTAAAGACTCGACGCCAAAGACTTCGTCAACATCCAAGGGGGAGTCTGTTAGTGCATCTAGTGTCTGTTAACTTCGTCTTAATCGAGTCTTATGTCTAGATAGGATAAATGAGTGCACAACAGTGATTGAATTAGGGTTTGATTATGGTTTAGGAGGTAATTTCGTTTGAAGGAGGATTAGACATGTTTAAACGAAATCACCACATGTAATTTCGTTTGAACAGGTCTGTGACACCTTCAAACGAAATAGCAAGGTCTATATATAGGGTTGTGCATGATCATTTTCATACGGAATTACCAGTGTGTGTTTGAGAGCCGAGGTGCTGCCAAATTGTAATCAGACTTGTAAAAGCTCAGAAAATCATCAATAGATAAAGATTGAAAGGAAACAAGCTGTTTGACATCATTTACATTGATTCCGCCTTTGCAAATGATGATGAACTACTCAGATTGACTGTTTAGGGTCACATGACGATCCAACAATTCCATCCTCATTCACTACATGACCGAGGAATTGTACCTCACGCAACCAGAACTCGCACTTCGAGAACTTTGCCTATAGTTTCTCCTTCTTGAGCAGCTCTAAAATAGCTCTAAGGTGTTGTTCATGCTCTTCCTTCGTTCTTGAATAGATCAAAATATCATCGATAAACACAATCACGAATTTATCGAGATATGGCTTGCAAACTCGGTTCATCAAATCCATAAACACTGCTGGCGTGTTTGTTAAACCAAATGGCATCACTAGAAACTCGTAATGTCCATAACGAGTTCTAAAGGCAGTTTTCGGAATACTCTCTTCCTGGATCCTCAGCTGGTGATAACCTGATTGAAGATCGATCTTGGAGTAATAACTCGAACATTGAAGTTGATCGAAGAGATCATCAATCCTCGGTAAGGGATACCGATTCTTGATAGTCAACTTGTTCAACTCTCGGTAGTCGATGCACATGCGGAAAATACCGTCCTTCTTCTTAACAAACAGAACTGGAGCTCCCCAAGGCGAGAAGCTTGGTCGAATAAATCCCTTGTCCAAAAGCTCTTGAAGTTGCGTCGACAACTCTTGCATCTAGGAAGGCGCAAGTCGATAAGGTTCCTTAGCTACAGGTGCGGCGCCTGGAACCAAGTCAATGTGGAATTCGACTTGTCGTTGCGGCGGCAATCCTGGCAAATCTACGGGGAAAACTTCAGGATATTCTCTTACCACCGGGATATCTTCTAGCTTTGGCTCTTCGGCATCTTTATCAACTACGTGTGCCAAAAAGGCAACACATTCTTTCTGCAAAAACTTCCGGGCTTTCAAACAACTGATAATCCTTAGAGGCGTATCATGCTTTTCTCCGTGCACTACAATCGTCTCTCCATTCATCATCGGAATGCGAATGATCTTCTCATGGCATACGATCTAAAGCTACACTAGCCGGCATGATGGAACTGGCACAAATCACACTTGGGCAAGGTGCCCATGTAGCCTTTTCCTTTACTTTCCGCACTTGAAACACCAGTCCTTACCTTGGCTGGTGGGTTCGTATCTTTTTTCTTGTTGCTACCATTGTTTCCTTGGGTACCCTTTTTGAAATTCGAGAACTTCCTCTTGTTCTCTCCTGATGACTCGACATGAGTCTCCTTCTTCTTCCCATCAGAGATCGAACACTTGTTCTGCCTAATCGCTTCTTCTGTCAGTGCTACACTCAAATCAATGGCCTCAGTGATGGTCGGAGGCTTGGATGTCGTCACCATGCTCATGATTTGGGGTGCCAATCCCCAAATGAAACGTTCGATTCGCTTGAACTCTGGTTCTACCATGTAGGGGACAACGCGAGACAGGTCATGGAATCTCTGGACATACTCAGCAATCTTTGGACCATCCATTTTCAGATTCCAGAACTCGGTTTCCAGCTTCTGAATTTCAGCTCTCGAGCAGTACTTCTTACGCATCAGCTCTTTCATCTCATCCCAAGTCATAGCATACGCAGCTTCCTCTCCCAGAGTCTGAACCTGAAGGTTCCACCATGATAGAGCTCCGTCTAGGAAAAGTCCAGAAATGTAGGTGACTTGGTGTCTGGCGCACACTTGCTCATTCTCAGCACAGAATCGGTCTTCTCAGCTCATCTAACGAAAGCTACAGCACCTCCAGTGCCGTCAAATTTCAGAGTCTTGCAGTCTAGGAACTGCTTGTAAGTACATTCTGCACATGTAACATCATTCACAGCAAGCATTAGCAAACGCACATGGAATGTCCAAACGTATCGTAATGTGTCTTTAAATGACTTAAACATTACCGTGAGGTAGGTTGTTTCCTGAGGTACCTCCGCTGTGTTCAGAGCGTAAGGCCTCATGTTGTGCGATTGCTTGTGAAATCCGTTCTTGGAGTTCAGCCTCTGTTGTGGGCAACTGATTGTTCCTTCAAGGAGGCATCTTCTATAAAGAAGATTGTATAGGTCAGGTCTTATGTATATAATAAGTAGTATGTATATAATAGTGTTTGTTATAGCAAGTAAGCATGCAATCATAGCATAAACAAGTGAATTAACAATGTATTTAATGAGAACATTACGATTGAGCTTTTATTAATCATCGACCACAAATACAGTTACATGTTTCACAAATGTATCAAAAGGGAACACAGGGTCACACTACCCTTGCCCAAAATGTCTACTAATCTACCATAAGTCATACAGTCAAAAGGTGGTCTCCAAAAGTCTCACTAGCTCAGCTCAATAGCGGTGCTCTCATCAAAAGTAAGCTACCTACATAAAACCAAAAACCGTCTATGCTGATGGTGGTGGAGGAGGAGGTGGAGGAACAAAAAGCAAGTTGCGCACATGCGCTAGCTCCTCCTCAAGATCATAAACGTGACGCAACAGATAGCTAATCTGCTGCTCAACAGTAAGAAAGCGAGTGTCAAATTCGGGAAATGGAGTAAGTGGTGCAGGAGGATGCGAAAACGGAGACGGTGATTAACGAGGAGCAAAAGTAGGCTGACACGGACATGGCAAAGGTCGTGGTATTATCTCAAGCTCTAGAATCCTACGATTCATGATCTCATATTGGAGCTGCAATGATAGAAGTAACTCATCCCGTGTGTAACCAGTAAAGTGTGAGGGATGGTAGGGATTAGATATCGGCATGGTATACGGTGGGAACCATCTAAGTGGCTCATCCAGTAGTGAAGAAGTAAAATGAGCAGTAGGTGTATACTGAGGCATGTGAGAAAAAGCTGCTGACACATGTGGGTCATGGCTAGGCTGCTGGCTAGAAGTGCCTTCCCCTGTACGGGGTACGGGTATATCATGCAAGTAAGTGATAGGTAAGTTAGTGCGGTGAACATCAGACTCAACTGGGTGAAAAGGAGCAACATGAATAGGTGCGGGTGCAAATGGGGGAGTAACTGGCTCAATAACAGGAGGGTCAGCGGGTGCAGGAATTGGATCTGGTATAAGCGGTGCAACATCAGGTATGCCGAACAGAATAGGATCATGGTCAGGTAAAGGCTCAGGTGCAGGTATCAGCTCAGGATTAGCGGGTGCATCAACAGGCTGATCACCAGGGGCAAAATCAAGCTCAAGTCCAGGCTCAATGTCATGTGGGGGTAACGGTGCAGCTGACATAGCTGTATCATCATCAGAATCAGTTGCGTATCATCACAAACCAACGGCCTGTTAGGCGGATGATGAAACAGACTCAAAAGAACCGGGGACAGAATGTAAACTAGAGTCAGAAGAAATCTCAAAAACAGGAATCCCCAGAAGTGGAATAGTAACAACGTCCTCATCGAGCTCTCCATCACCATGAGCGTTATCGGGAGGACCATCAACAAACAAGTCAAAGTCATCATCAAAAAGATCATCGAATGGCCAATCCTTAGGAGGAATGACCACCAAAGGAACGGGAGCGAGGATTGGTGCCACAATGTGCTCACCATCAGGGTGACCGATGATAAGATGATCGTGCACAGGAATAGGAATAACAAACGGATCCTCCTCCTGGATACCATCAGCGAGCGGTAAATCATCTCCGAAATCGGGCAGCGCAAAGGGCTGAAAGTCATCGTCATCGTCGGACATCATCTCCAGGTCACTCTCTGTATCGGAAGTAAAAACCTCCAGCTCGGGGACGATCTCATCCTCAGAAACAACAGCCATGGGGTTATCAGTGTCAGACAATCCACTCTCAGAAGATGACATAGTATCTGTAACATAACAATCATAGCGTATGCATATATATCAACTACTCACATTAAACATGCAATCAATAGCAATGTAATCATGTATCCTTCCTTGTCTCCCAGACTAAACCACTTAGTCTCCCAGACTAAACTTCCCAGTCTCCCAGACTGAACTACCTAGTCTCTCAGACTAAACTACCCAGTTTCTCAAACTGAACCACCCAGTCTCTCAGACTGAACCTCCCAGCCTCTCAGACTGAACCATCCAGTCTCTCAGACTGAACCACCCAGTCTCTCAGACTGAACCATAAACATAAACCCTGGAATGTGTTTCATATCTTTTGTTTGTAAAAATGTTTGTTATCCTGGATCTGGGCGTTCCGTGTATGCAATGAAAACATGTTGTGAAAACGTTTTCGTGAGAGCCCTAATGATTGTAGTCTAGACTCGAGAAGGAATCCTAGTTCGCTACAATCGAAGCTCTGATACCAAGCCGTCACACCCTGACTTTTGCGGAAGCGTGATTATGGTGTGACTTTCTTAATACCATTGCATTCAATCATAACAACAACTATATGATAAAACCATAGATGTTCATCCATATATTAAGTTTAAAAACATGACAACATTGTCTTAAAACATAGAAATTCAAATACGAGTACAACCATGCAACTTGTTTAAAAGTTCACAAAGACTCGACAAATGACATTAAATAAAACCAGGATTTGGAAGACGTGTCTCATCCAGGAATAAGACACCCTGACCAAACCCTAAGACCATGGATGTCATCTTTATTCTTAACGCAGCATGAAACATCCAACGCCCGCCAGATCCACTTTCTTAATTCCCTGAAATACATGTATTTTGAAAACATCAACAAAAGTTGAGCGAGTTCGTGTGTTTGTTTGTGTATATGAATAAACCTTTGAAATCATTGTAAGTATGTATGTAAGTTTATAAATCCAGGTATGAAAGCAATAAGGAAAAACATATCACCAATGGTTTGCAAGGCCATTGATATGTGTGAAGTGATGCAGGAAAGCTCAAACCTAGCAGACTTTGCACCGGGCTTCCGGCTATAAGACATAGTCTACCCATGGGCCAACCCTGGTCCAACGTGGGCGGGGCTCGCTACACCCAAATAGATCTATCACTCATGTCCTTCGGTCCTGCAACGAGGATTGATGGCCTTAAGCGTTATACCCACCACTCACATGATCTTGATGTACCCTTCGTTAGCTAACCATACCAAATTGGTAATGTTTGTAAACAGTTGTAACATGTACTTCACCCCCGAAGTTATAAAACTGAAAACAGTTAAAGAAAAGGGGGACACGAAACTCACAATATTGCGTCTTCAGTCACAGTAACTCAAGCTTCTTCCGGTGTGCACGACTACCTACAATGTACTAATGTCTATTAGACGAGCGAGTCGTGCCTTGACTTAGTGTTAATGTCTTTGAGTTACGTTTCTCTTGTGTCTTCGATATTATTCCATGTTATATAATTATTTGTTAAAATAATTAATATTTTAACTTATAGTATATTTTTAAGTTTTGGAATAATGGTTAAACAGTTATTTTATCTTAATACTTCTCAAGTATTTATACTTGTATTTCCTTCCCAAGGATGGGGGTATTTGTATTCGTATTCTTACACTTGTATATTTTTGCCACGTATTAGAGTCGTATTCCGGTGTGTATTTATACGTACGAGGATACGTATCTTCTTGTAACTGTTAAGTATTCTTTTACTTAATTTCATATCAACTTTTTTGGAATATTATCTTTATTAAAAGTTCACCAATATATATATTCTCAAGATATATATTGTATTAAATATCATTTAGAAAAATTATTTATAATTTTTCTTTGGCATAAATATTGTATTCTCTTATAAGTTCCCAAAAATAATATATTTTCAAGTCCAACTTGGAATATATATATATATAAACTCGTTTTTCTTCAAAAATTATATATTTCATATTTATTTGAGAAGATACATATTTCTCCCAAAAATATTGTATTTCATGCTTTTTTAAGAAAATATATATTTCTTAAAAATAATATATCTTCTAATATTTCAAGAAAAATATATTTCATACTTGTCAAAAATAATATATTTCTTCTTGTAAAAAATATGATATATTCTTGTAGAATTGTAAAGATCATATTTTCATTTCTTTGTGTCCAAAATATACTTTGCGAATAAGTTCCGGAATATTTTTGTAAGTCTTATTCCATAGTTCGGTTTCACCAATATTTTGTGTGAAATGTGTATATTTATTCCTTGGAATTTTGGTAATATTTTGGATGGTAATTCTTGGTATTTTGATGTGTTATATTATTTCAAGTCCTAAAATAATATAACTAATACACCAAGTATACAAATAATCACACACATGTGACTTCTAAATATATATTTCCTAAATATATATTTAGTCACTTTTATTTATGAAAACTAACCTCCAATATTTATATTTGGTAACAAAATCTTATGGCAAAGTTTTTATAACAATTTAAGGTTTGAAATACACTTGTAAGTGTAGGTTAATAAATATTTTTCTAAGTGTTTGGATTTTTAGAAAATTTTGCCATGGTTTCCCCTAAAAATGGAGGTTTCCATGCTTTCAAGCATATCATTTTCTTTTGTAAAACTCATCACAATCAATCCACAATCACAATGAACAACTTACACTTACCAATTTTGCCAAAATCAAGTAATAATCTACTACTTCATGAACTTGAATATTTGTAAAAATTTGTAGTAACTTACTAGTGTTCTTAGTAAGTCTTGTTACCCTTCAAAATGTGATTAGTTCCTTAAAAACTTCATTTTTAAACAAGTTAGATGTTTACAACTTCTTGTCACATTTTCTAAAAATATTTCTTTATGCATTCTTCTTGTTACACAAGTGTTCATACACTTGTTTAACCACTAAAAATGAGATTTGTTTAAGTAAGAACCAAGATTAAATGAAACTCATATTTTTAACTTGGTTTCTTTAGAAATCCTTCATGAAATTCTTAGATCTATATGATTAACAACTTACTTGATCATGATTTTTCAAGAAAACATTATGTTCCTTCAAGTTCATGCTTTATGTGTGGATGATCCATCATCCTACAACAATTTCTATTCTTACATCTTGCTAGATTATGTTTTTAATCATGATCTAGCAAGATCTTATGATGATCAACATCATTTCTACAAACAATCAATGATCAACAAGCATAACAACTCATAATCATCAAGATTACTTCATTAAACAAGCTTATGTTCATGTTTCATGCTTATGATCTAGTGTTCTTCAAATTTTTGATTATGATTCCTCTTTAACCACATAAAATAGAAGTAATCTAGCAAGATCAATACTCTTACCACTAGCACAAGGCTAGGGATGATCAAGTGAAGACATAAGATTGATAAAAGCAAACAAGAGAGGTCCTTGAACTTCCACAAGCTCCTAGCTTCTTTGTATGACCTCTAGCATCCTTGTGAGTATGTAGAATATATGAGAATGGATGAATGAAGGTGGCTGTGTGGGTGATGGTTCTCGGCCGAGAGCTCAAAGAGAGGGAGAGAGAGTTATGTGTTCTTGTGAGAATGAAGGTTATGAAGTTATGTTTAGGGTGTTAACTTATAAACCAATCTCGTGCATCCATCCATCCATTGTGTAATATGTCTTAGAAAGCACAACATGATCCATTAAAATATTAAAATGAAATCTTGAAGTATGGTAGAGGGTATGGCCGATTACTAGGTGGGGGGGGGTAGTAGCTTAGGTTTAAGTAGTTTAGTTGGTTTAAAGTAAAAATTCAAGTATTAGTTAGTTATGTTAGTTACTTGATGTTTTATGGGGTGTTATGATGTTCGGGGGGTGTTATGATGTCTGGGGACCATAACTAGCTTGGAAAAGTTAAAACAGTGCTTCTAGTGTAAATTTGATGTTTCGGGTAGTGTCCGGTTGTTCGGTTGGTTACTGGTTCGCTAAAGTGCTAAACTTGCAGTTTAGTGTGCTTTGTGTACCCTTTTGTGACACTTTTAATTCCCGACACTTAGGAAAGCATTCAGGACCATTTAACCACATTTCTGCATAATTTAGATTGTTTAAATGCTGATTTTTGCTGAATTCAGCACTTTGAGTGAGTTTTAGGCACTTTCCGGCACTTAAACTATCACTTAGAAAGGCAGTTTTGTGATCCTTACTTTCCTACACACTACACTAGTGTGGTACTTAGTTTCTGGCTCATTCTGTGTCTCAATGCACTGTCTGTCTATGTGCTGAGTTCTGTCAGCATTTTCCTGATTTATCAGATAACTGTGCTAACTGTACTTAATGCATCATTTGAGGCAATATAGCTTTCATGCAATATTGGTATGACATTAAACAATGTATGATTCACATGTATGTATATGACAGTAATCAGAAAGCAGTTAATTGCAAATTCAGCACAGTCATTAAGCACTAATCATGGTTAATTAATTGTACGGATACCTGGATTTTTGACAATCGTTACACTCGAACTACCAGACAAACTTAGTAATGTCCACCCGACTTTCCACGTTTCGAACCTCAGAAAGTGTCTAGCCGAACAGGAATTACATGTCCCTCTCGAGGATTTACAAGTGGACGAAACATTACACTTCGTGGAGAAGCCTGTCGAGATCATGGGCCAAGAAACCATGGTACTCCGACGCTCATTCATTCCCATTGTGAAGGTTCGCTGGGAAGGCAAACGCGGTGCCGAGTTTACCTGGGAACTCAAAAATGACATGAAGGTGAAGTATCCGCAACTGTTTGTTACGCCTACTTCTTAAATTTCGGGATGAAATTTCCTAAAGTTCGGGAGGCTGTAACAACCCGACTTTTTGAAGTCAAAGTCAAAGTCAAAGGAAGAAAAGATTGCTAATTGCGATCTGTCACTCCTTGCTTAACTACTGAATTGTGCTTCTTGACTTGTAATTGAATTCTATTAACTGTTTGCTTTAGTTGTATTATGTGGAGTATTTATTACAAATCTAGGTTTTATCGCATGTTTAATCGCTAACCGACTAATCGCTAATCGCATCGCTATCGAATCGCAACTCGAATTATGGGTTCTGGATATTCTTTTACGTGTGTGTGCTAATTAGGTGGTACTTGTGCATGTTATGTGTATGTTGAGGTGATTAATCGCAACGCAATCTAATCGCAAACGCTAAACGCAAGTTACTTATGAAGATTGTATGTTAGATATTGTAGTTAGGTTAATTGTGTAACTAACGGGTAATACTATCGCATCGCTCGCTCGAAACACATCGCAACAGACAACACGCAAAACGAAATGCCAAAATGCAACTCGCCGGACCACTCGATCAAATGACCATTCGATCGAATGGTCATCCAAACGGATGACCATCCGATCGGATGGTCATCCAAACGGATGACCATCCGATCGGATGGCCATCCAATCGATGTGCCGTCCGATCTGTTCCAGGTGCCACTTTCCTCTTTTGGCAACCTATAAATACCCCCTATCACATCACCAAAGTGATTTGATAGCTCTCTCTCGTTCGACCAGCGTTCCAGATCTCCTTTCTCTCGATTTCTCGCGATTCTTGTAAGTTTTCAACTCAAATCTTGTACTTCTATGATCTATATGCACTTCTTCATCATTTTCACCTTTAAATCTCAACTTTTAACCGTGAAATCAGCGGATTTGAGGTGTTCTAGGATGATGTCATCTTGGGGTTCTTATGAACTTCAAGTTTTGACATTATTCCACCAAGAACAACTCAGATCTACATGATTTCCACATGATTCAACACTACCTTCATTTAGATCCAAACTTTTTCATGGGTAAAAGGATTGAAAGATGGTTTCTAACTTTCTTTAAACTCTTTTACACTCAATGCTCTCAAAACCGATAAAATCAGAGCTAGTTCAGGCCTTCTACTTGTTTTCTAGTGAAGTGTAGGTCCGAGATCAGATTCCTATCAACAAGACAACCTATTTCGGTTGAACATGAACATCCGTCATGAACAGTTAACGGATCGGATTGGGGTGATTCTCGTTCGATAGGATAACCTGGGTCTGATGGAGCTCCTGTTGTTCACTAAGTTGTCATGCCATCTCAATCAAACCGCAAAACTTTCAAAATTATCAAGTTGCAAAACAATCGGATTGTGGGACGGGCTACTGTCTGATCGGATTGCCATCCGATCAAACGACAATCCGATCGGATTGCACTTGGTTTCAACACTTAAACTTTTTCATGACTTTCAAGGATCATCAATTTCTAACGGATTGCCATCTGATCGCAAGACCATCCGATTGAATGACAATCCTGTTGTGCACTTGTTCTCTGAGAATGTCTAACTGACGGATCGCCATCCGATTGAACGACCATTCGACCGGGCGACCTGAAATGTAGAGACACTTCTATGTTTTCAAAATGCTACAACGAAAACTTCAAAGTCACATCATACACAAACACATCCATCCCAAACGAATGCCAATCCGTTCAGATTGTCATTCGATCGAATGACCATCCATTCGGATTATCATCCGATCGGATGACCATTCGTCACTTGGGTTACTTTTCACCGTTTAACGCACCGTTCATTCGCTTATGCTATCGTTAACTATTCAGGCTAATCTCTCAGCGCTCCCTTCAATCTAAGAGAGTGTTTGGTTATTAAGCACTATCTGTGAGTATACTCGATCCCTTTTTGCTTTTAGCAAGTTTGGGTGTTACATACGTTATCTATATCAAATCACAACTATCACACAACGCAAACACTTTTATACGCTAACCGTACTGCATGTTATACGTGTTACTCGACGAATGCTAGTATGTTATGTTTACACAGTGATTGTGGCCTGACACCTTAGCAACGGTAGTACTATAGTTAGCACCTGTCGTGGACAGGGGTTGTTAAGGGCTTTACTTCACGTGTCCCAGTGGGGATATGTGTTGCGTATTCTACAACTCGCAGTCACGTCTGTGCATATTTCATTGTCGATAACCTACTAGCTTCACTATGCTACATGTTACATGCTGGTTATGCGTAAAATCTTTCGCAATCTATTATTACTATTAAACTTGTATGCTCACTTTTACACTATGTGTATTGACCTCTATTTAAACGTATGTGACATGTGTTTGAATGCTTAGGATGCTTGCTTGTTACTTGCTGGAATTGAGCTAGGATGGAATCTAGAAATAAACAAAAAAACAATTTATATTTGAGTTGTCGAAACAGAACTATTTGTCTTTGAATTGTTTGTAATAACTATGCTACTTATTATGTCATGGTATGGGACGTGATGCTTAAATAATTGGTAATCGTAGTTGTTATGGAAACTGCTGGACAATCCGTTTCGCTCAGTGTCGCGCCCCGATGTTTCCGTCATGGTTGGGGTGTGACAGTTCCAACATGCCCCTTGATCTTCCAAAGTTTGCTTTAGCAGCGACTTTTCCACTTCCATCGGAACCGAAAATTTGGCTGGAAAAACACCTCTAACCTCCGGCGATCAGGGTTCCCACACTGTCAAGTCTTCTTCTACCCAAACAGAGTATGAATTGTTTTTTTTTTCATTTGAGCTGAATCTATTCATTGATCCTTTTCTTTTCTTTGGTGAGGATTGCAACCTTGTCGAATGACAGAATTGAGTCTAAATGAGTGACCTACGATGGCTTAATGACTCTTCCCAAGCGGTTCCCGATCAAATCCAGAGTTGATCCTTTCCACATGTGACCCGGCACCTCTCGAATGATGACCCATGCGAGTCTCCCCTCCTGATGATATGACTCTCTCCAGTGTTCGACCGATCTTAAAAACTTCTTCCAAACATCCTCCCTAACTTCCATAAACTCCATCGCATCACCCAACGCGTTAAACTCTAGCAAAACATTCAAACCCCATGTATTTTATGTTCACCCCCGCCAAAGCAAGCCTTCCCATTATCTCAGGTATACTACAAAGATCTTGTAAGGTTTTTGCCTCTCCCACCAACGCTCCTTATTTCCAAAGATTGAGTTTTCTGACTAATCCTGAGCCAACAAAACAGTTCGGATGCTTAGTTTAACCTTCTTAGGTATGTTCTTATATAAAATTTATTTTGTTTTAATTTGTAGGAAACTTATTAACCAATCCTATGGTTTATCTTGCATCGCATACAACACATGTAAACAAGAGTCATCACATAACAAAAGGAAAAAAAAACTAAAAAGCATAAATTAAATGAAAAATAGTAGCAAAGCTTTACCAATTTTAATTTGACTTTTATGAGCGGACACAAAAATTCAAAATGTAAAACATCAAGAGGTAAAACTATAGGGGATAACATGACACGACGATGGATTTGATGATGCTTTCATCTTGTGCTTTTAGGGTCTCACTTCCTTCAACATTTAATAGTTAACTTTCACGGTACCATGATGTCTTGATCTTTAAGATTCAACATTATTTTGAAGACTAAACCTGCTAATCAGAGCGTTTGAAATCACGCGTGCCAGGGCAGCTGAATTAGACCTATGGTCAATTCGGTTTTATGCATTGGACCTGTGTTATAACTTAAGACATTGGAAATTGAGAAAACACCAGATAAACTATGATGTGCTTGGTATGGTCTACTAAAAACTAATGGTCCCTGTAATTTGAGACTTTGATAAAGTTTTGATGTACGGAATATGGTCTACTATAAACTAGCTAAAATCTAACATGGACACTCTAGTTAAACTAGAAAAGTGTACCTAATGAGTGTAGTAAAGCCTAAAAGAAGTCTGGATATTGAACCCACAAGACACTAACAATAACTAAACTAGACTCTGAAAACTAACTATATGAGTTTTAAAAGATTTGATATGGGTTTTTTTTCTTCTGAAAAGAGGGTTTTGATTGATTTAAACTAAAGGAAAATTAAACTAAAGAGTACTAAAACTACCAACTATCAAATTGATCACTCAGAGAACTCGGGAATGGGGAAAGGCATTACCTAGGCCAGGAATCCTAATTGTGAATCTTGGATTTCTCTTGGGTATGAAAACTATGATGCAACCGGGATATTACAATACGTCACCAACCTGATCTGTCACACCCCATCTGATGGCGGAAACATCGGAGTGAGATGAACAAGATTGTTCGAGACTTCATAACACTATTTGTGACAATAATTAATTAAAAACCGATTTCATTTCGTAATAATAATTGTCAATTACATCAAAGAAATCAAAATACAACACTTGAATTTTCATAGTACACAAAGTTTAATCAAAATACGATAACAAATCTAGCATTTCGATATGAGTTTCTAAATTCGTCCCTACTAGATTTCATCAAGATCATCATCATCAACCTGCAACAGGTTTAAAAGTATAGTTCAACACACAAGGCATTGGCGAGTACACAAGTTTAATACATAGCATAAGATAAAAAGTTTAAACGAATCCACATGGCAATTAAGTTATCAAGATTAGCGTACAATTGGCATGCGAATATTCAAGTCAACCCTCTGATTACCATAAGAATTAAATTTAACATGACCACTAAACTACGGGTGGTGCGTTACTCCTATAGCGCTATACATGTTAAATGGAGGCTCGTACAAAGTTAATGACATGTTTATCACATAAGAACCACCCAAAAATACGAATCAAGTATAACGAATAAGTATGCATGTATTGGATTGTTTGTGCATTGCATAAAGTATAAGTGTGATTGTGATTTTAATAGGCTAAACATATTGCACCCAAAAAGTGTAAAGCGTAAAAAGGGGTGTTCAAGTGTACTCACGGTTTTGCACCCAAAAAGTGTAAAGCGTAAGAAGATTTGGAGAATGGAACACCAAAGTCACCCTACATGGGGTAAACGGAGGTATGTAAGTAACGGAATTAAGAGGAAAGATTCGGATTGGAATTTAAAGTACAAAAAGTATATATGTATAAAAGTGTTATCTAGTCTAATTACTCGTTTTTGACACTAAGTTATGTGTGATTTCATGGGTCCTAATTTGCCCATTAGAATCAATAACGAGAGTCTTAGATTTGTAGATAAGGTAGCCTAAGTTTATGATGAATAACCATGACCCAATTATCATAATCAATTCAACCGTGTTTATATACATACATATATATATATATATATATATACATAGTTATAATATTAACCTAAAGCTAAGTCCATCATAGATTGTCATATAAGTCAAGCATGGAGGATTAACCTCTTTGTATGATTCACCACTATACAAATCATGATAAGGATGATTTAGAGGGTCATGAATAACAAGAAATAAAACTAACTAATGCATGCTCAAGTGGCCAAGTAAATCCTAACCCGGGTGAACCACCACGACAATGAAAGAGTTAACTAAGTGTCGGAGGCTAGGCAGGGTTATGTTACTTTGATACTAGGAAGCTACTTGAGTGTTCATATACAAGTGTCACAAGTGAGGTAGTGGAACTAGATTAGAAAGCCAAAGCTCCCACGGTTCACACTTTTACAAGTCACAAGTTCATCGTATAGAAGATGATGAATCGTGATTGTTTTTAACACTCGGATTATAACATGTATGAACTTTAAAGTAAAGAGTTATGAACTCATAATTTAATGGAAATCACCTCAACAAAAACCCACAACTATAGGCTAATTTGTAAGCTTGGTGGGTACAAGATTCCACTAAGTTTAACAAAAAAAAATGAAGTTACATAAACATGAACTAAAACAGAAAATATATCTTACTTTGGACCTCAAATATGGTGAGGTTTCACCTTAGTTTGCCATGGCAAACTTGTGAAAACCTTTCTAGAGGTTATCTAAGTAAAATATAATAAGAAACAAGCGAGATTAAAGGAAGAAATGAGCTAAAACTCTCTTTTAAAACCTTGAAACTTTATGCTCATAGTCAGAATGTTTGGAGAGTTCTTGAGAGTGTTTGTGAAGTTTGAAAAGTGAAAATGAGTGTTAGAATGGGTGTATTTATAGTGGAGGATTAGGGTTAGGAGTTAAGAGTGAGTTAAAGTGAGTTAGGTGGTGGTTAAAGGTGAAGAAATGACCAATCCGTGAATCAAATCAGGTTGGTTGTAGATCGGTTGTTGTTGCGTGTCGTGGAGGAGGGGGGGGGGGGGGACCTCCCCATCGCATGTCGCGGCGGTTAGGTGTCAGGCTAATTTTTGTTTTTAACATGTTCAGTCCCTGTAGTTTGGTTTGTTCAATGATTTAAGGTTTTTCTTATATAACAAACATGTAATTAAGTATATTTTACATGTAAAAGGATGAATTATGTATAGTGAATGTATAAATGAGTAATTGCAAGTATAAAGCGTATAAAGTCACATATTTTCAATTGTTGTTCGTAAGATAAGCACATGTTTACGAGAATAACGAATATACATCAAGTACGTATATGATTTGAATGTATAAATAAGTATGAATAAAAAAAGTATTTTTCACATAAAATGATCAAGTTTTATTACCATCAAAGTCTCGGATTATAATGATTCGAAACAAAATACGATTACAAGAGATTACAAGTTCCCAAAAATAGAAATACAAGACAAGTTTTCTAATTAAGGAAAGTTACAAAAGCGAGGCGTTACATGATCATTCTCCAGGTGTGACTTAAAAGGAAGCCCTAAGGGGCGTGTGAAACTCACTGGTTGGTCGAATAACCTCTCAGGTTCTCCAACAACATTAATGTGCCCGGAAAATAAATTACCTCTTAGTTTCACTATCTCAATACACCCTAAGATGCAAGGGGTAACCTAAGAGCAATCGATAAAACATGAAATAACAAGGATAACAGGAAATATAGGGAACCCTCCTCTTAGAGCCTTTGCACCTAAGCACTTAATAAGAGAGACTACCCGACTCTCTATCACCTCTCAGCTATTTAGATAGGTAGAATACACATTTCCAACAAACCCTCAATCAATGTTCATATGAACTACTACGTCTAGCAAAATCAGAACTAATCACAAACACACAGTAAACGACCTAAATATGGACTATAACTAAAATACATTCAACAAGAAGCATACAGAACATAAACCAATGACAAATCAGATCTAAATATGCACACACATCAGATCAACTCTAAGTAAGTTCTTTATATTAACGTTAATCCATCAACAATAACCATAAAACCGAGAAATCACCAAAATTCAACAATCATTCATCCAAAACCTAGGTAGCTATAGAAGTTTAGCCAACAATCATGGTAAAAATAGTAACGAGTCACAAAATCCATGAAAATCATGTCTGAAAATCTGATTAAACAAAAAGAATCATAAAACATAATCTGAATAAGCGTGACCAACCCTATTTACGACTCCTTGCTTCACTTCTTGATTGAATCCGACTTCTCCACTCCAAAATCACCCTAAAGCTCTCAACTTTACTTCTGGAAGTAGTTATCTTAAGTAGATCGGCCAAAAGTTGTTTAAATACATCGAACTAGGGTTTTATGGATTTTCTGGGTGTTTGCATGTCGCTAGGGCTCTAACAATGTTCTTTGTGTGGCGCTTAAAACAAAATAGTGGAGACCCATTTTTTCCAGTTTTGAGATTCTTAGCGTGTCTTGAAGATTGGTGACTTAGGTCCTAGCGACACTCCAAGATCGTTTTTTTTCCAGAATTTCTTTTGTTTTTCTTCCTTGTCATTTACCATGTACTCATGACTTCATAGTCTAGCCTGAATTTCCGATCCTTTTGCACACGAACACCTGTAAAACATCCACAACTACGTACAAGTTAAAAACAACTATTTAAATGAATAAAAACATACAAAAAAACGTACGGAAAATCTTATGTGTTTTGCAACACATCAAGTTCAATTACTTAAACAGAACGATTAGATGGTGATGATGTGAAATCATCTTTAAATGGCGGTGCATCACCAGCAGGTAATGCTATTTTTCAAGGTACAAAAACAACTAAAGATGAAAGCACCATATTGCCCCCTAACATGAGGGGCAAGTGGGACTCGGTTAATAGAAAAGTTAACTGTCGTCAATATCTGAGACGAATAATGTTAAAAACTAGAAGGTTGGCTACCAAGAGTGTTGAAGGTTTCATTTTGGATGACACTTGATTTCAGAACCAAACCAAAGGACGAAAATTAAAGTTTATACTATGTTTAAATATTTTCTAAGATTTTGTTCTTAGTTTCTTGAGAGAGTATTTGTGGCACCATTTAAGATTTATTCTCTGGTTTCTTGGTTTTCTTTCAATCTCAATATTTTAGCTTTATTAATATTTAACTAGAAAAGGAAATTTTTTCCAAATATAGCTTTATAGTTATAATCTAAAAAACAAAACACACAACCCCAAATTTTAAATGAGCTGCCCTTCATCAATGCTACGACTGTTAGTTTAAAAACATCCAACCACATCAATTATCACCACTATTTTAAGACCGGACCGGCCGAACCCCATCGTCGGGTTGGGTCGGTGGGTTAAACTGGTGTTATATGTTTTTCAAAGCTTTCTTATCCGCCACAATTTAAACCCAAGACATCTCATAAATGAGGTTGAGATAGTTGTATGTCGAGTCCCTGAATCCCGGTGGAGAGTCAACGAATCTCGTCAATGTTGCAAAGGATCGACGTCGTCTTCCTACAAAAAAGAACACCATTAGCCTCGCCACGAAGGACCCCGGAGGGGGAATCCATGACCAAGCTCCGGCATGAGAATAAGTAACCTTGACGGAGAACAAGGAGCTTATTCTGACGAGTGTGTGATCGTCGGGGTATCCTTAATGGTGTGAATTCTAGGTACAGAGCCTTAAATGCAATTCGAAGGAATGTTCAGAGTAAATATTGTGTCTGTGTATTTAATGAGAAGAAGTGTTAAATGTATACCTTTTGCAATGTTGTTCACCTTCCTTATATAAAGGAATCAACTTATCTCCTTTGAAAAGCACCCTCAGACCCATCTAACGGTTTCTTCAGTTCTTTGGGAGACTCAGACACGTGTCGGAGCCCAAACGGTCTGATCTATTGGCCATTAATGAGACCAGCTGCCTCTTGGTATTGTTTCCGGCGGTGAGTCTCTCTTGCCTTTCAGGTGATTAATGTTCATCAGAGAGACAAGATGTCTCTTTTCCCGCCTATTTCGATAGCTTATTACCGAAAAAGACAAAAGTCCTCTTATTGGGTCTGTTTTAGGAGCCCAATCAATAAAGGAGCCCAAGACGAGACCACAAACGTTGAGTGGGCCTCGTCATCAATGTCACACCCAGGCTTTGCGGAAGCGTGGTTAATTTTGGTGTGACTTCTTAATACCATAGCTTAACCATAACAAAGCTATATGAAATAAAATCATGCAAGATCATTCGTTTGATTAAGTTTTAAAACCAGAGTAACATACCATTGTCTTAAAGACTTACAACCTCATAACATAAAACATTGTCTTGAAAAACATAAACCGTAACATGAAACAAGCGCAGTTTAAGAGTTGTGACTTGTCCAGGAAAGAGTCACATTTCCTAAACTGGGATGATCTTGGAACCCTTATGCAGCGGGAAAACATAACATACCGTGCCAGATCTTTAATTTCCTGAAATACATGTAAGTTGAAAAATCAACAATAATGTTGAGCGAGTTCATGTGTAAGTGAGTATGTAAAAACACTTGTAAGTATAAAAATTCCCTGGTATGTAGCAGTGTAAGGAAAAAGAGATCACCAATGGTTTGCAAGGCCATTAGTATGTGTGAAGTGCAAGTAGGAAGACTCAAACCTAGCAGATTTCGCGTTGGGTACAAAGTCACTCCAAGGTCCGTTCTGTTGGGCCTCTCAGAGGTCCGTTCTGTTGGGCCTAGAGTTGGGCTCGCTACACCCAGATAGATCTACCGCTTACGTCCCTCGGTGTTTCTGCCTACCCACTCACATGATCTAAGTAGTAAACCTCCTTACGCTAACCATACCATGTATAAAGTACTTGTAATCAAAGTAACATGTATTTCACCCCTGCAGTTAAGAAAACTGAAAACAGTTAGAAAAAAGGGGGGCATGAACTCACAGTGAAGCGTCTCTACCAAGTATCTCCTGCTCACGCAGCTGTGCGACGACCTACAGGTGCTAATTTCTATTAGACGGACGGCCGTGCCTTAGCTTTATAGTTTAAGTCTTTGGGAAATAGTTAGACAACTATTTCGTGTTTACATTCTGTATATACTTGGTAGTTAATCTCCTTCCCAAGGATGGGGGATTCAATACATGTGCGTTCATAAATATTTCCGTAAGTGCGTAAGTTACGTTTAACAATCGAGTGGTAATATAATCACCGGTGTAACTTATATATTTATGGTGAAAGCGTTCGTATTATTTTGGGATCGTTAATGTTCGTAAATATTATTTTTACTCTAAAAATAATATCTATGTATTTTCACAAAATAATTATAAACAGTGTGTGAAAATATATATTTATCGCGTTAAATTTTGTGAAAATCCCACCTTCGAATATATAGTAAATAAAGTCATGGCGAAATTTATATTTTTGAAAACATGTCAAAAATAATTCTAACACTTGTAGTGTAAATAGTTCTAAGTGTTAGGTTTTTAGAAAAATTTCGCCAGAGTTTCCTCTGTAACTGGAGGTGGCCACGCTTTCAAGCGTATCATTTTCTTTAACAAATCAACTCAACAATTTTCTTTATTTGATCAGAACAACTTTCATCACAACAACTATCAACATATGTGTAAATTGCCAAAAATTACATGAACTTGCAGTTTTTCCCAAAACTGTGGTGTAAATCCCTTAAATTTAGTAGATCTTCATATAAGGTAATTTGATCTTGTAAAAACCTCGTTTTTAGAGAAAATCCATCTTTACAACTTCCCGTCATCTTTTACAAAAACTATTATTTTGTCGGATCTTTTCATTTCACAAGTGTTTACACACTTGTGGTTTATAAAAATCATGCGTGTTGGTGTAAAATCCATCTTTTAAAATACATGATTCCTTTGATACGTGGTTCTTTGAAAATACCACTTGCAGATACGTAGATCTGCTAGTTTTTAAACACAATGTCACAAGTAAAACTCTTTTACACAAGTTCATGATTCGCGTGTGGTAGAGTTTCACCTTTTAACCCTTGTATTATTCAAAACAAGCTTATGTTAAGATCTATGATCTTACCAAACCGGGTTAAACGATGATCCGAGCTACCACATCATAGATCAGGCCTAAATAATCATACATTTCGAATACTACCTCATTTACACAACTTATGTGCTATTAACCACCATTTTTAGTGTTTTAAGTAGACTTTAAAACATCATCTTGCATGTTAACGAGTTTTAACCGATAAGAATCCTTTTAACCACTTTAGATTAGTTAGAATACGAGTTTTAAGCATTATACCTCTAGCTCGAGGCTAGGGAAGAATCTATGCGCAAAGGAGGTGGATAAGAGCTAAGTAGAGAGGTCCTTCGCGTTCCGCTTGCACCAAGCTTCCTAATACGAGACCCTTGATGCTTGAGTGAGCTTGGAATTTGCAAGATTAAACTTGAAGAATGGATGGATGGGGGTGGGGTGTTCGGCCGAGAGCTCTAGAGAAAGAGAGGGAGTTGTGTTTGTGGTGAAATGTGATGGATGATAATCTTGTGTTTAGAGGTTAACTTATAGACAAATCATATGTGTATTAACCAAAGGATCTTGTGCCCCCTAGATATTATGCATAGGAGATTTAAACAACTCAACAAGGACAAGGTATGTCCCCTTGGGGACGGTTTCGGTTAAGGGGGGGGGGGTATTAGTCCATTTCCAAGTGTTAGTTACTTATTAGTTAGGTTAAACCAAGTTAGTTAAGTAGTTAACTTGGTTAGTTGTGTGTCACGCGTTACAAAGGGTGTTAGGGTAATCAGGGACCCTAACTGGCTCAGAAAAAGATAAATAATGAAAATAACAATATTTCCATGTTTCGGGTATAATCCGGTTGTTTGGTTGGATAGTAATCCGTTAAAGCGTTACTAAAGCTTTAGAGTGTCGTTATTACTCTTTTTAGTGACACAGCTTATTCCTGACACTTTGGAAAGTGTCTAGTGTTATTTTTCTCATGTTTTGGCACTTTATTAGTTAGCTAAAAGCTGAATTATTGTGTAAAGTGCTGAGTTTTGTACTTAGAGTACGTTTTAGGCACATCCAGTCATTGTGACTTATTCCTAGAGACGCAGTTCCACAACCCTTATATCCCTACACTCACTACTAGTGTAGCAAAACATTTCAGGCTCTTACAGGCCTTAGAGGCAGTGTTTTCCTGATGTTGGCTTTCTCAGCATGTTCAATAGGTTATCCGTTATAGTGCTACTGTGCTTTTTGTGCATCATGGTTGTCACTAGGGTTCAGCATGTAAATAATGTAGTGACGATAAGTAAAGTATGATGCAAGTAAGTACATGTATCAGATATCAAGTAGCAGTTCATCAGCTAGTTCAAACAAGCACAGTAATTAAGCAGTAATTAATCATTAGTTAAGTCGTACGGATACCTGGTTTGGTGAGGGTTGTCACATTCTCCCCCCGTTAAATAAATTTCGTCCCGAAATTTAAGTTCTGCTTGTAGATGCAGGGTTCTTAGGAAAAAGGTGGGGGTATTTCTCTTTCATCCGGTCCTCACGTTCCCAGGTGTATTCAGGACCATGTCTGGCATTCCAACGAACTTTGACGAGCTTGACACTGCTCCGGCGGGTCTTGTTTACCTTCCAATCCGTGACCTCAACAGGTTCTTCAACGAAGTGGAGCGTGTCGTCAACATGAATCTCGTCGGTGGGAATGGCAACGGTGACTTGAGTTGGACTTTTCTTTAGATTGGATACGTGAAAGGTGTCGTGAACACTATTCAGTTCAGCAGGTAGGTCCAACTTGTATGCTACTAGTCCTATTCTTTCCAAAACTCTGAAAGGACCAATGTAGCGCGGATTTAACTTCCCACGCTTCCCGAAGCGTGCCACACCCTTCCAGGGTGAGACTTTCAATAACACCATTTCTCCAACTTGGAAATCCACATGTTTCCGGTTTGGATCCGCATAGGCCTTCTGTCTGTGGCGAGCTGCTTCGATGCGTTTAAGAATCTGCGCGATCTTGTCTGTCGTCTCTTGGACGATTTCGGGACCAGCAAGCTGCCTATCACCTGCGTCAGCCCAACCTAAGGGTGATCGGCACTTGCGTCCGTAAAGGGCTTCAAATGGCGCGACACCAATACTGGTGTGGTAGCTGTTGTTGTATGAAAATTCGACCAAAGGCAAATGCTTATCCCAGCTACCGCCCAAATCCATAACACACGCCCTCAGCATGTCTTCCAAAGTCTGTATCGTTCGCTCGCTCTGGCCGTCAGTTTGCGGACGAAACGCAGTGCTCAGATTCAATTGTGAGCCAAAGGCTTCTTGGAAGGATTGCCATATCCTTGACACAAACCTTCCGTCTCTATCAGAAATGATTGAGAGAGGCACTCCATGACGTGCAACGATCTCCCTCATGTAAATTTCAGCCAATTTGCTCGTATTGTCCTTCTCTCTGATAGGTAAGAAGTGTCCTGACTTTGTTAATCGATCCACTATTACCCAAATAGTGTCATGGCCTTTTGGCGTTCTTGGCAATTTTGTAACAAAATCCATTGAGATTTGTTCCCATTTCCACTTGGGAATCTTAGGTTGTTGCAGAAGTCCTGAAGGCTTCTGGTATTCCGCTTTAACCTTAGCGCACGTTAAACATTTGCTTACGTAAACAGCAACATCGCCTTTCATCCTAGGCCACCAATAATAATCTCTGAGATCCTGGTACATCTTATCCGCTTCTGGATGGATAGAGTACCGCGACTTGTGAGCTTCATCGAAAATAACTTTCCTTAAATCACCAAACAGAGGAACCCAAATCCTTTTCTCAAAACATAATGTTCCTTCCTCGTTTGGTACCAGTAGCTTCTCCATCCCACGGAGATATTCTTCTTCAAGGTTTCCTTCTTTGAGGGCTTCTTTCTGCGCGGCACGAATGCGCAAGGAAAGATCGGTTCGAATAATCATTTCCAAAGCCCTAACCCTTATGGGCTTGATTCTCTCTTTACGACTTAGGGCATCGGCGACTACATTCGCCTTCCCTGGATGATACTTTATCTCGCAGTCGTAGTCGTTCAGCAATTCAACCCATCGTCTTTGCCTCATATTCAACTCCTTCTGGTTGAATATATGCTGTAGGCTCTTGTGATCTGTAAAGATTGTACACTTCGTACCATAAAGGTAGTGTCTCCAGATCTTTAAAGCAAAAACCACTGCGCCGAGCTCCAAATCATGTGTGGTATAGTTCTTTTCATGCACTTTCAACTGACGCGATGCGTAAGCAATAACCTTTTGGCGTTGCATCAACACACAACCCAATCCTTGACGCGATGCGTCGCAGTATACCACAAAATCATCAGTACCTTCTGGTAGAGCTAAAATTGGCGCGTTACAAAGCTTACCCTTCAATATCTGAAACGCTTCATCCTATTTGATTCCCCAATCAAACTTCTTATCCTTCTGCGTGAGGAGTGTCAATGGTTGAGCGATCTTTGAAAAATTCTCAATGAATCTTCGATAATAGCCAGCCAAACCCAAGAATTGCCGAATCTCGGTTGGCGTCTTTGGCGTTCCCCAATCCTTGATCGCCTCGATCTTGGTTGGATCCACGTGGATTCCATCTCCATTTACCATGTGCCCAAGGAATTGGACTTCACGTAGCCAAAATTCGCACTTGGAGAATTTGGCATACAGCTGCTCCTTCTTTAGCAGCTCCAAAATAGCTCTTAGATGCTGTTCGTGCTCGGCCTTTGTTCTTGAATAGATCAAGATGTCGTCGATAAACACAATCACGAACTTGTCCAAGTACGGCTTGCAAACTCTATTCATCAAATCCATAAAGACTGCAGGTGCGTTTGTCAAACCAAACGGCATAACAAGGAACTCGTAGTGTCCATAACGAGTTCTGAAGGCTGTCTTCGGAATGCTCTCTTCTTGTATCCTTAGCTGATGGTATCCAGATCGAAGATCGATCTTTGAATAAAAGCTTGAACCTTGCAGTTGGTCAAACAGATCATCAATTCTTGGCAGCGGATATCTATTCTTGATCGTCAGCTTGTTCAGCTCCCGGTAGTCGATGCACATACGAAAACTACCGTCCTTCTTTTTGACAAACAGGACCGGAGCTCCCCAAGGCGAGAAGCTTGGTCGGATAAAACCCTTGTCTAACAACTCTTGAAGTTGTGTCGACAGTTCCTGCATCTCAGACGGAGCAAGTCTGTACGGTGCCTTAGCCATAGGCGCGACGCCTGGAACTAAGTCGATGTGAAACTCTACTTTCCTCTGAGGTGGCAGTCCAGGCAAGTCTTCTGGGAAGACTTCTGGATACTCCCTTACGACAGGGATGTCTTCGATCTTTGGCTCAGCAGCCTTTTTATCCACAATGTGCGCCAGAAAAGCAACACATCCTTTCTGCAAACACTTCCTTGCTTTCAAGCAGCTGATAATCCTCAACGGCGTCTCACGCTTCTCTCCATGAACAACAATGGTCTCACCATCATCGGTTGGGATACGAACAATCTTTTCGTGACAAACTATCTCAGCCTTGTTGCCTGATAACCAATCCATTCCTACCACCACGTCGAAGCTTCCCAACTGGACTGGTAGTAGATCTAAAGCAAACTCACTCTCTCCTAATTCGATCACACAACCTCTGATAACTTCATTGGCTTCGACTAACTTCCCATTGGCCAATTCGATTGAGTACGGAATATTTAACTTATTAGCGGCTAAACCAAGCATATTCTTAAATTCTAACGACACGAAGCTATAATCGGCACCAGTATCAAATAAAACGGATGCATAGCGTTGATTTACCGGGAACGTACCAGTAACGACATTGGGGTCCTGGCGCGCTTCCCTTGCTTCGATTTGGAACACTCTTCCACGGGCTTGGTTTAACTCTGGGCAGTTCTTCTTAAAATGCCCGATATCACCGCAGTTATAGCATCCAAGTCTTTGCCCGTTTCCACTTCCATTTCCAGCTTGGTTGTTGTTTTGGTTTGCATTGCCAGCTTGGTTCGCAAAGTTGCCTCGATTCCCGTTTCCTCCATAGTTTCCTTGTGAGCGATTACCACCACGATTATTATTCCTATTCCCAAATCCTCCCTGGCCTCCCTGACCAGCAGTGGCCCAACAAGTGTCCTTCGAGTGGCCACGTTTCCCACATGCTTCGCATACTTTTGGCCCGCAATGACCAGAATGGTGGCGCTGGCAGGTGTTGCATTTGGGCTGGGTGCCCATATACCCTTTTCCTTTCTTTCCTCTACCAGCTGTAACCTGAGCTGGCGTGTCTGACCCTCCTTTCTTAACCGCCACACTGGCGCCCTGCTTGAAGTTTGAGAACATCCGTTTGTTACCTCCTGATGACTCGACGTGAGTCTCTTTCTTCTTAAGCTCAGCATCATCAAACTTGTTCAGGCGAATGGCCTCCTCTGTGAGAGCCACGCTCAAATCGATCGCCTCAGTAATGGTCGCAGGCTTTGATGAGGTCACCATGCTTATGATTTGAGGAGCTAGTCCCCAAATGAAACGTTCAATTCTCTTGAACTCAGGAGTGACCATGTAGGGTACCACATGCGATAAGTCATGGAACCTTTGAAAGTATTCTGCTATCTTTGGACCGTCCATTTTCAAGTGCCAGAACTCGGTCTCCAAACGCTGGATTTCTGCGCGGGAACAGTACTTTTTGCGCATGAGTTCCTTCAGTTCGGTCCAGGTCAGCGCGTAGGCAGCATCTTCGCCAAGTGTCTGTACTTGCAGATTCCACCAAGAGAGGGCTCCATCCAAGAATAGCCCTGAGATATAGGTGACTTGCTGATCCAGCGCGCACTCGCTCATGCGAAGAACAGATTCGGTTTTCTCAGCCCAACGAACAAAGGCGACAGCACCTCCTGTGCCATCAAAGTTTACGGGCTTGCAGTCTAAGAACTGCTTGTAGGTCCAACCAGTTGGAGGGTTATTTCCAGTAATGCCATCGTTGTACTTAGAGCGGAGGGCTTCATGTCGTGCATTTATCCGTGAGATGCGTTCTTGCAGCTCGGCTTCTGTCCTTGGCAACATACTGGTGTTTGTGTCACGTCTGGGTGACATTCCCTTTTGTCGAAGTGGTGTGAAGTGGGTTAGACAACGTTTCAATTGTCTATGAGGTGTATATAGCAACATAAGCCATCATGTAATCACCCAATTTCACACGCAAATATACTCACTGTATGAGTGGGGAAGTAAATTTCTGAGCCTTCACATAGGCTTGCCAATTTGGCTTGTTGCTCGTAATAGAATGAACTCGAGGCTACATCGCCTTGGTCATTCGTGTTTAAGTTATTTCCTGCTGCATTGGTTATCATTAGCTTGACCCGCAGAGTCCACCAGGATTCATGTGCACTACAAATCGTTATTACGTGGGCCCCCGTAATAATAAATTGTCTTGCACAGTTACCCCAAATTTTCTCTCGTCTAAGCAGATGATCAATCAAGGAGCAACAGTAGGTGCATTGGCATGAACAGGGTCATGCTCCAATGCGGGGTCAGGAGCAGCGCCTGGCTCAGGGGCCACGGCCGGCTCCGGATCAAAAACTCCATCTCAAGATCAGCTGGATCAATAAACACAGGGGGTTACAGGATCCTCCAAGGGCTGGTCCAAGTGTATGAACTCAAGGTCATGGTCTGGATCAAAACCAGGTGGAAAAGCAGGATCAACCTCAATATCGTGATCAAACTCAAAGCTGTAGGCGGGATCCGGTGCAGCTGATGATGCCATATCAGGGTCGGCGTCGTGTGAGTGGTGCTGCATTCCCTGTATGTGCGAAGATGCGGATGTCAGAAACTCAAATGAGTCTGGGATAGGGGAATGGACATGAGTTTCCCCTACAGGAGCGTCCGCATGCAGTAGTCTAATACCAGCAGCAATAGGGCCCTGCCCTTGAATGGGTCCTCCTCCAGTAGATCGTTATCGTTGTCAGAGGCCACGTCGGGAGGGGGAGCATATCAACAACAGGATAAGCGGTAAGGGGGCAAATTCCCAACAAGATGGCCATCAGTAGGCTCTGCTACGACTTCAGGCAGCGCAAAAAGGGCTGAAAGTCATCATCGTCTGTGCCGGCAGTATCGGAAATGTACACCTCGTGCTTCGATGAAACTATGTCGTCTGATACTATGGCCATGGGATTCGTAGTGTCCATCTTTCTAGTACTTGATGAAAGCATGACGTTTGTAACACAAACACATATACGTATAATAATCAATCATATAATCATATAATCACATAAGTCACCAAGGAAGATATCACATAATTCTCCTAGTCCCACTGGCCAAATTCCTCCCAGTCTCTAAGACTGCTCTATCCTCCACCTCGACCTCTTAGATCGAGCCTCGGTCCCCTTGACCGAGCCTCAGCCTTCATGACTGAGCCTACTCTTCCTAGCCTCACTAGCCAACTACCTCGGTCACCTAGACCGAGCCTCGATCCTCCAGACCGAGCCTCAGCCCTCCAGGCTGAGCCTATAATAAATCAACGTGCTCAACTACCTCGGTCACCTAGACCGAGCCTCGATCCTCCAGACCGAGCCTCAGCCCTCCAGGCTGAGCCTATAAATAATAAAATGTGCTCAACATTTGTTTGTAAAAATTTTTGGATCTGGACTTAAGTTGTATGCAGAAAAATGTTTCCGTGAGAGCCCTAGTGATCATAGTCTAGACTCGAGAAGGAATCCTAGTTCGCTATGATCAGAGCTCTGATACCAAGCTGTCACACCCTGGCTTTGCGGAAGCGTGGTTAATTTTGGTGTGACTTCTTAATACCATAGCTTAACCATAACAAAGCTATATGAAATAAAATCATGCAAGATCATCCGTTTGATTAAGTTTTAAAACCAGAGTAACATACCATTGTCTTAAAGACTTACAACCTCATAACATAAAACATTGTCTTGAAAAACATAAACCGTAACATGAAACAAGCGCAGTTTAAGAGTTGTGACTTGTCCAGGAAAGAGTCACATTTCCTAAACTGGGATGATCTTGGAACCCTTATGCAGCGGGAAAACATAACATACCGTGCCAGATCTTTAATTTCCTGAAATACATGTAAGTTGAAAAATCAACAATAATGTTGAGCGAGTTCATGTGTAAGTGAGTATGTAAAAACACTTGTAAGTATAAAAATTCCCTGGTATGTAGCAGTGTAAGGAAAAAGAGATCACCAATGGTTTGCAAGGCCATTAGTATGTGTGAAGTGCAAGTAGGAAGACTCAAACCTAGCAGATTTCGCGTTGGGTACAAAGTCACTCCAAGGTCCGTTCTGTTGGGCCTCTCAGAGGTCCGTTCTGTTGGGCCTAGAGTTGGGCTCGCTACACCCAGATAGATCTACCGCTTACGTCCCTCGGTGTTTCTGCCTACCCACTCACATGATCTAAGTAGTAAACCTCCTTACGCTAACCATACCATGTATAAAGTACTTGTAATCAAAGTAACATGTATTTCACCCCCGCAGTTAAGAAAACTGAAAACAGTTAGAAAAAGGGGGGCATGAACTCACAGTGAAGCGTCTCTACCAAGTATCTCCTGCTCACGCAGCTGTGCGACGACCTACAGGTGCTAATTTCTATTAGACGGACGGCCGTGCCTTAGCTTTATAGTTTAAGTCTTTGGGAAATAGTTAGACAACTATTTCGTGTTTACATTCTGTATATACTTGGTAGTTAATCTCCTTCCCAAGGATGGGGGATTCAATACATGTGCGTTCATAAATATTTCCGTAAGTTACGTTTAACAATCGAGTGGTAATATAATCACCGGTGTAACTTATATATTTATGGTGAAAGCGTTCGTATTATTTTGGGATCGTTAATGTTCGTAAATATTATTTTTACTCTAAAAATAATATCTATGTATTTTCACAAAATAATTATAAACAGTGTGTGAAAATATATATTTATCGCGTTAAATTTTGTGAAAATCCCACCTCCGAATATATAGTAAATAAAGTCATGGCGAAATTTATATTTTTGAAAACATGTCAAAAATAATTCTAACACTTGTAGTGTAAATAGTTCTAAGTGTTAGGTTTTTAGAAAAATTTCGCCAGAGTTTCCTCTGTAACTGGAGGTGGCCACGCTTTCAAGCGTATCATTTTCTTTAACAAATCAACTCAACAATTTTCTTTATTTGATCAGAACAACTTTCATCACAACAACTATCAACATATGTGTAAATTGCCAAAAATTACATGAACTTGCAGTTTTTCCCAAAACTGTGGTGTAAATCCCTTAAATTTAGTAGATCTTCATATAAGGTAATTTGATCTTGTAAAAACCTCGTTTTTAGAGAAAATCCATCTTTACAACTTCCCGTCATCTTTTACAAAAACTGTTATTTTGTCGGATCTTTTCATTTCACAAGTGTTTACACACTTGTGGTTTATAAAAATCATGCGTGTTGGTGTAAAATCCATCTTTTAAAATACATGATTCCTTTGATACGTGGTTCTTTGAAAATACCACTTGCAGATACGTAGATCTGCTAGTTTTTAAACACAATGTCACAAGTAAAACTCTTTTACACAAGTTCATGATTCGCGTGTGGTAGAGTTTCACCTTTTAACCCTTGTATTATTCAAAACAAGCTTATGTTAAGATCTATGATCTTACCAAACCGGGTTAAACGATGATCCGAGCTACCACATCATAGATCAGGCCTAAATAATCATACATTTCGAATACTACCTCATTTACACAACTTATGTGCTATTAACCACCATTTTTAGTGTTTTAAGTAGACTTTAAAACATCATCTTGCATGTTAACGAGTTTTAACCGATAAGAATCCTTTTAACCACTTTAGATTAGTTAGAATACGAGTTTTAAGCATTATACCTCTAGCTCGAGGCTAGGGAAGAATCTATGCGCAAAAGAGGTGGATAAGAGCTAAGTAGAGAGGTCCTTCGCGTTCCGCTTGCACCAAGCTTCCTAATACGAGACCCTTGATGCTTGAGTGAGCTTGGAATTTGCAAGATCAAACTTGAAGAATGGATGGATGGGGGTGGGGTGTTCGGCCGAGAGCTCTAGAGAAAGAGAGGGAGTTGTGTTTATGGTGAAATGTGATGGATGATAATCTTGTGTTTAGAGGTTAACTTATAGACAAATCATATGTGTATTAACCAAAGGATCTTGTGCCCCCTAGATATTATGCATAGGAGATTTAAACAACTCAACAAGGACAAGGTATGTCCCCTTGGGGACGGTTTCGGTTAAGGGGGGGGGTATTAGTCCATTTCCAAGTGTTAGTTACTTATTAGTTAGGTTAAACCAAGTTAGTTAAGTAGTTAACTTGGTTAGTTGTGTGTCATGCGTTACAAAGGGTGTTAGGGTAATCAGGGACCCTAACTGGCTCAGAAAAAGATAAATAATGAAAATAACAATATTTCCATGTTTCGGGTATAATCCGGTTGTTTGGTTGGATAGTAATCCGTTAAAGCGTTACTAAAGCTTTAGAGTGTCGTTATTACTCTTTTTAGTGACACAGCTTATTCCTGACACTTTGGAAAGTGTCTAGTGTTATTTTTCTCATTTTTTGGCACTTTATTAGTTAGCTAAAAGCTGAATTATTGTGTAAAGTGCTGAGTTTTGTACTTAGAGTACGTTTTAGGCACATCCAGTCATTGTGACTTATTCCTAGAGACGCAGTTCCACAACCCTTATATCCCTACACTCACTACTAGTGTAGCAAAACATTTCAGGCTCTTACAGGCCTTAGAGGCAGTGTTTGCCTGATGCTGGCTTTCTCAGCATGTTCAATAGGTTATCCGTTATAGTGCTACTGTGCTTTTTGTGCATCATGGTTGTCACTAGGGTTCAGCATGTAAATAATGTAGTGACGATAAGTAAAGTATGATGCAAGTAAGTACATGTATCAGATATCAAGTAGCAGTTCATCAGCTAGTTCAAACAAGCACAGTAATTAAGCAGTAATTAATCATTAGTTAAGTCGTACGGATACCTGGTTTGGTGAGGGTTGTCACAATCAAGTCATCTCTAGCCCCACGTCACAGGACCCGAGACATGTGGGTATGGGCTGAAGTATAGCGGTTCTGGGACTGTAACAATGGGGCCCTTTAATGATGGTAATTCCCACCAGTTTCCCTGAATTGATAAAGCATTTTAATCCAATGGATGGGGATCTTAGTTACGATTCACGTGCCCCAAATCAAAAAACAATTTTTAAATCTTTGATTAGACGGTTACTGTAACAACCCGACTTTTCGAAGTCAAAGTCAAAGTACAAGTCAAAGTCAAGGTCAACGTCAGGTTGTTATTCAGATCTGTCATTCCTTGCTTAATTATTGCATGTACTCGCAGATTCGATAATAGATACGTGTTAATTAACGCTATTTTAAGCTACGAATTATTAATATGTGAAGTAAGAATGCGATAAACGTAACTAAACGCTATACTAAACGCTATCACATCGCTACCGCATCACAATTTGAATCGTAGTTATGGATATTGTTCTATGTGTGTGTGTTCTTATGTGCTTTGCTTGTCTGTGCTTAATATATGTTTTGGGATGATATTCGCAAACGCAATCGCAACTCTTTTGCGTCGCATCGCAACCCGAAATGTAGTGTACTTTTATGACAGTTATGTTGATTATGTTATTTGTGTAACTAATGTGTAATACAATTGCATCGCTTACTCGCAACTCTCTTAAATGCAATGCAACGCTCAACGCACGAAACGAAAGTTAGAAAACTAACCCACAAGTGCCGTCCGACCGAACGACCATTCGATCGAATAGACATCCGACCGGATGGCCATCCGATCGAACAGCCATCCGACCTAATCACTCTACACCGCCTTTCTCACTCTCACCTATAAATACCCCTCCTGTCACATCAACTGCTCATTGATGTAACAACTCCGTCCGACCGGTGCTCTCAAGCCCTTTTCTCTCGATTTCTCGCGATTCTTATAAACTTTCACTCTAAATCTTGTACTTCCATCTTCATCACACACTTTCTCATCATCTTCACCATCAAATCTTACATTTTAACCATGAAATCACCTGATTTCGGGCTGTTCTAGGGTGACGTCATCACGGGTGTGACTTCATCTCAGCAAGAACGGTTCGGATCTAACAGATTTCTGCATGTTTTTACACTGATTTCGATAAAATCTAAACACTTCACAAATATTTCAAACTTTTCTTCAACATTTCTCACTTTTACTCGAGAATCAGGGGAATCCAAATTCGTTTGGGCGTTCTACCCATTCTCTCGTAGAGAACCGGGCTGAGAATGGATTTCTACTGAGGAGACGACCAATTCACGGGTTGAAACAGAAACTTCACCTTGAACAGTTGAGTCTGATCGAACGGGGTGATTCCCATCCGATCGACTGAGTTGGACATGGTACGGTTTTCGTTGTTTGACACGTTGTCATGCTGTCTCGGTTAAACCGCAAAATTTTTAACCGATTTTACAAAGTTTTCAACCCAAACAGCTGCTCGATCGAATAGCCATTCAGATCGGATGACCATCCGATCGAACGGACATTCGACCAGGTAGCTTGTAACTTCAAACACTTAAACAATTTTCAAAACTTCAAAGAATATCAGCTTTCACTCGAATCACCATCCGTCCGGATGACCATCCGACCGGATGACTAGACATATAGAAACACTTCACACTTTTCAAAATGCTACAACGAAAACTTCAAAGTTCAAACATTTCACAACACATTTCCTTAGTCGAATGACCATCCGACCGAACGGTCATCCGTCCGAATGGTCATCCGATCGAATCACTATTCGACCACTCATCCCACCGACACGCACCGTTTTACGCATTGTTCAATGCTCACACTATTGTACTATGATCAGGCTAAACTCTCAAGCGCTCCCTTCAATCCAAGACTGTGTTTATTTACTAAACACGATCTGTGAGTATACTCGATCCCTTTTTGCTTAACGCACTTTTGGGTGTTACATACGTTACTTATATCAAATCACATTGACACACAATGCAAACACTTTTATACGCTAATCGTTCTCGCATGTTATACGTGTTTTCGATGAATGCTTGTATTTTATGTTTACACAGTGATTCTTGCCTGACACCTTGGCAACGATAGTACTATAGTTTGGACTCAGCACCTGCCGTGGACAGGGGTTGTTAAGGGTTTTACTTCACATGGTCACAGTGGTGATAATGTATTGCGCTCGCAGTCATGTCTGTGTATATGTCATTATCGATAGCTTACTTGCTTCACATTTCTACGTGTTACATGCTTGTTATGCGTAAATCTCTTTTCGCTACTATATGCTATTAAACTTGTATGCTCACCTTTACATTATGTGTATTGACTTTATTTTAACGTATGTGACAGGTGTTTAGGATGATATGTTGTGCTTGTTTGATGAACGAAGTAGGTGGTCTAGAAACGTCACCTGAAATCTAAGTTGTCGGAACAATTATTTGTCTTTGAGAACAATGTATGTAAGAACTATTTATGCTTTATATGTTTATGGTATGGGACGTAAACGTTAAATATATCGTCACTAATAGGGGTGTGCATGGGTCGGTTTTTACTATTAACCATAACCATAACCGAACTAGCGGTTATGGAGTTTTGGTAACCATAACCAAACTTCGGTTATGGTTAATCGGTTATGAAGTCGGTTATGGTTCAGTTTTGGTTAATTTCGGTTACGTAACCAAGCAAGGTTTGAAATAAATAGGGTTGTGCACGATTTGAACTAAGCTTGAGCCTATTTTATAAGATAACGAAGACTAAACTTTTTGGTTATGTTGGTGCATGCGTCTGTCGACTTCGTCTTGTATCGAGTCTTGTAATAGAATTGTTAGATCAGGGCACGTAGTACGAGAAAACTAGGGATTGTGTATGAGAAGCTAATTTCGCATGAAATGGACATTAGCAAATTTCGTACGAAATAGCGCTTTGCTATTTCGCACGAAATAGCCTCTGACAATTCCATGCGAAATTACCACAACTATAAATACCCTAGTTGTGATTTCATTTGTAACGAAATTAGATTCCGGTACCGAAGTGCTGCCGACGTGTCGATTGATCTGTAAACCTGTTAAATCAATATACAAGACATTTAGAAGTGAATCAAGCTGTTTTCAAGTCAATTCATATGTTTCTGCCTTTTGAATTGATTAGAAATCTTCTGAATGACTCGTTTAGTCATGAAAACGATCCTACAAGTGGTATCAGAGCTTAGGAGGAAGAGTTCTTACCAAAACAGCCATAAAATATGACTTCTACACCTTCTTTTACAAAATTCACAAGTTTTTACGGTCAAAATGATTTGAAATTCACATATAATAAGCGAAACAGTGTTTTAATGAATCCTTGAAAGAATTTTACCTTAATTCGATCTAAAACTGAAAAAAGTTGATATTTCGCTTGAAAAACATATCGGTCTTGATGATGTCAACGGTATTTCGCACGAAATTAGCAATTGATTTCGATTGAAATTGCTATTTCGCTTGAAAAATACTTGATTTCACACGAAATTAGGTTATTTCGTTCCAAGGTGTTATTTTGCTTGACTAATTTCGCACGAAATTAGTGATTTCGTTTGAGTTGATCTTGATTTCATTTGAAACCGGTATTTCGTATGAAAGTTGATTCCGTTTGATCGTGGTATTTCGTACCAAAGGGTATTTCATTTCAAATGTAATTTCGTGTGAGGAGGTTATTTCGCTTAAGGAATTTCGTTTGAAAGTGTCTGTTTTCAAAAACTTGTTACTGAATCATGGAAGAGGAATTCTACAATGTGTTTGCTACACCAGTAGCTCCAGTTACATCTGCTGAAACTTTGTATAGTGAGAATGAGACGGGAACTTATCAAAAGCCGCCGAAGCTTATGTACATTGAAGATTTTAGAGGATGGTAGAATTGGTTTGAACTGGGTGCAAGCTTATAAGTTTGACGCATGGTGTTCATTAGAGAAAGATTATGAGAAACCGAAAAATGAACGTGGAATTGAAAAAGCTTTCTGTGATTATTCAGATGTTGAAAAATTGAAGTATACAAGTGAGAAAAGGATGATTAGTATTCTTCAACAAGCAGTTAAAGAAGATATTTTTGTTTTGCTTCAACATGAGGGTACTGCAAGATCAATTTGGACTGCATTGATTCAAAAGTTCAAAGGAAGCGCTGATTTGATAAAGAATAAAAAGGCCTTATTAAAGAAATCATTTGATATGTTTGTAGCTTTCGAAGGAGAATCAACAAAAACAACAATTGATAGATATTGTCATCTTGTTTTAGAAATGGGAAGATTGGAAATAAAGAAAGACGACGAAGAATGGGTTGATAAACTAGCCGATGCATTACCACAGCAGAAATGGGGAACTTATTTGTTGATCTTAAAGCACATGAGAAAATCTGAAAATATGAATCTGGCACAGTTTATTCAGAAGATTGAAGAGCATGAGTTAGACATTCAGAAAACTGCTATCATGTCTAATCTAAATACTCAACATGATGTCAGTTTATACTACAGAGGAAACAAGTTTGAAGTTACTCCAAGCCCAAAGATTCAAACTGGTTTCAGTGCTGATAGTTCTTCTGGAACAAAGGGAAGTACTGTGAATCAAAGTGGTGGATCTTCGTCTTTGTATTCAAGTTTTGATCCAAATTTTACAACACCAAATCCTCAACGACAGAATTCTACTAATCTGCAGTGCAATTTTACCTTGAACATTCAAAATGGTCAAAATCTCTCTCCGGAAATAGCTAAGCAACACATGGCATCACTTGTTGCTATGTTGGAATCATATGAAAGTTTGATTGCTGGCATAATCGGAAATCCGATGCTCACAAAAGAGGATTATGATCAGATTGATGCTGAAGAACTTGAGTTGATGGATATTAAATGGTGTTTGGCCAGTGTTGTTCGAAGGGCAGAAAAGTTTCAACAAATCACTGGAAGAGATGACTTTAGTGAGATGTCTAAATCTCCAATAGGGTTTGACAAATCAAAGGTTACGTGTTTTCGTTGTCGAGAAAAAAGTCATTTTAAGCGTGAGTGCAAAAACAAAGAAGCAAATGAAAGACAAGATCAGTCTGGAAAAAACAATTATTATCAAAAATCAAATTTTCATCAGATTGCTCAGCAACCACAAACGGCACATGCACGTGCTATTGAAGATAGAAAGAAAGCTTGTCTTGTTAATCAAGATGATGAAAAGGTTGCAGAGGGGTTTAGCTGGGATAAATACATTCCACCGGGTTCAGGATTTGTTGCTCAAATTTTGGAAGAAGAATCAGTCAAATCTCAGTAAAAAAGAATACCGATTTTTCCAGAATTGGGAAATCATGCAGACACAGATGATGAAGAAAAGTATATTAATAAAGCAAGAAAAGGTCTGGATACTGATAGTTTTTATTTGTTCTTTGCAGATAAGATTGAGATGCTAAATGAGAAAAAGGCTGCTAGATTGAAGAGAGAGTTGGAAGCAAAAAGAATTGCTGAAGAAAAAGAAAAACTAGAAGCCAAGAAAGTTGAAGTTGCAGAAATTTCAACAAATAAAGTTGAAAATGAAGAGTGTGAGATAAAAATAGAAGTTGATGAAGAAAAGGTAGTTGAAAAGATTGTTGTAGTGGAAAAAGTAGTCGAAAAAATAGTCGAAGTAGAAAAAATTGTTGAAGTTGAAAAGATTGTCGAGGTTGAAAAGATAGTTGAAGTCGTTAAACCTTGTCAGAAATGTTTAGAATCTTGCATAGATTGTGAGAAGAAAGACAAGAAAATTTGTGAACCGGAAGAGTTGAAAGAAAATTTGTTGTCTAATGTAAAGTATGTAAAGGAATCATATGATGTGCTGAACAAAACAGTTGATGGATTGAACAAAAAAAATCGAGAAGTAGATGCTGCTATGACAATGATGAGCTCAACATTAATGACAAAGCAGAAAGTCATTAATGAGTACATTGAAGATTGTGCAAAACTAAAGCAGGATTTGGAACTTGAAAAGATTGAGAGTGAAAGAATCAAACGTTTGTTGTTGAGTTATACACCATGTGATTATTTGATTGATAGAGTTTATCCTACTGTTGCAGGTCTTGAAGCTTTTCAAGATAAAAAGACAGAATATACGGATACTGGTAAGAAACCAAATGTCAAGTGTAACAAGTGTCCGCCCCCGATTTGGAATACTTATTCTCCCAGAAAACCAAATGAGGAACGTTTAAATAAGGCTCTCAACATCAAGTTAAAGTCTGAAATCATTGATGAGTTACCAGATAATATTGATGTCACATTCACAGCGTCTGATACTGATCATGAGTCTGAGTTGTTAAAGAAAGTGGTCGATCAGGTGTTGGATATGGATGAAGAGTCAAAGTCGGAGTCTAAGTCTGAAAGTTCGAGTTCATCAGAAAAGAGTCCGAGTTCACCGGTTAAACGAGTTTACAATAAAGAATTCCTATAATCAAAATCTAATTTGAATGATGGATTGATCAAAGTGGCATATACTTTGAATGATTCAGACAAATTATATTCTGATGAGGAATTTCCCATAAGAAGTGTCAAAACTGAAATGATCAAACATGTTTTCAAATTGACAGAAATTAATATTTCTGAAATAAAAGATATAAATCTTCATGAAAAACCTAAAAATTACACCTCAAGAGTTCAACAGAGATTGAACAAAAAGAAAAGTTACAGTTCTGGTTCAGGTTTTCAAAAGAAACCAAACCATAACGGTAATTTCAAAAAGAAAGGTCTTGGTTTTAATTCTTCAGAAAATTATAAAAATGAGAAAAATTATAAATCAAAAACAAAATTTGTTGCAGGAGGAAGTTCTGAAGAAGAGCAGAAGAAACCATTCTGGAGACAGTCAAACCAAGAGTTTCTTGCTGAAAGGAAGAAGAATATGAAGGAATTTGTTCCAAGAGTTGACAGACGAACGTGTTTCAAATGTCACAAGATTGGGCACATTGCTTGGAACTGTTAACAATACACCAAAACACAACAGGGAGTTTCTGTTAACTCAAAATTGAAAGAAAAATGTGTTAATGAAAAGAAACAACCAACTGAGAAATGTAATGTGTTTGAAAATTCGACTTTCGAAACTGGTGATGTTTCAAAACGTTTTTACAAAAGAAAAGTCGATTTGAACAAACAAAGATGGGTTGTAAAGTCTGAGAGTAGTTCTGACAATGAATCTGATTCCATAAAATCAGAGGAGTCATTTGTTGAGAAAAGTGAGAAGAATTCTGTTCCAGAGATGAACGATGAAAATTTTCCGCCATTGTCAAAAGAAAATTTGAAATCAAAAGGTAGGTTTGAGATTTCAGATCAATTCTTCTCTAGTAAAGGAGAATTTGATGCTGAAAAGGCTTTTAATGGGAAAGTAAAACATATTTTTGGAAAGATGGTGGATGGTAAAGTGAAAAGTGCAAAATATTTTTACAGATCAAAAGGAGATTGGGATAGAGTTGAATCAAAATCACCCAAGGCTGGTCAGGCTTGGGTGACTGCATTTTCAAACTAAAATTCTGACTTGCCGGAGCTTCCAAGTTGGTAATAGTGGAGCAGGAATCGGCATCATTTTTGGAAATGTTTGTTTGGTAAACTTACAAGTGGTAGTTTTTCTTGAAATTGTTATATTTCGAATTTACAAGTGGTTTTAGTTGATAAGTGAACCTACATATGGTTGAAGAAGGTTTTCACTTACAAGTGGTTGATCAAGGTCATTAAGTTGAACTTGAGCTAACTTACATACAAAATGGTTGAAAAAACAAAGTGATGAATGAATCCCTGATTTTTCAATTGATAAAATCAACAAAACAAATTTTTCGGAAAAACCATTTGATTAAAACAAACTTAAGTGTTTTGAAATCATAATGGGAAAATAGTTTGTTGTGAGGGGGAGTTCTGATTGTTTATGTCAAGTGGATGGCGAATTGAAGCGATTTGATATCAGTTGTTACTTTACTTGTACAGTTTGTTTTCAAATTTCCTTTAAATGATTTTGAATTTTAGGGGGAGTAAGAAATTTCAGAAAATCCAAAAACATTAGAAAATTTTGAAAAAGTCAAAAACATGATAAAATGAAAAAGAGTTTTGTTGTGAAAAGAGGAAATGATAGTACATCAGTGGACTATCACAGCACGCTAAAGATTTAGAAAGTCAAAATGTGATAAACGGTCTCACTGATGATATGCCAGTAGGTTTTTACACATTTAGTAGATTGTGACGAGATATAAACCTAAATTTCAAACTTGCTTATATCGTGGGGAACATCTCTCGGATATATGGGTAACCCCCGAAATCTTGTTTGAAAGGTCCCTCTTTCTGAGATACTAGGTCTTTATTCTCAGTGATATCTGGGGTATTTTCCCGGGACTTCTGATTTTGCGGAAGCAATGGCCTAGTCCCAGTATAATACTTTTCGCTTGCTTGAAATATAGCACCACCCTCGGTACAAAAAAATGATGAAACATTGCAAAATGCTAATCATGTGCTGTTGACGAAAAGATTCTCTAAAGGGAACACACCTAAAGTCGAACCATCATCTCTCTGATTTTGCGGAAGCAATAGCCCGAGCTCTCATGGTCTCGCATTTAACCCCTTACAGATATCATCTAGGTATACTCACCTGTAAGACTGAATATTGGGATCTGGATACGGGAGTATATTCTGAGGTGGGACACGCGAATGAGTTTAAATCCATTAAAACATTAATCTCGTATCTCGAAACAGTTGAACTTTGTATGAAAATTTAAGTGGATCAGTATACTGACAATCTAAGTGAATTGTTTAGAACTTAAAATGTTTAAAGCTTAATGGTGCTAAGTGATTTGTCTTATAAACTGATATGATCCTCTTACACAGACTCGCAAAAACATTGTTTAGAACTTAAAATGTTTAAAGCTTAACGGTGTTGGTGATTTGTCTCTTAAACTGATATGATCCTCTTACACAAACTCACAAAAATATTGTTTGTAAATACTTTGTTACTGCATTTCATTTCTAAAAATCCAAAAAGATTTTCGGAGTGTTTTAGCATAATTTTTGAAAAATCCAAAAAGATTTTAGACAACTGATGTTGGAAAGCTGATTTTCAAAATTCCGAGTGCTAGACATGATGAACAGGTTTGGGAGAGTATGTTTGAAATGTTTTGTTTACAAGTGGTTATCAGTAATTAAATTTGTTATATCAATAATTGACATTTAGAGCTTAATTCTTCAAGTGGTAAACAAAGTATAAATGTGTCAAATTTTAAATTTGTGAACTTATGTTTTGGGTAGAGTCTGTGCAGGTTTGTCAAGTTTCGAATTATGAGCAGAAGTTGAGCCAGGTTTCGATTCTGAACCTGTGATCTTGTGAAAGCTATACTACAATCCCAACACAATTTAAGGAGGAGTTGGTTAGCAGAAAGAAGTTGTAAGAGCCAGAGGTTGATTCTGTATCTGATCAAGAGAATGTGAAGATATTTAAAGTGAGATAATAGCCAGGTGTAGTTGCTGGAGATGAAAAGAAGAGAGGATAGAGGATGCTTACTCTGTCAGATACTTTGAAAGAGACTGAAGTATGTTCTAGTCTGTAGATTGTTAGATCAACATCTGAGGGGGAGTTTGAATGATAAAGAGCCCAAAGACTGATCAAGGCTGAAGATTGTGAAGACTCGACACTGAAGACTCTTCAACATTCGAGGGGGAGTCTGTTGGTGCATGCGTCTGTCGACTTCGTCTTGTATCGAGTCTTGTAATAGAATTGTTAAATCAGGGCACGTAGTACGAGAAAACTAGGGTTTGTGTATGAGAAGCTAATTTCTTATGAAATGGACATTAGCTAATTTCGTTAGCGCTTTGCTATTTCGCACGAAATAGCCTCTGATAATTCCATGTGAAAGTACCACAACTATAAATACCCTAGTTGTGATTTCATTTGTAACAAAATTAGATTCCGGTACTGAAGTGCTGCCGACGTGTCGATTGATCTGTAAACCTGTTAAATCAATATACAAGACATTTAGAAGTGAATCAAGCTGTTTTCAAGTCAATTCATCTGTTTCTGCCTTTTGAATTGATTAGAATTCTTCTGAACGACTCGTTTGGTCGTGAAAACGATCCTACAGGTTAAACTACCGATTTAGAGTTCTTTTTAATAAAGTAATTCTCAAACAAAAACAATTATAGCCATAACACCTTAGTTCTTTATCAAAATAAATGACATCTACATCAAGATCATTTTGTTACTAACATACTTTTATCTTAGTAAAAACTCTCTATATGGTTTTGTAAAACACAAATCTATTATATAAAGGTAACATCACAACTTCGGTTCGGTTTCGGTTATATTCGGTTAACCAAAGCTTCATAACCATAAACATAACCGATTGATCGGTTATACAAAGTTTCACAACCATAGCCATTGGTTATATTGGTTATCGGTTATTAGTGGTTCGGTTATGTCGGTTATGGTTCGGTTATCGGTTATGGTGGTTAATTTGCTCACCCCTAGTCACTAATAGTGTTATGGATTCTCTTGGATAATTTGTTTCACTCAGTGCCACGCCCCGATGTTTCCGCCATCGGTTGGGGTGTGACAAATTGGTATAAGAGCCATAACTATAGGGAATTAGGCAAGACTCGACCTAGTCCGTGTCGATGTCTTAGGATTGACCTAGTCTATAGTCTAAGTACCAACAGACTGCCTTGTGCGAACCCAGTAGGGGTTCTGCACGAGCCTATTTCTATTACTCTCTCTCGAACTCATGAAAACTAACCAACTTTTCCTAAGGCTGGCCTCACGCACACACGGTTTTCGAAAACACTCGCATGACACAATTGAGTGGTTCGGTCGAGATTAGGTGCAAAAACCATAAACTCTCGATAGAATCACTCACTCGACACGCATTTTTATTATTAAACACGAAAATTTGCGTTGAGTCGGGTGTGAAATCCATACCTTGACGAAATTCTCCATATCTATCTCGTGATTTTATCACACAACAAGGAATAAAGTTGTTAAGTTAGGGGTGAAACCCGCATCTTAATGACTTATTCCGCTCTCTATTTTGGTTTTACAAAACTCTCACCAAAGTCTCGACGGGTTCCAACGACTTGAGTCACGTGATGGCCGAAAGGATGTGTGCCGTTCGCCCGGATTGAGGCGAGAGCACAGTCTAGAAAGCCAAAGCGTGTACCCAAAGTTGATTGTGGACAGTCGAATCATATTGGGTAGTCAATGCCTAACACCCAGGGCACTCTCAATTTTTGATTCTAAGCCAGCTATCGCTGATTTTACGCTTTATCGCTTTATGTGTTTTTATGTGTTTGTTATTTATTTATGTGTTTCGATTTTGGAGACTATGTTCGCTTTCCGCCTATCTCTTTATCAAAGGCGCAGAACTCGCACAGCTACTTATAGCTCAAAACGCTAACAAATCACAGACCTTTACATGTTATGTTACTCGCTTACGCTACTCGCTATTACTCGCAACTCTCGGATGTGTTAAACCTCAAAGCTGCGTATTGCGACTTTGAAAGATAGGAGAATACGTGCAAAATATGTAGGTGAATACATGCAAAATAGGAAGATGAATACATGCAAAATACGTGCTTACATGGCTTACGTGCTTATGTGCTTATGTGGATTATGTGCCTACGTGATTGTGTGCCTATGTGTGGACGTGTTCCCATGCTTTATATAAAGTAGCTTTTGGAGATATGCTGGACTAAATCTGATACAATCAAACCATGCCTGAATCCTATGACGATGTCTGTTGCAGACAATGTCGTCATTTGGATCACACACCTCTCGCGCTACTCGTCGCAACCACGCTGACAAACGCAGCGCATTGCTAGTAGCCAGGGAAATGGCCAAGGTCATTCCGCAAATCGTCAGCGAAATCAACGAAGTTGGCAGCAAGTCCTCTGAGGAATCAAAGAGCGACTCGCCCCGAGTTACTTTTAGCTTCAAGTAATTCAAGGCCTGTGGCCCCAAAGACTTCACTAGTGAAGACGGGCCCAATGCCATGTTTTAGTGGTTTGACTCGATTGAAGTCACTCTTCATCTAAGCGGATGTCAAGTCAACCTCCGCACTATTAACGCAACTGGCGTTTTTCAGTCCAGGGCACTGGACTGGTGGACTGCCGAACGAAACAGGCGAGGCAACGACGCAGCCTATGGACTCTTTTGGGAGGAATTGAAGGAGATCATGATGAAAGAATTATGTCCCCCACATGAACTCCAGAAGCTGGAAAACGAGTTCTGGCATATAAACCAAGAAGGTGGCGACAATGCTGGTCTTACTGCTCGCTTTAAACAGCTCAGCATCATCTGTCCTGGCCAAGTCTCAACTCCCGACATCACAATCAAGAAATATATTCGCGCTCTACCTGATTGTGTTGCAGATTTCGTTCAAGCAGCCAAGACTACTACCATTGAGGAGACGTTCCAGATCGTTGCTGAGATTAATGATAAGCGAGTTTTGGCTGGTTACTTCAAAAACACCACCACGAATATCCACAAAGTCACTGCTACTCCCACTGCTGAAGCCGCATCACCTCAAGCTTCGAAGTCATCACGTCAAGGACGCAAACGCAAGGGTAACAACAAGAACTGTGTTGTCACTGCCGTTCCTCTCAACGTTGTACCCGCTCCACCTAACCGGAACCAGAATCGCCAAGTCGCTGCTCCCGTGACCCACGCACCTCCTGCAAAATGTGCGTACACTGGTCCTCATCCTCTGTACCCTACTTGTACTACCACCATCCAGCTGGGATAGCTTTCTGCTTTTGTGTCCACTGCAACATCTACGGACACTTTACAACGAACTGTCACACTGGCCCACGTCAACAAGTTCAAGCTGTTCAAGTTCCTGCATCGCCAGCTCAACCTCTTGCTATCCAGGGAAACCAAGCAACTCATGCCCCCGCTGCTCATGCACGAGCCTGCTATGCATGTGGTGACCCTAATCATTTCGCGAATGGCTACCCGAACCGTGTGGTTAGACAAGAGCCGTAGCAACCACCACCACCACAGCAGCAACAACAACAACAACAGCAACAACAGCCACATCAACCAGCAGCACGTGGACGAGCTTTCAACATCAACGCTCACCAGACCCAAGCTAACAACAACGTTGTCAATGGTATATTTCTCGTAAATGGTATTTATGCTTCGTGTTTATTTGATACTGGAGCCGATAACAGTTTTGTATCGTTTGAATTCGAAAAGCTCCTAAATCGTAAACGCGCTAACCTCTCAACGACGTTTGACGTAGAAATTGCCACTGGAAGAACTGTCAGTGTCAGTTTCGTTCTGCGTGATTGTACTCTTGAGCTCAACAATCACATTTTCCAGATCGATATTATCCCGATGCAGCTTGGTAGTTTTGATATCATAGTAGGCATGGATTTTCTTCATGAAAATCGTGCTGAAGTTGTTTGTTTCGAAAGGATGATCCGTTTCTCTCTTTCAAACAGTTATCAATTGTGTGTCTATGGCGAAGTATCTTCGAAGGAGCTGAAAATCATGTCGTGCATCCAAGCAAGCAAGTATCTCCACAAGGAATACAAAGCTTTCTTAGCACACATCGTAGTAGCAGAGAATGAAAAGAAAGAGAAGGCAATGGAAAAGGTGCTCGTGGTTCGTGATTTTCCTAATGTCTTTCCTGATGATTTACATGGTCTACCGTCGTCTAGTGATATCGATTTTCGTATTGACCTCATTCCTGGAGCCAATCCTGTCGCTAAAGCGCCTTATCGTCTCGCTCCATCCGAAATGCGCGAACTCCCCAGTCAACTCCAGGAACTACTTGATAAAGGCTTCATACGCCCTAGCACATCTCCTTGGGGCGCACCTGTCTTTTTCGTTAAAAAGGACGGATCGTTCTGAATGTGCATCGATTACAGGTAACTCAATAAGCTGACTATCAAGAATCGCTATCCCTTACCTCGAATCGATGACTTGTTTGATCAATTGCAAGGCGCTACGTGTTTTTCCAAGATCGATTTACGTTCTGGTTATCATCAGTTACGAATTCAGGAGGAAGATATACCTAAAACCGCTTTTCGAACTCGCTACAGCCACTATGAATTTGTTGTTATGCCCTTTGGTCTTACCAATGCCCCCGCAGTCTTTATGGATTTAATGAATCGCGTGTGTAAAACCTTTCTCGACTGCTTCATCATTGTGTTAATCGATGATATCCTTATCTATTCTAAGTCAAAAGCCGAACACCCACAACATCTCCGTTTGGTTCTCGAACTACTCCAAGGAAATCGCCTCTATGCCAAGTTCTCCAAGTGTGAATTTTGGCTTGAGGAGGTTCAATTTCTCGGTCATATTGTTAATTGTCAAAGTATTCACGTCGATCCCGCGAAAATTGAAGCAGTCAAGAGCTGGGTTACGCTAAAAATTCCATCCGAAGTCCGTTCATTCCTCGGATTGGCAGGTTATTACCGTCGATTCATCGCTGGTTTCTCAAAAAACCGTCGTTCCTCTCACCTCTCTGACACATAAAGACAAACCTTTTGTTTGGGGAACTGAACAAGAGGAAGCCTTTCAAACCCTCAAGCGTATGCTTTGCAACGCTCCTCGTACTCGCACTACTTGATGGAAACGATGACCTTGTAGTCTACTGCAATGCCTCTAACCTCGGTCTTGGTTGTGTTCTTATGCAACGGGACAAGGTTATCGTGTACGCTTCTCGACGGCTCAAGGTTCACGAGAAGAACTACACAAACCACTATCTCGAACTAGGTGCAGTTGTTTTTGCATTAAAGAATTGGAGACACTACCTTTACGGTACCAAGTGTACGCTCTTCACCGACCATAAGAGCCTACAACACATCTTGAACCAGAAGGAACTGAATATGCGCCAACGCCGATGGGTTGAACTTCTCAACGATTACGACTGTGAGATTCGTTACCACCCTGGCAAAGCAAATGTCGTTGCCGACGAAGCTATTTGCATAGCGTTCGTAATACTCAAGCCCAGCACAACCTCGAAGCTCTAATCCGTGACGTTCAACACGCCTGCTTCATTGAGAACACCTTGAAAGAGGAAATGAAGAAGTGTGGTGCTGAAACCCAACTTGTCACCAAATCGAACAGTATCTACTACTATCTCGATCACATCTGGATACCCAGTCACAATAACTTGCATGGATTACCGCTGACTGAAGCCCACAAATCCCGATATTCCGTTCATCCTGGTGCCGACAAGATGTGCCATGACCTTCGTCTTCAGTATTGGGGGCCTGGAATGAAGAAAGATATCGCTCTCTATGTTTCGAAGTGCCTGACGAGAAAATAGGAGAGTATAGCTATGGAGTTCATTATGAAACTCCCGCGAACGCCATCAGGTCACGATAGAATTTGGGTTATCGTTGATCGTCTTACTAAATCTGCTCATTTTCTACCGATACGGGAAGACTACAAGGTTGAACGATTATCATGAATCTATACCGACGAAGTCATTTGTCGACATGGGACACCTCGTGACATCATCTCTGACCGCGATGGTCGATTCACTTCGCGCCTCTGGGAAACGTTTCAATCCGCTCTCGGTACTACTCTCAATCTTAGTACTGCCTTCCATCCCCAGACCGACGGTCAGACTGAACGCACGATTCGCACCCTTGAAGACATGCTTTGCTCGTGTGTTACAGATTTTGGTGGTAATTGGGTTTTGCATTTACCTTTAGTTGAATTCTCGTACAACAAAAGTTATCACTCTAGCATTCCAATGGCACCATTTGAGGCATTATATGGAACAAAATGTCGATCGCCTATTGTATGGCACGAAATCGGAGATGCGCAAATTACTGGTCCTGAGTTATTGCAAGAAACGACTGAAAAGATCCTTCAGATACGAGACAATCACCTGAAAGCTCGGAGTCGTCAAAAGAGTTACGCCGACAAACACCGCAAGCCCGTTGAATTTGACGTTGGTGATCACGTACTCCTAAAGGTTGCATCTTGGAAAGGGGTGGTCTGATTCGACAAGAAAGGAAAGCTAGCGCCTGGATACGTTAGACCCTTTAAGATTCTGGAAAGAATTGGTAAAGTGGCCTACCTACTCGAATTATCGTAGGAACTCAGCAACGTACATCCGACGTTCCATGTTTCGAACCTCAAAAAGTGTCTAGCCGACCAGAATTTGCATGTTCCCCTTGAGGATTTACAAGTGGACGAAACATTACACTTCGTGGAAAAGCTAGTCGAGATCATGGACCGAGAGACCAAGAAACTCCGACGCTCATGCATTCCTATAGTGAAGGTTCGCTGGGAAGGCAAACGCGGCGTCGAGTTCACCTGGGAACTCGAGAGTGATATGAAGGCTAAATATCCACAACTCTTCATTACGCCTGCGCCTTAATTTCGAGATGAAATTTCCTAAAGTAGGGGAGGCTGTAACAACCCGACTTTTCGAAGTTAAAGTCAAATTACAAGTCAAAGTCAAAGTCAAGGTCAAGGTCAACGTCAGGTTGTTATTTAGATCTGTCATTCCCTAGTTAATTATTGCTTGTACTCGCAGACCCGATAATCGATATGTGTTAATTAACGCTATTTTAAGCTACGAATTATTAACATGTGAAGTAACAATGCGGTAATTGTAACTAAACGCTATTCTACTAAACGCTATCACATCGCTACCACATGGCAATTCGAATCGCAGTTATGGTTATTGTTCTATGTGTGTGTGTTGTTATGTGCTTCACTTGTGTGTGCTTAATATATGTTTTGGGATGATATTCGCAAACGCAATTGCAACTCTATCGCGTCGCATCCCAACCCGAAACGCAGTGTACTTTTATGACTTTTATGACTGTTATGTTGATTATGTTATTTGTGTAACTAATGTGTAATACTATCGCATTACTCGCAACTCACTTAAATGCAACGTAACGCTCAATGCACGAAACAAAAGTTAGAAAACTAACCTGAACGTAACGCTCAATGCACGAAACAAAAGTTACAAAAGTTACATACGTTTCAACTATTCAAATCACATCAAACACGCTAGTCAATACTATTTGAACGCTAACCATTAATGCATGTTATACGTGGCTTATGAATGCTTGTTTGTTATGTTTACACATGGAATGTTGTCTACCTGCCTTAGCAACGGTAGTACTATAGTTTGGACTCAGCACCCGTTCGCGGGGGTTGTTAAGGACAATTACTTGCATGGATTACGGTGGTAATCATGTATTGCGAACTGCATCTGGCAGTCAACCCGCAGTCATTGGTATCGATGGATCTATGTCGATAACTAATGTGTACGTGCTGGTTATGCGTAAATGAATTCGAACTTTATATGCTATTATCAAACTTGTATGCTCACCTTTACATTATATGTATTGACTGTATTTTAACGTTTGTGACAGGTATTTAGGATGCACACGTGGTAGGAAATCAAAGCTAGAATAAAGCTTTAGAGCCCAACGGATAGTTGTCTGTAGTAATTGAATCAAGGGTCTCTAGAAACAGATAAACAATTGCTCTTTTTGAATCTGAGTTGTCGGAATAGAACTATTTGCCTAGATTTTGTCTGTAATAATTTGTTTACCTTTTGAGACATGGTATGGGACATGTTACTTTAAATTGATTGGTAATGATAATTGTTATGGAAACTTCTGGACAATCTGTTTCGCTCAGTGCCATGCCCCGATGTTTTCGCCATCGGTTGGGGTGTGACAGATTGGTATCAGAGCCATAACTATAGGGAATTAGGCAAGACACGACCTAGTCCGGGTCGATGTCTCAGAGACCTAAACTATAGTTAGGAACCAACAGACCAACTTGTGCATATCCGGTAGGGATTATGTACGAGCTTATCTCTCGATATTCTCGCTTATGCTACACTATTACAGTACTCGAATTTCAACTATGAAAGAGTAACTAAGTCAAGATTAGGTGTGAAAACCACAAATTCTCGACTGAAGTTGCTAATCAACCCGCGTTTTATTTATAAACGGGGTGAATTATGCCAAATCAGGAGTGAAATCCGTATTTTGATGAATAATCACCTATATTTTATTAAAACAGGGACGAAGTTGTTAAGATAGGTGTGAAACCCTAACCTTGACGACTTGTTCCGCCCATTTTACAAAACTCTCACAAAAGTCTCGATGGACTCCAACGACCTGAAGTCATGATATAACTAACAGGATGCGTGCCCAACGCCCAAGAATCGAGGCAAAGGCACTGCCTGGTGGTCAAGCGTGCACAACAAGTCCATGTGAATAGTCGAACCAGCTTGGTTAGTCAATGTCTAATAGCCGCAGACGATCCATTCCTCGATTTTTATGTGTTTCGATTCTGAGCCCGCAACTGCCGACTCCGATGACTCGTTGATTTTATGTGTTTATAGGTGAATTTACCTATTTATGTGTTTAAATTTTGGGAAACTTGCTCAATTTTGTTTTCACATCGATCGACATGCACGACTCACACTGCATTTCTATCTCAAAACGCCAACAAATCGCTAGATTGTGGACGATCTTAGGATATGGTATACGCTAATACTACACTACTCGACATACTAAAACGCGAACGCTATATTCGAACCCTCGCGAACTGTGATTGATAGATTTCTGTATTCTGAGGCAGTCAGAATACTCTACATGTTTCTATATGCTTCTATATGCCTCTTATGACTACATGGTTAGGTGCTTCTGTGACTTTGTGCTCTATATGCTTACGTGACTGTGTGAATCTGTGCTTATGTGAATCTGTGACTGATTGACTATGTGTCTATGCGCCTACGTAAATTGTATGTGTTCCTGAGCTTTAGTAAGTAGTAGACATGTGGGGTGAGATTCGAATACAATGTGTTGAATCCTGTGACGATGTCTGTTGCAGACAATGTCATCTGGATCCCGTCATCCCTTACTTTCTCGTGAAGAGAAGAGAGACAAACGTCTTGCTGCCATCATCGCTAAAAGTGTAGCAAAGGCCGTGAGTGATGTTTACGAGAACGTCAGCAAGTCGTCTGAGGAATCAAGGACCGAAGCTCCTAAAGCTACCACCAAGTCCTTCAATTTCAAGCAATTCAAGTCTTGTGGGCCAAAAGAAATCACTGGCGAGGAAGGTCCTACTGCACTATTCCAATGGTTTGATTCCGTTGAGGTCACTCTACGACAGAGTGGTTGCCCCGATGACCTCCGAACTCTGAATGCTACCGGCGTTTTCCAGTCCCGTGCACTAGACTGGTGGACGGCCGAGAGAAACAAGCGAGGAAACGATGCAGCCTACAGTCTGTCGTGGGACGAACTGAAGGAGGTCATGCTGGAAGAATTCTGCCTTCCTCATGAACGCCAAAAGTTAGAAGATGAGTTCTGGCACATACAGCAGAAGGAAGGTGACAACGCTACTCTCACTGCTCGCTTCAAGCAGCTCAGCATCATTTGTCCCGATCAAGTCAAGACTCCGGAGATCACAATCAAGAAGTACATCCGAGCTTTGCCCGACTGCGTCGCAGATTTCGTGCAAGCGGCTAAGACTAAGACGATCGAAGAGACTTACCTACTGGCCACTGAAATCAACGACAAGAGGGTCAAGGCTGGTGTCTGGGATAAAACTTCAAAGCACCTACATCAAGCTACCACCGCCGCACCAACTGCTGAAACCACCACCTCGTCGAGCAACAAGAGAAAGAATAAGAGAAAGAACAGCTCCAGCAACAAGAACTGTGCGATCACTGCTGCACCAATTCAAGCTGTACGAGCCCAACAGTGTCAAGTAGCGGCGCATGTGGCAAATGCACCGCCTAAAAAGCGTGCATACCCTGGGCCACACCCGCTTTGCCCTACTTGTAGCTACCACCACCCGACTACCATCGCTTTCCGTTTCTGTGCTCATTGCAATATGTACAGCCATTTCACCACCAACTGCCGTGCTCGACAAGTTCCTGCTCATCAAGCTCTACTCACTGCCCCTCAGGGTCAACAAGCTCCTCCGGCACCCGCAGTCAACGTCAGAGTCTGCTTCGCATGTGGTGATCCTAGCCATTTCGCCAACATGTGCCCAAACAGGGTCGTGAAACAAGAGCCCCAGCAGCAGCAACACCAGCAGCAGCAGCAACACCAGCAGCAAGCAGCACGCGCATGAACTTTCAACATCAACATGCATCAGGCCCAAGCCGACAACAACGTGGTCAATGGCACGTTCCTTGTGAATGGTATTTATGCTTCATGTTTGTTTGATACTGGAGCCGATAATTTCTTTGTGTCGTTCGAATTCGAGAAACTCCTTAGTCGTAAGCGCTCTCATCTCTCCTCGACGTTCAAGGTTGAAGTCGCTACGGGAAGAACTGTCGCCGTTAATTCTGTACTTCGTGATTGTACCCTCGAGCTCAACAATCACATCTTTCCGATTGACCTTATTCCGATGCAACTCGGAAGTTTCGATATCATAATAGGCATGGACTTTCTTCGTGAAAACCATGCTGAAGTGGTGTGCTTCGACAAGATGATTCGATTCTCGCTCGCGAATGGTGATTTATTGTGTGTCTACGGTGAAACTACTTCGAAAGGTCTCAAGCTCATGTCTTGTGTCCAAGCTAGCAAGTATCTCCGCAAGGAATACAGAGCTTTCTTGGCTAACATTGTAGTAGCAGAGAAGGAAAAGAAAGAGAAGAAGGAAGTAAAAGACGTTCCTGTGGTCCGAGAATTCCCTAACGTTTTTCCAGAGGATCTTCCCGGACTACCACCAAGTCGTGATATCGATTTTCGTATCAACCTCATTCCTGGAGCCAACCCTATTGCCAAAGCTCCCTACAGACTCGCGCCGTCCGAAATGCGTGAACTTTCAAACCAACTCCAGGAATTACTTGAGAAAGGCTTCATTCGCCCGAGCACCTCTCCTTGGGGCGCGCCGATCCTTTTCGTTAAAAAGAAGGATGGGTCGTTCAGGATGTGCATCGACTATCGGGAATTGAATAAGTTAACTATCAAGAACCGCTATCCTCTACCTCGCATCGATGATTTGTTTGACCAACTGCAAGGTGCTACGTGTTTCTCGAAGATCGATCTACGTTCAGGCTATCACCAACTACGCATTCAAGAGGAGGATATACCCAAAACCGCGTTTCGCACTCGTTACGGCCACTACGAATTCGTTGTTATGCCCTTTGGTTTAACCAACGCACCTGCGGTTTTCATGGATCTGATGAATCGAGTGTGTAAACCATACCTCGACCGTTTCGTCATCATATTCATCGACGGTGTCTTGATCTATTCCAAATCGAAAACCGAACATGCGCAACATCTACGTTTGGTTCTCGAGCTACTCCAGGGGAATCAACTCTACGCCAAGTTCTCCAAGTGTGAATTCTGGTTGGAGGAGGTTAAGTTTCTGGGTCACATCGTTAATAGTCAAGGTATTCATGTCGACCCTGCGAAGATTGAAGCCGTTAAAAGTTGGATTAGACCTAAGAACCATCCGAAGTCCGTTCTTTTCTCGGACTGGCGGGCTATTATCGACGATTTATCGAAGGATTCTCAAAGATCGCAGTACCACTTACCGCCCACACGCATAAAGACAAACCTTTTGTTTGGGGAACCAAACAGGAGTCTGCGTTCCAATCCCTTAAACACATGCTTTGCAATGCTCCCGTTCTCACATTGCCCGACGGAAATAATGATTTCATTGTCTATTGTGATGCTTCCAACTTTGGTCTTGGTTGTGTCCTTATGCAGCGGGACAAGGTTATAGCTTACGCATCTCGTCAGCTCAAAATCCACGAGAAGCACTATACAACCCATGACCTCGAGCTAGGCGCAGTTGTTTTTGCGTTAAAGATTTGGCGACACTACATGTACGGTACCAAGTATACGATCTTCACCGATCATAGGAGCCTACAACATATCTTTAATTAGAAGGAACTTAATATGCGTCAACGCCGATGGGTAGAACTTCTCAACAATTATGACTGTGAGATTCGTTATCACCCAGGCAAAGCAAATGTTGTTGCCGACGCACTCAGCAGACGGAGCTATCTGCTTAGCACTCGTAATGTGCAATCCCAATACGATCTCGAAACCCTCATCCACGAAGCTCAGCACGCGTGTTTCAACGAACGCACTCTGAAGAAAGAAATAATCTACCACGATGGAGCCCAGCTTGTGAGCAAGTCGAATGGGATATTCCACTTTCTGGACCGAATTTGGATCCCCAAACGGACCAATTTGCGACAGATTTTGATGGACGAAGCCCACAAATCCCGGTATTCTATTCACCCCGGTGCCGACAAAATGTACCAGGACCTTCGTTATAAGTACTGGTGGCCGGGCATGAAAAGGGATATCGCTCTCTATGCTGGGAAATGCCTGACCTGTGCGAGAGTGAAGGCTGAACATCAAAGACCCTCTGGCTTACTCGAACAACCACCAATCCCCATGTGGAAGTGGGAGAGTATAGCTATGGACTTTATAACAAAGCTACCGCACACGTCATCAGGTCACGACAGCATCTGGGTTGTGGTTGACCATTTGACCAAATCAGCTCACTTTTTACCAATACGGGAAGACTACAAGGTAGAACGATTAGCCCGAATCTACACCGACGAGATCATTTGTAATCATGGGACGCCTCCTGATATCATCTCTGATCGTGACGCTCGGTTTACCTCGCGACTGTGGGAAACATTTCAAATGGCACTCGGTACATCGCTAAATCTAAGTACCGCTTTCCACCCTCAAACCGACGGTCAGACTGAAAGAACGATTCGTACTCTTGAAGACATGCTCCGTTCGTGTGTCATAGACTTCGGTGGTAATTGGGATAAATACCTGCTGCTAGTCGAATTCTCGTACAACAACAGCTATCATGCACGCATTCAAATGGCACCATTCGAAGTTTATATGGAAGAAGATGTTGATCGCCTGTTGTGTGGCACGAGATCGGGCATTCGCAATTAACCGGTCCTGAGCTATTACAAGAAACAACAGACAATATTTTCCAAATTCGAGACAACCTGGTAAAAGCTCGGAATCGACAGAAAAGTTATGCCGATAGGCGACGCAAGCCCCTTGAATTTGACATTGGCGACTACGTACTCCTAAAGGTATCACCTTGGAAGGGTGTGGTCCAATTCGGCAAGAAAGGGAAGCTCGTGCCTCGATATGTTGGACCTTTTAAGATTCTGGAAAGGATCGGAAAAGTCGCCTACAGACTCGAACTACCGGAGGAACTTAGTAACGTCCACCCGACTTTCCACTTTTCGAACCTCCGAAAGTGTCTGGCTGAGCATGATCTAATTGTACCTCTCGATGACCTGCAAGTGAACGAAACATTACACTTCGTGGAAAAGCCTATCGTAATCATGGACCGCCAAACCAAGCAACTCAGACGCTCTCGCATTCCTATTGTGAAAGTCCGATGGGAAGGCAAACGAGGCGCAGAGTTCACTTGGGAACTCGAAGGCGAAGTACCCGCAGTTATTTAAAGAGAAAGTCTAGAAAGAGAAAGTTCTCCAAAGTAATCCACGGTGTTGTACAACTTTCAGCCTAATTTCGGGACGAAATTCCCTAAACAAGGGGAGGCTGTAACACCCCGTGTTTTCGAGGAGTCAAAATCAAGGTCAAAGTCAAAGTCAACGACCGATTTCGCGCAACTGACTAATAATAGATTTCTTTTATTTTAGCTATTATGTGGAGTAAGTGTCTATAATTACAATAAATCGACGTATGTTAATCGCTATTCAATCGACCTACGACTGTGAATTATAGGAAGTAACAATGCGATAAAGCTAACTAATCCAATCGACATCCAATCAAATCTCAACTCGAAATACTCATTTGGAATATTGTTATACGTGTGTGTGTGCCTTACGTGTTACCTGCGCATGTTTAAATTTTGTATGTTGTGGAAATCAATCGAAACTCGAAATGCAATCGAACTCCATCGAACTTGAATCACAATCGAACTATGATAATTAGTGGAGAAGGGATAGTGCGAGATATGTGTGGTTGGGGTTAAAAGTAATTTGACTAGGAAACCCTATCGTATCGAACCGCTCGCAACCAAAATCAAAATATCAAAAACCGTCGCACCGAACACTCGAAACGTGCAGCTGATCAATCAGGCTACCAGCCGATCGAACAGCCAGCCGATCGGACTGCTGTCCGATCGGACAGGCAGTCCGATCAAGCTGCCTGGCCGAACGGCCAGCACTTTCCTCATTTGGAATCCTATAAATACCCATGTCATTGCCATCCTTTCCACTTTTGGAAACCTCTGTCCGACCAGCACGCTTAGCTCATCCTTTTCTCAGATTCCTCTCGATTCTGGTAAGATTTCGTCCTAAATCTTGTATTTTCTTGATCTACACGCACTCCTACACCTTTCTATATTTCAAATCTTAACTTTTAACCATGAAATCATCAAGATTCAGGTGTTCTAGGATGATGTCATCATGTGTTCTTGAAGAACTTCATGTTTTGGCCTCAATCCACCAAGAATAACTTGGATCTAGCCGATTTCAACATAAACAAACAAAGATCTTTTTATAGATCTAAACATATACACGGTGAAAAGGATTGAAAGATGGATTTTCCAACCCTCTTTCAACTCTTTTTCACTCAATGCCTTCAAACCGATAGAAACGGAGCCTGTGCCGGCTTACAAATCACCCCGGTGGTTGCATGGCTCAAGATCCGGATTCTATCCACGAGGTTAACTAATTTCGGGTTAAACGTTAAACTCTGTTCCGAACAGTTCACCGGCCGGATTTGGGTTATTCCTGTCCGACCAGGGGAACCAAGTAAGGACGAGGGATCTATGGTTCGACTCGTTGTCAAAATACCTCAATAAAACGACAAACAATCAGAACAACCAAGTGTTAGACGAATAGGCTGATCAGGTCAGGATGCTGACCGATCGGACTGCTGTCCGAATGGACAGCCAGCTGATCAGACAGTCAGCCGATCGACTGGCCAGCCGATCTGTTAACACATGGTCCCACACTTAATCAATTTATTTTGAAGACTAGTATTGAATGAACTGTTGTTCGATCGGACTACTGTCCGATCGGATTACTCTTCGGATCATGAGATACTATACCTCAACACTTAATCGATTTTTCAACATGTTCGATGCACTAGGAGTGCCACCCGATCGAACATCCGTCCGATCAGGTGACACCCTGCTGAGAACTTGTCTTACTAAAAAATACCTAACCGATCGGGTTGCCGGCCGATCGAACAGCCGTCCGATCGACCGACCTGAAGGGAAAAGATACTTCAATGTTTTCAAATGCCACAACGAAAACTTCAAAAGTCAAACCATCATACACAAACACATCCTTCTCAAAGGAAGAAACAATCCACTCGAACAGCCATCCGATCGGCCTACCGACCGGACAGCGGTCCGAACGGACTGTCAACCGAACGGTCAGCCGTCCGATCGAACTACCGTCCGATCGACCAGCTGTTCGACTCTCCAACACTTGTTTTCCGTTTTACGCGTCGCTTATTATTATGCTATCAAACTATTCAGGCTAACCCTACTCGCTAAGCACTCTCTTCAATCCATCAACCGCTGTGAGTATACTCGATCCCTTTTTGCTTTATGCACTTTTGGGTGTTACATACGTTTCAACTATTCAAATCACATCAAACACACTACTCAATACTATTTGAACGCTAACCATTAATGCATGTATACGTGGCTTATGAATGCTTGTTTGTTATGTTTACACATGGAATGCTGTCTACCTGCCTTAGCAACGATAGTACTATAGTTTGGACTCAGCACCCGTTCGCGGGGGTTGTTAAGGACAATTACTTGCATGGATTATGGTGGTAATCATGTATTGCGAACTGCATCTGGCAGTCAACCCGCAGTCATTGGTATCGATGGATCTATGTCGATAACTAAAGTGCTTCATTTCACTATGTGTACGTGCTAGTTATGCGTAAACGAATTCGAACTTTATATGCTATTATCAAACTTGTATGCTCACCTTTACATTATATGTATTAACTTTATTTTAACGTATGTGACAGGTATATAGGATGCACACGTGGTAGGAAATCGAAGCTAGAATAAAGCTTAAGAGCCCAACGGATAGTTGTCTGTAGTAATTGAATCAAGGGTCTCTAGAAACAGATAAACAATTGCTATTTTTGAATCTGAGTAGTCGGAATAGAACTATTTGCCTAGATTTTGTCTGTAATAATTTGTTTACCTTTTGAGACATGGTATGGGACATGTTACTTTAAATTGATTGGTAATGATAATTGTTATGGAAACTTCTGGACAATCTGTTTCGCTCAGTGCCATGCCCCGATGTTTCCGCCATCGGTTGGGGTGTGACATGCAACAGTAGGATAAACTCGATCAATCAAATAATCACAAGTAGTATAACTCAACAGCAATCGTTTGATTCTTTCACTTTCAATCTTTTCGAGTTCCAAATCCTGCTTCAGTTTTGCACAGTCTTCAATATACTCATTGATGACTTTCTGCTTTGTCATTAATGTTGAACTCATCATTGTCATAGCAGCATCTACTTCTAAGTTTGTCTTGTTCAAACTATCAACCGTCTTGTTCAGAACATCATACGACTCTTTCACATACTTCACATCAAACAACAACTTTTCTTTCATCTCTTCAAGTTCACAAATCTTCTTGTCTTTTTCTTCACAATGTTTGCAAAATTCCAAACATTTTAGACAAGGTTTCGTGACTTCAACAATCTTTTCAACTTCGACGATTTTTTCAACCTCGATGATCTTTTCAACTATTTTCTCTACTTCAACAAGTTTCTCCACTACCTTCTAATTCTTCTTTTACCTCACACTTTTCATCTTCGACCTTTTCTGTCGAAATTTCTTCAACTTTTGTTTCTTTAGCTTCCAATTTTGCCTTTTCTTCAGCTATCCTTTTTGCTTCCAACTCTCTTTTCATTCTAGCAGCCTTCTTCTCTCGATCTTATTTGCAAAAAACAAATTAAAACTGAATGAGTCTAAGTTTTTTCTGGCATTATTAATGTACTCCTCCTCATCATCAGTATCTTCATCACTTTCTGATGATCTGAAAATATTCGTTCTTTTTGGCTTAGATTTAACTTCTTCTTCTTCTTCTTCCAGGATTCTAGCAACCAATCCTGAATCAGCCGGGATGTATTTGTCCCAGCTAAATCCCTCTGCCACTTTTTCATCATCTTGATTAACAAGAAAAGCTTTCTTATTTCCGTCTTCAATAGCACGGGATGATGATGGTTGTTGAGTAATCTGATGAAAAATTGATTTCTGATAATAATCGTTCTTTCCAAACGGATCTTGTCTTCCGGTTGCTTCTTTATTTTTACATTCTCGTTTAAAATGCCCATTTTCTTTGCAACGAAAACAAGTAACCTTTGATTTGTCAAACCCTATCGGAGATGTAGCAATCTCATGAAAATCATCTCTTCCGGTGATTTGTGTGAATTTTTCTGCTCTTCTTACTACACTAGCTAAACACCACTTGATGTCCATCAATTCAAGTTCCTCAGCATCAATCTGGTCATAATCCTCTTTGGTGAGCATCGGATTTCCAATTCTTCCAGCAACTAAAATTTCATATGACTCTAATATAGTAACAAGTGATGCCATGTGTTGCTTAGCCACTTCTGGAGAGAAATTTTGACCATTTTGAATATTCAATGTGACATTGCATTGTAGATTTGTTGAATTCTATCGTTGAGGACTTGGTGTTGTGAAATTTGGATCAAAACTTGAATACGATGATGAATATCCACCACTCTGAGTTATAGTACTACCTTTTGTTCCAGAAGAACCATCAGCACTAAAAGCAGTTTTAATCTTCGGACTCAGAGTAGTTTCAAATTTGTTTCCTCTGTAGTATAAACTAACATCTTGTTGAACATTTGGATTATTCATGATAGAGGTTTTCTGAATATCCAATTCATGTTCTTCAATCTTCTGAATGAACTTTTCCAAATTCATACTTTCAGACTTTCTCATATGTTTTAAGATCAGCAAATATGTTCCCCATTTATTCTGTGGTAACGCATCGGCTAGCTTATCAACCCATTCATCGTCGTCTTTCTTTGTTTCCATTCTTCCCATTTCCAGAACAAGATGACAATATCTATCGATAGTCATTTTTGTTGTTTCACCTTCAAGAGCTACAAACATATCAAATGATTTCTTTAGTAAAGCTTGTTTGTTCTTTATCATATCAGCGCTTCCCTTAAACTTGTTAATCAATGCCAACCAAATTGATCTAGCAGTATTGTCATGTTGAAGCAACACAAAAATATCTTCTTTTACGGATTGTTGGAGAAGACTAATCATCATTTTTTCACTGGTGTATTTCAATTTCTCAACCTCTGAAGAATCACTGAAAGCTTTTTCAATCCCACGTTCATTTTTCGGTTTAACGTAATCTACATCTAACGAACACCATGCATCAAACTTATAGGCTTGCACCCAGTTTTCAAAACGATTTTGCCATCCTTTAAAATCTTTAATGTACATAAGTTTTGGCGGTTTTTGGTAAGTTCCCGTCTCAATCTCACTATAAACAGTTTCGGCAGCTGTAACTAGAGCAATTGGGGTAGCAAACGCATTATAAAACTCTTCTTCCATGTTACGGTACAAAGTTTCATAAATTCACAAATTTCAAACGAAATACAAATTCAAACGAAAAGCCTTTGATACGAAATACTCTTTGGTGCGAAATGAGCCCTGGTGCGAAATGAACTATGATTTCGTGCGAAATGAGTAACTTTCAAACGAAATAGAGTGATTTCGTACGAAATGGAAATCTGATATGCCCTTTTCGTGCGAAATGAAATCCAAAATTTCCTTTCCGTGCGAAATGAATGACCTGATCCAAACGAAATAGACTATTTTGCGCGAAATGCTACTGATGTCATCTTTTCGATCAGTTTTTGATAAAATTGATCATGTTCTAGGTCGATTTTAGGTCCAAATCTTTCACGGATTCATTAAAACAGTGTTTCGCTTAAAATGTGTGAAATTCAATCCATTTTGACTGTTAAATCTTGTTAATTTTGAAAAAGAAGATGTAGAAGTCAGAAATTTTGGTAAAAACAGGCTGATTTGGCAAAACCTCTTCCTCCTGAGCTCTGATACCACTTGTAGGAACGTTTGTACGGCCAAAAATGAGTCGTTTAGAAGAGTTCTAATCAATACGAAAGGCGAAAACAGACATATCGACTTCGAATCAGCTTGACTTGCACACAGAATCACTTTAAACGTCTTGTATATTGATTTGACAACAATTACAATCAGTAGACACGTCGGCAGCAGTTCGGTACCGGAAATCAGAATCGTTTTAAATGAACTAGCATCACATCTATATATAGGCTAACCATTTCGCACGAAATGGGTATTGCCATTTCGTACGAAATGAGCAAACTCTATTTCGTATGAAATGAATTCTTCCATTTCGTGCGAAATGAACCAACCACACTCAACCCTATTTTCCTCGTACAATGTGCCCTGATCTATCATTCCTATTTTACAAGACTCGATGCAAGACGAAGTCAACAGACATATGTACCAACACTTTTGCTTTTGCGAATGACATTGATCATGTCTTGATTTGTGGCCCTTGTTTTTTCTTTGTCCAGTCATCTCTAGTGTCTGTTTATTTTTTGCAGAGATGTCTTTGTGGAGTTTACTGCAGGAAGATTGTAAGGGGTGCCATTTGTGGTTGGTGGTGTGGTTAACCTGAATATGGGGAACGTTCTTAAGAGAAAGACTCCTGATGTTGGGAGTTCTGCTGCTAGGGTAAGTGGGGAAGACTCCTTCCACCGAGGAAGGTTCCTCGGAGAGGACCGAGGGTTCTCAGAACTCCCCCATGTGAAGAACATTAGTAGTGGAGACGAGGATTTAGCAAATCGTTTATCTAGGAAACGCAAGACAGATCATGAAGCTGGTTCCATGGTTGCCATCCCTGAGCCCCGAAATATCCGACTAAGGCTCAGGAGTGTGAGTGGTCAGAAGTCTCTTCCAGCGTCCCGGACTGCTTCTAAGGTTCCCCCAGCTAACACCAAGGGTTCCTTGTCCAAACACTTGAAGACCCTGAGGCCATCCTCAAGGGTAAAGCTCCAGAGGTCAGTGTTGCTCCTATTTTGATCCCTACAGCTCTTGCTTCGTCCCGTGATAAGGGTAAAGCTCTGGAGGTCAGTGTTGCTCTTACCGATCCTTCTGTTGAAGCTTCTCTTGCTCAGGCCACTGGCACCAGCAAATTCAAGTTGCCAGAGTGTTTTTATCCTCGCTCCCCCTTGGCACCCCTGTTTACTGAGGGGCTCCCTGTCACATATGTCCCTGGATGGAGGATAACCCCCTCCACTGTTGTAGGCACTCCCGAGGTCACCTAGGATTTTATGGCTCATGTTGTTCCCCCTCCTCACAGGTTTATGAACTTTGCGTTGGACCCGGAACTTTTTGATGATCAATACAGTATGTCTATTTGTGAAGGTTTCTTCAGAGGCGCCGGCATGTTGCAAAGGGTCAACGAGTTGAGGGAAATAAACGAGGGGCTACTGAGCTAGTTGAAAACCTCCCAAACTGTTGCTACCGAACTCATGTTTCTGGTGGTTGATGCTGAAAGGAAGCTCTTGGAGAAGGAGGTATTGTCTCTTTCCCCCTACTTCTTTCTTCTTTTTTTATATGAATCCCCCCTCCCCTTTTCTTTTTCAGAATGCTGGGGCGTTGCTGGGGCAAAAGAAGAGGGCCTGGGAGCGAGAATGGGAAGCTTGGTTGGATGAAAGGGAGAGCTTGCTTGCAGATGTGAAGCATTATAAAGAAGCTACCTCTGTTTCCGCTGCAGATGTTAAGGTTTTATACGCTGACTGGGGAATCGCACAGGATGATAACCAGAATTTGGCTACCGAACGCCATTGGCTGCTGTCTCAAGGGTTTGGGCTCTTCCTCTCTGCCTTTCTCAGTCTAAGGAATTTAAAGGCAGTCTTGAGAGGGTTTATAGGGCATATAGGGACGTAGGTTATCAGTCGGGTCTGAAGGATGGGGATTCTTACTCTTCTCAGGGTTTTAAGAGGAAAGAAACTCCCCACTACAATTCTACGTCCAAGAAACATTTGGCTAAATTGGACGAAGAATTTAGTGGAAAGACCCTGCTCTTCTTACCAAAATAATTGATAACCCGCTGATGTCCCTGGACGAGCTCAAGTCGTTGCTTACACCTGCTAGCCCTTCTTCCCCCAAGTCCTTGACATGAGAGGATTCTCCGTAGTTGTCTTTTAAAACAATTATCTTCAATATGGTTGTACTAAATGTCACACCCCAAAAACGACGCAGCAGAATTTAAAACATAGTGGTGACGGAAGTTGGTGCCCATTTCTATCTTGATGTTTGATGCATTATAGTGTTGGACATTATTACTCCTTTAAAACATAGATTTTAAATTTATCATCCCAAAACACGACATGAACATGACATGATAAAGTTGTCTTTGATCCTCACGGATCTTATTACATTGTCCCAGAAAGTTTTAAAAAGTCAGTCCAACATTTTAAGTAACAAAACATGCATCAACAAACACAAGATACACCATAATTCCCGAAGCCGAACTCAAGTACCTGTAGAACACGTTAGGTAGACAATACGAACTATATATTTACCATGCAGGGATAATCAATGCTAGACAATAACCAGAATCTAAATTCGTCATTTGACTTGACACGAGGCGACCGATCATGACGGGGTTGTCAACCCGATATATCTACAAACAATTCCTCGCATACATTACTTAATCGATTAAACGACATCATGGGCGCATGGTCCATATCGAGACCATATATGATGTCTGCCTCACGTACAATATATATCCTACTAATATGACAAATTTAATATACAAAGTTGTACGAATCCCCTGAAATCCACACCAAAATGTAAGCCGATGTTGTTACTTACTCTCTTGAGACCAGGCAGCATTCGTTCCAACTTCACGGTCTGTTTCTCCTCGGAAACACCGTACCATCCCAGTTTCTCCTCCAAACATTCATTCATCAAAAACATTTTATCTCGAAACGTATGATTTATCAAACTCCATATATTTGCAACGAAAATATATATTCTATATTAAAAGGTATGTTTTAATCCAAAAACATTATTAAACCCTTTTATTGGCGTGTTCTACCCCCAAAATATATACAAAGCAGTAAAAGAGGGGTTTAGTGAGACTTACCTTTGGGTGTGTATTTTTAAATAGCGCAATCCCACAGTTTGATTTCTACACGTCCTATTATATGTAGGAACGAGTTTTAAATCAATATACATATATACATCACAAAAATCATAAGTTTCTCTGTTTCTTAGAATTGTCACATAACTTTGAGATTTTCTCGAAAAGTTATCATTTTTGATTATGTTGGCACGTATATATATATATATATATATGAGTCCATATATATATTTTTTTATATTCTTGCGACTTGAATGATTTTATTGGTGACCGTTATCATGTAAATCCGTTAACACTCCCGTTTATATGCAATATATCTACGATTTACGTGTCGTAATATATATACATAAACGTTTACATAAATTATTATCTAAACACGCGAAATCTTGTTAACTTATCTATTTTGTCATTTTTAAGGTAAATATACATAAAATATCTTATATGTATCAAATTTCATGCTCGACAAACAAGTTACACACTTAACGCGATTTTTACCGTTTCTACCTCACAAAACGCATAAGTATGCATGCATAATCTAATTTTTCAATTATCATGTTAAAACTCAACATATTTTCACATGTTTAAATCACATAACACATCTTAACACATAAGGTTCACCCAAAATTTACCCATACTAGTGTTCATCGTAAAATGTGTATTTTAGCGATTCGGTAACGTTTTCGGGCATCGGAAGTAACATATGACTAACCAAACACCAAGTAAACTTTAAATTAGTTAAAATACTTATTTTTAACTAAAAATATCAGTTTACTTACTGATCCAAATCAGTTTTATAAAAATCATTCGAAAAGTCGATTTTGACCGTTTTAACGCATAGTTTTGCGTTAAACTTTTCTATAATTATCCCATCTCAGAATGAATTGATATTTTAACACGAGACATATTATTTACTGATTAAAATAGTGGTTATAATCAGATTAATGCAGTTTTTGTGTAAGTCACATATATCATGCGATTTCATGTATTTTACAACTTCTAATGCACCAAGTACAACATGCAAAGCTAGTAAACATTATGACAAAGTTATATGTCACTAAACACTTTAAAATAACTTTATTTTAGTGTTTATAATCTGATTAAAACTGATTTTTAGTAAATCATACTCAAATCATCTTTTTATGATCACATATCATCATGCATGTCTAAGTATATGCATCTAATGCACCCATATTATATAATCATCATCCAACATGATCTTAAATGCATCAAAGAACATATTTATTTCTTGTTCATGTAAATCAAAACATGTATATTCCATTATCATCTAATCATATTTACATAAATACACACGTTCTTTCATTTATTAACATGTGACAAAACTTTCATACATACATTCATATATATACATATATACGACACATATACACACATACATGAACTTCCAAAAGTTCACTTTATATCATATTCATCTAAAATCACAAGACCCTTTTAGAACATTCTTTTATGACATCTTTTTAACACTTGCATGTAATCTATCTTTCAAAATCAAGTCAAACAAGAATCATTTAACAAATCAAAACACAACTAGATACACACATTCACCCAACTTTCGGTCATACATACATACATATACACACTCTTTTTTTACTTTGTTTAAAATATCATTCATTATTAGTTTCAAGTTTGTGATTTATTCCAAGTTCAAGAGAAACCATTCAACATCTCTATCATCACTAAAAATCAAGAATCTAGTTTTGTAAATAAGTTTATACCTTCAAGAATTCTTAGTGGGTTTTTGAGAAAAGATGGTGATTTGAGGCTTGTTCTTACTTGGATCTTCTTGAAACCACTTCCAAACCTCCTTACAAGCTTGAAATCACCTTGAAATGCCTTTGAATCTTCATGGAATGGTTTAAAAATTTTGAATATGTGTGTAAGGGGGTGGTCGGTCGTGAGTATGAGAGAGAGTGTGAGAGAATGAATTTTTGATCTTTGTGTTCATGAAGTGAAGTGTTGGTAAAGTTTAAATGATTAGTTTCTAGACACAAGGTTCCACATGGCAAACTCATATGTTTTCAAGGTGGGTGGCACCTCCCCTAGCCACCACCTTTATTCCCTCTCTCCTATATACACACAAGATCATATATATATATATACAAATACATATGTGAATTGGTGTTAAAAACAGGTATTTTACTGAATACCGGGTATTTTATCTAGCGTTTTAATCACGTTTTAGTGCGTTTTAAATTATTTTTAGCACTCTATAAAAATCACATTTTACTGAAAGATATTTCTTTACCTGGACTGACGACATTGCCTGTATTTGGCAGTATGCGCGCTGTGTTGCACGGTACGCGCTTATAATCGTAAAAATAGGAATTTAAGCGTTCTTATTTATTTTTATCATTCTATAAAAATAATAACACCAAAATATCACTGAAATAATTACCAGTTGCCTTGACTAGCTGTATTGACGGTATTTTGTCGGTATACGCGACACATCACGCGGTACGCACTCAAAGTCGAAAAATAGAGTTTCTTAGAATTTTAATTTATTTTTCCTCACGAATATGATTAAAATTATCATTCTAATCATAACGGACTAGTTTTAGGATGTTAACACTGATCGGGTGGTCACCGACGTTCGTTTCGCATTTTAACTGTTACGCGATAAGCTTTAATTTTATCGTTGCCAACATAATTTTTACCAAGGTTTAAATTTACCAACTCATTAAATTTCACATATAAACATCACAATCAGTCAAATACATCCTTTTATTTATTCACAACATGTGTTACAGTTGTACGGTACGGCCTGAAATGTCGGGTGTCACAGTCTCCCCCTGTTTAGGAAATTTCGTCCCCGAAATTTTGACTCTACAGGTTTGTTTTCGCACTAGGTGGAAACAGTAAGAACAAACTTGGTGAATATGGTCTTGTAGTTTCTATGAGAAACTTTGATTCTTACGAAGAATCTTCGTAGACCTTCATTACATACATCCTCAATTCCTAATCTCACATCTTAATGCTCTTCACCTTTTCCAAGGTTCAACGTTTACAAGCACTTAATCAAGAAGATTAAGTCAAAGTTCCACCATTTTGGGTTTAACATAAGTATATTTACATATATATTACCTTGTACCTAAGGTAGTCTGAGTTTACACACGATTGATCCAACTCGAGATGGGCTCCCGAAAGTATCTAATCCCGTAAACTCGTTCTCTTTCCTCCTTGCATTCATTTCAGAGATCTATGATTTTCACAATCAATGAATCGCGTATTCTATTAGAATTCTGAAATCGCCTCTCCGGTTATCAACATAACTCTTCTAGCCATTTATACTGCTTCTACGGTACTTCGATAAACTTCCGTTTATATCCTAAATAAATTTCTACAAAGAATAAAATTAGTGTATTATCCATTATACACTTTCTCGATCTAGACACATGCAACACATCATGTACACCACTCAATCCTTATGGTAGCTTGAGCCTATAAGCGACTAATCCAACTCAAGATGGGCTCTTGAAAGGACTTAATCATTGTGGCTCAGCTTTTCTTTTCTCTGCTAAACCTAATAGCACCTTTGCAAGATAACTCCTTCAACAGAACCAAATCTTCGATCTGAAATCACAATAGTTTCCTTCAATTGTCCATGTAATCCTTCTGTCGATCAATTGGCGAATTTTAACCTTCCCTCGATCTAGGCAAATCCTGTCACTGGTTTCCTAGATAACTCGGGTCTCGTTAATTGTCCTTTGTCACGTCAGCTAAACAAAGTGATAATCGACACTTCCATCCATACAAGGCTTCAAACCAAGCATCCTAAATACAAGCGTGTTAATTATTGTAGGATAACTCTGCCAAGGGCATGTGAGCATCTTAACTTCCTTCGGAGTCCATCGTACACGCTCTCAACTTTTCTTTCAAGGGTTTGAAAAGCTTCCTCCTATCTTGCTGTCCAATCAGTTCCCCTTTTTCCTTTTTGGGTTTATTAGTGTCGAAGGCTGCACTAATTTAGAGAAATTCTTAATAAATCTCCGGTAGTACCTGGCTCGTCTCATGCATTGTCGTACTCCCGACGAGGTCTTTGGTGCTTCTCATCATTTGATTGCTCCAATCTTAGACTGATCTACAAGCATATCTTCTTTATTCCTCGGCAAGTCCATGGTCAACTTCAAAAGTTACTCATGATTCTCTTTGGTTAACGTATAAGCAAGTATATCGTCGATGAATATTATCACAAATTTATCAGATTAGGGTTTCCATACCCTGTTCATGAGATTCATGAATATAAATGGCGCATTAATTTAGTCAAAATGCATGACTACAATCTAATAATGGCCATATTGTATTCGAAAAGCAGTCCTCGGAAGATCTTCGTCAGCAATTCTTCAACGGATGTAATCTTGATCGTAGGTCGATCTTCGTGTAGCAGCGGGATCCCTGTAGCTTGATCGAACGATTCGTTAATTCTCGGTAAAAGGGTACCAATTCTTGATAGTTGACTCGTTCGGCTCTCTAAAATCATCTCACACCCTGAAGGATCCATCCTTCTTCCTCCTAACAAAACGGATGCACCTCAAAGCGAAAAGCTTGATCGAATGAAACTCTTGTCTAGTAGCTCTTGAAGCTGATTCGACATTTCTATCATTTTTAGACGGTACTAAATCAATAAGGAGAATTTGCAATTGGTGCAGCACCAGGTACCAGATCGATCCGGAATTCAATCTTTCTCGCAAGGGGGGGGGGGGAATCCAGGAAAGTCTTTTTAGGAAAACTTCCGGATAATTGCGATCGATAGAAATCTCTCCGCTATTCCTACATTTGGCCCTCATATCCACCAGGCTAACAAAGAATGCAGGATAGCCTATTCGCAACAACTCGAGCATCCTCATAACACTGACGACTCTCAACACTCAACACTCAACTCTTGACACTCAACACTCGATCGGTTGGTCTCCGCGTACAACTACCGCCTCTGAACCATCATCAGGATGAGGTATCCTGGCTAGCTTCTTCAAGCGATAGTCCCCACTTCGTTCTTGGATAATCAATCCATTCTCACATCTACGTCCAAGCTCCCCAGCTCCACTGGAAATAAAACGATACTAGAACTATGATCACCTAACTAAATACTACAACTACGAACGACCTCACTAGTTTCTATCAACTAACCAAGTACTAGTTCTATCGGGCACTTTATACTCAACTTACTTATTGGTGAACACAAAAATGGTTCAAAGTTTTTCTTTTCGAAACAAAACTCAAGTCAGCTTTGGTATTAAAAGTATGAACACAAATTGGTTTTTGATTCGAAACATACCAGTAACAGTAGCAGGATTCTCACGTGCCTTCCCAGCACTCGTCTCAACGGCTTTGCCCGCAGCATCCTGTCCTTTCAGTTTCGGGCAGTCTCTTTTGTAGTGTCCTTGCTCACCACACATGAAGCATCCCTCGAGCGTAACTCCATCCAACGTACTCTTAGCATAACACTTGGGAGTCACATGTCCGGTTCGACCACATCTGACGCACTTCTCTTGTACATCACCGACATTACCCTTTCCCAATTCTCTAGGGTTAGCTACACTTGCTTTCTCCAATCTACGTTTCTTCCCATGTTCCTCTTCGAGATTCTTCTTGGAGTTTTCAGGCTTACGCTTCTTCGAATCTCCAGTTCTAGGTTCGGAACGCTGAATCACTCGAATGACCGACTCATTCTGATAGCCCGATATCACGCAAATCGCAGCCAGATCATTGCATAGGGCACCAGTAAATGATCTTGGGTTACAACCCTGAATTGTTTTGTGTATACTTCTGTGTACTGTCCATATGGTTAATGAAAATTAGGAATACGTTCCAATGAGATCATAACACATGAACTACTAAAACTTTCCAATCATTATTTTACCTTGAGGGTTTCCAATCTGCGACCCACCAAAACCATGCCCGTGAGCACCACATCCACGTTCCTGGCCATCATTCTGGTTAGCAGTACGCTGTTCTAAGGCAATATTAACGTGTTGGGCTATGAGTTGTGCCAACTCTCCTGGTGTGGCAGGTAGTCCAGTACCCTGTCTTGCTTTTGGCGGCATTTTCGTCGTTTCTATTATTTACAACAATAATAATCACATAAGACGATAACCAAAATAATTCAATCATTAAATGTTAGTGGACCAAACATTGCGCATGTATAATACCCACATATTAATGAGAACAATTTTTAAACCAAAAGTAGATCAACTGATATTACCATAGAAATTAACAACTTGTTTTTGGTACAACCCAACTATCCTCGGTATGTCTACATCGACACCCATAACAAGTTTTCACATAAATTTCTACCTAATATCACAAAAATATATATGGCACGCAGGCCCCAAATAAAAGTACCAAAAAGTGTCTAACATAACAACCACAAACAAACAACCACAACTAACATCTAACGCTTCATCCCCAGAAAATCTAGCATCTTCCTAACCAACTCCTCCAGATCCACTATCCTCCAATGCATCTGGTCCATCGCACTGTTATCCAAATCCTTCAACTCATCATACCAGTCCATTTGCCCCTCGAGGTCCTTCATCTTACCCTTGGTCATATCCAGTTCTTCACACAGGGTAGCAAACTGTCGGTCACAGTGGCAACATCGATCTACCCAAACCCCTTTCTGCTTCTTAGAAGCAGATGCAGTCTCAGCACGTGATGTAGAAGCAATCTCCCCAGCAGACCTAACCCTCTTCCTACGGCGATAATACACTAATAGACGCGTAGCCGGTGTGCGTGACTCTAAGACAGGTAAAGATGACTCTGACAGAACAGGTGGAGGGACCTCGACGATAGACTCGATTAAAGTAGCAAGTGGAATAACTGATGGCTCTAATGGTCGAGCTGTGACAATAGTGGCATCCACCACAGGTGCAATACTAAGAGATCCTCCAATAACAAGGACAACTCTGATCACGTCATCGATAACTAGTACTGTGCCAGATGATTGTCCCATCTCACGAATCAAGAGAGGAGCATCATCGTTGTCATCAATCCACCCGTTGCTTGTGAAAGCATATCGGGGGTCTACCTGACTGGCGAAAGCAGCAGGGTCGACGTGGAATGATGAAGCAAACTCAGCCATACCAACCATCTGTGGGGTCGTGATAGGTATCTCTGGTAGAATGGATCTGGGTGAAGTCTCGAAATCTGGCTCGCTACCTGAGTTGTTGATCTCGATGACCTAATGCTCGTGCGACATCTGTGACACATATATAACCGTACAAGTAAGTGTGTGATCAATGTGAATAGTAACACATAAGGCCCAAATAAACAGAAAAATCACGTATGCACATAAACACATAAGGGTTTTCATACATGATAAAATTTCCATGTTTATTTAAAATTCTTGGCTTCGAGAATTTTGGACTTTACATCTCAAAATTCTTGGGTTGAAGTCTAGTGTTTTCTCCCGAAAACATCTAGTTCGCTAACAACCATTGGCTCTGATACCAACTTCTGTCACACCACAAAAATGTCGCAGCGGAATTTAAAACGTAGTGGTGACGGAAGTTGGTGCCCATTTCTATCTTGATGTTTGATGCATTATAGTGTTGGACATTATTACTCATTTAAATAATAGATTTTAAATATATTGTCCTAAAACATGACATGAACCTGACATGATAAAGTTGTCTTTGATCCTCACGGATCTTATTACATTGCCCCAGAAAGTTTTAAAAATTCAGTCCAACATTTTAAGTAACAAAACATGCATCAACAAACACAAGATACGCCATAATTCCCAAAGCCGAACTCAAGTACTTGTAGAACACGTTAAAATCAAGTGTCAACACAAAGGAAGGTGAGTTCACATATTCAAAATCTAAACAACTTGATCCAAAGGAAAACTTTCTGATTATGTGTTTATAGTAAAACATCCATATAATATTTTTAGAAAGTCCATTTTACTTCCTTAATAAAATCCATGGGTCATCCGTCGTAAGTTTAAAAACCCGACATTAAGGCTCTTACCCAAGTTTTGTATATTAAATTCATAGCGTCAATGTTCAGACTCGTATATTAGCTAGACAATACGAACTATATATTTACCATGCAGGGATAATCAATGCTAGACAATAACCAGAATCTAAATTCGTCGTTTGACTTGACACGGGGCGACCGGTCACGACGGGGTTGTCAACCCGATAGATCTACCAACAATTCCTCGCGTACATCACTTAATCGATTAAACGACATCATGGGCGCAAGGTCCATATCAAGACCATATATGATGTCTGCCTCACGTACAATATATATATCCTACTAATATGACAAATTTAATATACGAAGTTGTACGATCCCCTAAAATCCCCACCGAAATGTAAGCCGATGCTGTTACTTACTCTCTTAAGACCAGGAAGCATTCGTTCCAACTTCACGGTCTGTTTCTCCTCAAAAACACCATACCATCCTAGTTTCTCCTCCAAACATTCATTCATCAAAAACGTTTTATCTCGAAAGGTATGATTTGTTAAACTCCATATATTTTCAACGAAAATATATATTTTATATTAAAAGTTATGTTTTAATCCAAAAACATTATTAAACCCTTTTATTGGCGTGTTCTACCCCCAAAATATATACAAAGCACTAAAAGAGGGGTTTTGTTGGTGCATATGTTTGTCGACTTCGTCTTGTATTGAGTCTTGTAATAGTGTAGATAGATCAGGGCACGTTTTACGAGAAAAACGAGAAATATTTAGGATTGAGCCATTTCGTGTGAACCATTCCGTGCGAAATGGGCTTGCCTATAAATAGGTGCCTTGTTCAATTCATTTGTAATGTTTTGGTTTCCGGTAGCGAAGCTCTGCCAAAATGTCTCCAGCATTGTAAAACGATCTGATATCAATACAAGAGACAATTAAAGTGAATCTAAGTGCAAATCAACTGTGATAACTCCGATACGTTTGTTTCTGCCACTCGTATTGGACAAGATCTCTTCTGAACGACTCGTTTTGGTCGTGCAAACGATCCTACAGGTATAGTGACACTCACCTTTGGGTGCGTATTTTTAAATAGCGTAATTCCACAGTTTGATTTCTACACATCCTATTATATGTAGGAACGAGTTTTAAATCAATATACATATATACATCACAAAAATCCTAAGTTTCTTTGTTTCTTAGAATTGTCACATAACTTTGAGATTTTTTCGAAAACTTATCATTTTTTATTATGTTGGCACGTATATATATATATATATATATGGTGACCGTTATCATGTAAATCAGTTAACACTCCCGTTTATACGCAATATATCTACGATTTGCGCGTCGTAATATATATACATAAACGTTCACATAAATTATTATCGAAACACGCGAAATCTTTTTAACTTATCTATTTTGTCATTTTTAAGGCAAATATACATAAAATATCTTATACGTATCAAATTTCATGCTCGACAAACAAGTTATACACTTAACGCGATTTTTACCGTTTCTATCGCACAAAACGCATAAGTATGCATGCATAATCTAATTTTTCTATTATCATGTTAAAACTCAACATATTTTAACATTTTTAAATCACATAACACGTCTTAACACATAAGGTTCACCCAAAACTTACCCATACTAGTGTTAATCGTAAAATGCGTATTTTAGCGATTCGGTAACATTTTCGGGCGTCGGAAGTCACATATGACTAACCAAACACCAAGTAAACTTAAATTAGTTAAAAAACTTATTTTTAAACTAAAAATATCAGTTTACTTACTGATCCAAATCAGTTTTAGAAAAATCATTCGAAAATCCGATTTTTGACCGTTTTAACTCATAGTTTTGCGTTAAACTATTCTATAATTATCCCATCTCCGAATGACTTGATATTTTAACAAAAGACATATTATTTCCTGATTAAAATAGTGGTTATAATCAGATTAGTGTAGTTTTTGTGTAAGTCACATAAATCATGCGATTTCACGTATTTTACAACTTCTAATGCACCAAGTACAACATGCAAAGCTAGTAAACATTATGAAAAAGTTATATGTCACTAAGCACTTTAAAATAACTTTCTTTTAGTGTTTATAATCTGATTAAAACTGATTTTTAGTAAATCATACTCAAATCATCTTTTAATGATCACATATCATCATGCATGTCTAAGTGTATGCATATAATGCACCCATAATATATAATCATCATCCAACATGATCTTAAATGCATCAAAGAACATATTTATTTCTTGTTCATGTAAATCAAAACATGTATATTCCATTATCATCTAATCATATTTACATAAATAGAAACATTCTTTCATTTATTAAATGTGACAAAACTTTCATACATGCATACATATATATACATATATACGACACATATACACACATACATGAACTTCCAAAAGTTCACTTTATATCATATTCATCTTAAATCACAAGACCCTTTTAGAACATTCTTTTATGACATCTTTTTAACATATGCATGTAATCTATCTTTCAAAATCAAGTCAAACAAGAATTATTTAACAAATCAAAACACAACTAGATACACACATTCACCCAACTTTCGGCCATAAATACATACATATACACACTCATTTTTACTTTGTTTAAAATCTCATTCATTGTTAGTTTCAAGTTTGTGATTTATTCCAAGTTCAAGAGAAGCCATTCAACATCTCTATCATCACTAAAAATCAAGAATGTAGTTTTGTAAATAAGTTTATACCTTCCAGATTTCTAAGTGGGTATTTGAGAAAAGATGGTGATATGAGGCTTGTTCTTGCTTGGATCTTCTTGAAACCACTTCCAAACCTCCTTACAAGCTTGAAATCACCTTGAAATGCCTTTGAATCTTCATGGAATGGTTTGAAAATTTTGAATATGTGTGTGTAAGGGGGTGTTCGGCCGTGAGTATGAGAGAGAGAATGAGAGAATGAATTTTTGATCTTTGTGTTCATGAAGTGAAGTGTTGGTAAAGTTTAAATGATTAGTTTCTAGACAAAAGGTTCCACAGGGCAAACTCTTATGTTTTCAAGGTGGGTGGCACCTCCCCTAGCCACCACCTTTACTCCCTCTCTCCTATATACATATACATATGTGAATTGGTGTTAAAAATAGGTATTTTATTAAATACCGGGTATTTTATCTAGCGTTTTAATCCCGTTTTAGTGCGTTTTAAATTATTTTTAACACTCTATAAAAATAAACTCACCAAAATATTATTGAACGATATTTTGTTTGCCTGGACTGACGACATTGCCTGTATTTGGCAGTATGCACGCTGTGCTGCTGGGTACGCGCTTATCGCAAAAATAGGAATTTAAGAATTTTTATTTATTTTCATCATTCTATAAAAATAATAACACCAAAATATCACTGAAATAATTACGAGTTGCCTTGACTGGCTGTGTTGACGGTATTTTGTCGGTATACGCGCTGCATCGCGCGGTACGCACTAAAACTCGAAAAATAGAGTTTATTAGCATTTTAATTTATTTTTCCTCACGAATATGATTAAAATTATCATTCTAATCATAAAATACAATTTTTAGGATTTTAACACTAATCGGGTTGTCATCGACGTTCGTTTCGCATTTTAACCGTTAAGCGATAAGCGATAATTTTATCGTTGCCAACATAATTTTTACCAAGGTTTAAATTTACCAAATCATTAAATTTCACATATAAACATCAAAATCAGTCAAATACAGCCTTTTATTTATTCACAACACGTGTTACAGTTGTACGGTACGGCCTGAAAAGCCGGGTGTCACACTAAACACTAAACATGTTGCACCTTGGACACTTTTCCTTTTGGCTGGAGGCCTTTGTGTTGGGGCCTCCTTCTTTATGTTTATCTATGTTGACGTTTGCTATCCTTGGTTGTTTTCTGGGGCGTTTGTGCATCCCTTCTTGTTTGCTGTATGTTTTTCCTTTTTTTTTTGCAGGGGTTGCTTGCAACTATGGTCCAATTTCAACGCCATGGGAGGAGTTAACCGTTGCACTTTTCCTTGTGGCTTTTGTCCTCAGGACCGCATCTTGCTAGGGGTTGCCAAGGAAGAGCAGTCATTTGTTTGTAGTTTATTTTGCAAATTTCCATATGGTGTGCGTTTGCATACATCTTGTTTGTAGTTTGTTTACAAAATCTCTAGTGTGTTTTGTACACTTGATTTGTAGCTTCTTTACAAAATATTTAGTGTGTTTATGTACACTTGATTTGTAGCTTGTTTATAATGCCTTTAGTGTGTTTATGTACACTTGATTTATAGCTTGTCATAGAGCCTTTAGTGTGTTTATGTACACTTGATTTGTAGCTTGTTTACAAATCCGTATTGTTTATAAGGGAACAGTTTAAACGAGTTTGTGATTGCTGTTCATAGCAATAAACTGTTGTTCGTTTACCATGGAAGAGTCGACTTCGTCTTGCCCCACGGCCGGGCTTTTTTATTAGCATGTTTGCTATGCTTATGTACACGTGTGTGTATTATTTGTTTTTCTTATTTCTAGGGCTTTGCAGTCATTAGGCACGTCTGCCTTAGTGCATTGCCCCGTTATTGGACTGTGTTCCTTTTGTTGGGATTAAACCCGACCAGAGGAACAGATAATGTAAAGCCAAAACCGGATCACATCAGTGGACTATCAATAAGCAGCAGTTTACACTTTGCTCTCCCCTTGACAGTGGTTATCTATCTGCTGATACACTCTAAGTACTAGTCTGAAGAACAACTGATGAACCAAACACTGATGAAACAGCTAAAGACTGCTAAAAGGCAAAACACTGAGCTCTATCTACTGATGTCTCTTAAGTACTGCTGAAGACCCAAACACTGCTCATTCAAAGACTGATCACCTTTTGAAGAAAGCACTGATGTTTCATACAGTCAGTGCTTAGGCTACAACAGTGGAATGTGAACAATGTTAGACTTGTTTTATATTTTATCAGTTGTTAGACATCAGTAGTTTGTATAGACCAGTGGTTATAGTTTGTTAGGCTGTTAGATGTCACTATCATGGTGACGTCAGCTGAGGTACATCAGTAGTTTGGTTTGCCTATAAATATGACAGTATTCTGTACTGTTATATTTGATTGACTGAGCGAGTTCTTCTCCTCATGTCTAATCCTTTCATCTTGTGTGCAACCAACCTTGGGGCATCAGGCTGAGGGGGAGTTTAGTTTGTAAGCATACCTGTAATCTTTTGCTTTGATTTGTAAATCTTTTGACTCTATGAGAAGCAATTGTTTATCAAACTATTTTCTCCATTTGATTGTGTTTACAAAGTTTGTTTTCATTTCCGCTGCACTTTACATGTTTTCATGTTTACAAATCATTCTAAACATACAAACAAACACAATCATGAGAGCCTCCGATCCTAACAATTGGTATCAGAGCCTGGACAGTCAAATTCGATCTAACAATCAATTTGACATAACAGTTCGGCTCAAAATTCATTGATACTAAGGATGGTTGTATTTAGTTGAAAAACAGAGTATCGAGTAAATCATGTTCAAAATGGTTATTCAATAACTCTGTAAATCAACCAAGATGTCATATGACACACAAATTTCACACAACAAGTGATATCATGCAAAACTCACTCATAGTTTTCAGATCTGTAAACATATCTGATAAATTATGGGATTGTTCTATATTTTCAAAATTGATCTTAACTGTTGTTTTGATATTTGTGATGTTTTCATTGAATACTAAAGTATGAACCTCATGGTTGACAAAAGCCTATGTGCGGATAAAAGCACTAGTGTCTTTGTTAACATAAAAAGAGGGAAATCAAAACTTTAGTGATTTAAATCTTATGTATTGAAAAAAAAAAAAGGAAGGGTTGAGTGTCCTCTAAAAGGACCAAAATCAATTATGTTAAGAATACATTAAGAAAATTAGCAGTCAAAATATCCAGATCATGAGTAATGTGAAATTTGGCATAAGCATGTGAAAAGAAAAAAAATGACCAAATCTCTTAAAACATTGCTGAAAATGATTTTGGATTGAGTATTCTTTCCTTGAAAACCTTCCAGTAAAAGTTTCAATACTGTTCTATGGAAAGGGTAAAAAGGGAAAGAAGAAAAATTACAAAAACTCAAAAGTGTGTTTATCTCAAAACTTTTGAAATCAAAAGAAAAGAGTATAAACATAAAACACTTAAGAGTCCAAAATTGGGTGAATAATGGTCATAAAGCGACTATGTGCATTCATTTGGTTCAGGTAAAAATAGTGTCACCAAGTGATTAAACTTAAAAGAGGATTATAAAAGCTTATGTATCCTTATTTTTGTTGTCAATCAATCATCATGAAAATGATACCAAACAGTGGTCAAAATGTAATTTAAAAGTTCATACCATTATTGTCAAACCACTGATCATTTTCATAAACTCGAGAATGATATGATTAGGAGCTTTACTAGAGAATTATAACCAGATTCTTTTGATGCTATTTTTAGACAATCCTTTACTTATTATTTTTTTTTTGTAAGAGGATTCTCCTATATAAGACAGGATATATTATTCTTCATTTTTCATAAGAATAATATATTTTAAACTTTTCACTGGTTTTTAATAGTAAAAGTTTCAATCTCCTGTCAGGATATATTACCTTTATTTTTGTTGGTAATATTATCCTCTAAATGGTTCAAAAGGAAATGGTACAAGTGTCAAGGTCATGTCTAACTCAAGTTTGTAATTACACTGAGTAAAAGATTGATTGATCAACAGATCACAAAATACTTGGGCACTCATGTTTTTAATTCAAATATTATAACAAGAATGAGTAACCTTAGTAAAAAGTTTACATCATATGGGGTACTAAACCACTGTCATAAAGTTGTAAAAGCTTCAAAACGTATAATTGACTTGTGGCAAAACCCTGAATGAAAATTTCCAAAACAGTTGCTGATATACTGATCTTTCAAATCATTACCATTAGCTTACCCTTAACCACTGTTTGTTCAAAAAGTCTGCTCTACTTCAAAAGTCTGTCCACTGCTGAAAGCCATCCTCTGTTCATTCATTTTCTTGATAAACTCTGTTGCTCAAAGGCAGTGTCTTATCCACTGATATGCTATCCACTGATAGTGAAAATCATCCACTGTTTCCATTTTACCGTTGTAACCACTGCCTTCCTCAGTAGCTTTCATAAAGTACTGTCCTTCATTTCATCAGGGGTTTGGCATGTGGGCAGTACTATGTGGTCAGTCCTTTTGTAACCGCTGCCACGTCAGCATTCATCTTTTTCCACAAAACCCCCACTTCACACCAAACAGGGTTTTACTGTCAAATTGAATTCTCCAAAAATTCTCTTCTCAAAGCAGTTTTTCTTCAAATTCCTTCAAATATTTCTTCGATTATCATCTCCAAAATGACAAAATCGAAGTCATCCTCAAAACCCACTTCCAAATCATCATCAAAAGATGCCTCCCAAAAGGCTACAATCGTCGAAATACCATACAAACCGTCTCACAATCTTCTGGGTCTTCTCACAAAACCCGGTTCCACAAGGGATTTCGACTCCATCATTGATATCATGACTGCTTCAAAGTATAAAACTTTGCTTACAGCAGATACACCAATATACTTGGCGACCCAAAGAGAGTTTTGGAAGAATGCAACCCTTGACAAACAAGGTGACACTGTCATAGCCATTAACTCTACTCTAAAGGGAAAAGAAGTCAAGATCACACCACAATCAATTTCAGAGATCTTTCAACTCAACGATCAGGAAGGTAAAATTACTTTCCCCAAAAATGAGTTAAAAAATGATTTTCTGGAAAGAGGGTATAATGCAGAGGTCAAAAAGGACACCTTAGAAAAAGGTTACTTCCCATCTGCACCACGATTTCTATTTCACACCCTCCTAATGTGTGTTTCAAACAAAACCACTGCTTTCAATGAAATACCATTAAAAATTCAAAAACTGGGAATTTTAACTATTCTCAGGTGATTTTTAATGATTTGGTTAACAATGTTGAAACAAAAGCATTCCTACTTTTTCCAAGATTTTTAAGTTACTATTTTGAAAAGAAACTTGGAAAGAAGGATGCTGCTGCAATAAAACAAGGTGAATCTTTGCAAATAAAAAGCTTAACTGCTGAAACTTTTACACGAATGTTGACACCTTGCAAAACACAAGCAGAGGTACCTGAGCAGATTTTAGCAGTTACAATTGCTCCTCAGGTATCTGCTGCTGAGCCTACTGCTCAAGGTGATCAAAGCAGCCGCACAACTGTTTTGAAACCCACACCTAAAATCACCAAAAAGCCAACAAAAAGAAAAACACAAAAACCCCCCAAAACCATCAAAAAGGCATCTCTGGAGGATGAGATACCAGAGCTTCTGCCAGTGACAACACAAAAGTCACAAGAAACCACTGCTGCTACTTCCTCACAGCAGTTGGTACAAATATCTCAACCCATAACCAAAACTCCTCCTGCTTCTTCACAAAAAGAACAGGTTGTACAAATAGGGTCTCCACATCATGATGCTCTGGAAACACTCGTTTCTATCATCCACAGCTCAATACCCGGGGCAAATCCACTTTCTACACCACCCTTCACATCCACAATTCCCCCACCAACTAAACTGCTGTTGGATGCAATTGATTTGAACCAGACATTAACCAGTCCTTCTCAATCACCTATCAATGAGAATATACCTCAACAACTGACTGGGTCTGATGTATCAATCTTTGCTAACCCACCAACACAACCTGAGGAGGTTAGACCCCTTGAGTTACAAGTAACTCTTGGTGGTAGTCCAAGTGAAGCAGCCACTACAACTGTTGAACCCATTGGTTTACAGTTGGACAGTGGTTACACTAATAAGACTTCCTTGGAGGCAATTCCTTTTATAGCACCTCTGCCAACCACCAGTGGATTTATTTATCCTACTGGCAACATCAAAAGGTTGTCAAGTGTTGAAGGAAGAAGACCCCAGTACCAAGAAAAAGGGGCATCAGTGGTTAATGTTTGGAGTATACTCCCTACATACACCACTGATAAAACCACTGCTAGTGGGAAATCAGATGATCCCATTAACTTGGGTGATGGTTTAAAGTACCAGAAATTGACGGATCGCATTGATAAACTTGATAACTCTGTTGCAGAACTCAAAGATATGCTACAACAGGTGTTACAAGTACAAAAGGTACAATCAACTGCTGTTCCACCTCAAGCACCTGCTCCACAAAGGGCACCTGCTACAAATGAGCTCTGGGATTTATTTCAACCTTTTCTCCATCAACAAGCAAAACTAGCAGATCAGCAACATGAAAAACATGTCCAACAGCTGCGAAATGCAATGGAGTCAAGGTTCAAGAACACTCAGGCTGATCTGAAGGCTCTCAAAACTCAGATCCTGCAAACCACTGGCACTGCTCCTCCAACAGTACATTTCATTGATCAACTCCCAGACGATAATGCCAAAAAGGGGGAGAAAATTCAGGAGTGGAAGAAGAAAGGAATAGATGATGGTCTCTACATTGAACCTGAAAAGGATGCTATGACCAGAAAAATTCCTGTGCCAGATGGTAGTAAGAAGGTTGATGCTACTCAAGAAGCACTTGATGAAGGAGTAGCAAGTGTAAAAAGAGATAGAATGGCAAAGGATATTTCAAGGTGGAATGTGGAGAAAAAAGCTTTCATGGAGCTGTATGAGCAGGGTTGTTCTGGTTCAAAGGATACTAAAAATCCTAAGACAAAAAGGAAGCCTAAGTCCACCTCATCCAGAATTCCAAAGCATATTCCAAAACCATCATCCAAAAGTCATCAGCATCAAACCTCCACCCAAACAGCTGTTGTAACTCCTGCTGTATCAACTACTGCTGGTACCTCAGTAGCTTCAACATCTGTTCTCACTTCAACACACACCACCTCAACACACACCACTACTTCATCTCCACCACTGTCACCACCAGAAACAATCCCACCACCACTTTCACCTGCTGATAAACAGCAGAAGACAACAGATGTTATAACATCTGTTGTAATGACAACAGTGGTTGAAACACCAGTTGTTTCAACAACTGTTAGTCAATCACAAACCACTTTCGCTACATCCACCACCACTGTTCCATCCAAAACATCATCAGCCCCTCCTCAAACAAAGAGGAGAAGGCTAATTCTCAAAGATGATGACACTTCACCACCACCATCTTCAAAATCCCTGTCACTTGTCACTATTCCGAAACCCATACCTCTCTCTTCAGCTCAAATTACACAATCACTACCTCCTGCTGGTGTCTCATTCCCTCTAGAACTCATTGCAGTTAGGGAAGAAATCAAATCCTTTTATTATGAGGATGACCCAGCCAAAAGGAGTTTGCCATCAATTGCAGAATATCCCAGGCCTAATAATATTGAAGAATACTTGAAACTCAAGGTCAAACAAGCAGAGGATATTGCAATCAAAAACAGAAAAGGGAAATCTGATAGAGAATTTCAACAAAACTATCAGTTTTTACTCTCACAGGTCAATACTATGGAGCGATTTGCTAAAAATGTATGTCAGAAAATTTCAGAAAGGGCAGATGAGTCCTTGAGAAAAGACTACATTGAGAACATCATGACCTACAAGAAATACAAGGGGGAGAAACACATGTATAAAAACTGGACCATTCCTGAGCTTGAAAAAGAAGCAGCCAGGATTCAAGGAATGATTAAAAATAAGGTCAAGCAGACTCCTCCTGAAAAGTTTAAACAATTTGAAGCTGAAAAGATGTTAGAGTTGAAGAGAATGAAAGAGGAGCTGATTGCAGCTGATTATGGGCCAAAGAATTCAGTGACAAAGTGGGGAGAAGATAGAGTCAGGGCAACTTATAAAAGCTTAGAGGAACTGAGAAAGAAAGATCCAAGAGTTCCACAAAAGCTTGACTACTCCAAAGCAGAGGTCTCCAAAAGACCACCAAAGCTGCAAATCAAAAGAATCACTGCTCCAGCTGGTGCTGCCATCTACAAAAGAAGGAGCAAAAATCAGTTGAGTATGGAAACAATTCAAGATCTATTAGCTGGAGATGCCATTGTAAAAGCAGGCACGAAAGTAATGATAAAAGAAGATCTTGAATTGGAACAATCTGCAAGTGCTGCTCAGCCAGCTATGAATAGGCCAGCCTCACCAAATACTTCTGCAAATAAACATCTCCCAAGAAACCCACCAGGCTCAAAAATACAAAAGTGGGAAACTGACAAACAGTCCTGCGTATTGACTTTGCTCAGGTCTGGTGGAGAAGTGGAGAAAATATCAAGGGAACAAGCTCTTGGCCTGAGTCTTGAAGATTTGCAGGATCTCCTTGATCTTCCACTTAGCAGGGATGATGAAGACACAGATGCCCTAGACTTTGAACTACAATTCAAGGGTCATAAGGGAACTGTTAATGAGGCAATAAAGATTTCCACAAATAATGAAGAGTTTTGGCATTATCTGTTCCAGGGGGAGATTGTTGGGATTGAACCCTACCAGAGGAACAGATAATGTAAAGCCAAAACCGGATCACATTAGTGGACTATCAATAAGCAGCAGTTTACACTTTGCTCTCCCCTTGACAGTGGTTATCTATCTGCTGATACACTCTAAGTACTGGTCTGAAGAACAACTGATGAACCAAACACTGATGAAACAGCTAAAGACTGCTAAAAGGCAAAACACTGAGCTCTATCTACTGCTGTCTCTTAAGTACTGCTGAAGACCCAAACACTGCTCATTCAAAGACTGATCACCTTTTGAAGAAAGCACTGATGTTTCATACAGTCAGTGCTTAGGCTACAACAGTGGAATGTGAACAGTGTTAGACTTTTTTTATATTTTATCAGTTGTTAAACATCAGTAGTTTGTATAGACCAGTGGTTATAGTTTGTTAGGCTGTTAGATGTCACTATCATGGTGACGTCAGCTGAGGTACATCAGTAGTTTGGTTTGCCTATAAATATGACAGTATTCTGTACTGTTATATTTGATTGACTGAGCGAGTTCTTCTCCTCATGTCTAATCCTTTCATCTTGTGTGCAACCAACCTTGGGGCATCAGGCTGAGGGGGAGTTTAGTTTGTAAGCATATCTGTAATCTTTTGCTTTGATTTGTAAATCTTTTGACTCTATGAGAAGCAATTGTTTGTCAAACTATTTTCTCCATTTGATTGTGTTTACAAAGTTTGTTTTCATTTCCGCTGCACTTTACATGTTTTCATGTTTACAAATCATTCTAAACATACAAACAAACACAATCATGAGAGCCTCCGATCCTAACACCTTTGTTCGTGCATAATGTCTATAGTCTACGTCTTAAGTCTAGGTCATGTTTATATAGGGTCTAGAGGGGTCTAAAGTGTAATTATGGTTATTTTGATGTAATTTCGCTTGAACATGACACTTGGTCATTTCAAGCGAAATCAGATGAAGTAATTTCGCTTGAAATGACTTGTGTCATGTTCAAGCGAAATCTCCTGCCTATATATAGGTGTTGGTAGTTTCTCATTTGAAACAGTCCCATCAGTTGTGTACCGAACTGCTGCCGGATTTTCAAATGATATATAAATGAGAAACAAGTATTAAAGTGATATTCTCTGTTTTTCTACACCATTCTTACTGATTAAGAGTTGTTTGATTGATTCCGCCCTTCAAACAGTGTGTATTGACTTTAATTGACTCACTCGATCGGACAAATCGATCCTACAATTGGTATCAGAGCCAGTTATGAGCCAATACACTTGAATCAGTGTCTTTTTCTACACTTTCTTGGACTTCTGGACTTTTTACCGGACAAAATGGACTGAGTTTTTGACAGTGTGTGTAAAAGTGTGTTTTAACAAACCCTTGAGAGTATCAGATCAAAATTCGAAGTAAAAGTGGTAAAAATGGACTAAAAACTGGGTTTCGCTTGAACGAGACTTCTGTTTCACTTGAAAAATTGTGGTAATCTGAAGCGAAATTAGTCATTTCACTTGAAAAGGTCTGATTCAGCTTGAAAAGTAGAAGTAATTTCAAGCGAAATAGGTGATTCAGCTTGAAAACACCTGATTCCGCTTGAAGAAGGTGATTTCGCTTGAGAATACTTGATCTCGCTTGAAAGTACTGATTTCGCTTGAGATCCTTTTCTTGCTTGAAAGTGATCTCGCTTGAAAATCTGATTTAGCTTGAAAGTCCATATTGTTCGTAATTTTGTTCGAAAGTCTGATTTCGTGTAAAATCTGTTTTCACAACTTGAAAATTTGTTCGTAAACTGTTTTCTTAAAATGGAAAATCAAGATTTTTATAACTTCTTCGCCGGCAGTGGTATGACAGCAACACAAACCTCAGGCAGTATTGTACAAAACGTGAATATGGAGAATGAACTTGGGACAATGCAGAAACCTCCTAAGTTGATGAGTATTGATGAATATGCGGGTTGGTCTGGAAGATTTAAGACATGGGTTCAAGCAAACCACTTTGAATGCTGGATGAAGATTGAAGTGAAATATGATCCTCCTAAGGATGGTTTGGGTCTTGTGAAATTGATTGGCAGTTTAACACAAACTGAACAGGCAGATTTCAAAGCTGAGAAAAAGATGATGAGTATTCTTCAACAGGCAATTAAGGAAGATATCTTAGTGTTGCTGCAACATGAGGATAATTCACAATCAATTTGGAATGCGCTGAAAGTAAAGTTTCAAGGGAGTGTAGAGATGATCAAAAGCAAGAAGGCTTTGATAAAGAAACAATTTGACATCTTCACGAGTATGAAAGGTGAAACTACAAAACAATTGATTAAAAGATACTGTCATCTAGTTGTGGAGATGGGAAGATTGGAGATAACTAAGACTAATGAGGAGTGGATCGATAAATTGGCAGACGCATTACCATATGATGAGTGGAGTACTTATCTGCTGGTGTTAAAGAACAATTCAAATTTTAGTAACCTGAATCTTAGTGGTTTCATAGAGAAAATCGAAGCACATGAGTTAGAGTTAACAAAGATTAAACATATGAATTCTATAAATGTTCAACAGGATGTTTCACTATATTACAAAGGTAGTTCTCCTGCAACAACGAATCTTAGCCCGAAGATTCAAACAGGGTTTAGTGCAGATGTAACATCCGGTGCTTCGTCTAGTACTTCAAGCAACAACAAGTCCTCACCGTTTGCTAGTTATGAGCCAAATTCCAAAGCTCCTGAACAAGTTACTCCACAAAGTTTTTCAAGCTCGAACAATCAGAGTCAAGGTCCGGGGATAATGTGCAACATTGCAATAAATATTAAGAACGCTCAAGATTTTACTGAATCTTCTGCTAAACAGCACATTGCACTACTCGCATCAGTACTGGAATCTTACAAGAGTTTGGTTGCTGGGAGAATAGGAAACCCCGATATGACGAAAGAGGACTATGATCAAATAGATCCGAAGGAGCTCGAGTTAATAGACATCAAGTGGGGAATGGCTAGTTTGGTTAGAAGAGCCCAATGGTTTATGGAGATTACGGGTCGAAACAATTTGTTAGGACCGGATCAAAAGCTTGGATTTGATAGGTCCAAAGTGACGTGTTTTAAGTGTAAAGAGAAAGGGCATTTTAAGAGAGAGTGTCCGAATAGAGAGGTCAACAATCACCAAAATCCATTTACCAATGATTACTACAGACAGGCGATCTATCACAAGACAAATCAACAACCTGTAGTTCAAAGACCTCAGATCGAGAACAAGCTGGAAAAAGCTCTCATAGTCAACCAAGATGATGAAAAGGTAGCTGAAGGATTCAGTTGGGACAAATATATTCCTGGCAGTGAGGGTAGAGGATTGATAGCTGAGATTGTAGAAGAACCGAAAAGTGTTGTTGAAACAGAGGTTGTTAATGAAGATGTGACTGAAGAAAGTTCGGTTGATATCGAAGAAGTTGCTGCAGAAATCTACTACTATCAATCTGAACAAGAGGTTTTAGCTAGTTCTTTGAAATCAATTATACCTCCTAATGTGGTTGATTCTTTTGCAGGTATTTTCAGTGAGCCAACAACCGGATTTTGCCCACAGTACGAGGAGGAGAAAGCTCCAGTTGAAGAGATAATTGATGTCTCAAAAGAAATGAATGAAGAGATATTGAAAGAAATTGCTGACAAAGCCTTGATGGCAAGAATGAAAGAGGTAGACACAGAATCTGTAAAACCAGAGTCTGTTGATACTGAGTCGGTCAAAACAGAGTTAGGTCAAAAGGAGTCTGATGGGAAATCTGAAAGTCAGGAGGTCAAAACCGAAGGAGTGTCTGAGTCAGAGTCTGATAATGTCGGTAAACAGGATGTTGATTGTGAGCAAGAGGAAAAGATTGCTGAAAATATTGGGTCAATGTCTGAAACTTCATTCGAAAACTATTCAAAACCCTGCATGGAGTGTCTTGAAAAAGACACAAAGTTTCAGGAATTGAAACGATATACTGATGAACTTAAATTTGATCTGAGTGAAGTAAAAGAAGCATATGACAAGTTGGCTAAATCTATTAAAATGATTCAAAATGAGAGTCTTGAAAACGATAAAGCCACAAAATTGTTAAAAGCAACGGTTCTTGATAAGCAAAAGGAAATCAACTTTCATTTGGACATGATTGCTTCATTAAAAAGGGAATTGGAGTTAACAAAAATTGAGAATGAAAGAATTGATAAGAAGTTAATGAGTTATGTTGCATATTCATATGTGATTGAGCAGATTGTCCCGAAACAACCAGATGCAACACCTGTCTTTAACAGTGTTCCACCCCCAATGTGGAGTCATTACACTCAGAAGTATCCAGATGGAGTGGAAGCTGCTTTGAATCTCAAGTTGAGAACAATTGAGAATGAGTTTCCTGAAAGCATTGATGTTACATTCTCTCCGTCCGACACTGACAATGAATCACAGGTTATCAAGACCGTTGTTGACCAAGTGTTAGACGAGGAGAGTGATAACTCAGATTTTGAAACTGTGAAAACACATTTAGAAAATTCCAGTTCTGAATGTGAAGATGATGGTAACTTTTTGGACAAATTTATACCAAAATCAGAAAAGGTTGCGAATGATGATCCGATCATGGTGGTCTACACAATGATCGGAACTGGCAAACTCTATTCTGATTTTGAGCATCTGATCCTGTGAAACAAAATAACCCTGGGAAGAAAGATTGGGTGGGTAACAATGGGTCTAACAAGAAAAATGGAAACAATTTTAAAAACAAAGGTATTGGGTTTGAAAAGAAGATGGCTAAACATGAGGTAAAGCCAAAATATAAGATGTGTGATGTTTTTATCACGGGAATGAACTTTGTTGAGGAAAAAGAGTATATTTTCAGTCAAAAGGTCATTGATGATTTCAATGCAGCAAATAAGTTGAAAGAAGAGACCTACAAATCTATTTTTGTTGAGTATGACAAAAGAGTGTGTTATCGCTGCAATGGGATTGGTCATATGGCAAAGCAATGTACCAAAAAGATTGAAAAACCCATTTTCAAGAAACCTGTTTTGCAAAAACCAAAACCTAAAACTTCAACTGATAATAAGGGTAAAAAACAAAGGGTTTCGTCTGTTCGAATTCTGAAAAGAGGTGAATCGTTGAAGTCCGAAGAAAAACCGAAATCAACTTTTGAGATTGGTGAATCTTCGAAAACCCAAAAGACTTCAAAGATTTATCCGAAGACAAAAGTTTTTGAAACTCAATCTTGGGTGGCTAAAACAAAACAAACAGTTGAGGTAAAGAAAATGGAGAATGAGTTAAAATCTGAATCAAAAGTGGGAGTTAATGATGTTCATAAATTCGATTTTGAATTAGACAAGTTTCTTGCAGAGTTTCCACCAATTAAAAATGGAAATTTAAAATCAAAATCTGAACTTGTTATGTAACACCTCGGAAATTCATGTCCAATAAAATAAAGACACGTGTCATATTATGTAGACGTGTTATAAATGGGGAACCAGATAAAGATGTACGGTAGGATTTAAACGTCGACATGTTAATTTATACCTCTGAGCGACCTGTTAATAAATCCCTAACCAGAATATATTTTATCCATATCTGAATTATACTTAAAAATCTGGTCATCCTAAATAAATAAATGGGTTACAAAACCTAGATATGGATACAACATAAATTCCTTGGTTTTTCCGTCAAATTAAAGCTCCCACATGGTGCCAAGAGTGTAATTACATGCCATGACATGCAATGGCTGGAAACATGGTCCCTATACTGACTAAAGTGCATGAGATTCGGAATTGAAAAGGGTGCATGGTCATAGCTTGAATAAAAACAAACTTTTATTCTCTGGCGATAGCCTGCGCACCGCAACACCGGAAGTCTTACGGTGCGTAAGCAGTCTTGCGCACCGCAACAACCAGAACATTACGGTGCGCAAGGTATGTATCTGGGCGATTTTACTGGCAGATGCCTGTCCAAACGGTTGCACCGCCTTATTTAGGTGGTATTCGAATTCAGGGACTCCTATATCCGGTTTTTAGCATTATAGGACACCTGGGGACATCTTGTAACCTTCCTAGACTTATGTGTGAAGATCTTAAGCTCTTGGATGCACTATATAAGAAGATGAACTTGTTACATTTTGGACATTTATTTGCAACTTCTTCCAAGTGAGTTTCTGGAGCTCTCTGATCAGCAAGCCATCTTCCTAGTGGTCCCTAATCATAATTAGGACAATTGTAAGTAGCCTTAACCCTTTCTAATCTAGTTTAGCTTAGTTAATTAACTAAAAGTCAAACCATCGTAATTAAGGTTTGACTTCGTGATTAATTAAAATATGCTTAGTCTAATCACGAATTAAAAGTACCTTTAAGTAGGTATTTATGTGGGTTATAAAACCTTAAAAGGGTATTTTCAGATTCCCACTCTAACTATGCTAATTGTCGAGTCAAAGCATACTTTAAAAAGTCAACAGAATGTATATTTTCAAATTTAAGCATAATTAGCAATGTAGGGTACATGCAACCTGTTTGATCATTAAAATAACTTGGTAACTAATGTAAGAACATGTCTCAACATGTTCAACTCGACAATTTTCAGTTTAAACCCGGATCGGACCCGAAAGTCGCATAATTTGACTGTTGCTTTGACTATCAGTTCTGATCCGTTCATGCATGTTGAGATCTGCCTTAGAGCTTATTTTGGACCAAGTTTCATATAAGTATAACTCTCTGAGATTATACAACTTGGTTCAATACTTATCCGATTCATATGCATGTTTCCAATTAATGCTTAAAAGTTGACTATTATGCCCTTTTGACTATAAAACGTGATTTTTGAAAAAGTGAAAGAGTAGAAACCTTAGTTAATGATTTATAAACTTGCACCTAAAATTTGATATCAGTTTGAGGTCTAGATTAAGAGTTATGCTCATTAGCGTAATTTGAAACCTTTATGTTAAATAAATGGCGTAATTAGCGAATAGCCTATTTTAAACCACTTTTTGATATCAAAATTTTTACCCACTGATGTAATATAATATTTTGGGATTTTTGAAGATTTTTATTTAATTTTTGGCTGAGCATAACATAGGTCTCTAGGTTTAATCCGGTAAATACCGATTTTGCCCTTTTAAGCCATAAAATGAGTTTTATAAATCCTTTTGACCTCAAACCTTTTTCTACTGATTTTATTTGATAAATAAAATATTTGGAGCATTCTGGAATTATAAAAATATCAGCTTTCTTTTAAAAACCCGGAAACGGCTCCAAATCGCCTTTTTAAGCGTTTTTAACGCATAGTATGTGCTAAAACCATATTAAACATATAAGGTTGATACCTACTGATGTTTTTAGTATATTTTATAAAATAACAGTAAGTACAATTTTTTGAACTCAGGTTTCCAATTTTGACCTTTTAAGCCCTTGTGAAATTACCAAAATACCCCTAAGGTGCATTGTTTGGTTTTAAATGATAAGTTTCACATATAGGTCATACCCTACTGTTATAACATATTAAATTAAGTATATTTACTGTATAAACCAGACCTGTAACTCAAATTACAAATTTAACTCTTTTATAATCTTTTAAATGACCAAAATGCCCTTATGAGGCATAAGTTGAGTTTAAATTTATTTGGGGCATAATAGAAGATATCTTACTGATATTATAACATATTTAAGTCATATTATCTCTGGGAACTTGCATATGACTCTTATGGTTACCCGTGACGCCCTTTTCGCGCTCGGTTCGTTTTATGTAACTAGTTTGCATAAATTGACCGAAACGGGCCAAACCTTATCATTTTTGTCTCAAAATCCAGAATGTATTTAGTATACCCATATTATACAAGTACTCAAACTTGTCGGGTCTAAATCACATTCTATCCTGTCTTCGCTTAATCGTGCGTTTGAACCATTTCGTCCTTAAAACTAGCCGGTCTAAGCTTAAGCTTAAATAAAGACCCGTTAGAAATCTAATAGGTTATTATAAACCTTTGTTCCAGAATAAGAAGAACCAGTAAAAGCTACCTTCACTTGCTTATTGAGAATTATACTTTACTCAGGTAAATACTTTCAACTTATTTTCCCTATACGGGCTTGGGGTACGATATATAAAATACCGCTTGGTCCGGCATTGAATTCTTTAATCCAATAGAGGTTAAATTTATTGATATGCTATGTTTTGAATGTGTTTTGTTTTCTTAAAGCCTTTGGGGGGTTAATGACCATGTCCCGGATATCCTTGGCATCATCTTACGAGATGGCCACGACCTGAGCACGGGGTGTAGGCGTACACCTGTCAGTGTATAACTCAATTTTTGTGGTGTGTCTATTAATCTTTAACCCGGTCTACGGATCGGGCTACTGAACGTATAAGAAACATGTAAATCCCTTACAAGATTATATTGCATAATTATCCCAAGTTATAAAATGTTTTGTGCCACGTGCATCCAAATCAATTTTCAACCCTTTTCAAAATGAGTAAGTTAAATTGTATTTACCAGTGTAAACTGACGTATTTTTCCAAAAAGATTAAGTGCAGGTACTACTCGTACTAGGCTGGCTGTCTTCTAGAGCGTCCACAATAAGTCTCGCAAGCTTGGATGACAATAAAGCTGTTGAACAATATCTTATTTTATTTTGATCCGCCTGTGGATGCATTTCAACTATTTGTGATATTTGATATTACACTTTATTAAAGTTGAAATGAATCTATCTTTGCTTCCGTTGTGCATTTATATATTGTGTTGTTTGTCTATGATGATACCAACTACGTCACGATACTCCCCACAGGGCCCACCGGTGACACGTGGAAAATAGGGGTGTGACAGGTTGGTATCAGAGCCAACTCTGAGTGAATTAAACACTAGCCTTTTATGTTTAATCTCAGTTACACAATTGCACATTCCTCGATTCTCGAGTCCAGACAAAGAACTTAGGAATTTTCCAAAATTTTGTTTTTATTTCTAACTTTGTCTTATATATTTCTTGTTGTATCACTTGTTTGTTTTTGACAGGTTGTCAAAATGCCGCCACGTATGAGAGGAAGAGGAAGGGGAAATGGAGCACATGTAGCCCCAAACGACCACGAGGCCAGACCGTCACACCGGCGAACACCTTCAGATCCCCATAACTCAGATGCTCAAGATCTTTGGAGGTCTTTTATTGAACCAGCTAGGCGCTCAGCTTCACTGAGTACCTCACCTTCCATCCCACACTCCTTTGGGCCTCATTCTGAGAATGAGCCCCATAACTCTCACCAGTCCTATATTCCTCTCCTAGGACACAATTCACCCTTTGACCATCCATCACCCGTCTTCCAGGGCTAGTTCAACCCTGACGACTACTTAGGAGCAGCAGTGGGTTTTAACCCACTTGGACCCGAAGACCACTTTTCTGGTGGCAACCCGATGGACATCGATGAAGATACCGATCCTGCAATGCCACCATCCGGAACTCCCAACCATCCCATTGAAATTTCAGATGGGTCACCGCTTGTGGGATCACCTTACAATGGTCCCGACAGCTTTGAGGCGAACTTCAAGCAGTATGACTGGGTATTTACTCCCAGTTACCATAGCTCTCCCTTGCACCAGCCACACCACTCTCCCCTACACCAGCTGCAGCACAACTCTCCCCTGCACCACCAGCAGCAGCCACAACAGCAGCCACAGCAACAACAGAATCCTTCCGAGGATTCCCGACTAGTCGCGGTCACTCCGCCGGCAGCACCGCCTCAGCTTCAGCCTCCCTCGCCCCCGAGACGAAGGAGAACGACCCTGCGGATATCCGCACGAGGGGGAATACGCATCAGCACCCCTCCACATTTAAGTGGCAGCCGGTACTCGCCTGTCCACGAAGAACCAGAGAGGGGAGAATCTTCACATCCCGTCTCTGAAGTAGTCTATGCGCCTGTCGCACCACAACCACCAATGGGTTTTGGAGACCCAATTCCCACTTACACTGGTGCGGCAACGTACAATCCCTTCGAGCAGCCGATCCACACAAATTACAACTTTGCAGAGGATCCCTACTGGTTAGCTTCGAGCTTCAACGCTCCCCGTCCGGAAGGTCCCTACGGAGGTCCCTGGGCTACGGGACAATCGACCTATGGATACCCACCATATGGATATCAACAACCGCCTCCTCGACCTCCGCAATATCAGCAGCCCCCTCAAGCGCCGGCAATGTCACCGCCGCAATTTCAAGAAATCCTTCATGAGATACATGAGGTGCGACAAGAGGTGCAACATGGATTGCGGGAGGAACGTAGGCATAACCGGGGGATGTTCAAGAAGATGGTGAACTTGATCAAGGGAAAAAGCAAGAAGGATCACTAAATCCTTTGTTTGTTTATTTATTTTAGTTGTAATCATGTCCCTGCGAGGACATTTATTTCTGTACTCTACCCCTGCGTGGGTATTTCCTTACTGTTCTGCCCCTGCGTGGGCATGTTTTTTTTTTTTTTTACCCCTGCGTGGGTTTGTTTGTTAATTTGGCCCCTGCGTGGGCATGTTGTTTATGTAAAAGTCCCGTTTAGGGCAAACTCGTACTAGTTTAATTTTTAATTGAAATGGTTAATTTAAGTTTTTCATTTTTAAATTATGCATGAATATAATATGTGAATAAATGAAAAATTACATTTATTATTTTAATTTACCATTTTAATAATAAGAATCTTAAAAAGGTAAAACCTAGCTTGAATGTCATATTAAAGACCTGGCCAATATGGTGGAACCTGTTTAAAAAGATTCAAATCTCTGTTAACATCTGCAAACATGTTAACATTCTTGGCTAGTGTGATCCGCAAAATCACACATGTCACCCTTTTAATAAATTATCCAAATTTATATTTTTATATATAATTGATTGTGACAAAATGCCTACGGGTTATAATTAATGTCATATAAAACAAAAGGCAGCCGTAGTTTATAAATTCCCTGCCAAGAAAGGGATTGATTTGTCTTATCTATTCAAACTTTAATCCTATAAGATCTAAATTTATAATTTAGAAAATTTGTCTACGTGACTAGGCCTGTTGTGCCAATATTTTATTTTCATTCTAGGATAAAATTATTCCTGGATGAAATTACTTAACAAATTAACTAATATGGCTTTTATTTACCATGGTTAATAAATCGTCAAGAACGATAATACTGTTTAGGCTTCTAAATAGACCTTGTCCTTATTTTTATGTAGCAATTAAGACTACATGGCTAAGTCTGAAGAATTAAACAGTCGTCCAGCAGAAAACCCTGAAAATGCTAAGATATTAGTAACTGGTGCGGAGTTGAAAGCATTAGTGAATGATGCTGTTATTGAAGCACTAAATAGACAGTATAGTGAATCGAGCGGGACCCGAAGTAGGACCCGATCTGCACCACATTCCAAGCCAAAGACACACTCGGAGGCTCATAACAAACCGCCCTCTAAGAAGGATGAATCTAAGAAAGATGAGCTCAAGAAGGATGAATCTAAGAAAGATGAGCTCAAGAAGGATGATGATCGACACTCATCAAATCAGAACAGTGTTCCCTCAAAAAGGATGGTGTTTGATGCCAAACCACACACCAAGTCCTGTACTTACAAGTACTTTGTTTCTTGCAAACCCCGGGACTTCACCGGGGAGAAAGGAGCAATAGATTGTATGACTTGGTTGGACGAGATGGATACGGTAGTAGACATCAGCGGTTGTGCTGAAAGGGATGTAGTGAAATATGTATCCCAATCGTTCAAGGGAGAAGCACTGGCGTGGTGGAAGTCTCTCATACAAGCTGCTGGAAAGATCCCACTTTACAACTTATCATGGGATCAGTTCGTTGCTCTTATTAAAGAGAATTATTGCCCGCAGCACGAAGTTGAGAGAATCGAATCAGACTTCTTATCATTAGTGATGAAGAATTTAGACTGCCAGGCATACCTCACCACTTTCAATACCCTATCTAGGTTGGTTCCGTACTTGGTAACCCCAGAACCTAAAAGGATTGCACGCTTCATCGGGGGTTTAGCCCCTCAAAATTAAAGCAAGTGTTAAGGCATCAAGGCCTGCAACCTTCAGATCAGCAGCTGATCTATCTCTCTCTCTTACCTTGGACGTAGTCAGGTTGAGAGCACTCAGGAATTCAGAAGAGAGCAAAAGGAAGCGTGAGGACGATACCTCATGAAGATCAGGTAAGATACATCGAGGAAATGATGACCACAAGAAAGGGTCGGGGTCTAAGAGAGATGGGCAACAATCGGGGGATAAGCCCAAATGTAAAACTTGTAAGAAGAACCATTTTGGGAAGTGTCGATTTGAGTCGAAATCCCAGTCTCACACGAGACCCTGTGGGATTTGCAAATCTACGGATCATAAGACTTTGGAGTGTAAGAAGCTGAAAGATGCAACATGTTACGGTTGCAATGAAAAGGGGCACATTAAGTCCAATTGTCCAAAGAACGCCAAGAAAGCCGAGGATGGGAAGAAGACCAATGCGAGGGTCTTCAAGATGGACGCTAAGGAAGCTGTTCAGGATGACAACGTGATCACAGGTACTTTTCTCGTAAATGATGTTTTTGCTAGAGTATTGTTTGATTCTGGAGCAGATAAGTCTTTTGTGGATAATAAGTTTTGTGAGTTGTTAAAATTACCTGTAAAAGCCTTAAGTGTGAAATATGAGGTGGAATTAGCTGATGGAACCATAGAAACCGCCTCAACTGTTTTAGATGGATGTGTTATATCCATTAGGAATCACTCTTTTCCTTTGTCCTTACTTCCCTTTAAGCTAGCCGGCTTTGATATAGTTATAGGAATGGATTGGTTATCGCATAACCAAGCCCAGATTATGTGCAACAGAAAGCAAGTGGTAGTCAAAACTCCGTCTGGTGAGTCACTTACCATTCAAGGGGATACTCAGCATGGACTGCCCGAGCAAGTGTCCATGCTCAAGGCATCTAGATGTCTGCAGAAGGGTTGTGTCATTTATATGGCACAAGTTACTATTGATGAGCCAAATCCTAAGGTTGAAGACATCCCTATCATTTCAGAATATCCTGAAGTTTTTCCCGAGGAACTACCTGGTTTACCACCAGATAGACAAGTGGAATTCCGAATTGACATCATCCCGGGTGCAGCACCAGTAGCAAGAGCGCCTTATAGGTTGGCACCAACAGAAATGAAGGAGTTAAGAAAGCAGTTAGATGATCTGTTAGCTAAAGGTTTTATTAGACCTAGTTCGTCTCCTTGGGGAGCGCCGATCTTGTTTGTCAAGAAGAAGGATGGATCGATGCGCCTGTGCATCGACTACCGTGAGCTTAATAAAGTTACTCTCAAGAATAGGTATCCTTTGCCCAGGATCGACGATCTGTTCGATCAATTGCAAGGGGCAAGCTACTTCTCTAAGATCGACTTGAGGTCAGGCTATCATCAGTTGAAGGTCAAGGATGAAGATGTGCACAAGACAGCGTTTAGGACTCGTTATGGTCATTACGAGTTCCTAGTGATGCCTTTTGGGCTCACTAATGCGCCGGCCGCATTCATGGATCTCATGAATCATGTCTGTAAGCCTTACTTGGACAAATTCGTCATCGTTTTTATTGGCGACATCCTTATTTACTCGAAGAACCAAGCTGACCACGAGAAACACCTTCGTTGTATTCTCAAACTTCTACATCATGATAAACTCTACGCCAAATTTTCGAAGTGCGAATTTTGGCTTTGAGAAGTCCAATTCCTTGGACATGTGGTAAGTGAGCATGGAATCCAAGTGGATCCCGCTAAGGTAGAAGCAGTCATGAATTGGCAAGAGCCAAAGACGCCTACTGAAATTCGTAGCTTCCTGGGTTTAGCAGGATATTATAGGCGTTTCATCGAAAACTTTTCTAGGATTGCTGCGCCCCTAACTTCGTTGACACGTAAGAAGGTTAAGTTTGATTGGGGCCCTAAGCAGCAGGAATCCTTTGACATTTTGAAGAAAAAGTTGAGCAATGCACCAGTATTAACATTGCCCGATGGTATAGAAGAATTCGTGGTGTATTGTGATGCATCCCACACTGGTATGGGTTGTGTACTCATGCAGAAAGGCAAGGTTATTGCCTACGCTTCACGACAGCTAAAGGTGCACGAGAAGAACTACACCACCCACGACTTAGAGCTGGGTGTCGTTGTATTTGCATTAAAACTTTGGAGACACCACTTGTATGGAACCAAGTGTGTGATCTATTCAGACCACAAGAGCCTTCAACACTTGTTCAATCAGAAGGACTTGAACATGCGACAAAGACGCTGGATGGAAACTCTAAATGATTATGATTGTGAGATAAAATACCATCCAGGCAAGGCAAATGTAGTTGCTGATGCCTTAAGCAGAAAAGAAAGAGTGAAGCCAATAAGAATCAATGCCAAGCGCATCGAAATCAGGAATAGTTTGAACGAAAGGGTGTTAGCTGCACAGAAGGAAGCTGTGTTGGAAGCTAACTATCCTGAAGAAAAGCTAGGAGTAACTGAGGAGCAGTTATCCTATGACAAAGACGGAATGCTAAGATTGAATGGACGAATATGGGTTCCAGTTTATGGAGGACTTCAAGATGTTATTCTCCAGGAAGCCCACAGTTCCAAATATTCCGTTCATCCTGGGGCTGATAAGATGTACCAGGATCTAAAGGCCAACTACTGGTGGATTGGTTTGAAAAATTATGTAGCTGCTTATGTAGCTAAATGTTTGACTTGTGCGCAAGTCAAAGCGGAACACCAGAAGCCGTCAGGTTTGTTACAACAACCTGAAATTCCCACATGGAAGTGGGAAATGGTGACAATGGATTTCATCACCAAATTGCCAAAGACGAGAAAGGGAAACGATACTATATGGGTCATAGTGGATAGACTGACGAAGTCAGCACATTTCCTACCCATTAAGGAAACTTACAGCTTAGACATGTTAGCTCAATTATATGTAGATAAGATCATAGCTCTACATGGTGTACCATTGTCAATTATCTCCGATAGAGATACAAGATACACCTCTCATTTTTGGAAAAGTTTCCAACAGTCTTTGGGAACGCGCTTGAATTTTAGTACGGCTTACCACCCACAAACAGACGGACAGAGTGAGCGTACCATCCAAATATTGGAAGACATGCTTCGTGCATGTGTGATTGATTTAGGTGGCAGTTGGGATAAGCATCTGCCATTGGTCGAGTTCTCCTATAACAATAGCTACCATACTAGTATTAAGGCTGCGCCCTTTGAGGCATTATATGGTAGAAAATGCAGAACACCCATTTGTTGGGCGGAAGTAGGAGACGTTCAATTATCAGGACCAGATTTGGTCTTTGAAACAACGGACAAGATTGTCCAGATTCGCGATCGTTTGAAAGCTGCCAGGGATAGGCAGAAAAGCTATGCGGATCCAAAACGTAAATCTTTTCACTTCGAAGTAGGTGATAAAGTATTGCTTAAAGTATCACCCTGGAAAGGGGTGATGCGATTTGGTAAGAAAGGCAAGTTAAGCCCGAGATACAGAGGACCTTTCGAGGTTATCGAACGTATCGGGTCAGTTGCTTATAAGTTAAACTTGCCTGAAGAGCTCAGTGCTATACATAATGTTTTTCACATCTGTAATCTGAAGAAGTGTTTCGCTGATGAATCACTGGTCATACCACATACGGATGTGCATATAGATGAAAGCTTGAAATTTGTGGAAAAACCATTGTCGATTGAGGATCGACAGGTAAAGAAGCTTCGAAGGAAGCATGTGCCTATTGTTAAGGTCAAATGGGATGCCCGTAGAGGTCCTGAATATACTTGGGAGGTAGAGTCTACCATGAAGGAAAAATACCCTCATTTGTTCCAGTAAATCTCGAGGTCGAGATTTCTTTTAAGGGGGTGAGGATGTAACACCTCGGAAATTCATGTCCAATAAATAAAGACACGTGTCATATTATGTAGACGTGTTATAAATGGGGAACCAGATAAAGATGTACGGTAGGATTTAAACGTCGACATGTTAATTTATACCTCTGAGCGACCTATTAATAAATCCCTAACCAGAATATATTTTATCAACATCTGAATTATACTTAAAAATCTGGTCATCCTAAATAAATAAATGGGTTACAAACCTAGATATGGATACAACATAAATTCCTTGGTTTTTCCGTCAAATTAAAGCTCCCACATGGTGCCAAAGAGTGTAATTACATGCCATGACATGCAATGGCTGGAAACATGGTCCCTATACTGACTAAAGTGCATGAGATTCGGAATTGAAAAGGGTGCATGGTCATAGCTTGAATAAAAACAAACTTTTGTTCTCTGGCGATAGCATGCGCACCGCAACACCGGAAGTCTTACGGTGCGTAAGCAGTCTTGTGCACCGCAACAACCAGAACATTACGGTGCGCAAGGTATGTATCTGGGTGATTTTACTGGCAGATGCCTGTCCAAACGGTTGCACCGCCTTATTTAGGTGGTATTCGAATTCGGGGACTCCTATATCTGGTTTTTAGCATTATAGGACACCTGGGGACATCTTGTAACCTTCCTAGACTTATGTGTGAAGATCTTAAGCTCTTGGATGCACTATATAAGAAGATGAACTTGCTACATTTTGGACATTTATTTGCAACTTCTTCCAAGTGAGTTTCTGGAGCTCTCTGATCAGCAAGCCATCTTCCTAGTGGTCCCTAATCATAATTAGGACAATTGTAAGTAGCCTTAACCCTTTCTAATCAAGTTTAGCTTAGTTAATTAACTAAAAGTCAAACCATCGTAATTAAGGTTTGACTTCGTGATTAATTAAAATATGCTTAGTCTAATCACGAATTAAAAGTACCTTTAAGTAGTTACTTATGTTGGTTATAAAACCTTAAAAGGGTATTTTCAGATTCCCACTCTAACTATGCTAATTGTCGAGTCAAAGCATACTTTAAAAAGTCAACAGAATGTATATTTTCAAATTTAAGCATAATTAGCAATGTAGGGTACATGCAACCTGTTTGATCATTAAAATAACTTGGTAACTAATGTAAGAACATGTCTCAACATGTTCAACTCGACAATTTTCAGTTTAAACCCGGATCGGACCCGAAAGTCGCATAATTTGATTGTTGCTTTGACTATCAGTTCTGATCCGTTCATGCATGTTGAGATCTGCCTTAGAGCTTATTTTGGACCAAGTTTCATATAAGTATAACTCTCTGAGATTATACAACTTGGTTCAATACTTATCCGATTCATAAGCATGTTTCCGATTAATGCTTAAAAGTTGACTATTATGCCCTTTTGACTATAAAACGTGATTTTTGAAAAAGTGAAAGAGTAGAAACCTTAGTTACTGATTTATAAACTTGCACCTAAAATTTGATATCAGTTTGAGGTCTAGATTAAGAGTTATGCTCATTAGCGTAATTTGAAACCTTTATGTTAAATAAATGGCGTAATTAGCGAATAGCCTATTTTAAACCACTTTTTGATTTCAAACTTTTTACCCACTGATGTAATATAATATTTTGGGATTTTTGAAGATTTTTATTTAATTTTTGGCTGAGCATAACATAGGTCTCTAGGTTTAATCCGGTAAATACCGATTTTGCCCTTTTAAGCCATAAAATGAGTTTTATAAATCCTTTTGACCTCAAACCTTTTTCTACTGATTTTATTTGATAAATAAAATATTTGAAGCATTCTGGAATTATAAAAATATCAGCTTTCTTTTAAAAACCCGGAAACGGCTCCAAATCGCCTTTTTAAGCGTTTTTAACGCATAGTATGTGCTAAAACCATATTAAACATATAAGGTTGATACCTACTGATGTTTTCAGTATATTTTATAAAATAACAGTAAGTACAAGTTTTTGAACTCAGGTTTCCAATTTTGACCTTTTAAGCCCTTGTGAAATTACCAAAATACCCCTAAGGTGCATAGTTTGGTTTTAAATGATAAGTTTCACATATAGGTCATACCCTACTGTTATAACATATTAAATTAAGTATATTTACTGTATAAACCAGACCTGTAACTCAGATTACAAATTTAACTCTTTTATAATCTTTTAAATGACCAAAATGCCCTTATGAGGCATAAGTTGAGTTTAAATTTATTTGGGGCATAATAGAAGATATCTTACTGATATTATAACATATTTAAGCCATATTATCTCAGGGAACTTGCATATGACTCTTATGGTTACCCGTGACGCCCTTTTCGCGCTCGGTTTGGTTTATGTAACTAGTTTGCATAAATTGACCGAAACGGGCCAAACCTTATCATTTTTGTCTCAAAATCCAGAATGTATTTAGTATACCCATATTATACAAGTATTCAAACTTGTCGGGTCTAAATCACATTCTATCCGGTCTTCGCTTAATCGTGCGTTTGAACCATTTCGTCCTTAAAACTAGCCGGTCTAAGCTTAAGCTTAAATAAAGACCCGTTAGAAATCTAATAGGTTATTATAAACCTTTGTTCCAGAATAAGAAGAACCAGTAAAAGCTACCTTCACTTGCTTATTGAGAATTATACTTTACTCAGGTAAATACTTTCAACTTATTTTCCCTATACGGGCTTGGGGTACGATATATAAAATACCGCTTGGTCCGGCATTGAATTCTTTAATCCAATAGAGGTTAAATTTATTGATATGCTATGTTTTGAATGTGTTTTGTTTTCTTAAAGCCTTTGGGGGGTTAATGACCATGTCCCGGATATCCTTGGCATCATCTTACGAGATGGCCACGACCTGAGCACGGGGTGTAGGCGTACACCTGTCAGTGTATAACTCAATTTTTGTGGTGTGTCTATTAATCTTTAACCCGGTCTACGGATCGGGCTACTGAACGTATAAGAAACATGTAAATCCCTTACAAGATTATATTGCATAATTATCCCAAGTTATAAAATGTTTTGTGCCACGTGCATCCAAATCAATTTTCAACCCTTTTCAAAATGAGTAAGTTAAATTGTATTTACCAGTGTAAACTGACGTATTTTTCCAAAAAGATTAAGTGCAGGTACTACTCGTACTAGGCTGGCTGTCTTCTAGAGCGTCCACAATAAGTCTCGCAAGCTTGGATGACAATAAAGCTGTTGTACAATATCTTATTTTATTTTGATCCGCCTGTGGATCCGTTTCAACTATTTGTGATATTTGATATTACACTTTATTAAAGTTGAAATGAATCTATCTTTGCTTCCGCTGTGCATTTATATATTGTGTTGTTTGTCTATGATGATACCAACTACGTCACGATACTCCCCACCGGACCCACCGGTGACACGTGGAAAATAGGGGTGTGACAGGTTGGTATCAGAGCCAACTCTGAGTGAATTAAACACTAGCCTTTTGTGTTTAATCTCAGTTACACAATTGCACATTCCTCAATTCTCGAGTCTAGACAAAGAACTTAGGAATTTTCCAAATTTTTGTTTTTATTTCTAACTTTGTCTTATATATTTCTTGCTGTATCACTTGTTTGTTTTTGACAAGTTGTCAAAATGCCGCCACGTATGAGAGGAAGAGGAAGGGGAAATGGAGCACATGTAGCCCCAAACGACCACGAGGCCGGACCGTCACACCGGCGAACACCTTCAGATCCCCATAACTCAGATGCTCAAGATCTTTGGAGGTCTTTTATTGAACCAACTAGGCGCTCAGTTTCACTGAGTACCTCACCTTCCATCCCACACTCCTTTGGGCCTCATTCTGAGAATGAGCCCCATAACTCTCACCAGTCCTATATTCCTCTCCTAGGACACAATTCACCCTTTGACCATCCATCACCTGTCTTCCAGGGCCAGTTCAACCCTGACGACTACTTAGGAGCAGCAGTGGGTTTTAACCCACTTGGACCCGAAGACCACTTTTCTGGTGGCAACCCGATGGACATCGATGAAGATACCGATCCTGCAATGCCACCATCCGGAACTCCCAACCATCCCATTGAAATTTCAGATGGGTCACCGTTTGTGGGATCACCTTACAATGGTCCCGACAGCTTTGAGGCGAACTTCAAGCAGTATGACTGGGTATTTACTCCCAGTTACCATAGCTCTCCCTTGCACCAGCCACACCACTCTCCCCTACACCAGCTGCAGCACAACTCTCCCCTGCACCACCAGCAGCAGCCACAGCAGTAGTAGAATCCTTCCGAGGATTCCCGACTAGTCGCGGTCACTCCGCCGGCAGCACCGCCTCAGCTTCAGCCTCCCTTGCCCCTGAGGGGAAGGAGAACGACCCTGCGGATATCCGCACGAGGGGGAATATGCATCAGCACCCCTCCACATTCAAGTGGCAGCCAGTACTCGCCTGTCCACGAAGAACCAGAGAGGGGAGAATCTTCACATCCCGTCTCTGAAGTAGTCTCTACGCCTGTCGCACCACAACCACCAATGGGTTTTGGAGACCCAATTCCCACTTACACTGGTGCGGCAGCGTACAATCCCTTCGAGCAGCCGATCCACACAAATTACAACTTTGCAGAGGATCCCTACTGGTTAGCTTCGAGCTTCAACGCTCCCCGTCCGGAAGGTCCCTACGAAGGTCCCTGGGCTACGGGACAATCGACCTATGGATACCCACCATATGGATATCAACAACCGCCTCCTCGACCTCCGCAATATCAGCAGCCCCCTCAAGCGCCGGCAATGTCACCGCCGCAATTTCAAGAAATCCTTCATGAGATACATGAGGTGCGACAAGAGGTGCAACATGGATTGCGGGAGGAACGTAGGCATAACCGGGGGATGTTCAAGAAGATGGTGAACTTGATCAAGGGAAAAAGCAAGAAGGATCACTAAATCCTTTGTTTGTTTATTTATTTTAGTTGTAATCATGTCCCTGCGAGGACATTTATTTCTGTACTCTACCCCTGCGTGGGTATTTCCTTACTGTTCTGCCCCTGCGTGGGCATGTTTTTCTTTTTGACCCCTGCGTGGGTTTGTTTGTTAATTTGGCCCCTGCGTGGGCATGTTGTTTATGTAAAAGTCCCGTTTAGGGCAAACTCGTACTAGTTTAATTTTTAATTGAAATGGTTAATTTAAGTTTTTCATTTTTAAATTATGCATGAATATAATATGTGAATAAATGAAAAATTACATTTATTATTTTAATTTACCATTTTAATAATAAGAATCTTAAAAAGGTAAAACCTAGCTTGAATGTCATATTAAAGACCTGGCCAATATGGTGGAACCTGTTTAAAAAGATTCAAATCTCTGTTAACATCTGCAAACATGTTAACATTCTTGGCTAGTGTGATCCGCAAAATCACACATGTCACCCTTTTAATAAATTATCCAAATTTATATTTTTATATATAATTGATTGTGACAAAATGCCTACGGGTTATAATTAATGTCATATAAAACAAAAGGCAGCCGTAGTTTATAAACTCCCTGCCAAGAAAGGGATTGATTTGTCTTATCTATTCAAACTTTAATCCTATAAGATCTAAATTTATAATTTAGAAAATTTGTCTACGTGACTAGGCCTGTTGTGCCAATATTTTATTTTCATTCTAGGATAAAATTATTCCTGAATGAAATTACTTAACAAATTAACTAATATGGCTTTTATTTACCATGGTTAATAAATCGTCAAGAACGATAACACTGTTTAGGCTTCTAAAAGATTAAGTGCAGGTACTACTCGTACTAGGCTGGCTGTCTTCTAGAGCGTCCACAATAAGTTTCGCAAGCTTGGATGACAATAAAGCTGTTGAACAATATCTTATTTTATTTCGATCCGCCTGTGGATCCGTTTCAACTATTTGTGATATTTGATATTACACTTTATTAAAGTTGAAATGAATCTATCTTTGCTTCCGCTGTGCATTTATATATTGTGTTGTTTGTCTATGATGATACCAACTACGTCACGATACTCCCCACCGGGCCCACCGGTGACACGTGGAAAATAGGGGTGTGACATGTTGTCCCAAATGTGATCTTTAGTATTCCAAAAGTTGATGTGAAATGTGATTTAGTGTTTGGTAGTGTTCCACAGGAAAAGAAGTCATGAGCTTCATTGTTTGAATGAATTGATATGATGTATGCAGGGGGTGCCGAGGTCGTATATCTCAAAGTGGATAATGGACAGCGGAGCGTCAAGACACATGACCGGAATGCTAGCATTGCTTTATGATGTTAAATCTTTAAACGGAGGATACGTGGGATTTGCTGGGAATAAGGGAGGAAGGATTGTTTGTCAAGGAACTCTAACGAATGGAGTCATTTCGTTTGATAAAGTGAACTATATAATTGAACTGGAAAACAATCTGCTGAGTATTTCGCAGATCTATGACAAATCATTTATTGTTCACTTTACTAAAAACGAATGTTGTGTTTTAAAACCTGGTTTCAAAATTCTGGAAGAAATGGTGTTGTTGCGAGCTCCACACGAAAATGATTTGTATATTCTTGATATGGGTATCGCAACAACAACTGATTATCAAAAACAATATTTTGTGTCTAAAACCAAAGCAACTGAAAAAGAGTCGATTATGTGGAATCGAAAGATGGGCCACATTCATGTGCGTAAAATGAACTTTCTTGTATCTAATGATTTGGTTGAAGGTGTAAATTTGAAAAACTTTCACTTGAATGATGATTGTGTAGTTTGCAAGAAAGGGAAGCAGACAAAGAAATCACACCCGCAAAAGTTGCTGAATTCAATCAGAGTACCGCTTGAAAGGCTCCACATGGACTTTTCGGGCCGGTTAATGTGCAAAGTATTAGTGGAGACTTATACTGTTTAGTAGTCACTGATGACTTCACTAGATTTTCTTGGGTGGTGTGCTTGGAAAGGAAAGATCAAACGTTTGAGTCATTGATGATCTTATTCAAAAAGATGGAAACGTTGTATAAGGTGCCAATTAGAAGGATTCGGAGTGATAATGAAACGGAGTTTAAGAACAATCGCATGCTCGAGTTTTGTAACGAGAAGGGAATTCTTCATGAATTCAGTGCACCATACACTCCACAGCAAAATGGTGTTGCTGAAAGAAAGAATCGCACTCTAATTGAAACTGCTCAAACTATGCTGGCTGATTCCAAACTACCGATCTATTTCTGGAGTGAAGCTGTGGCAACGGCGTGTTATACATTGAATCGCGTTCTTATTGTGAAGAAATACAAGAAGATCTGCTTTGAACTTCTTCATAGATATAAGCAAAATCTGAAGTTTCTTGAGCCGTTTGGATCACCGTGTACTTTCATTGATCAAGATGGAAAGTTTGGCGCAAAGAGTAATGAGGGATTTTTTGTTGGATATGCGAGTACACTAAAAAGAGTGTTCGTTCCATGTCTGAAGAAGGTAATTGAAGTTCAGCATGTAGATTGTCAGAAGCATACGGCTTCACCTCAACTTCTCGGACAAAGATTGCTTTTCGACTACGACAAACTCTGGGAGTCTTTCCAACTACCGACATAGCCGAGTGAAGGGGAACTTGCTTACTTATACCAACAGCAGCAATCCATGGTACAAGATCAGATACCAAGACCGTTGGTGGTTTCTCAACCTGATGTGGAAACAAACATTCCTACAACTGGTACAAACGATCATGAGGCCGGTCCCAGTGGAACAGTACACGAACCACCATAGGAACCAGTTCCATCATTTGATCAATCTGATGACTCAGATTCGGAAAACGGTCCGATATTTGACGAGGAACCAAATGTTGCTATGACTGAAGCTGAGAATCACACCGGTGATCTAGATATCACGAATTTGCAATCGAAAGTTGTTGTGCCTGACACTGTCATGCCACGAACTCTTTCTTACCATCCTTCAGAGCAGATTATCGGAGATCTTCAGAGCGGAGTAAAGACGAGAGATCAGATCAATAGAGTATTTACTTGTTTTTATACTTCTGTTGCTCATTTGCAGGAAGAATTCTCACTTAAATGTTTTATCTCGCAGATTGAACCCAGAACATATAAGGAAGCTTTGACTGAAGACAGCTGGGTAAATGCAATGCAAGAGGAGTTACAGCAATTTGAGAAATTGGGTGTTTGGAGATTAGTAGATCTTCCTGAAAACCAGAAACTGATAAAGACAAAGTGGATATTCAAGTGCAAAAGAGATGATAGAGGCGTGATTGTAAGGAATAAAGCACGACTGGTAGTACAAGGTTTCAGCCAGCAGGAGGGGATAGATTTTACTGAAGTATATGCCCCTGTAGCTAGGCTCGAGGTGATAAGAATCTTCCTAGCATTTGCATCGTGGAAAGGATTTAAAGTATACCAACTGGATGTCAAGTCTGCATTCCTATACGGCACAATCAAAGAAGAAGTGTATGTGGGTCAACCGCCGGGGTTTACTGATCCAGTACACAAGAACAAAGTTGTAGGATCGAATCGCGACCTGAATGAGTCGTTCAGAAGAGTTCGTATCTATACGAAAGGCGGAAACAGACGTATAGACTATGAAACAGCTTGAATATCACTTTAAATGTCTTGTATATTGATTTGACAACGATTACATGCAGTAGACAGACCGGCATCACTTCGGTACACAAATCAGATTCCGTTACAAATGAGAAGACCACTAGCCTATTTATAAACCTCCTAATTTCGTTTGGAACTACACAAAGTCAGTTCAAACCAGAATACATATTGACTGTTCAAACGAAATTATAATATGACCATTCAAACGAAATTAAGATTTGTTTTCATGTGTGCATTGTATTTCGTGTGATGTTGCACATGATGATGTCATCTTTATGATGTCATCATTAAATATGATGACATCGTGCTTGATCAAATCCGCAACGAAACCAAGATTCGATATAAGACGAAGTCGACAGATGTATGCACCAATAGACTCCCCCTCAGATGTTGACGAGTCTTAAGTGTCGAGTCTTCAACGTCTTCAGTCTATATCAGCCTTCAAGCTCTTTTAGAATCTGGATCTGATTCTTGCCTCACTCTAACATTCTTCAACTAATCTCCTCCTTGGATGATGTAACTTTCTCTTGAATTTTTCAGGATCAGCAGCTGGCTCTAGCAACTTTTGACTTTCTATCTCTAACAGACTCCCCCTCAACTTGTACTGGGATCGTAGTCTGGCTTTCACAGGATCAGGATCGTGACCTGACTCTCTGTCTGCTCAGGGACAGAAACCAGGCTATCCTGCACATCCTTAACCTCAAAATAAGATTTACAAATATAACAAAATTTAATCTTTGATTACCACTTGTAAAAACATTATTCATTTTCAGAACAATTTACTTTCAAAAGACTCCTTTTTACTTAAAAATTTTCAATCACATTCTCGCAAACCTGTTCATCATGTTCAGCACTCGGAATTTTGAAAATCAGCTCTTCAATATCATTTGTCGAAAATCTTTTTGGATTTTTCAAAAATTTATGCTAAAACACACTTAAAATCTTTTTGGATTTTGTATATAACAGAAATGAAATGAAGTAAAGAAATATTTACATACAATATTTTTGTGAGTTTGCGTAAGAGGATCATATCAGTTTATGAGACAAATCACCAACACCGTTAAGCTTTAATCATTTTAAGTTCTAAACGATTCACATAGATTGACGATATTGTTGTCCACTTAAACTCAATCTAAAAACTTTCGAAAAGCTTACCGATACGTTAAGGTATATTAATTTTGCATTAAGTTCTTATGGACCCCACGATCTCAGCATATCCCCTCATCATGCAATACACTGACTCAAGTAATGCCTTTAAACTTTTATCAACTGTGATATGTGCGAAAACAACTCAGAATGTTTAAACATTAACAATCAGGTCGATACTTCTGTATACGTAGAGAAAGTCTAATGTTTAAACAAAATAAGAAAATAAAACAAGTTGAAGTTGTTTAGGCTTTAACCACCAGGTCGATACTCCCGTATACGCAGAGGTGATCCAAAGCTTAAACGAAACACCAAAGAAAATAAAGCAGAACGTTTAGGCAATAACATCCAGTTCGATACTCACGTATACGCAGAGGATGTCCAATGCTTAAACAAAATAAAGAAATAAACCAAGTTTAAATCTTTGCAAAATGAAATGCACAATCACAGCGACTTTTCAGCAAAGTTGTGAAAGTTCACAGACTTAACCAGTTTTATGTCTTTCGACAATCAGCGATTACTGAGTAGGCACACAATCAAGAAGGACAAAACTAAGTACTATGCTTTCGACCATGTTTCCCACTAGAACTAGGCTTTTTCATTTAAGTTTGTATCGTTATCGCAAATCTACTAGTCTAGCTGAGCCTATCGTCACATCTTTAGTGAGACCGTTTATCACATTTTATCATTCCATTTCTTTAGCATGCTGTGATCGTCCACTGATGTACTATCATTTCCTCTTTTATACAACAAAACTCATTTTTGATTTTATCATGTTTTTGTCTTTTTCAAATTTTCAAATGTTTTTGGATTTTCTGAAATTTTTACTCCCCCTAAAATGCAAACACATTTTAGGAAATTTGAAAACAAACTGTACAATAAAGTGACAACTGATATCGAATCACTTCAATTCGCCATCCACTTGCCACAAACAATCAGAACTCCCCCTCACAACAAACTATTTTCCCATTGTGATTTCAAAACACTTAAGTTTGTTTTAATCAAATGGTTTTTCCAGAAAATTAGTTTTGTTGATTTTCAAACCACTTATAGGTTAGGGGATAAACTCATCATTTTGTTCTCCAAAATACCACTTGTAAGTATGGTCCAATCAAGTTCAACTTTAATGACCTTGATTAACCATTTAAAGATGAAAACCTTCTTCAACCACTTGCAGGTTCACTCACCAACCATCTCATTTGTAAATCAAAATATAACAATATAAAGATATCACCTGTAGATTTACCAAACAAACATTTCAAGAATGATGCCGATTCCTGCTCCACGCTTACCAACCTGGGAGCTCCGGCAAGTCCGGATTTTCAGTTAGAAAATGGTGTCACCCAAGTCTGACCAGCCTCGGGTGATACACATCTATCCCACCAACATTTAGATTTGTAAAATTCTTTTACACCCTTCACTTTTCCATCAACCATCTTTCCAAAGATATGTTTAACTTTTCCATTAAACACCTTTTCAGCATCAAATTCCTTTTTACCAGTAAAGAATTGATCTGATATCTCAAACCTACCTTTTGACTTCAAATTTTCCTTTGACAACGACGGAAAATTTTCATCGTTCACTTCTGGAACGGAATTCTCAACCTATTTCTCAACAAATGACTCCTCTGATTTTATGAAATCAGATTCATTGTCAGAACTACTTTCAGATTTTACAACCCATTTTTGTTTGTTTAAATCAACTCTTCTTTTGTAAAAACGTTTTGAACTTTCACCTTCTTCGGAAGTTGAATTTTCAAACACTTTCAATTTCTCATTTGATTGTTTCTTCTCAAAGACAAGTTTTTCTTTCAGTTTTGAGTTAGAAGTAACTTCCTGTTTTGTGTTGTTGAACTGTTGGTAATTCCAAGCAATATGTCCAACTTTTTTGCACTTAAAGCAAGTTCTTCTGTCAACTCTTTGAGCAAACTTCTTCACATTCCTCTTTACCTCAGCAAGAAACTCTTGGTTTGACTGTTTCCAGAATGGTTTCTTCTGCTCATCTTCAGAACTTCCTCCTGCAACAAATGTTGTTTTTGGTTTATATTTTTTCTCATTTTTGTAATTTTCTGAAGAATTAAAACCAAGACCTTTCTTTTTGAAATTACTGTTATGGTTTGGTTTCTTTTGAAAACCATAACCAGAACTGTAACCCTTTTTCTTGTTCAATCTCTGTTGAACTCTTGAAGTGTACTTTTTAGGTTTTTCATTAAGATTTAAATCTTTTATTTCAGAAATATTAATTTCTGTTAATTTGAAAACCTGTTTGATCATTTCAGTTTTGACAATTCTTATTGGAAATTCTTCATCAGAATATAATTTGTCTGAATCATTCAAAGTATAAGCCACTTTGATTGGTTCGTCACTCAAATTAGATTTTGATAACAAGAATTCTTTATTGTAAACCCTTTTAACCGGTGAACTCAGATTCTTTTCTGACGAACTCGGATTTTCAGACTTAGACTCCGGTTTAGACTCTTCATCCATATCCAACACTTGATCGACCACTTTCTTTAATAACTCAGACTCATGATCAGTGTCAGACACTATGAATGTAACATCAATATTGTCTGGTAATTCATCAATGATTTCAGACTTTAACTTGATTTTGACAGCTTTTTTAGACGCTCCTCATTAGGATTCCTGGGAGAATAACTTTCATGGATCGGGGGCGGACATCTGTTATACTTGACACTTTGTTTCTTACCGGTATCAGTATCTTCAGTCTTTTTCTCCATGAATGCTTCAAGACCTGCAACAGTAGGATAAACACGATCAATCAAATAATCACAAGTAGTATAACTCAACAACAAACGTTTAATCCTTTCACTCTCAATCTTTTCAAGTTCCATTTCTTTCTTCAACTGTGCACAATCTTCAATATACTCATTGATAACGCTCTGCTTTGTCATTAATGTTGCGCTCATTTTTGTCATTGCATTTTCAATCTCTGTATTTGTTCTTTTCAGACTATCAACTATTTTGTTGAGCACATCATATGACTCCTTTACATACTTCACATCGGACAGTAAATCTTCTTTCATCTTTTCCAAATCAGCAATCTTCTTATCTTTCCCCTCACAAACTTTGCACGATTCTAAACACTTCAAACATGGTTTTTCAACTTCAACCATTTTTTCAACTATCTTTTCAACCTCGACAATCTTTTCTACTTCAACAAATTTCTCAACTTCAACAATTTTTTCAACAATTTTTTCTATTTCGACAAGTTTCTCAACTTCGACTAATTTTTCGACTTCAACTATTTTCTCCACTACTTTCTCCACTTCAACGATTTTCTCTACTACTTTCTCAGTCACTGGTTCAACATTTTCTTCTCCAGCTTCAGTCTTTGCTTTTTCATCAGCGAGCATTCTTGCTGTTTCCAACTCTCTCCTCAATCTAGCAATCTTTTCTGATTCAGCATCTCCATTTTATCTGCAAAGAAGAAATTAAAGCTGTCAGGATCTAAACCTTTTCTAGCTTTATTAAGATGTTCTTCTTCATCATCAGTATCAATATCACTTCCAAGATCTGGAAAAATCGGGATTCTTTTCTGACTAGCTTCATCTTCAATAACTCGGGCAACAAGAGCTAAACCAGGTATGTATTTATCCCAACTAAAACCCTCTACAACTTTTTCATCATCTTGATGAATGATTAAAGCTTTCTTCTTTACATTGTCAATGGCATGAGACGAAGATGGTTGTTGCTCAATCTGATGAAAAATTGATTTCTGATAATAATTGTTCTTATCTTGACTCCCGGTTGCTTCTTGGTTTTTACACTCTCGTTTAAAGTGACCCTTTCCTTTACAACGGAAACAAGTAACTTTTAACTTGTCAAAACCTAACGGAGAAGTAGCCAAGCCTCGAAATTCATCTCTACCAGTAATTTGTTGAAACTTTTCTGCTCTCCTACAAGCACTGGCCAAACACCATTTTACATCCATCAACTCAAGTTCCTCTGCATCAATTTGGTCATAATCTTCTTTTGTAAGCATCGGATTTCCAATCTTGCCAGCAATCAAACCTTCATAAGATTCCAACATAGCAACGAGTGATGCCATGTGTTGCTTAGCTATTTCTGGAGACAAATTCTGACCATTCTGAATGTTCAAAGTCACATTGCATTGAAGATTTGTTAAACTCTGTTGTTGAGGACTTGATGTTGTGCTGTTTGGATCAAAACTTGAAAATGATGAAGAATATCCACCACTTTGAGTTGTAGTGCTAACATTTGGACTGGAAGAACCATCAGCACTAAAAGCAGTACTAATCTTTGGACTTGGACTGGGGTTAGCCTCAAACTTGTTTCCTCGGTAATACAGACTGACATCCTGTTTAGCATTTGGATTTGTCATGATAGCCGTCTTTTGAATATCCAACTCATACTCTTCAATCTTTTGAATAAATTGTGCCAAGTTCATATTTTCAGACTTTCTTGTATGTTTTAAGATCAGCAAATACGTTCCCCATTTCTGTTGTGGTAATGCTTCAGGAAGTTTATCAACCCACTCCTCATCATCTTTCTCAATTTTAAATCTTTTCATTTCCAATACTAGATGACAATATCTATCAATGGTCTGCTTTGTTGTTTAATGGTCGAAAACCGAAAACATATCAAATGATTTCTTCAATAACGCCTTTTTGTTTTTAATCATATCTGCGCTTCCTTTGAATTTCTGAATCAATGCTTCCCAAATTGACTTAGCTGTACCATTATGTTGGAGCAAAACAAAGATATCTTCTTTTATCGCTTGTTGAAGAATACTGATCATCATTTTCTCACTTGTAAATTTCAATTTGTCACTCTCTGAATAGTCACAAATAGCTTTCTCAATTTCACGTTCATTCTTTGGTTTCTCATACTCTTTCAACAATGAACACCAAGCATCAAACTTATAAGCTTGCACCCAGTTTTCGAATCAATTTTTCCATCCTTGAAAATCTTCAATATACATCAGTTTTGGTGGTTTCTGGTGAGTTCCCGTCTCATTCTCACTGTACAATGTTTCAGCAGCAGTAACAGGTGCAACTGGTGTAGCAAACGCATTGTAGAATTCCTCTTCCATGTTTCAAATTCAAAGCTTCACAAACACAAACTTTCTTGTATCAAAAATACTGGTCTCAAACGAGCTGTATCACCTCGTAAAACACTGTTAACAAACAAACAAACGATCAGTTTTAAACGAAACGAAAATGAGAAAGTGTGTGACGATGGAATCAATCTAGGACTCGTGTCAAATATTCACGGACTCGTTTAATGTAGTTCGGGTGAAATCACTGAATGAATGGGCCGATCAAAACGAAATGGATTCAATTGGGCCTTCACTGATTGGGCCGATGATATTATATTTAATATTGGGCTGAGAACTTTAATTCACTTGGACGCTAATTGGACCTCAAATTTTATACCAACTGACTTTACTTGACTCATAAGATTTTTTATTACAAACATCACATGCACACTGACTTGCAGTTAATGAATCACACGATACGCCACATGCAATGTTTCAGTCAAGAGCCGACAAACACAATTACCAACTAAAATTCTATTGGACCGAAACTTTGATCAAATCAAATCAAGTATATCACGTGTAATGATGGGTCGACAAACTTTATTTAAATCTTTTGATTGGGCCGATTGTTTTAATGAACTACAATATCACATGTAAGGACCGGTGATTGATATCATTAAAGATGGTCGACAATTTTTAAACATGCAAATTCTTGATTTTTTACAAATGGTGGCCTGACAAACTTTAATTCATTTTCACATGTATTCTGATACAAATCACAAGCTATTCTGTCAAACAATTTCTTGGGCCGATGATCACATGCACTTAACTCATGACTTTTATGACATCCACCTATGAGATCTCATGCAATTTGAAAATGGCCGACAATCTTTTAGGAATATTGATGTTATCAAGACTATGAGTTATCTACAATCACATGTATTCAGACAATCTTTTTCAAACGGAATCAGGTGATATGTGTTTTCAAACGAGATTACCCAGAAACTTCAAACGAAATCAGATAGATGTGCTTTTTCAAACGAGATTATCAAGTTATTTCAAACGAGATCAGTATGACATCAGCAAATTCGCAAAATTTTTCACACGAAATTATAGATTTTTGTCAGTTTTAAGTCGAATTTTAGTCCAAAACTTTCAAGGATTAGTTAACACTATGTTTCGCTTGATATGTGAGAGTTTTAAGCCATTTCAACCGTGAAAACTTGTTCAAATCAGAAAAGAAAGAGTAGAAGTGAGAGAATCCGGTAAAATCAAGCTGAATTTGGTATGAACTCCTCGTCCTGAGCTCTGATACCACTTGTAGGATCGAATCACGATCTGAATGAGTCGTTCAGAAGAGTTCGTATCTATACGAAAGGCGGAAACAGACGTATAGACTATGAAACAGCTTGAATATTACTTTAAACGTCTTGTATATTGATTTGAAAATTATTACATGCAGTAGACAGACCAGCAGCACTTCGGTACACAAATCAGATTTAGTTACAAATGAGAAGACCACTAGCCTATTTATAACCCTCCTAATTTCGTTTGGAACTACACAAAGTCAGTTCAAACGAGAATACATATTGACTGTTCAAACGAAATTATAATATGACCATTCAAACGAAATTAAGATTTGTTTTCATGTGTGCATTGTATTTCGTGTGATGTTGCACATGATGATGTCATCTTTATGATGTCATCATTAAAAATGATGACATCATGCTTGATCAAATCCGCAACGAAACCAAGACTCGGTATAAGACGAAGTCGACAGATGTATGCACCAACATTCTGGACAAAGCGCTCTACGGACTTCACCAGGCCCCGAGAGCCTGGTATGAGACGTTTTCCCAACATTTGCTGGCTAACGGGTTTAGCAGAGGGACAGTTGATAGTACATTGTTCATTAAGGAAGTTGCAGGTCATCTCTTAATCGTGCAGATATACGTCGATGATATCATCTTTGGTTCGAAAAATGACGATTTATGTAAAGATTTTGAGAAGGTTATGAAGAAGAAATTCAAAACGAGTTCAATGGGGGAGATGAAGTTCTTTCTCGGGTTACAAGTTGAGCAAATTCCCGAAGCAATTTTCATTCATCAAACTAAATACGTGAACGATGTTCTGGAGAAGTTCAACATGGCTCAATCCAGTCCTGCATCAACCCCCTTAGCTCAGAATCAGGGGATTTGCCCAGACGAGAGTGGAGAGAAAGTAGATGAGACGCTGTATCGGTCAATGATTGGATCCTTGATGTATCTTACTGCTTCCCGACCAGACATCATGTATCCAACGTGTTTGTGTGCTCGATATCAGTCAAGCCCACGCCAGTCTCACCTGACAATTGTGAAACGCATTTTACGGTATTTGAAAGGCTGCCCAAGCACCGGCTTGTGGTATCCTAAGTCGGATGATTTCTCTCTCACAGGTTTTGCTGTTTCAGATTATGGTAGCTGTAAGCAGAATGCAAAGTCCACCACTGCTGGGTGTCAGTTCTTTGGAACTCGACAGGTCACCTGGCAGTGCAAGAAACAAACCTCAATAGCGCTCTCTACTTGCGAGGCTGAATACGTTTCGGCCTCAAGCTGTTGCTCTCAGATCCTTTGGATCCAATAGCAAATGCGAGACTTTGGTTTGCAGTTCTTGAATACTCCAATTTTTGTGGACAATGAAGCGGCTATTAACATAACGAAAAACCCGGTTCACCACTCAAAAACTAAACATATTGAAATACGGCATCACTTCATCCGTGATTGCTACGAAAAGAAGTTAACCCGTATAGAACATATACACACCGATGAACAGAAGGCTGATTTCTACACTAAACCTTTTGATAGAAAAAGATTTAATTATCTTTTGAAATTGAACGGGATGAAAAATCTATTTTCTGGGAGGGTAATCGAGTGTGAAGCCGAGGAGGACGGCAATCTGATGTGATCCAAGTCAAAGTTGTCAAGTTTTTGTACAGTTTATTTTCTGCTTTTGATAAAAACCAAAAACACAAAAATATGTTTTTGTTTTTAGGGGGAGAAAGTTTGCAGAAAAATACAAAAACATGATAAAATTTCAAAATCCAAAAACATTTGAAAAGGTAAAAAATGAGTTTGTGTATAAAAGGGAAATGATAGTACATCAGCTAGACAGTGCAGTACGCTAAAGAAATGTAAAGAAAAAAATGTGTTAAGCAGTCTTGTGAATGATATGCCGATAGGTTTTTACACATTTAGTAGATTTGTTCGGGATATAACCCTAAATTTACTTGCTTTTATGTGGGGAACATCTCTCAGATATATGGGTAACCCCCGAAATCTTGTTTGAAAGGTCCCTCTTTCTGAGATACTAGGTCTTTATGCTTAGTGATATCTGGGGTATTATCCCGGGACTTCTGATAATGCGGAAGCAATGGCCAAGTCCCCGGAGAATACTTTACGCTGCTTGAAATAAAAGCCCCCCCCCCCCCCTCAGCATAAAAAATGATGAAACATTGAAAAATGCTAATCATGTGCTGTTGTAAAAAAGATTCTCTAAAGGGAACTCACCTAAAAGTCGAGGCTGTCATCTCTCTGCTGAACGGAAGTTCTGACCTGAGCTCTCACGGCCCTCGCATCTAACCCCCTACAGATATCATCTAGGTATACTCACCTGTAAGACTGAATATTGGGATCTGGATACGGGAGTATATTCTGAGGTGGGACACATATAAAAGTTAAGCCTTAAAACATTAAATCCGTGTCTTGAACAGATTGAACTTTGTGTAAAAATTTAAAGTGGATCAGTATATCGACAATCATTGCAAATTGTTTAATGCTGAAAATGAAATCTAAGCTTAACGGTACTTGTATCTCGTCGGCAGCTGATATGATCCTCTAACACGTTCACAAAAAGATTGTATGTACAGTTTATTGCTTATCTTATTCAAAATCCAAAAAGATTTTCATTTCATTTTATTTTATTTTCGACAACTGACGTTGGGGATCAGATGATCAAAGTCTTATGTGCTGAACATGTTTGGATCATGATGGTTTGGTAAGCAGAAGATTGTTTTAAAAGTGATCGGTAATTGATTAAAAGTTCAAAAGTTCATTCATTTAAACTTACATCTTTTAGAAAGTCAGTATCTTCATAATTTGGTCAGCCAGGGTCATTAACTTGGACTTGGCAGGCTAAACAGTTGACCAGGGTCATTAGCTTGGACTTGGTTAACTGGGTGTGTCGGTAAAATATGAAAATATAAAAAAAATTAATTAATTAAAATTGGAAAATGATTATTTCGCTTGAACAACATTGATTCCGCTTCAAAGTAACATTTCGCTTGATTGGAGATTCCGCTTGAAAGTCTTGTGACACTTTCAAGCGAAATCAGTCCATCTATAAATAGCTCCAGGGTTCCGCTTGAAATGTCATTTTCTCGTGTTTCCTCTTCAAAGATAATTCAAGGCGATTTCAAGCGAGATCTCCAAATCATCGTTTTACAGCCGTTACTCTGCCCATTTTTTCTTAGATCTTGTGTTTTTAGTTGGCCGGTTCAACTATTAACATGGTGAATGTGAGTGTTTGTACCGTTTTTACACTGATTTTATCTGTTTTTGTGTGTCGGCGTAGAACAGGGAAGAACATTTAGATCTAGGGATAGATAATGGTGTTAAATGAAATTAAAACACATGGGTGTTGTCGGTATTGAGTCTAGATCATAGTTTGAGTGTTTGATTGAACCAGATCTGTGTTTTTGTATGTTTGACGAATGTGTAGATATTCGGACTTAGATCTAGGGTTAATGTGTGGGTTAAAATGGATGAAAAAGATATCATGTTGCTCAGAATCAAACATAGAACAAACCCAAGTGATCAATTTGAACATCAGAACTTGAAATTTTTTTTTTGGTTTGATTTGTGACAAGCTCAAGCGGTATAACTGTTTTGATTCCCTTTGAAAAGAATAATTTTATGCAAAGTATAATTCAAGCGGAATAGCTATATTAGTTTGAAGTGTTTCCGCTTGAACACATGTGTTCTGATTGAAGTGAACTGTTTGTCTGATTCTGCTTGAGTGATGTTTAATTTGAAAATTTTCAAAGTAATTGATTTGTTTGTTTGATACTGTTTTTGCAGCCGTCTAATGTGTTATTCAATGCTCTACACAACAGTTGTTGTGAACTTGATGAAACAATAGCTCCAAAGCTATCGGAATTCAGAAGCATTTTGTAGTTCATGAGAAGATTGCCAATACAGAAGGCTTTGACAGAAAAACGTTTGGTTTTCAGATCCCATGTTAAGCATTTTTGGGAGAATGCTACTTACGATGAAGATAGCAAAGTGATCAATTCAGTAGTTGAAGTGAATGGAAAAGAAAAGTCAATCATTATTTCTGAAGTGCTTGTTCGAGAAGTAATAGATTTTCCAGATGATGCAGATTCTCCAACAAAATTTCCAGAAAGAATGGTGAAAGGATGTTTGCTGAGAATGGGTTATAGTGGAGCTCTGAACAGTGCAAATTATCTGAAGTCAAAATTTACAAAGCCCTACAAGTTTTTGATTCATTCAGTGTTGCAAGTGTTGAGTCATCAAAAGGGTGGATACGATGCTATGCGTGATTATAACATAAGCATGATAGTTGCTCTTGTATTAAACAAAAAATATAACTTTTCGCATGTTGTATTTCATTATTTGGTGGACGAAGTGATTTCGAAGAGGAAGACTTGGTTGTATCCAAGATTTATTCAGATGATGATTGATCATGCCTATCCAAAGATTGTACGAGATGAGAATAATGATCTGTTGATTCTATCTCATATGGATAATGATTCTATGAAGCAGTTAGTAAGATATCATCCAAATCATCCTGAACCAACAAAGCAAGCTGAGTTCTTTGGTGCTATCAAAGATAGAAATTATCAGGATCCAGATCCAGTTAATCACCAGAACTGGAGGAATGAAGAAGAGATGAAGGAAACAGGATATGCAGATGAGCTGAAAATTCTCAAAGATTTCAAAGAAACTCATAATGAATGGTTCTTGAAAGAAAAGAAGAAGAGGAGTAGAAAAGTGACTCCTAAAGTGCAAGTAGGAGAGGGTTCGTCTTCACAACCCAAGAAACGCCAAAAGAAAGCTCTTAAAACTTTGCTCATTGATGAATCTGATAAAGAAGCAGAAGTTGAAATTGAAGCTGAAGCTGAGACTGAAGCTGAAGTTAATGTTGAAGGAGATGTTCGTTTTTCTCCTGAATCTGCAAAACTTTTAAGATCTCTTACTGAATTCAATGCTGAACAAGAGAAAGTTGTTGAGGAAGTTCAGAGTGATGATGTTGATAAAAGCACAACAAGTTCTTATGAAGATGAAATTGATGAAACCGAACGTTATAAGATAGTCATGTCTGCAGTAGAAATAGAGAAACATAAAAAGAGAAGAAGGGATGCTAAAGATGATGATGATGTGTATATTCCTTCACAAGAAGAAGTTCAAACGCCACCTTTGAGAGGTAAAAAGAAAACAGTTGCAAGGAAACTTATAGTTACTCCAAAGAAGGCAAAGCCATTGAAGATTTTGTTAAAGAAGAAACCAATCCAGGAATCCAGTAAACCTCCTTCACCACCACCTGAACCATCACCACAACAATCTCCACATATATCATCTCCAAAACAACCTACACCACCACAACAACCTGATCCTATTACATCACCACATCTTTCACCACCACATGAACAACCTGTTGTTACATCTGAACAAATTTTTCATACACCACCATCTTCACAACCACGTATTCAAACCACACCTGGATCGTCTGGTTACAAAGATTTTCCTAATATTCCTCAAAATATTCCACTTGACGACATTGATAATTTCAACTTTGCAACTGATGAGCAAATTAAGTATTTGGAAAAGAGAATTGAAGAAGTTTTAGCTGAGAACAAGAAGTTGGTAAAGCGTGTAAAGACTGAGGAAGCTCAAAATTCTACTTTGCTGAAAAAGATCGAAGCTGGTGAAGCTGAGATTGATGTCATGAAAGTTCAAATTGCTGAGTTACTTGAAGAAAAGAAACGCAAAGATGAGCAGAATAGATATTTTGAGTTGCAGAATAAAGAGCTTGAGGCTGCAAAGGCACAGAAAGAACATGAAATGTATATGATAAACAAAGTGCTAGAAAAGATGCTTGGTAAATCTGTTGAGCAACAATTTGATGAGATAAAGATTGAAGAAATTCGAGCTCAAAAACAAGCAGAGATTGATGCTAGAATGAAGGATAAGGGAAAAGGCTTAGAAGGTGTTTCTGAAGAAAGGGCAATTGTTCTATCAACTGCTACTGAATCATATATTGAACAGCATGTTCCTCTCTCTGCAGTTCCTGCTATATTGGATGAAGATGTGTTACTTAATGTGGTTAATGATGAAGAAGATATAGAGGATGATGATGAAGAAAAAGTATTCTCTGCAAGCAGTCATAGTTCTGAAGATGATAATGGTGATGATGACAATCAGGGTGGTACGGGTGTTACTGTTACTGAAGCATCAAATGAAAAGAATGTTGATGACTATATGAATGATGATGCAAATGAAGTATCAGAGGGAGCTGATGAAGAGGGGGAGCAAGTAGGTGATCAGAATGTGGACGAAGTTGAGAAGATAATTCTTCACATTGAGCCTGGTGTAGAAGAGGGAGAGATCAGACGTACATACACTTTGGATGAAGTTGTAAAGATGTTTAATGTAAATAAAGAAGAATTCAAATTTGATTTTGAGGAAGAATTGAATGCTTTTGATATCAATCAACAGCCCGAGTATCAGTACAAGTATGTAGAAGATGCTGATATGTATGACAGGGTTGAGGTTGAAGATTGTACAGATGAAGATAGTATGAATAAAGACACGTCTGAATTTCCAACTTTGATGGAGTTTTTCACTCAAGAAAATAGAGATGAGCTGAGGAGAAAAGTTGAAGAGATTTTGAAGGATACGAATTTCGATGGAACTACAAAAGATCCTCTGAAAGATAAACGCAAGAAATGGTTCAAGAATAGTAATGAAAGGAAATTCAAGCGTCCGTTAAAGTATTATCAGAGAGATAGAAGTATTTCTTTGGGAGATATCATTAGCTGGGGATTTCTACCTCAAGTTAATGCATAAGCTATTAGAAGAGAATGTGGTGTTCAGTACTTTGAACGTTTATACGATGTTATGTCCCTACCTTGGTGGGATGTAGAGGAGTTATCAAAAGTGAGAACCTTGGGGTATCCAGTGAGAAAGAATGATATTGCAATGTGGGGTTCTATCAAGTTTGAAGCTCTGAAAGATTTCAAACATTGGAAGCCTCATTATCCAAAGAAAGTTAGAAGAATCAATCCAGAAACCAGAAATGAAGAAACGATCTTGAATGTGAAAAAGCCAAGAGTGATGAAGAACATTCCAGTGCCAAAGATGGAACAAGAATTCTACAAAGGTTTTATGGGCTGGGTGTACAGTTGTAGATCGACTGAGGCAGTGATAACTTACAGAGCTGGAAATGAAATCAGAGAGATTTTTGTTTATGACCCTATGTGGTTGGTAAACTGCTCTACAAAAGATATCGAATGTTTATTTGTGAACAAGATCCGCTTCCAAGCTGAAGACAGAGAACAAGCTATGCAGTTTCAGAAAGTGGTTTCTATTTGTTTTCAAAAGGGCATCAATGCTGATAACAAATGGAACTCAAAGTGGTGGAAGCTTGAAGAAAAAGAAAAGTTGAAAGCTGAAAAAGAAAGAAAGAAACTGGAAGAGAACAAAGGGAAGTGGATGAGAATGCAAGCTGAAGAAGAAATGAAAGCAAAGAAAGATAATGAGAAGCTGAAAAATGTGCTAAGAAAAAAAGCCTAAGCCAAGAGAAGAAAAGTTCAAATCAATGTGAAGACATGAAGACCTGAAGACCAAGACTGAAGACTCCGGCAATATTCAAGGGGGAGTTTGTTGGTGCCTAATGTCTATAGTCTACGTCTTAAGTCTAGGTCATGTTTATATAGGGTCTAGAGGGGTCTAAAGTGTAATTATGGTTATTTTGATGTAATTTGCTTGAACATGACACTTGCTCATTTCAAGCGAAATCAAATGAAGTAATTTCTCTTGAAATGACTTGTGTCATGTTCAAGCGAAATCTCCTGCCTATATATAGGTGTTGGTAGTTTCTCATTTGAAACAGTCCCATCAGTTGTGTACCGAACTGCTGCCGGATTTTCAAGTGATATATAAATGAGAAACAAGTATTAAAGTGATATTCTCTGTTTTTCTACACCATTCTTACTGATTCAGAGCTGTTTGATTGATTCCGCCCTTCAAACAGTGTGTATTGACTTTAATTGACTCACTCGGTCGGACAAATCGATCCTACATCCTCAATAGTTCTCACGTGTTCGAATAATTTGTTAAAGAAACCATTCATTACCAAGAGAGTTGGGGGGACCCCCAGTACATATTCTTGTAAAAGAAAGAGAGAACTTAGTTATAAGTTGTATTACAAAAGTGGCCCTCAGGCCTTTTCTCCTGCCATTCTTCATCATGGTAGGTCTTCACACAAAATACTTCCGGAGTTGCATCAAATTCCAAGTCCTTGGGACTTATTTCCCTTAGAGTGTTTCTAATCTGCATGCTCCCTTGCCATTGGCCTATATGACCCTGTACGGTCCCTCCCATCTGGGTCCCAACTTCTCAGTGCTTTCCTGCAGGCTGGCTTCGTTGGCCCTCAGGACCAGGTCCCTAGGAACCAGGTTAAGCTTTTTCATTCTTGCGTTGTAGTACTTTTCTATCTACTTTTTATACCTGGCCTCCCTTACCGCTGCAATTTCCCTCCTCTCCTCTAAGAGGTTAAGGTTCATTCATAGATCTTGTTCGTTCTCGGCATCCCGTAGCTTCATTCTCGCTGTGAGTAAACCTATCTCAACAGGAATGACTGCCGCCATCCCATAAGTTAGGCTAAAAGGTGTTTCCTCGTTACTGACCTTGGGGGTTGTCCTGTAAGCCCAGAGGACGAATGGTAATTCTTCCAACTAGCCTTTCTGCTTTTATCCTAACCTTCCTTTCATTCCTTGGATCACACTCTAGTTGGCTCTTTCTACTAACCCTTTGCTCTGAGTGTGGGTGACCGATGTGAAGACCTGCTGTATGTGCATCTGGTCACACCATGGCTTGAAGGGTTTCCATGCAAACTGAACGACATTATCGCTAACCAGTTCCAATGGTATTTCGAACCGGCAGACAGTGTTGTCTAACATGAATCTCTTCATTTGATCTCCCGTAATTTTCACCAAGGGCTTGGCCTCAACACATTTGGTGAAGTAGTCGATGGCTACCACGATAAATTTAACCCCACCCGGGCCCTCCGGGAATGGTCCGATGATTCTATGGCTCACTTTTGGAACGACCAAGATGTTGAGACCGGGACCATGGGATGTTTGTGGCGATGGGTCATGGGGGCATGGATTTGACAGTTATCACATTTTTTGATTTCTTATAAAGCTGACTCGTACATTCGATGCTAGTGGAACCCGGCATTCATTGCCTTGGCTACGACTATTTTTGGTTCCGAGTGCATACCACAAATTCCCTTGTGCATCTCTTGCATCACATACTTCGCTTCTTCCTCATCCACACACTTTAGGGAGGGACCTAGGTATGACCTTCTGTAGAGTTCCCCATCTATGAGTTCGTATTGTAGAGGTTTTACTCTTACCTTCTGGGCTGGCCATTCACCTTCTAGGAAGATCCAGTCCTTCAGGAATTTTATGATAGGGGTCATCCAGGACTCCACAGTCCTATCAACTGCTGCCACCTCTTCATTTGTGATGGAGATGGAGGTCAGAACTTCCACCAAGGCCAGGTTGCTGAAGGCATCAACCTTTCTATTTTTTCCCCAGGGGACATATTCAAGTTTGAAGCTATCGAAGGTTCTGACTAGTTCCTTTACACTGGTCACATATTGAGCCATGGAGCTGTCTTTTGCATCGTATTCCATGTTATATTATTTTACCACCAGTTGGGAGTCTGTGTTAGCTTCCACATGCATCACTTTCATCTTCCTAACTAATCTTAATCCTACCATGAGTGCCTCGTATTCGACTGTGGTGTTAGTATTGTCGAAGTCTAGTCGGATGGCATAGGTTAGCTCGATTCCTCCAGGGCTCACAAGGGTTATCCCTGCTCCATTCCCTTCTTTACTTGAAGCTCCGTCAGTATATAGCTTCCATACTGCCTCCTCTTCTTTTCTTTTCTCCTCTTCTTCCAGTTCTTTCCATTTGAGGAGTTATTTTTCCTCCTCTTCTCGGGCTTCTGCCAAGAAATCCGCCAAGACCTGACCCTTTACCGATGTCATTTCTCTGTATTCTAGAGCATGTTCCCTCAGTTCCACAGCCTATTTAGCCAGGCGACAGGAAAGCTCAGGTCTCCTTAGCACTTTCTGAAGGGGTTGGTCTGTCAGCAGGACTATATTATGAGCTTGGAAGTACCTCCTGTGTCTTCTAGAAGCAAAGACCAGCGCCAAAGTTAGCTTCTCCAGGGGCAGGTACCGTTCCTCCAAACCTTTAAGTGTCTTGCTGATGAAGTATATGGGGATCTGCTTTCTTCTCTTTCTACCAACATCACGGCACTGATTGTAGTCCCGAATGCTGACAAATACAGGAACAAGTCCTCCCCCTGTACGGGAGTGGCCAGATTCGGAAGCTTGCACATGAGTTCTTTCATTTCTTGGAAGGCTACCTCAGCCTCAGGAGTCCACCTAAACTTGTTTGTTTGGAGGCAATCCTTCAAACATTCATGAAGGGGAGGGTCCTGTCTGCAACTTTTGATAGAAAACGATTGAGTGCTATCAACCTGTCGTTCAACTGTTGGACATCTTTTAAGGACCTGGGGGATCTCATTTCAACCACTGCTTGTGTCTTTTTAGAATTCGCTTTGATCCCCCCCCCCCCTTTGTGACCACTACCCCTAGAAACTTTCCTTTTTTAACCCCGAAGTATCACTTCCCAGGGTTCAGTTTCATGTTAACCTCTTGCATGGTTCTGACTGTTTCTGCGACGTCCTCCAACATAGCCATCTCCGTTAAGCTTTTTACGACAATGTCATCCACATATACCTCCGGGTTTCTTCCCCGCTGTTCCCTGAATAAGCTGTTCATGAACCGTTGGTACGTAGCCCCAGCCTTTTTTAGCCTGAAGGGTATCTTTATATAGAAGAAGGTGCCCTCTTCTGTTACAAAGGCGGTCTTTACCTCATCTTACAACGACATTTGGATCTGGTGATAGCCCTTGTATGCATCCAAGAAAAACTTTAAAGGGTATTGGGCTAGAGAGTCAACCTGGACGTCTATCTCCGGGAAGGGGTAACAGTCCTTGGGGCAAGTCTTGTTTAAATCCTTGTGGTCTAAACACATTCTCCATCCTCCATCCTTCTTACTGACCATGACTGGATTGACTATCCATGAGGGATATCTGACCTCCCTGACTATCTCAGCTCAGAGGAGTTTCCTTGTCTCTTCACAGACAGCCTTTCTCTTGATTTTCTTAAGGTATTCTTAACAAAATTGATTTTCTTAATGTATCCATGAGGGATATCTGACCTCCCTGACTATCTTAACATTTCCCATGATCTGGACATTTTTTACTTGCTAATTTTCTTAATGTATTCTTAACAAAATTGATTTTGGTCCTTTTTGAAGGATTCTCAACCTGTTTTTCAATACATAAGATCTAACTGACTAACGTCTTAATTTCCCTATTTTTGAGTGAACAAAAACACTAATGTTTTTATGAACATAGGTTTTTGTTAATCTGAGGTTCAACTTTATCATCTAATACAGTGACATCACAGATTTCACAACAACAGTTGAAATCAATTTTGAAAATAAGAAATAATCCCATAGTTTTAACAGATATGTTTTCAGATCTAGAAACCATGAGTGTCTTGTGCATGAAATCACTTTTTGTGTGAGATTTGTGTGTCATATGACATCTTGGTTGATTTACAGAGTTTTTGAATAACCACTTTGAAACATGGTTTACTCGGTACTCTGTTTTTCAACTAAATACAACCAACCTTAGTATCAATGAATTTTGAGCCGAACTGTTATGTCAAATTGATTGTTAGATCAAATTTGACTGTCCAGGCTCTGATACCAATTGTTAGGATCGGAGGCTCTCATGATTGTGTTTGTTTGTGTAAATTTTATAATCAATAGAGATGAACAGAGTTTAAGTGCAGCGGAAATGAACAACAAACTTTGTAAACACAATCAAGGAAGAAAATAGTTTTGATAAACACATGATTTGCATTAGTCGAAAGATTACAAAGTCAATCAAAAGATTACAAAGCATGCTTACAATCTAAGCTCCCCCTCAGCCTGATACCCCAAGGTTGGATTGCACAAGATGAAAGGATTGAATTGAGGAGAAGAACTCACTCAAGACTAATCAAATGTAACAGTACAGAGTACTGTTACATTTATAGGCAAACCAAACCACTGAGGCATCTCAGCTGACGTCACCATGAAAGTGACATCTAACAACCTAACAACCTGTAACCACTGACTCCTACAACTACTGATGTCTAAACAACTGATTACAAGTAAAATACAAAACTTAATTAAACTACTGCTTTCTTCTTTCATCAGTGCTTTCCTCAAGGTTGATCAGTCCTTGAGTGGGTTGTACTTTAGCATCAGTAGATTGAACCAGCAGTGTTTACTTCTTAACAATCTTTAGGGCTTCATCAGCAGTTTGAAAGACAGCAGCTGTTGTATACGGACAGTGGATAGAGGATATCAGATGTTATAGACACTTTCAAGGGGAAAGTCTAGTGCAAACAGCTGATTATGATGAATCCACTGTTGTGAACCAGTTTTGGCTTTACATCATCTGTTCCTCTGTAGGGTTCAATCCCAACAATCTCCCCCTGGAACAGATGATGCCAAAACCCTTCATTATTCTAGATTTTTATTTACTCATCACAAGTTCCCTAACTTGTCTGTTGAATTGTAATTCAAAGCCAATGGAACTTTTATCATCCTCATCCCTGCACAGTGTACGCTCAATGAGATCTTGTAAATCTTCAACACCCAGGCCAAGTGCTATTTCCCTTTATATATGCTTCACTTCACCATTGGATCTGAGCAGAGTCAATACATGGGTCTTTTGATCAGACATCCATTTTAGTATTTTTGAACCCAATGGGTTTCTTGGGAGAGGTTTATTTGATAGATGAGTTTGGAGATGGTGGCCTGGTGATAACAACTTTGAGCAGTGTCTAAAGATTTTGCTGTTTCATGTAATTCTGCTCTAAGTGTCTGAAGAACCATCTTTATGATATATTCTTCTCAAGCTTGGTCTTCTTTTGATATTTCTTCATCCATCTACTTTGTTTCCTTCTTTGATGAAGGATGACAGCAGGTGGTGTTTGTGGTGGTGGTGATGTTTTAGATGTGGCAGTGGTTGATGTAGTGGGGATGGCAGTGGTTGTGGTTGTGGTTGTGGTGTGTGTTGATGTGGTATTGGTGGTAGTTATTTGGGTGACAGAAGTTGTTCATGGTGGAGGTGTAAGTGATTTTGTGGGAATAGAAGTTGTGGTTGAAGTAGTAACTGGCTTAGTTTTAGAAGCTGTGGTGGTTGATTGCCTTGTTTTTCTAACAGGACTCTTCTTTAATGAAGTACCAACCTCTTCTTTTTCTTTTTGCAGAACTATCTTTTTCTCAACCAAAGCTCTGCTCTCATCCCTTACCCTTTTAATATCAGCAGTGGTTTTGAGACCAGCCGAATTAACTTGACTTTGAACGATCCTCATTTGTGTATCTTCATCATCTGCTTGAATTTTCAGGGTTTCATCACCTCCCTTTTCCTTTTCTTTGACAGATGTTTCAGCAGAAGTTACTGAAAGATTTTCCTCAGAGTCATTTTTCTCCCCCTTTTTGGCATCATCAACTCTTTCAAAGATAGTGCAGGGGTTGAAACAAATTCCACAGCTCATCTGGAGTAGGAGCAGATGATGGAGTAGCTTTTGGAGGTGGTGGAGCAGTGGATGGTACCCTTTGTGCTTTCAACAACTGTTGCAGCATGTCTTTGATTTCTGCAACAGATGTAACCAGTTTATCAATTCTAGCCGTCAATTCTTGGTACATTAAACCATCACCCAACTTAATGGGGTCATCTGATTTCCCACTAGTAGTGGTTGTAACAGTGGTTGATTGAGGAAGTGTATCCCAAAAAAAATCATCCATTGTTGCCCCTTTTGTCTTGGTACTAGGGACTTCTTTCTTCATAATGAGAAACACCTTTTAGTGAACCAGTGAAGACTGGATACACAAGAGTTCCTAGTGAAGAAATTGCCTTCAAGGAAGTCTTATTGATGAAACTACTGTCCAAGTGCAAACCAGTGGGTTCAGCACTTGTAGTAGCTGCTTCACTTGAACTACCACCAAGAGTTACTTGTAACTCAAGGGGTGTAACCTCCTCAGTTGTTGCTGGGATAGCAGAGGTATAAGCATCAGACTCAGTCACTTGTTGGAGTGTACTCTCAGTGATAGGTGATTGAGAGGAACTGATTTATGTCTAAGTTATATCCAAAGCATGCAACAAGGTCATTATTGATGGTGGTATTTGTGAAGTGATGATGGGAGTTGAAAGAGAATTTGCCCCGGGCAGTGGGCTGTGGATGATGGAATCAAGTGATTCCAAAGCATCATAATTTGGTGTCCCTGTTCTTACAACCTGTTCTTTTTTAGAAGAAGCAGGAGGAGTTTTGAGGCATGGGTTGAGACCTTTCTACCATCTGCTATGAGGAAGTAGCAGCAGTGGTTTCTAGTGACTTATGTGTTGTCACTGGCAGTTGCTCTGGGATCTCATCTTCCAGAGTTGCCTTTATTGTAGGTTTGGAGGGCTTTTGAATTTTCTTTTGTTTTGGTCTTTTGGTGGATTTAGGTGTGGGTTTCACAGCAGTTGTGTTACTGCTGTGATCACCTTGAGCAGTGGGCTCAGCAGCAGGTGCCTGAGGAGTAGTGGTAGCTGCTAAAGTCTGCTCAGGAACCTCTGCTTTTGTTTTAGAAATTTTTTATAGCTTTGTAAATGTTTCAGGTGTAAGACCATTTATTTGAAAAAGTGATCATGGCATCTGATGCACACAACTGTTGAACAACATCTGTCCACGTGTAACCTCTGTTGTAAATCAGTGTTTTGCACAAACAGAGGATACACTTTGGCAGTGGATAGATTTTACTATTTGACAGAGTTTTAATGCCATCAGTGCTTTGAACAGACTTTGAGGATTTATTGAAAAATTCAGTTTTAAACTATTTTTAAGGTTATTTTTTATTTTCTGAATACATTTTTATGCATATCATTCATGTTTAACCAAGTTTTACTTGTTTATCCATGTGATGCATATCAGTCTAAGAGAACAACTTTTCAGGGGTAAAAATGTCCAATTTTCAGATTAGCATATCTACCCGTTGAACCTTAGTTTGATTATGAGACAGAGAATTCAAACCTTTTACATAGCAAATCTTCACAGTGTGATGTCTGTTCTTATTTGAGCACAATAGATCTTGTCAACCATGTTTCTAGCATATGCTCAGTTCTTTGAGGAACCACCTTTTGTCAGACAGATTTTTGTCAACAGTGGTTATGGGAATGGACATGGAAGTAAAGTGTTGTTTTGAATTTTATCCATTTTTGATGGACTTCGATTAGCAGTGGTTAGATGCGAGGCAGTGGTGGATATTTCGAGGATATTTTGAAGGTAGTTTGGTCTGCAACTGTTGCTGTATTTCTAACAGCTGTTTTGTACATCCGCTGTTTTGAAGTATCTGCAAAATGACATCCTTTGGAAAACATTTTTAGATGCATATTGTCAAGATTAACATATCAGCAGATCTTTCAGAGATTTACAATCAGGATTATAAACAGTGGTTTGGTATCCTAGGTGATGAAAACCTTTTATATTGACCACTCATTTTGTGTTTCAATCTTTTGAATAAAACATGAGTAGTCAAGCATTTTAAGGTATGTTTGCAATCGATCTTTTATCTGCGATGACAACTTGAGTTTGAAATGACCTTATTAATATCACCATTCCCTTTTGAGCAATTTTCAAGGAGAGTATCACCCAAAGCAAAAATATAAGGGTTCTACATCCTGACAGGAGTTGAGACTTTTACTATCTAAAACAAGTAAAAGTACAAAATACATCATTCTCTAAGAAAAATCAAGAATAATATATCCTGTTTTATTGAAGAAAAACCTTTTGCAAAAACTATAAAGGTTTTCTGAAAACAGCAACAATAAGATCTGGTGTATTTTCAATAAAAACTTGTCATATGTTCTTAGTTACTTTATTCTCAAGTCTAGGAAAAATGGTCAATGGTCTGACATGTATTTTAATAACCACTGTTTGGAACCATTTCCTTGTCAGTTGATTGCAAGTGTGAGGAAACATGTTCATCAAGGTTTTGAAAGTCCTTTTATGGAACTCAATACCATGTGATGATTTTGAAAAATTTTGTCTAGTCCTCTGGTAAGTCTTAATCACTGATGATACTTTTGTTACCTGAACATCCCTGAATCAATGAATGCACACAGTTGCTTGATGACCATTTTTAACCCATATTTTGGAATCTTAAGTGTTTTATATTTATACTCGCTTCTTTTGACTTCAAAAGTTTTTGAGATAAACACACTTAAGAGGTTTTGTGATTTTTCTTCTTCCCTTTTTGCCCTTTCCATTGATAAGTTTTCAAATACCTACTGGAAGGTTCTAAGGGAGGAATACTTTGATTCCAGAATCATTTTATGGCAACGTTTTTAAGAGATTTGGTCATTTTTGCAAATGCGTATGCCAAATCTCACATTTCCCATGATCTGGACATTTTTGACTTGCTAATTTTCTTAATGTATTCTTAACAAAATTGATTTTGGTCCTTTTTGAAGGATTCTCAACCTGTTTTTCAATACATAAGATCTAACTGACTAACGTCTTAATTTCCCTATTTTTGAGTGAACAAAAACACTAATGTTTTTATGAACATAGGTTTTTGTTAATCTGAGGTTCAACTTTATCATCTAATACAGTGACATCACAGATTTCACAACAACAGTTGAAATCAATTTTGAAAATAAGAAATAATCCCATAGTTTTAACAGATATGTTTTCAGATCTAGAAACCATGAGTGTCTTGTGCATGAAATCACTTGTTGTGTGAGATTTGTGTGTCATATGACATCTTGGTTGATTTACAGAGTTTTTGAATAACCACTTTGAAACATGGTTTACTCGGTACTCTGTTTTTCAACTAAATACAACCAACCTTAGTATCAATGAATTTTGAGCCGAACTGTTATGTCAAATTGATTGTTAGATCAAATTTGACTGTCCAAGCTCTGATACCAATTGTTAGGATCGGAGGCTCTCATGATTGTGTTTGTTTGTGTAAATTTTATAATCAATGGAGATGAACAGAGTTTAAGTGCAGCGGAAATGAACAACAAACTTTGTAAACACAATCAAGGAAGAAAATAGTTTTGATAAACACATGATTTGCATTAGTCGAAAGATTACAAAGTCAATCAAAAGATTACAAAGCATGCTTACAATCTAAGCTCCCCCTCAGCCTGATACCCCAAGGTTGGATTGCACAAGATGAAAGGATTGAATTGAGGAGAAGAACTCACTCAAGACTAATCAAATGTAACAGTACAGAGTACTGTTACATTTATAGGCAAACCAAACCACTGAGGCATCTCAGCTGACGTCACCATGAAAGTGACATCTAACAACCTAACAACCTGTAACCACTGACTCCTACAACTACTGATGTCTAAACAACTGATTACAAGTAAAATACAAAACTTAATTAAACTACTGCTTTCTTCTTTCATCAGTGCTTTCCTCAAGGTTGATCAGTCCTTGAGTGGGTTGTACTTTAGCATCAGTAGATTGAACCAGCAGTGTTTACTTCTTAACAGTCTTTAGGGCTTCATCAGCAGTTTGAAAGACAGCAGCTGTTGTATACGGACAGTGGATAGAGGATATCAGATGTTATAGACACTTTCAAGGGGAAAATCTAGTGCAAACAGCTGATTATGATGAATCCACTGTTGTGAACCAGTTTTGGCTTTACATCATCTGTTCCTCTGTAGGGTTCAATCCCAACACATACTCTTCCCGCCTACTGATCATGTCTACGTATCCCCTGTCCGGTTCTCCTCCCCTGACATCTTTTCCTTTCCTGTCCCCCCTTCCTTAATTTCCTATACCAAGTGAGACAGCTTCCCTGTTTTCACCGCCAACCCAATTTCTCTCTTCAGATACATGCAAAAGCCCGTTTTATGGCAAAACCCTTTGTGAAACTCGCAATACTCATTTGGGTGGGCCCTCGACCCTGGCTTGATGGGAGGAGATTTCGGAAAGGAGTTCTTGACTATCTCCGAGGCTAATATTTCACTTGTGGTTTTGGTCAGAGGGGTAAAACTATCACAATAGGGGGCTGGCCCCCTGCCTCGTGGCTTGTAGGGAGAATACACTGGTCTTGACCTGTCTTGCTGTAACTTATCATATTTCGGGGGTACAGAGTACCTTTTTCTTAGGGCTTGACAGTCAGAGTGGCTTTCCTGGGGGCAAGATCCAGCTACTTGGCCTTGCTGCTGGTGTCTTTTCCTCTAACGAAAGCTCTGACCATGTCCATGAGGCCATCGAAAGTCTCAGGGAACTCTTCCCCCAGCTTTTCACATGGTTGGGTGTGTTTTAATCCATTTATGAAACTACTGATATTCATCACCTTGGGACACCTTTGATGCTCATACTTTCCTTGATGAACCTTTCCATGTATTGATCACTCGTTCATTATCCTTCTAGCGAATGTGCATGATCTCATTGGGATTTTTTATCGCTTTTCTCTATTGGCTAAAGTTTCTGAGGAATTTCTCACTTAGCTCCTCGTAGATGTCTACGCTCCCAGCCGGGAGGCTATCGAACCAAAGTCTAGCCCCTTCGGTTAATGTTTGAACAAACATGTAGCACCACGTGGGCATAGACCACCACCCCACCTGTCCTGCACCTTTAAAAGCATGCAGATGATCCTCCGGGTCCCTTCATACCTGTCTAGGTTTAGTGGGGGCTTAAGCTTTGAAGGCATGGGCACCTTGGCAATCCTTTTGGTGAACTTTGAGACTTCAGCTAAGTCCTTAGGCAAGTAAGGCTTGTCCAACATGCTATCGTCCTGGTCGTCCTTACCTTTTCCTTTTTCCTCCGTGTGATCCTTTCCTTTTATCACCATTTCCCTCTTCTCTGGTGTCATCTGGCTCAAGGTAATCATAAAAGCATCCAACGAGTCCGAGTCATTATTACCTTCATGAGAGCTGGTGTTGTTTTTATCGGAAGGTGTATCAAAGGAGACTCTGGCCTGTAGGCTTTGAAGCTTCTCCCATCTCTCCAAATCTTCGAGCTGTTTCCGTAGCTCGTCCCAGTGCATGGAGACGAAATATGGTGTGATGGCATCCTTTTTCACCGACAGTCCAGCTCTGTCGCTTGTTTATTCCTCATGGGTTATGTCTTCAACAATCACCACTTCGTTGGTGTTTTGCACTGCCTTCGTTACCTGGGAGTTTGGGGGTGGAGGTGCTACTCTACACCGAAGATATCCTTTACAACGTCTTAGGTTCTTAGTGAGATCACTACACGGATAGTGTCCCACGGATGGCGCCAATGTCGAGCTGAATCCCGGTGGAGAGTCAACGAATCTCGTCAACGTTGCAAAGGATCGACATCGTCTTCCTACAAAAAAGAACACCGTTAACCTCGCCACAGATGACCCGGAGGGGGAATCCGTGACCAAGCTCCGGCGTGAGAATAAGTAACCTTGCCGGAGAACGAGGAGCTTATTCCGACGAGTGTGTGATCGCCGGAATATCCTCGATGGTGTGAATTCTAGGCACAGAGCCTTAAATGCGATTCGATGAAGTAATAGGTTGAGAAGTGATGGACCCCACCACACACCCATCCCCCCCTCTCACCGAATCGGTGAAGGTTCACCGCATTCCTTAAGGTTGATCGGTAAACTGGTTGTTGACGGTGGTTTACCGCTTCGGTAAAGGTGTTTATCGAGTGAGTTTACCTACGACTCCATTCACCATAAATACACTCCAGTTTTATTTAATATCTTTTATATTTATATAGCTTCTTCGTTAATCTACTTTTTCCTTTTTACTTTTTCTTATAATTATAAAGTTTCTTCGTTAATTTACTTTTTCTTTTAAAAACCATGTTCTTTTTTATATTAGAGTAAACTGCCATTTTGGTCCCTGTGGTTTGGGCACTTTTGCCATTTTAGTCCAAATCTTAAACTTTTTAAATCTGGGTCCCTGTGGTTTCACTTTTATTGTCATTTTAGTCCAAAATCCAAAAATCCCCCATTTTAACTGTCAAAAGCTGATTGTTTTGTCCTTTTGTTCAGGGGCATTTTGGTCATTTGATTTTAATATAACATATTAACTAAATTAAAGAAAAGGAGACCATCATCTAACATACCATTATCTTCTTCACACATACACCCAAACCCTCCAAAACCCAAACCCGCCACCACTCCACCCGCCACGGCCCCACCAGAAAGACAGCCTCCACCTCTTCTCAACCCCCACTACACCACCACCATTCCCACCGCACCACCACTACCTGAGAATTATCACCAACACAACCAGATCCGGAATCAATTTGTCGAATATCCACGTCAGCATTCGAATCAGAGCTACAGGAAGCTGAATTAGCGGGTGAAGATCTGGCAGAACGACGTCGTTGTGGCTCTTGTTGTTGATTCAATTGGGGCAAACGAACAACGAGCTTGACTTTTTTCTGTTTGCGCTCATCGTCGTCGTCGTCGTAGTAATCATCTTCGTCGGCAGATGCATCGGCAATGTTGGAGTTAGGGTTCCGGCGAGTGGATCTCCGGTGAGATTGTTGTTGTTCTAAGGCTCGTTTTTTGAGATATGTGAGTGATGGACGACCTTTTTTCTTCTTCGCCGGTGATGGTGTTGCTCCGCCTCCTTTACCCATCTGATTGATTACTTTTTGTTTGGTTGTTTCTCTCTCTACATTTCTCTCTCTCTCTCTATACCTCAAAGCAGTCATTATACAAAATTTTGTTTTCTTTAATTTAGTCAATATGTTATATTAAAATCAAATGACCAAAATGCCCCTGGACAAAAGGACAAAACAATCAGCTTTTAACAGTCAAAATGGGGGATTTTTGGATTTTAGACTAAAATGGCAATAAAAGTGAAACCACGGGAACCCAGATTTAAAAAGTTTGAGATTTAGATTAAATGGCAAAAATGCCCAAACCACAGGGACCAAAATGACAGTTTACTCTTTATATTATTAAGAAATACAACAAACATAACAACATACTTATATTAAACATTAAATTTAATATAGTGTTTATAAATACATATACAATATTAATATATTTTCAAATTTTCTAACCCGCTTCGATCAATCTGACAAGTAAAACATTAAGAATATCGATTCATTAACCAATCCGATTATACAAACATTGCTAATCACAATATCCCAATGGTGTACTTTTGGATAACAGCATAATCTTTAACATCAAAAAGAAAAGGCCAAAAGCTTAATTTAAAACCACTTTGGATGGATTTCCATGGCTACACGCAGAACATCCTATTACAAAAAATAAAATGGTTTGTTTAATCCAACCAAAAAATATATTTAACAAAGGCGCTCTTTTCAAAGCATCACTTAGTGATCTCGATTCTTAAGAACCGGAACCAGACCCGAAATACAACAATACGGTTTGGATCTGGCGGTTCCAGTTTGGTTCCCTGGTTCTGGCGGTTCAGAACCGTAAATTGCTCAGCCCTAGAGATGGGCTCCACCAGACCACCCCAAAAAAGTGGGGTGTGGGAGCGGCGTAGGTGGACATGTGGAAATTTATATATATATATATATTGACATTTATAAAATAAAACACACCACTAAATTAATTTTAATAAAAGTTACATAAAATCCTAATAAATAAAAAACAACTTAATAAATCCTAAAAAAAATTTAAAAAAAAACATCTTAATAAATCCTAAAGAAATAAAAAAACTTCATAATAAATTCTAAAAAAAATTGCAAATTACGATAAATATTAAAGTGGGGAACACAACGAAATTTCGGGTTCCCATCGTGCCTAACTGCCTATACTCAATTTTGGCGATCTCCACTCGATCGTCGCGACTTAGGTCGCTCGCAAGGACATGATCGAAGCATGCTTTAAACCAATGCAGGTGCGGTTTTAGCTCCCGCCACTTATGTTGACACGCGTTCAAGTTGTGACGCGAGTTTCCAACATGTTGGTATTCCTGAAACGCTCGTGTCCAGTAGGCGGTTTGACCATGACGTAGCGTTCGTTGTGTGTCAACGATTGACGTCACTAGTGCTAGCTCCTCCTCCTCGGTCCAATGAATAATTTTCGTTTTTTGGGTTGGTTTTGGAGAGGATTTGTGTTTGAATAAAGTAGATATGAAAAATATTGATGTTTGGGGTAAGTATTTATAGGTAAAAAATAGTAAAAAATATTAAAATTTGAGTTACATAGCGGTAACCGCCATGGCCAACGGCTAGCCCAAACGGCTATGGGTAACGGTCTGATTTTCCTAGCCAATACCTGCCAGAGGGGCAAAGCCGCTACCCAAGCTGGCTTGGTGTGGCTAAAGCGGTGTTTGTTAGCTTACCACGCTCCAAACCCAAACCCACACCCCGCAATCTTAAGATGGATGATATGGAATAAAGCTCCTAGGGTTTTATTGTGTCATGTCAGCGTTAATTGAATATGAAGCTCCATTAACAATTGGCTTGCAATGGGATAAACCTTCATAAAACCATGCCACCATTAATCAATCATTTTATATATTTAATTTATTTTTAAACTAATAAACATTATGTGTCAAAAAATATAAAACATAAAACGTTTTATTAAACTAAAATAAAAAAAATTACAACCCAACTTAATTAAAAACAATAGGTAAAAAGTTAAATAAAACAAACGGCTTAATTGTTAAAATGTGCCCGCAAAATTCTCCAAGCCGCAAAATGACGTAAGCTTTTATTTTGACGTAGTTGGTACTCAGCACGGACCGCCTCAATCGCTTGATCTTCAGTTAATGCTTTCTTCGCGGTTCAGGACATTGATAAAGAGCCTCTCAAAAAGCCCACAAGTTGCTCGCATCGTAATAAACCTTCCGGTAATGTGAATCGAATTACAATTGTTTGCACTCACTTGTTGATGAACGTGCGTCAAAATCAAGTTCCAACTAGTAGCATGATCTGGAGGGTGCCCTTCCTACGCAACATGCACCCATCTTGTAGCCAAAGCGATGTCTTCTTCCTCGGTCCATCGGTTCTCCATAAAAAGAGTAAATTACAAGTTTTATCCTTTATGTTTACACCAAATTGCAGGCACTGTCCTTTAGCGCAAAAGTTGACAAATTTTGTACTTTATGTTTCAAAATCTTGCACGGTTTGTCCTTTGAGCCTAACTCAGTCAGATTTTTGGATTAAATATGGTCAAGTGCTTTGCACATGAGGGAATACTTGTCTTTTCATCTTTCCAGGGGTTATTATGCAAATAAGTTATTTAGAAGGACTATTTTTTAAAAGTTAAAAGATATTTAATTAAAATAAAATATCTGAAGCTTTTTCTTGAAGATCGGTTTATATGAATTTTGAAAAGCATAAAGTGATTGGCGTTTGTTTTGTTCATTTGTCTTCAAATCTTGAAGCTTTTTTAAATTTTTATGTCAAGTTCATCTTTACTTTACCTAAATTAGAGTTACATGGTATTATGTGCTCATTACTTACTTGGCCGTAAATGTGTCCATCATATGAAGGTCATGGTATTATGTGCTCACTACTTACTTACTACTTACTTGGCCAGAGTAAGCGGTCAACACATGACACGCGTGACCTTTTTATAATTTTCATATCACGCCCTATGTTAGTAACGCCTCTATTTATTTCTATATCTTCGATTTCATTCCGTAAAACTTTATTTAATTGATAAACGACAATCATTAGTTTTACTTGTTTTGCCCTTTAACATATAGAATGCTTTTTTTTTTTTTTTATCAAACTATTATGTAATCACATTCGTTAATGTGATCGCTACTTTTCTCAATAGTATAATATTGAGAATTATTCACTTGGATAATTACTTCCGTCCAAGTTTCCACATAAACTAACTCTATTATTGTCTCGTTATTCACTAGCACACGTTTCTATTTGATTTTTCTTGGAAACATCATTCTAAATAGATATCTTATTCGGTTTTTCCAAGTTTTATCCTACATATGCAACTGTCATTCTCTACGTGTTTGTTGCATATTACTATTTGTGCGATTAAATGTAAAACGTGCACCTGGTAATGCTTGCCCCGGCGGGTCTTCCTTGCCGTTAACCTTGTTCGCGATTGTTACGCGATTTTTTGTCCTTAGTGAGCATGCTCTGCTTGTCATACTCGGTCTGTTTCTCCGTCATATCCGAAATTTGTTACACTCTCGCCCTCCTCAGATGCGAGTATCCTTCAATTAAAACATTTACAAGGATTAGTAATGTCGACTTCAATAAATGCCCGTATCATAATACAAGGCTTTTCTACTATACGTGTCAACGCACGTAATTTCGTTAACTATATCGATCCTTGATCGATTTAATTGGTGTAACGTGTATTACACGATAATCCTATGTGTTATTACAACACTTTAATCATACTAAACCATTACTATATACATCTACTTACCGCATTTGCGATCAAGCCTCGAACCGAACACTTTATTCTTTTAACCTTGAGCTCTGATTACCAACTTGTAAGACCCTTGCTATTATTTAACAGTTTTCGTATGGTTTACGAAAATAAATATGTAATTATGGATACACATATATTGAAAAATACGGGTTTATTAAAACTTTTACAATTTAAGAACAATACAACTTAATGTAACTGAGTTCGCCGTTTAAAAATAACGACGAAACTATGTGCGGAAGCTTGTAACTGCATAGTGTTCGGTTCACTTCATTGCTTGATCGACATCCGGATGGTAGCTACATTCACCTAACATCAAAAACCAACTTAAAGGTTAGTTTTGATAACTTAAAAACAAGTATAAACAAGTTCCATAACGTTTTATCTACAAGACCGTTTCGCGTAATTTTTTTCCCACGCTTCCGTAATTAAATTACGAATCCGTTTATCACCTCGGTTTGCATAAAAATCTGATTTATAAGCAAACGACTTAAAAATCCTTTGTGTGATTATTTGACCCGTTACTTTTAACATCATACTACAAGTTTATTAACAATATTCATTGCTTATCGTTTTTACCCATTCCGGGCTTGCCAAAAATTAGCATTTTCGCTTCCATTACAAGGTTTGTATTCGTGTTTACATTCACCGGTTTATTTTGAAATTTTCTAACACTTAGCCAATCTTAATCACTTGCTTTATTTTGACCCATTTAACGGTTTTTATGCATTTAAGCATCAATTTCACTCATCTCTTTTCGTACTTCACATTTTTACATTTAAGATGTCTACTTATGTTTCAGCACAACTATTTTTGTGGTGAATTAATACAATAAACCGATTATCCCGAGTATTACTTTTCGGTTAGTCATTTTACTAAAAAGACCTATTCTTAGGCATTTGACCCACGAAAGTTTATGCCTATATTCTTATACGTATCAAAAGGGTTACATAATCATAATACAAGTTCCTAAACAACCTCTAGGGTTCGTTTGCCCGGTTTACCCAACGAGGGCTTTTTGGTCAATTTTAATCCTTCATTTTACAATGAAGGACTTTCGCTAATTAATTGACCAAGAATCGTATGTTTAACTAAAAGCTTGTTTATGCGTACCTGGCTCGGGTCAACATATAAACTCGTTTTATACCTTGCTTTTATTAGTCGCTACTTTATAGCGACGCAATTATCCACTTCCGGTTCACTCATGTGAACATACGACTTAACAACCAAGGTTAGTCAATATTGTCAAATGGTGTTATCACCACCATTAGACCTGTTTGGCCTATATGACCAAACATTCGAATTTGTTTCAAAGCATGGTTTTTAACTACCCATTTAGGATTTTACCACAAAATTTCCTTTGTCTTACATATTTAACCCATTTCGGCTTACGCCGTGGGTATCCATTTAATCTCAACTTACATTTAGTCATCACTTGACTAAATTACCCTTTTTACTCCTTTTTCCCATTTCTAGTTACGCTATTAGGTAACTTTAAGAAAACTTATAAATTCTTAGTCAATTCATGACTAAATTACCATTTTGCCTCTTTTTACCATTAACCATGGTTTTGATCATTTTTATTTGTTCCGACTCATTTCGGTTCATGTCGGAACCCATTTTTTTTAAACATAATCCATTGTCATATTTATCACCTATAAAATATACACGTACACTTAAATTGGGTGTAAGCTTTACTTAGCTTGCATCCTTGCGAGCTTCATACTTGAACTTGTACCCATTTGACCCGTTCATTTCCAAGCTCCTACCTAGCTTGTCAGAGTCAAACTACCATATCATATCCACAAGATGATTAGATTAGTCAACCATTTACATGACCATCACACCTTATGGATTCACACACTTATTCATCATAGTATGCTATTTATTCAACAACTATTTTGTTTTCATAATTCTTTCCATTCACTAACTGTTTGACCCGTTAGTCAAGTTACTTATACAAACTAGTTAGTAAGTGATTTTGAACACTTTAAGCATGTCATATAAAGTGTTATTTGTTCCTAACAATAAATACTTCATGACTAAACAAGTATACGCAAATAATAACATTATTAATGTGCAGCGATTTTCTATTCAGCTGCTGTAATCGACCATTATGACCCATTTAAAGTCCGAACTAGATTAACATGTTCAAAAATGGATCATAGAAAACTTCAACACCTTCGCATGCATATAAGGTACACCTTCTAACGAATTTTCTATGATTTTATATGATATTTATAAAATCAGCACATCAACTATATTTTCATTTTTCAATCAGCTTTTAAGTTTTCTGAACAGCAGATTTAATTCACATTTTTGACCTATTTAACAACCACATTTGTTTCTTATGATTGAAAACAGTAAAAATTTACTTCATAAGCTTTCCGAAAAGGTATAGAACACCCAAATCGGATAAACGGTTGATTTTATATGATTTTTTTAAGATTAGTCAAAATCCATATAAAAGGCTACGGAAATCATGTTTAGGTTCCTTTCAAATTCGACCCAAACCATCAAATGCAACCCATTTCCATGGCTATAACCCTTATTAAACTCTTGGTAATGGTTAAAAACCTATAACACAGTGATTGTAGGCTAAGAGATGTCAAAACATCATCTATTTCAAGAAGTCATCATATGAATCCTAATTTTACCATCTTCTTAACTTCATCTTTGTCAAATTAAGAACTAGAACTAAAATTAACATATATTCAAGTTCTATTTGGTGATTCTCATACACCATCATATTTAAAACCCTTACTATTCCATATCACACGAAATTAGTCAAATTAGCCAATTACGTGTTTCTTTCATAATTTCAACATATAAACATTCGTTTAGGCATTTTAACAAGCACCTAGCGGGCACGATTTCTATACCTCTTATTTAGTTCATGGCTAATCTTTTTAACCAAGTTTCAATCATTAAATCAAACCCTTATTTCTAGCATTCATAAGCAATACCAAGACTTGTATCATAACATCAATTCTACACTATTTCAACATTGAAATTCAGTGTTCATCACATAATTACAACACCCACTTAACGCATGTATGGGTAATTATCGATTTCATAATTTTCATCACTAATTCAACAAGTTATTGACTAGGGTTTACTCCTAGACATGTTTTCATTACTAATTTCATCTAAATATCAATCAAGTTCAGATTTTGATTTCTCATGTTCATCAAAATTCTAAGATGTAACCAAAAGATGAAATTTAACATACCTTGTGATCCTTTCACTTAGGTGATCACTAAAATAAGCTTGGATTTCGATTTGGGACTGATTTGGCCTTCCAATTGCTTGATTTTTGGCTAGTTAGGGTTTGGTTGAAGGAAGCTTGTTCGCCCCCTGTGTAATCTACGACCAGAACACACACCAAGTGTGTGTTTTGGGTTTTTAATTTTTGTTTTAATAATAATTATTTTCTCACTTAACCCTTTTAGTCCCTCTAGTTTCTAAAAGTTATAAAAAGGTTACTATATCAAGTTCCTTCTTTATTTTAAAACACTTAACTAACTAGGTTGATATTCCTAGTTACTTAGTGGGTCTCGGGAGTTATAACCCGTTTTATTTTAACTTCTGTTAACTCGGGCTTCTTATAAACTTACTTCTTTTTTTTTTAAAGCATTTATTCTCCTTTTAATTAATATTAGGATTATTTGTTTAAATCCTAATATTCACCTGGTTAATTTTACCACTAACGGTATTTTAGCCGTTCATTAATATTAACGTGGTTTGACTATCAAACCTGTTTTCGGGGTGTTACAAGTCTACCCCCCTTAAAGAGGTTTCGTCACCGAAACCTTATTTACGTAGTTCATTGGTTTAATCAAACGAACCAAGTTTCATTTTCAAGGCACCCGTTTCTTTCGGCCCAAAGTTCTCATTTATTTTGACGCATACGTCTTTCAGGTGTGAGGCCTAGTGGGCCGTTACTTTCAGCTTGTATCCGTTATCTTTGTTGATTATTTACTTTGGCGGTTAGACTTATTAGTCACCGGTTACCTTATACCCCATCACCTGGGCATACCATATTGCCATCTCCGGCCTTATACGTGTTTACTTGTATTCAAGAATTTATGTCTGGGGATTTATTCCTTTCCATTATTATTTGATGCTAGGAATTATAACTAGTTCCTACGCTTAACCCAAATGACCCGTAGATTCTTTCACTTAGCCTCGTAGGCTATTTATTTGGATTTTCACCTTTTTACCTTTTTAAGGTGAGACCTCGACAATTCGTTTCTTTCAATTTATACCCGAAGGTCTTTTTGGTCCCATAGACCTTAACATTACTTATAATCCCATAGGTTATGATGATCCCGTAGATCATCTTTTATTCGAGTCTTTATTCAACTGTATATATATCTATGGCGTCAAGGTACCCTTTTTATGTTTAGAATCATTTATTTTTGCTTTTGTATTTCATTTGACCTTGACCGTAGTCTAAGGCTACATTTGTTTTCTTTCGAATTATCTTTTCGACTTTATGACTTCTAACGTCATTTACACGTCGGTTTGTCCTACACTTACCGTTACCCGGTTCATACCTATACTTCTTTACGACCCATCACATAGGTTCATTAATATTTCACGCTTCCATCATTCGGTTTGCGCTTACTTGTACTACCAAGTTTTTATACTTTATTTATCCCGTTTGACTTATTCGTGTGAGATTTCATCACTTATAAATGTCAAACTTCATCCTTTATTTGACCTGTTCAACTTTAAAATAGTTGAACATAGTTATCAAAATTTATGTTTGCAATTTCTCATCGTCTTTTAGTCATGACTCATAATCCGAGTCTTTTGACTTTCTATTTCGCGTTCCCGTCCCTTGGTTTACGCATATTTTCAAAATCCTACCCATCTATCGGGTAGTTTACTGAAGTCACTGTCAAGGCAACCATCCCGGTATGTATTAAGACTTCGTTTTAATTTATTTGGTTGTCTTTGCGAAATTCATCACTTTTATTCAATCAAGTTCTTTATTCTTTATTTAATTCGCCTGACTTGTCCGTGTGAATTTCATCACTTGCGACAGTCAAACTTTTATCCCTATGCCTTAGCATTCCTATTAATCGGTCTGTATTTTCATTTACTTTGATCCTTGTCCCTTCTCTCGGGCTCGTTATTCTAACGTAATACGCTTCCGTCATCCGACTTGCGTTTACGTTTATTATCAAACATTTTGCTTATTTTATTCATTTGGGTACTTTTTTTTAAATTGTCCCATTCACCCCGTCCATATTACATCGGACGTAAATGTGTCCATCATATGAAGTTCACGGTATTATGTGCTCACTACTTACTTGGCCAGAGTAAGCGGTCAACACATGACACACATGACCTTTTTATAATTTTCACATCACGCCCTATGTTAGTAACGCCTGTATTTATTTCTATATCTTTGATTTCATTACATAAAACTTTATTTAATTGATAAACGACAATCATTAGTTTTACTTATTTTGCCCTTTAACATATAGAATGTTTTCTTCTTTTTTTTTTATCAAACTATTATGTAATCACATTCGTTAATGTGATCGCTACTTTTCTCAATAGTATAATATTGAGAATTATTCACTTGGATAATTACTTCCGTCCAAGTTTCCACATAAACTAACTCTATTATTGTCTCGTTATTCACAATCGTGAATAGCACATGTTTTTATTTGATTTTTCTTGGAAACATCATTCTAAATAGATATCCTATTCGGTTTTTCCAAGTTTTATCCTACATATGCAACCGTCATTCTCTACGTGTTTGTTGCATATTACTATTTGTGTGATTAAATGTAAAACGTGCACATGGTAATGCTTGCCCCGGCGGGTCTTCCTTGCCGTTAACCTTGTTCGCGATTGTTACGCGATTTTTTTGTCCTTAGCGAGCATGCTCTGCTTGTCATACCCAGACCGTTTCTCCGTCATATCTGAAATTTGTTACACTCTCGCCATCCTCAGATGCGAGTATCCTTCAATTAAAACATTTACAAGGATTAGTAATGTCGACTTCAATAAATGCCCGTATCATAATACAAGGTTTTTCTACTATACGTGTCAACGCACGTAATTTCGTTAACTATATCGATCCTTGATCGATTTAATTGGTGTAACGTGTATTACACGATAATCCTATGTGTTATTACAACACTTTAATCATACGAAACCATTACTATATACATCTACTTACCGGATTTGCGACCAAGCCTCGAACCGAACACTTTATTCTTTTAACCTTGAGCTCTGATTACCAACTTGTAAGACCCTTGCTATTTAACAGTTTTCGTATGGTTTACGAAAATAAATATGTAATTATGGATACACATATATTGAAAAATACGGGTTTATTAAAACTTTTACAATTTAAGAACAATACAACGTAATGTAACTGAGTTCGCCGTTTAAAAATAACGACGAAACTATGTGCGGAAGCTTGTAACTGCATAGTGTTCGGTTCACTTCATTGCTTGATCGACATCCGGATGGTAGCTACATTCGCCTAACATCAAAAACCAACTTAAAGGTTAGTTTTGATAACTTAAAAACAAGTATAAACAAGTTCCATAACTTTTTATCTACAAGACCGGTTCGCGTAATTTTTTTTCCCACGCTTCCGTAATTAAATTACGAATCCGTTTATCACCTCGGTTTGCATAAAAATCTGATTTATAAGCAAACAACTTAAAAATCCTTTGTGTGATTATTTGACCCGTTACTTTTAACATCATACTACAAGTTTATTAACAATATTCATTGCTGATCGTTTTTACCAATTCCGGGCTTGCCAAAAATTAGCATTTTCGATTCCATTACAAGGTTTCTATTCGTGTTTACATTCACCGGTTTATTTTGAAATTTTCCAACACTTAGCCAATCTTAATCACTTGCTTTATTTTGACCCATTTAACGGTTTTTATGCATTTAAGCATCAATTTCACTCATCTCTTTTCGTACTTCACATTTTTACATTTAAGATGTCTACTTATGTTTCACCACAACTATTTTTGTGGTGAATTAATACAATAAACCGATTATCCCGAGTATTACTTTTCGGTTAGTCATTTTACTAAAAAGGCCTATTCTTAGGCATTTGACCCACGAAAGTTTATGCCTATATTCTTATACGTATCAAAAGGGTTACATAATCATAATACAAGTTCCTAAACAACCTCTAGGGTTCGTTTGCCCGGTTTACCCAACGAGGGCTTTTTGGTCAATTTTAATCCTTCATTTTACAATGAAGGACTTTCGCTAATTAATTGACCAAGAATCGTATGTTTAACTAAAAGCTTGTTTATGCGTACCTGGCTCGGGTCAACATATAAACTCGTTTTATACCCTGCTTTTATTAGTCGCTACTTTATAGCGACGCAATTATCCACTTCCGGTTCACTCCTGTGAACATACGACTTAACAACCAAGGTTAGTCAATATTGTCAAATGGTGTTATCACCACCATTTGACCCGTTTGGCCTATATGACCAAACATTCGAATTTGTTTCAAAGCATGGTTTTTAACTACCCATTTAGGATTTTACCACAAAATTTCCTTTTTCTTACATATTTAACCCATTTCGGCTTACGCCGTGGGTATCCATTTAATCTCAACTTACATTTAGTCATCACTTGACTAAATTACCCTTTTTACCCATTTTTCCCATTTCTAGTTACGCTATTAGGTAACTTTAAGAAAACTTATAAATTCTTAGTCAATTCATGATTAAATTACAATTTTGTCTCTTTTTTTACCATTAACCATGGTTTTGATCGTTTTTATTTGTTCCAACTCATTTCGGTTCATGTCGGAACCCATTTTTTTAAACATAATCCATTGTCATATTTATCACCTATAAAATAATCACGTACACTTAAATTGGGTGTAAGCTTTACTTACCTTGCATCCTTGTGAGCTTCATACTTGAACTTGTACCCATTTGACCCGTTCATTTCCAAGCTCCTACCTAGCTTGTTAGAGTCAAACTACCATATCATATCCACAAGATGATTAGATTAGTCAACCATTTACATGACCATCACACCTTATGGATTCATACACTTATTCATCAAAGTATGCTATTTATTCAACAACTATTTTTTTTCCATAATTCTTTCCATTCACTAACTGTTTGACCCGTTAGTCAAGTTACTTATACAAACTAGTTAGTAAGTGATTTTGAACACTTTAAGCATGTCATATAAAGTGTTATTTGTTCCTAAAAATAAATACTTCATGACTAAACAAGTATACGCAATCATATGTCTTTTTCTGGATTAATAATGACATTATTAGTGTGCAGCGATTTTCTCTTCAGCTGCTGTAATCGACCATTATGACCCATTTAAATCCGAACTAGATTAACATGTTCAAAAATGGATCGTAGAAAACTTCAATACCTTCGCAAGCATATAAGGTACCCCTTCTAACGAATTTTCTATGATTTTCTATGATATTTATAAAATCAGCACAGCAACTATATTTTCATTTTTCAATCAGCTTTTAAGTTTTCTGAACAGCAGATTTAATTCACATTTTTGACCTATTTAACAACCACATTTGTTTCTTATGATTGAAAACAGTAAAAATTTACTTCATAAGCTTTCCGAAAAGGTATAGAACACTCAAATCGGATAAACGGTTGATTTTATATGATTTTTTTAAGATTAGTCAAAATCCATATAAAAAGCTACGGAAATCATGTTTTGGGTCCTTTCAAATTCGACCCAAACCATCAAATGCAACCCATTTCCATGGCTATAACCCTTATTAAACTCTTGGTAATGGTTAGAAACCTATAACACAGTGATTGTGGGCTAAGATATGTCAAAAATATCATTCATCTATTTCAAGAAGTCATCATATGAATCCTAATTTTACCATCTTCTTAACTTCATCTTTGTCAAATTAAGAACTAGAACTAAAATTAACATATATTCAAGTTCTATTTGGTGATTCTCATATACCATCATATTTAAAACCCGTACTATTCCATGTCACACGAAATTAGTCAAATTAGCCAATTACGTGTTTCTTTCATAATTTCAACATATAAACATTCGTTTAGGCATTTTAACAAGCACCTAGCGGGCACGATTTCTATACCTCTTATTTAGTTCATGGCTAATCTTTTTAACCAAGTTTCAATCATTAAATCAAACCCTTATTTCTAGCATTCATAAGCAATACCAAGACTTGTATCATAACATCAATTCTACACTATTTCAACATTGAAATTCAGTGTTCATCACATAATTACAACACCCACTTAACGCATGTTGGGATTGAACCCTACCAGAGGAACAGATAATGTAAAGCCAAAACCAGGTCACAACAGTGGATTCATAATAAGCAGCAGTTTACATTAAGCTTTCCCCTTGAAAGTGATTTATAACAACTGATGGTCTTTATCCGCTGTTCAGATACAACTACTGCTGGTCCTTCATCTGCTGATCAAAACCCTGAAGTATCCAACACTGCTGGTCCTATCTACTGATGATAAAGCACTGCCCAGTCAAGGACTGATCAACCTTGAGTAAAGCACTGACATAAAGGGAGAGCAGCTGTTTAGTGAATTGTTTTATTTATGTATAGTCAGTGGTTAGGTTAGCAGTGTTTGTGTAAGGACAGTAGATACAGGTTGTTAGGCTGTTAGACGTCGCTTTCATGGTGACGTCAGCTGAGATACCTCAGTGGTTTGGTTTGCCTATAAATGTAACAGTACCCTGTACTGTTACATTTGATTGACTGAGCGGGTTCTTCTCCTCATGTCCAATCCTTTCATCTTGTGTGCAACCGACCTTGGGGTATCAGGCTGAGGGGGAGTTTAGTTTGTAAGCATATCTGTAATCTTTTGCTTTGTTTTGTAAATCCTTCGACTCTATGAGAAGCAATTGTTTATCAAACTATTTTCTACTTTGATTGTGTTTACAAAGTTTGTTTTCATTTCCGCCGCACTTTACATGTTTTCATATTCACAAATTGTTCAAAACATACAAACAAACATAATCATGAGAGCCTCCGATCCTAACAATTGGTATCAGAGCCTGGACAGTCAAATTCGATCTAACAATCAATTTGACATAACAGTTCGGCTCAAAATTCATTGATACTGAGGTTGGTTGTATTTAGTTGAAAAACAGAGTATCGAGCAAATCATGTTCAAAATGGTTATTCAAAAAAAAAAAAACTTTGTACATCAACCAAGATGTCATATGGCACACAAATTTCACACAACAAGTGAATTTATGCACAAAAGACTTATGGTTTCTAGATCTGAAATAAATATCTGTTAAACTATGAGATTACTTCTTATTTTCTAAATTAATTTCAATTGTTGCTGTGTAATTTGTGATGTTTTCCATAAATACTAAAGTCTGAACCTCAGATTAACAAAACATATGTTCATAAAAACATTGATGTCTTGTTAACTCAAAAAGAGGGAATTAAAACTTTAGTCATTCAAATCTTATGTGTTGAAAACAGGTTGAGTTCCTCAAAAGGATAAAATCAACTTTGTTAAAATACATTGAGGAAATTCACAAAAACTCAGAACTGTGTCTATCTCAAAACTTTTGAAGTCAAAAGAAAAGAGTATAAACATAAAACACTTATGAGTCAAAGTTTAGGGTAATAATGGTCATTAAGCAACTATGTGCATTCATCTGTTCAGAAAAAAGGTTTTGATTCCAGTGAATGAACTCCAAAGAGGACTAGACAAATGTTCAAAAATTTATCCATGTGTCCTCAGGTTTGCAATCAACTGACAAAGAAAATGGTACCAAACAGTGGTCAAAATGTATTCCAAAAGTTTCCTACCACTGTTGTCAAACTACTGACCATTTTTCAAAAACTTGTGAGTGATGTGATTATATTCTCTATTGAAATTATACCAGATCTTTTTGATACTATTCTTAGAAAATCTTTTAACCATTTTTTTTGTTGTGTTCAAAGGATTTTCTCGAATAACCAGGATATATTATTCATTTTTTTTGGAATAATATATTTGGAACTTATGCCTGTTTTTGTTGGCAATAGTTTCAGCTCCTGTCAGGATGTAATACCTTATTTTTGATGGTATTAGTGTCCTCATAAATGGGTCAAAAGGAAATGGTACATATGCCATGATCATGTCATACTCAGGTTTGCTCCTAAATTTTCATCAAAAAATTGATTGCAAACTGTGCTTGAATTACTAGGGTATTCATGTTTTAATTGAATATTAAACGAAAATGAGTTGCCTTAGCAAAAAGTTTTCATCATCTGGGGTACTAAACCACTGTCTTTCAAAATTGACATGTGGCAAAAACCTTGAATGAAAATCTTCAAAACTGTTGCTGAAACACCTGTCCTTCAAGATCTGTACCATTTACCCTAACCACTGTTTTGTTTCAACGTCTGATCTGTCACACCCTGGCTTTGCGGAAGCGTGGTTATTTTGGTGTGACTTCTTAATACCATAGCTTAATCATAACCAAGCTATATGAATTAAAAACATGCAAGATCATCCATTAAGTTTTGAAAACCAAATACAGTACCATTGTTTTAACGGGAACATACCCTAACAACCATAACCTTGTTCAACAGACATTACAAACTTGAAACATAACATAAACATGATTTAAGGGTTGTGTCTTGTCCAGGAAAGAGACACATCCCCTAAACCCCGGATGACCTCGGAAACTAGTGTAGCGGAAAACATGCCATACCGTGCCAGATCCCTTTTAATTTCCTGAAATACATGTAAGTTGAAAAATCAACAATAATGTTGAGCGAGTTCATGTGTAAGTGAGTATGTAAAACACTTGTATGTATAAAAGTTCCCTGGTATGTAGCAGTGTAAGGAAAAGAGATCACCAATGGTTTGCAAGGCCATTAGTATGTGTGAAGTGTAAGTAGGAAGACTCAACCTAGCAGATTTTTGCGTCGGGTACAAAGTCACTCAAGGTCCGTTCTGCTGGGCCTCTTAGAGGTCCGTTCTGTTGGGCCTAGAGTTGGGCTCGCTACACCTAGATAGATCTACCGCTAACGTCCCTCGGTGTTTCTGCCTACCCACTCACATGATCTAAGTAGTAAACCTCCTTACGCTAACCATACCGTGTATAAAGTACTTTTAATCAAAGTAACATGTATTTCACCCCCGCAGTTAAGAAAACTGAAAACAGTTAGAGAAAAGGGGGACATGAACTCACAGTGAAGCGTCTCTACCAAGTATCTCCTGCTCACGCAGCTGTGCGACGACCTACAGGTGCTAATTTCTATTAGACGGACGGCCGTGCCTTAGCTTTATAGTTTAAGTCTTTGGGAAATAGTTAGACAACTATCTCGTGTTTACATTCTGTATATACTTGGTAGTTAATCTCCTTCCCAAGGATGGGGGATTCAATACATGTGCGTTCAAATTATATCATTAAGTCTCACTTAATATGTATATATTTCCAATTCCAAAATATAAGTATTTTTCTCAAAAATATTATATTTTCATTTCTCATAAATCTTCTCCAATAATACGTTGTTAAAATACGCGTTCATAAATATTTTCGTAAGTGCGTAAGTTACGTTTAATATTCGAGTGGTAATATAATTACCGGTGTAACTTATATATTTATGGTGAAAGGGTTCGTATTATTTTAGATTCGTTAACGTTCGTAAATATTATTTTTACTCAAAAAAAATAATATTTATGTATTTCACAAAATAATCATAAACAGTGTGTGAAAAATATATATATTTATCACGTTAAATTTTGTGAAAATCTCACCTCCGAATATTTAGTAAATAAAGTCATGGCGAAATTTACGTTTCGAAAACATGTCGAAATTAATTCTATCACTTGTAGTGCAAATAGTTCTAGGTGTTAGGTTTTTAGAAAAATTTCGCCAGAGTTTCCTCTGTAACTGGAGGTGGCCACGCTTTCAAGCGTATCATTTTCTTTAACAAATCAACTCAACAATTTTCTTAATCAATCAAACAATTTCCGACTCATCAAACTAGTCGACAAGTATGTAAGTTGCATATTCGCATGAACTTGTAGTTTTTCCGAAACTATAGTGTAAATCCCATTATATTTTGTGGATCTTTATATAAAGTAATTTTGATCTCATAAAAACCTCGTCTTTAGAGAAATCCGTCATTACAACTTCTCGTCCTCTTTTACAAAGTTTGTTATTTTGTCGAAACTTTTCATTTCACAAGTGTTTACACACTTGTGGTTTATAGAAATCATACTTGTTAGTGTAAGATCCGTCTTTTAGAAAACATGATTTCTTTGACGCTTGGTCCTTTGAAAATACCACTTGCAGATACGTAGATCTGCTAGTTTTAAACATCATTTCACAAGTAAAACTCTTTTACACAAGTTCATGATTCGCGTGTGGTAGAGTTTCACCTTTTAACCCTTGTATTATCCAAAACAAGCTTATGTTAAGATCCATGATCTTACTAAACCGGGTTAAACGATGATCCGAGCTACCACATCATAGATCGGGTCTAAATAAACACAACTTTCAATTACTACAACATTTACACAACACATAAACTATTAACCACCATTTTAAGTGTTTTTAGTAGACTTTTGTGCATCATTTTGCATTTTAACGAGATTTAACCGATACAAATCCTTTTAACCACTTTAGAATAGTTCAAATACAAGTTTTAAGTATTATACCTCTAGCTCAAGGCTAGGGAAGGATCTTGACGAAAATGGCGTGGATAAAAGCTAGATAGAGAGGTCCTTCGCGTTCCGCTTGCACCGAGCTTCCTAATACGCGATCCTTGATGCTTGATGTCACACCCTGGCTTTGCGGAAGCGTGGTTAATTTGGTGTGACTTCTTAATACCATAGCTTAACCATAACAAGCTATATGAATTTAAAACCGTGCAAGATCATCCATTAGATTAAGTTGAAAAGTAAAATACCATATCATTGTCTCAACGGAAACACATCCTAACAACATATACAGTGTTCAACAGACACAAACATTAACATGACATGAACACAGTTTAAGAACTGTGACTCGTCCAGGAAAAAGTCACATCCCTTAAACTTGGATGACCTCGTAACTAGTGCAGCGGGAAAACGTGCCATACCGTGCCAGATCCTTTAGTTCCCTGAAATACATGTAAGTTGAAAAATCAACAATAATGTTGAGCGAGTTCATGTGTAAGTGAGTAAGTAAAACCTTTGTAAAAATGTCTGTTCGTATGAAAATTCCTGGTATGTAGCAATAAGGAAAAAAAGATCACCATTGGGTTGCAAAACCAATGATTATGTGTGAAGTGCAAGTAGGAAGACTCAAACCTAGCGTATTTGGAGATGGGTACAAAGTCACCACCTGGTCCATTATGCGGGCTCAGGGGTTGGGCTCGCTACACCCAGATAGATCTACAGCTTACGTCCCTCGGTCCTACAATGAGGATTAATGGCCTCCAGTTCCCGCCTACCCACTCACATGATCTAAGTAGTAAACCTCCTTACGCTAACCATACCATGTATAAAGTACTTGTAATCAAAGTAACATGTATTTCACCCCCGTAGTTTAGAAAACTGAAAACAGTTAAGAGAAAAGGGGGACATGAACTCACAGTGGTGCGTCTCTACCAAGTATGCCTCCAAATCAAGCAGCTGTGTGACGACCTACACGTACTAACTCTATTAGACGGACGGCCGTGCCTTAGCTTTAAGGTTTAAGTTTTTGGGAAATAGTTAGACAACTATTTCGTGTTTATATTCTGTATACTTGGTAATCATTTTCCTTCCCAAGGATGGGGGATTTATACATGTGTGTTCGTATAATTTCGAGATATATTATTAAGTCTCACTTAAAATATATTTTATTTCTAACTCCCAAAATATAAATATTCTTCTCAAAAATATTATATTTTCTATTACATAATTTTCCAAAATAATACCTTGACAAAAATACGCGTTAAGTCATATTTTCCCAAAATGCGTAAGTTACGTTTTAATGATCAAATGGTAATAATAATTACCGGTGTAACTTATGTATTTATCGTAGAGGCGTTCATATTATTTTGGATTCGTTAACATTCGATAGTATTATTTTTACCCTAAAAATAATACTAGTATTTTCACAAAATAATCATAAACACATATCAAGTGACGTTGTGAAAAATATATACTAAATATATATATGTATCACGTTTTATTTTGTGAAATCCCACCTCCGATATTTTGTAAATAAGTCGTGGCGAAATCCATATTTTGAAAACAAGTCAAAATGTATTTCTAACACTTATGGTGAAAATATTTCTAAGTGTTAGGCTTTTGGGAAAAATTTCGCCAGAGTTTCTTCTGTAACTAGAGGTGGCCACGCTTTCAAGCGTATCATTTTCTTTTATAAATCAAACCAACCATTTTTATCATTCAATCAAAACAATATTCAACGCATCAACTAGTCAGTATATATGTAGATCGCAAAAATTACATGAACTTGTGGTTTTCTAATATTATGAAGTAAATCCCATTACTTTTAGCGGATCTTTATATAAATCAATCCGGTTTCGTAAAAACCTTGTTTTTAGAGAAGTTCCGTCTTTACCACTTCTTGTCAACTTTTACAAAAATAGTTATTTTGTCGAAACTTTGTGTTACACAAGTGTTTACACACTTGTGTGTTCTAAAAACCATTCTTGTTAGTGTAAGATCCGTCTTTAGAAAAACATGATTTCTTGACACTCGGTCCTTTAAAAATACCACCTGTAGATCCGTAGATCTACTAGTTTTAATCACTATTTTACAAGTTAAAACACTTTTACACAAGTTCATGATTCGAGTGTGGTAGAGCTTCATCTTCTAACCCTTGTTATACTTAAACAAGCTTTATGTCAAAATCCAAGATCATGACTAAACCGGGTTAAATGATGATCTGAGCTACCACAACATAGATCGGGTCCAAATAATCACACAAATCAAATACTACATGATTTACACAACTTATAAGCTTTTATCCACCATTTTTAGTGTTTTTATTAGACTTTTAAGCTTCAACTTGTAAGATTTCGAGTTTTAACCGTTACACATCGTATTAACCACTTTAAAATAGTTCAAGAAGGTGATTTAAGCAACATACCACTAGCTCAAGGCTAGGGAAGAATCTATGCGAAAAATGCGTGGATAAAAGCAAAGTAGAGAGGTCCTTCGCCTTCCGTTTGCTCCAAGACTCCTCGTATGTGACCCGTAACACTTGTATGGACTTGGGATGGCAAGATCAAAGCTTGACAATGGTTGTCTGTTCAAGGGGTGTTTGGCCGTAGCTTCTTAGAGAGAGAGAGAGAGAGAGTTAAGTTGTGAGTTTTGAGGTGTTAAGTGAATGGTGGGTTAAGTGTTGATTTTATAGATAATTCACATGAATATTATCCAAAGGTTTATGTGCTAGCTAGATACTAAACACAAGTAATTAAATAATCAATTGAAGGACAAAGTATGTCCCCCACATGGGGACGGTTTCTAAAGGGGGGGGGGGGGTACTAGTTCGAATCCAACTAAATAGTTAGACATTAGTTAGGTTAAGTAAGTTAGTTAAGTGCTTAACCTGGTTAGTGGTGTGTCATGCGTTACAATGAGTGTTAGGGTATTCAGGGACCCTAACTGGCTCAGAAAAAGATAAATAATGAAAATAACAATATTTTCTGGTTCCGGGTAAAGTCCGGTTGTTCGGTTGGATAGTAATCCGTTAAAGCGTTAACAAAGCTTTAAAATGTCGTTAATACCCTTTTTAGTGACACAACTCATTTCTGACACTTTGGAAAGTGTCTAGTAATATTTTTCTCATGTTTTGGCACTTTATTAGTTAGCTAAAAGCTGAATTTTTATGTAAAGTGCTGAATTTTGTGCTTAGAGCACGTTTTAGGCACATCCAGTCATTGTAACTTATTCCTAGAGACGCAGTTCTACAACCCTTATATCCCTACACTCACCACTAGTGTAGCAAAATATTTCTGGCTCATACAGGCCTTAGAGGCAGTGTCTGCCTGATGCTGGCTTTATCAGCATGTTCAATAGGTTATCCGTTTATAGTGCTACTGTGCTTTTGTGCATCATGTTTGTCACTAAGGTTCAGCATGTAAATAATGTAGTGACGGTAAGTAAAGTATGATGCAGGTATATACATGTATCAGAAATCAAGTAGCAGTTTATTCACAAGTTCAAGCAAGCACAGTAATTAAGCAGTAATTAATTATTAATTAAGTCGTACGGATACCTGGTTTAGTGAGGGTTGTCACACTTGAAGATGCTTGAAATATGATGATCAAGATCAAAAGTATGATGGATGGAAGAGGGGTGTTCGGCCGAGAGTGAAAGGGAGCAAGAGAGAGAGTTTTGTGTGGAGTTGTGGTGATGGAATGTTATGTTGTGTTTAAGCTTGATCTTATAGAAAAATTAGTGTGCAATTAACCAATGGATAATATGTATCCTAGATATTTAACATCTTTGATTAAAATAATCAAAATGGTACCATGGGGGGTCACAAAGTGACCGAGTTCGGTCAAGGGGGGGGGGTTAGTTTGGTTCCATTTCAACTAACCATTAAGCCTTAGTTAGGTAACTAGGTTAAGTTAAGTGTTTAACTTAGTTACTAAAGTGTAGCGCGTTACAACGGGTGTTAGGGTATTCAGGGACCCTAACTGGCTCAGAAAAAGTTAAATAATGAAAATAACAATATTTTCATGTTCCGGGTATAGTCCGGTTGTTTGGTTGGATAGTAATCCGTTAAAGTGCTTAACAAAGCTTTAAAGTGTCGTTATTACTCTCTTTAGTGACACAGTTTATTCCTGACACTTTGGAAAGTGTCTAGTAATATTTTTCTCATGTTTTGGCACTTTATTAGTTAGCTAAAAGCTGAATTATTATGTAAAGTGCTGAATTTTGTACTTTAAGTACGTTTTAGGCACATCCAGTCATTGTGACTTATTCCTAGAGACGCAGTTCCACAACCCTTGTATCCCTACACTCACCATTAGTGTAGCAATTATCTCAGGCTCTTACAGGCCTTAGAGGCAGTGTCTGCCTGATGCTGGCTTTATCAGCATGTTCAATAGGTTATCCGCTATTGTGCTACTGTGCTTTTTGTGCATCATGTTTGTCACTAAGGTTCAGTATGTAAATAATGTAGTGACGATAAGTAAAGTATGATGCAAGTAAGTACATGTATCAGATATCAAGTAGCAGTTCATCAGCTAGTTTAAACAAGCACAGTAATTAAGCAGTAATTAATCATTAATTAAGTCGTACGGATACCTGGTTTGGTGAGGGTTGTCACATTCTCCCCCCGTTAAATAAATTTCGTCCCGAAATTTAAGTTCTGCTACTAGATGCAGGGTTCTTAGGGAAAAGGTGGGGGTATTTCTCTTTCATCCGGTCCTCCCGTTCCCAGGTGTATTCAGGACCATGTCTGGCATTCCAACGAACTTTGACGAGCTTGACACTGCTCCGGCGGGTCTTGTTAACTTTCCAATCCGTAACCTCGACCGGTTCTTCAACGAAGTGGAGCGTGTCGTCAACATGAATCTCGTCGGTGGGAATGGCAACGGTGACTTGAGTTGGACTTTTCTTTAGATTGGATACGTGAAATGTATCGTGATCACCATTCAGTTCAGCAGGTAGGTCCAACTTGTATGCTACTAGTCCTATTCTTTCCAGAATTTTGAAAGGACCAATGTAGCGCGGATTTAACTTCCCACGCTTCCCAAAGCGTGCCACCCCCTTCCAGGGTGATACTTTCAATAACACCATTTCTCCAACTTGGAAATCCACATGTTTCCGGTTTGGATCCGCATAGGCCTTTTGTCTGTGGCGAGCTGCTTCGATGCGTTTAAGAATCTGTGCAACCTTGTCTGTCGTCTCTTGGACGATTTCAGGACCAGCAAGCTACCTATCACCTGCGTCAGCCCAACATAAGGGTGATCGGCACTTGCGTCCGTAAAGGGCTTCAAATGGTGCGACACCAATACTGGTGTGGTAGCTGTTGTTGTACGAAAATTCGACCAAAGGCAAATGCTTATCCCAGCTACCGCCCAAATCCATAACACACGCTCTCAGCATGTCTTCCAAAGTCTGTATCGTGCGCTCGCTCTGGCCGTCAGTTTGCGGATGAAACGCAGTGCTCAGATTCAATTGTGAGCCAAAGGCTTCTTGGAAGGATTGCCATATTCTTGACACAAACCTTCCGTCTCTATCAGAGATGATTGAGAGAGGCACTCCATGACGTGCAACGATCTCTCTCATGTAAGTTTCAGCCAATTTGCTCGTATTATCCTTCTCCCTGATGGGTAAGAAGTGTGCTGACTTTGTTAATCGATCCACTATCACCCAGATAGTGTCATGGTCTTTTGGCGTTCTTGGCAATTTTGTACCAAAATCCATGGAGATTTGTTCCCATTTCCACTTGGGAATCTCAGGTTGTTGCAGAAGTCCTGAAGGCTTCTGGTATTCCGCTTTAACCTTAGCGCACGTTAAACATTTGCTCACGTAAACAGCAACATCGCCTTTCATCCTAGGCCACCAATAATAATCTTTGAGATCCTGGTACATCTTATCCGCTCCTGGATGGATAGAGTACCGTGATTTGTGAGCTTCATAAAAAATAACTTCCCTTAAACCACCAAACAGAGGAACCCAAATCCTTTTCTCGAAGCATAACGTTCCTTCCTCGTTTGGTACCAAAAGCTTCTCCATCCCACGGAGATATTCTTCTTCGAGGTTTCCTTCCTTGAGGGCTTCTTTCTGCGCGGCACGAATGCGCAAGGAAAGATCGGTTCGAATAATCATTTCCGAAGCCCTAACCCTTATGGGCTTGATTCTCTCTTTACGACTTAGGGCATCGGCGACTACATTCGCCTTCCCTGGATGATACTTTATCTCGCAGTCGTAGTCGTTTAGCAACTCAACCCATCGTCTTTGCCTCATATTCAACTCCTTCTGGTTGAATATATGCTGTAGGCTCTTGTGATCTGTAAAGATTGTACACTTTGTACCATAAAGGTAGTGTCTCCAGATCTTTAAAGCAAAAACCACTGCGATGAGCTCCAAATCGTGTGTGGTATAGTTCTTTTCGTGCACTTTCAATTGACGCGATGCGTACGCAATAACCTTTTGGCGTTGCATCAACACGCAACCTAATCCTTGACGCGAAGCGTCACAGTATACCACAAAATCGTCAGTACCTTCCGGTAGTGCTAAGATTGGCGCATTGCAAAGCTTATCCTTTAGTATTTGGAACGCTTCATCTTGTTTGATTCCCCAATCAAACTTCTTATCCTTCTGGGTGAGGAGCGTCAAAGGTTGAGCGATTTTTGAGAAATCCTCAATGAACCTTCGATAGTAGCCAGCCAAACCCAAGAATTGTCGAATCTCGGTTGGCGTCTTTGGCGTTTCCCAATTCTTGATCGCCTTGATCTTGGTTGGATCCACGTGGATTCCATCTCCATTTACCACGTGCCCAAGGAATTGAACTTCACGTAGCCAAAATTCTCACTTGGAGAATTTGGCATACAACTGTTCCTTCTTTAGCAGCTCCAAAATGGTTCTAAGATGCTGCTCGTGTTCAGCCTTCGTCTTTGAATAAATCAAGATGTCGTCGATGAATACAATCACGAATTTGTCCAAGTACGGCTTCCAAACTCTATTCATCAAATCCATGAATACCGCAGGTGCGTTTGTTATACCAAATGGCATAACGAGGAACTCGTAGTGTCCATAGCGAGTTCTGAAGGCTGTCTTTGGGATACTTTCCTCTTGTATCCTTAACTGATGGTATCCAGATCGAAGATCAATCTTCGAATAAAAGCTTGAACCTTGAAGTTGGTCGAACAGATCGTCGATTCTTGGCAGAGGATATCTATTCTTGATCGTCAGCTTGTTTAACTCCCGGTAGTCAATGCACATTCGAAAACTACCGTCCTTCTTCTTGACAAACAGGACCGGAGCTCCTCAAGGCGAGAAGCTTGGTCGGATAAAACCCTTGTCCAACAACTCGTGAAGTTGTGTCGACAGTTCCTGCATCTCAGATGGAGCAAGTCTATAAGGTGCCTTAGCCACAGGCGCGGCGCCTGGAACTAAGTCAATGTGGAACTCTACTTATCTCTGAGGTGGTAGTCCAGGCAAGTCTTCTGGGAAGACTTCTGGATACTCCCTTACGACAGGGATGTCTTCGATTCTTGGCTCAGCAGCCTTCTTATCCACAATGTGTGCCAGGAAGGCAACACATCCTTTCTGCAAACACTTCCTTGCTTTCAAGCAGCTGATAATCCTCAACGGCGTCTCACGCTTTTCTCCATGAACAACAATGGTCTCACCATCATCGGTTGGGATACGAACAACCTTTTCGTGACAAACTATCTCTGCCTTGTTGCCTGATAACCAATCCATTCCTACTACCACGTCGAAGCTTCCCAACTGGACTGGTAGCAGATCCAGAGCAAACTCACGTTCTCCTAATTCGATCACACAACCTCTGATAACTTCATTGGCTTCTACTAACTTCCCATTGGCCAATTCGATTGAGTACAGAATATTTAACTTATTAGCGGCTAAACCAAGCATATTCTTAAATTCTAACGACACGAAGCTATAATCGGCACCAGTATCAAATAAAACGGATGCATAGCGTTGATTGACAGGGAACGTACCAGTAACAACATTGGGGTCTTGGCGCGCTTCCCTTGCTTCGATTTGGAACACTCTTCCACGGGCTTGGTTTAGGTCTGGACAGTTCTTCTTAAAATGCCCGATATCACCGCAGTTAAAACACCCAAGTCTTTGCCCGTTTCCACCAGCTTGATCATTCCTCTGATTACGGTTCGCAGCGCCCGCTTGGTTAGCATTGTTGCCCCGATTCTCGTTACCTCCATAGTTTCCTTGTGGGCGATTTCCAATACCGCCACGGTTATTATTTCTATTCCCAAAACCTCCTTGGCCTCCCCGGCCAGCACTAGCCCAACAAGTGTCCTTCGAGTGGCCACGTTTCCCACATGCTTCGCATACTTTTAGCCCGCACTGACCAGAATGGTGGCGCTGGCAGGTGTTGCATTTGGGCTGGGCGCCCATATACCCTTTTCCTTTCTTCTCTCTACCATTTGCAACTTGAGTTGGCGTGTCTGATCCTCCTTTCCTAACCACCACACTGGCACCCTGCTTGAAGTTCGAGAACTTCCGTTTGTTACCTCCCGATGACTCGACGTGAGTCTCTGCCTTCTTCGTCTTGATCTCATCAAACTTGTTCAAACGAATTGCCTCCTCGGTGAGAGCCACGCTCAAATCGATGGCTTCAGTGATAGTTGCTGGTTTGGAGGAGGTCACCATACTTATGATTTGAGGAGCTAAACCCCAAATGAAGCGCTCGATTCGCTTGTATTCTGGTGTAACCATGTAAGGAACCACTTGAGATAAGTCATGGAACCTTTGAACGTACTCCGCTACCTTTGGACCGTCCATTTTCAAGTGCCAGAACTCGGTCTCCAATCGCTGGATTTCTGCGCGTGAACAGTACTTTTTGCGCATAAGTTCTTTTAATTCGGTCCAGGTCAGCGCGTAGGCAGCAGCTTCGCCTAGTGTCTGTACTTGCATATTCCACCAAGAGAGGGCTCCATCCAAGAATAGCCCTGAGATATAGGTGACTTGCTGATCCAGTGCGCACTTGCTCATGCGAAGAACAGATTCGGTTTTCTCAGCCCAACGAACAAAGGCGACAGCACCTCCAGTGCCATCAAAGTTGACTGGTTTGCAGTCTAGAAACTGCTTGTAGGTGCACCCTGCACATATGTTATAACATATGAATGGCATTAGCATCCTTGCTAAAGATATCCAATTAGGTCACGGTATGTCTTAACGACTTAGTATTACCGTGAGGTGGATTGTTATTGCCTTGGTTAATACTTCCGCTCGTTCCTGGCTGAGACGCTGCATACTGTGCTATGGCAGCAGCAATAATCTGCTGGAGTTCTGCCTCATTAGTAGGCATGTGTGTCTCTCGTCTCGGCGGCATCTTCTAAAAGATGGTTTAAGTTGGTCAGGCCATAGTAAGGCTCCGATGTTATAGTACGTAAGTCAGGTCATAATGTAACGTACGTATATAATGATAATAATAGTAAAAACACATAACATCTCATGTTATCATCACAAATTCCAATCACACAACATCCCATGTCATAAAAATACAAGTAAGCAATCAAGCGAATCAAATATGATGAGAATACTGCGATTGCCATATATCGAGACCACATAGTAAGTGTATCAGTACATCCCTGTATCATACAATCATCAATCAACTAGGGGCTACATCACCCCTGTCCAAAAGCTACATCATGTCAATGTCAAATACGTCAAATACAAGTCAACAAAAGTCAGAATCAAATGTAGTCTCCAAAAATGCTGTGCAGTCCAACAATCGCCGTCTTCTCACCCTCGTCTACCCAAACAGCACTGATGAGCTCTATACAGATGGTGGTGGAGGAGGGGGAAAGTGGGTGTAAAGTAAACGACGTAACTGGAGCCAGTCCTCCTCCATAGCCTGCTGAGTACGAATGATAGTAGCAACCTGCTGCTCTAGTGTAAAGAGACGGGCAGCATAATCTGGAGGTAAGGGTCGAAATGGCTGCAGAGGAGAGTGTGTCTGACCATGGCACGGACACGGTGGCAGCTGAGCTCTCTTGAGCTCCTGAATGCGCTGCGTGTGTGACTCGTGCTAGGCGACAAAAGACATCAAAACGTCCTCGATAGTATACCCCCTGTGGAAAGAATGGTAGGGGTCAGTAGGTGGCATACCAGAGTCTGGTGCCCAAAGGAATGGCTCACTGGTAGGATCAAAAGGTGCCATATGAAATGGAGCAACAGAGGGTGGAACAGATGACATCTGGGGCATGAAGGGGATAGACATCGGTACATGCCCAACAGGATGGGCTGAAGAACTCTCTCCAGGCCTCGCTGGAGGTACAAACTGTGGAACCTGAAAAGAAAAATCAACATGTCGTGTATCAGGGATCTGAGGGGGAAAAGGTGGAACATCCTCATCAGCAGGTATCCAACCGTGCTGTGCATGCTCATCTGGTGGATCCATGCGTGCTGCGAACAGTGCATGCTCGGGCTCTAGTGGTATGGGATCAGGTGCAACAAAAGGGTGAACAGGTGCAATGTGCTCAACAGGATGGTCAACAGGTATATCAACAACAGGTAGAGGAACAACAGGATCAACAGCAACATGATCGCCCTCTAAAAAAGGAACATCCACGGGGAGATCATCAACAGGTGGGTCTGCTATAACAGGCTCAATAGGGATGCCAGCATGTACGAGGTCATGCTCAAGTATGGGGTCTAGAGCGGCTGCCTGCTCAGGAGCGACGACAGGCTCGGGATCATCAAAATCCATCTCGAAGTCAAACTCGGGATCGATAGGGTCTACTGGGTCAGCTGGATCCTCCATGGGCTGATCCATAGGTATAAACTCGATCTCATGATCTGGGTCGTATCCCGGGGGAAAGATAGGATCAGAGTCCTCTATGTCATCATGGTCAAACGCAAAACTGGGAACAGGTGCAACAGAGGACGCCTGGTCAGGATCAGAATCATGCGCAAAGTGTTGTGCGCTCAATGTGTGGGAAGGTGCGGATGCCACAGACTCGGAGGAGTCTGGGACAGGAGAATGTGCTGGCGAATCCTCAGCGGGAACGTCAGCGATCATCAGAAGATCGTCCGCAGGAAGAAGGGCCTCGCCCTGGATCTCATCCTCAAAAGGCTCATCCTCAAACAGGTCAATATCGCCATCAGCCTCGGCGTCAAGAAGAAGATCATATGCTGGATAAACGGCTAAGGGTATAGGAGCCGGAATCTCTACTAGAGGTAGGTACTCAGCGGGAGGGTCATCTGCAGGCTCATCAGCACCATCGGGTAGTGCGAAGGGCTGGAAATCATCCTCGTCAGTACTGGTATAGTCAGATGTGTACACCTCGTGCTCGGAGGATGTGAGGTCATCAGATACGATAGGTATGGGTCCAGTAGTGTCCGAATCGCCAGTACCGGCGGAATCCATGAGTCTGTAACATAAACACAAATATGCTCAAATAATCAGTCATACAATCAGATAATCACATAAGTCACCAAGTAAGATATCACATAATTCTCCTAGTCCCACTAGCCTCCCAGTCTCCTAGACTGCTCTATCAACTACCTCGACCTCTCAGATCGAGCCTCGGTCTCCAACACCGAGCCTCAGTCTCCAAACTGAGCCTACTCTTCCTAGTCCCACTAGCCAATCCTCCTAGTCCCACTAGCCAATTCTCCTAGTCCCACTAGCCAATTCTCCTAGTCCCACTAGCCAACTACCTCGATCTCTCAGACCGAGCCTCGGCCTCTCAGACCGAGCCTCAGCCCTTCCAGACTGAGCCTATAAGTAATAAAATGTGCTCAACATTTGTTTGTAAAAAGTTTTGGATCTGGACTTAAGTGGTATGCAGTAAAATGTTTTCGTGAGAGCCCTAGTGATCATAGTCTAGACTCGAGAAAGAATCCTAGTTCGCTATGATCAGAGCTCTGATACCAAGCTGTCACACCCTGGCTTTGCGGAAGCGTGGTTATTTTGGTGTGACTTCTTAATACCATAGCTTAATCATAACCAAGCTATATGAATTAAAAACATGCAAGATCATCCATTAAGTTTTGAAAACCAAATACAGTGCCATTGTTTTAACGGGAACATACCCTAACAACCATAACCTTGTTCAATAGACATTACAAACTTGAAACATAACATAAACATGATTTAAGGGTTGTGTCTTGTCCAGGAAAGAGACACATCCCCTAAACCCCGGATGACCTCGGAAACTAGTGCAGCGGAAAACATGCCATACCGTGCCAGATCCCTTTTAATTTCCTGAAATACATGTAAGTTGAAAAATCAACAATAATGTTGAGCGAGTTCATGTGTAAGTGAGTATGTAAAACACTTGTATGTATAAAAGTTCCCTGGTATGTAGCAGTGTAAGGAAAAGAGATCACCAATGGTTTGCAAGGCCATTAGTATGTGTGAAGTGTAAGTAGGAAGACTCAACCTAGCAGATTTTTGCGTCGGGTACAAAGTCACTCAAGGTCCGTTCTGCTGGGCCTCTTAGAGGTCCGTTCTGTTGGGCCTATAGTTGGGCTCGCTACACCCAGATAGATCTACCGCTTACGTCCCTCGGTGTTTCTGCCTACCCACTCACATGATCTAAGTAGTAAACCTCCTTACGCTAACCATACCGTGTATAAAGTACTTGTAATCAAAGTAACATGTATTTCACCCCCGCAGTTAAGAAAACTGAAAACAGTTAGAGAAAAGGGGGACATGAACTCACAGTGAAGCGTCTCTACCAAGTATCTCCTGCTCACGCAGCTGTGCGACGACCTACAGGTGCTAATTTCTATTAGACGGACGGCCGTGCCTTAGCTTTATAGTTTAAGTCTTTGGGAAATAGTTAGACAACTATCTCGTGTTTACATTCTGTATATACTTGGTAGTTAATCTCCTTCCCAAGGATGGGGGATTCAATACATGTGCGTTCAAATTATATCATTAAGTCTCACTTAATATGTATATATTTCCAATTCCAAAATATAAGTATTTTTCTCAAAAATATTATATTTTCATTTCTCATAAATCTTCTCCAATAATACGTTGTTAAAATACGCGTTCATAAATATTTTCGTAAGTGCGTAAGTTACGTTTAATATTCGAGTGGTAATATAATTACCGGTGTAACTTATATATTTATGGTGAAAGCGGTTGTATTATTTTAGATTCGTTAACGTTCGTAAATATTATTTTTACTCAAAAAAAATAATATTTATGTATTTCACAAAATAATCATAAACAGTGTGTGAAAAATATATATATTTATCACGTAAAATTTTGTGAAAATCCCACCTCCGAATATTTAGTAAATAAAGTCATGGCGAAATTTACGTTTCGAAAACATGTCGAAATTAATTCTATCACTTGTAGTGCAAATAGTTCTAGGTGTTAGGTTTTTAGAAAAATTTCGCCAGAGTTTCCTCTGTAACTGGAGGTGGCCACGCTTTCAAGCGTATCATTTTCTTTAACAAATCAACTCAACAATTTTCTTAATCAATCAAACAATTTCCGACTCATCAAACTAGTCGACAAGTATGTAAGTTGCATATTCGCATGAACTTGTAGTTTTTCCGAAACTATAGTGTAAATCCCATTATATTTTGTGGATCTTTATATAAAGTAATTTTGATCTCATAAAAACCTCGTCTTTAGAGAAATCCGTCATTACAACTTCTCGTCCTCTTTTACAAAGTTTGTTATTTTGTCGAAACTTTTCATTTCACAAGTGTTTACACACTTGTGGTTTATAGAAATCATACTTGTTAGTGTAAGATCCGTCTTTTAGAAAACATGATTTCTTTGACGCTTGGTCCTTTGAAAATACCACTTGCAGATACGTAGATCTGCTAGTTTTAAACATCATTTCACAAGTAAAACTCTTTTACACAAGTTCATGATTCGCGTGTGGTAGAGTTTCACCTTTTAACCCTTGTATTATCCAAAACAAGCTTATGTTAAGATCCATGATCTTACTAAACCGGGTTAAACGATGATCCGAGCTACCACATCATAGATCGGGTCTAAATAAACACAACTTTCAATTACTACAACATTTACACAACACATAAACTATTAACCACCATTTTAAGTGTTTTTAGTAGACTTTTGTGCATCATTTTGCATTTTAACGAGATTTAACCGATACAAATCCTTTTAACCACTTTAGAATAGTTCAAATACAAGTTTTAAGTATTATACCTCTAGCTCAAGGCTAGGGAAGGATCTTGACGAAAATGGCGTGGATAAAAGCTAGATAGAGAGGTCCTTCGCGTTCCGCTTGCACCGAGCTTCCTAATACGCGATCCTTGATGCTTGAAGATGCTTGAAATATGATGATCAAGATCGAAAGTATGATGGATGGAAGAGGGGTGTTCGGCCGAGAGTGAAAGGGAGCAAGAGAGAGAGTTTTGTGTGGAGTTGTGGTGATGGAATGTTATGTTGTGTTTAAGCTTGATCTTATAGACAAATTAGTGTGCAATTAACCAATGGATAATATGTATCCTAGATATTTAACATCTTTGATTAAAATAATCAAAATGGTACCATGGGGGGTCACAAAGTGACCGAGTTCGGTCAAGGGGGGGGGGGGGGTTAGTTTGGTTCCATTTCAACTAACCATTAAGCCTTAGTTAGGTAACTAGGTTAAGTTAAGTGTTTAACTTAGTTAATAAAGTGTAGCGCGTTACAACGGGTGTTAGGGTATTCAGGGACCCTAACTGGCTCAGAAAAAGTTAAATAATGAAAATAACAATATTTTCATGTTCCGGGTATAGTCCGGTTGTTTGGTTGGATAGTAATCCGTTAAAGTGCTTAACAAAGCTTTAAAGTGTCGTTATTACTCTCTTTAGTGACACAGCTTATTCCTGACACTTTGGAAAGTGTCTAGTAATATTTTTCTCATGTTTTGGCACTTTATTAGTTAGCTAAAAGCTGAATTATTATGTAAAGTGCTGAATTTTGTACTTTAAGTACGTTTTAGGCACATCCAGTCATTGTGACTTATTCCTAGAGACGCAGTTCCACAACCCTTGTATCCCTACACTCACCATTAGTGTAGCAATTATCTCAGGCTCTTACAGGCCTTAGAGGCAGTGTCTGCCTGATGCTGGCTTTATCAGCATGTTCAATAGGTTATCCGCTATTGTGCTACTGTGCTTTTTGTGCATCATGTTTGTCACTAAGGTTCAGTATGTAAATAATGTAGTGACGATAAGTAAAGTATGATGCAAGTAAGTACATGTATCAGATATCAAGTAGCAGTTCATCAGCTAGTTCAAACAAGCACAGTAATTAAGCAGTAATTAATCATTAATTAAGTCGTACGGATACCTGGTTTGGTGAGTCTGATCTCTAAACACTGTCCACTGCTGAAAGTTAACCACTGATCCCTCATTTTCTTGAAAAGCACTGATGTTCAAAATCAGTGTCTTATCCACTGATATGCTATCCACTGATAGTAAAAATCATCCACTGCCCACAATTTTTACCGTTGTAATCACTGATGCTTGATACGTTAGTGGCTCTTAAAACAACTGTTCTCCATACTTCATCCGTCTCATCAGTGTTTGACACGTGGTTAGTTTTTAGCCCTCAGATCGTAATAACCGCTGCCACATCAGCGATCATTTTGTTTCCCTAAATAAAACCCTGCCCTAAACCCCAAACAGGGTTTTACACTGTCGAATTGAATTCCAAAAATTCTCTTCTCATAGCAGTTTCCAACCCTTCTTCTCAAAAACTTCAAAATCATTCTTCGTTCTTCTCTGCAAAAATGACAAAATCAAAGTCAAAATCAAAATCACAACCAAAACCAAAATCACCACCATCTTCAAAATTGGTCGCTCAAACGGCCGAAGAACCCATCGAAATACCATACAAACAATCTCACAACTATCTGGGTTTACTCACAAAACCTACTGATAATCATACCTTTGACACCATCATTGATACATTATCTGCATCAAAGTACAAAACTTTGTTAACAGCAAATGCTCCCATCTATCTTCAAACCCAGAGAGAGTTTTGGAAAAAGGCGACGCTTGAAAAACAAGACGATAAAGTCATAGCCATTAACTCCTCGATACAGGGTAAAATGATTCAAATCACACCACAATCAATCTCCGAAGTCTTTAATCTTGACGATCAGGAAGGTAAAATCTCTTTTGATAAAGCCGAGATGAAAACTGATTTCGTAAAAAGGGGATATGCAGAAGAATCAAAGGTAGATACCTTACAAAAAGGTTATTTTCCATCTGCACCCAGATTTTTATTTCACACACTTCTGATGTGTGCTTCGAATAAAACAACATCTTTTAACGAAATACCATTGAAAATTCAATGCCTGGGTTACGCTATTTTGAATAATAAGGACTACAACTACTCCCAGGAGATTTTCAATGACATGGTGAAAAACGTTGAAAGTAAAGCAGTTTTACTTTTTCCAAGATTTTTGAGTTACTATTTTGAACAAAAATTTGAAAAGGAAAATGTAAATTTGCTCAAACAAGGTGTTCATTGTCAAATAAAAGGCCTAACAAAAGAAACATTTTCCAGAATGATGGCACCAATAAAAACAAAAGCAGGGGTACCTGAGCAGATTTTAGCGGTTACAACTGCTCCTCAGGTATCAGCTGCTGAGCCCACTGCTCCAGGTGATCATAGCAGCACAACCACTGCTTTGAAACCCACACCTGACATAACCAAAAAGACCAAAAGAAAACCATCCAGAAAACCCACCAAACCCAAAACAAAGGCAACTCTGGAAGATGAGATCCCAGAGGAAATGCCTGTGACAACACAAAAGTCACCACAAACCACTGCTGCTACTTCCTCACAGCAGTTGGAAGAAAGATCTCAACCCATGCCTAAAACTCCTCCTGCATCCTCACAAAAGGATCAGGTTGTAAGCACAGGGACACCACAATATGAAGCTCTGAATCCACTCGGATCCATCTTCCTCAGTCCTGATCCCAAGGACATGTCTCTTTCAACTCCCATACCCTCACCAATCATAATGCCACAATCCATGCTACCTTTGTTGCATGCAGCTGCAATAGCTCAGACACAAACCAGTTCCTCTCTATCACCTGTCACTGAGAGTATACCCCCACAGGTGACTGGGTCTGATGCTACTACTCCTGCTATCCCAGTAACAATTGAGGAGGTTACACCCCCTGAGTTACAAATAACTCTCGGTGGTAGTTCAAGTGGAGCAGCAACTACAACTGGTGGATCAACAGATCCTCAGTTGGACAGTTGTTTCATAAGTAAGACTCCCTTGAAGGCAATTTCTTCCATGGCAACTTCGGTAACCACCAGTGAGTTGGATCTAACCACTGGTACCATCAAAGGTTTATCGAATGCTGAAGAAAGAAGTCCCCAGTACCAAGAACAAGGCGCATCAATGGGTGATTTTTGGGACTCTGTTCCTAAGTCACACATTGATATAACCACTACTAGTGGGGATTCAGATGATCCCAGTAAAATGGGTGATGATTCAAGATATCAGGAATTGACGGGCAGAGTGGAAAAACTTGAACAATCAGTTTCTGAAATAAAGGAGATGGTGCAAGAAATTTTAAAAGCTCAAAAAGCACAATCCAATGCTGTTCCTGCTCAAGCACCTGCTCCTCAACAAGCACCTGCTGCAAATGAGCTTTGGAATATTTTCCAACCCATGCTTGAAAAACAGCAACAAATGGCTAATCAAAAGCATGCTATTCAAGTACAAATGCTGACCAACATGGTGGAATCAAGGTTCAAGGACGCTCAAGCAGATATCAAGGCTATTAAGGCCAGTATCCAAACTACCACTGGCAAGGCTCCTTCAACTTTACTATTCTTTGATGACCCCCTTGCAGATAATGCCAAAAAGGGGGAGATAATGAAGCAAATGAAGAAGAAGGGAATAGAACATGGCCTTCATATTGAGCCAGAAAAAGAAAAAGAAAAAGAAAAGCAGGTCTCAAAACCTGTTAGTCAAAAAGCTGATACACCAGTAGTTTCAAAAACTGCTGTCAGTAGCCAAACAGCTGCCATTTCATCAACACACACACCTTCAACACACACCACTCTATCACACACCATTACAACCACTGTTCCACCACCATCCTCATCTATAGTCATATCACCACCACTGCCTCCTGCCATAAAGCAGAAGACAGCAGATGTTACAACATCTGATGTAATGACAACAGTGATTGAAACACCAGTTGTTTCAACCACTGTCAGTCAATCACTGTCACAAACCACTGCTATCCAATCTACCACCACTGATCCACCCAAAACATCATCTGCTTCTTCTTCGTTAAAAAGGAGAAGGAATCTCATATCAAATGATGATTCACCACCATCATCACCACCATCAAAAACTACCTCACCATCCCCTGCTCAAAAGCAGAAGACAACTGCTGACATATCAGCAGTTGTAATGACAGCAGATGTTGAGACACCAGTTGTTTCAACAGCTGTTAGTCAGTCATCCACCACTGCTCTCACCTCTCCTACATCACAACTAAAGCTCTTCAACAGAAAAAGAAAGCCAATCCCTGCCGAAGAGGGTATACATGATCCTAATGCTGCAAAACATCCACTGGAACTTGAAGCTATCAAAAATGAGATGAGGCAATTCTATACAGAAGAAGATCCTTCAAAAAGAAGATTCTCCTCACTCATAGGCTACATGCCACCAGATGATATGGATGATTACCTCAAACTCAAGGCAAGGCAAGCAAGACTAAGAGCTAAAGTTGAGAGTGAAAAAGAAAGGTTAAGCGAAGATGGCATTACTAAAAGACTGGAGTTCTACTTCACAAAAGTAAAGCAGATAGAAGAGTTTGCACAAGACCTAAACAAAGAAAAGGCTGATCAAAAGAAAGAGTTAAGAAAACAATATCTAGCCTACATCATGAAAGAGAAATTCTATCCTGCTGAAGAACAACAGTTCAAAGAATGGCCAGTAGTCGCTCTTAAGCGTGAGGCAGAAAGGATTGAGAAAATAAAGAATGATCCTACAAAGAAGAAGAATCCTCCAAACTGGAGAAAATACCAAAAGCTCATTGTTGACCTAACTGCTGAGTATAAGAGAAAGAAAAGGGAGCTGGTGGATGCAAAAATGGATACTGCTGAAGCCATATCAAAATGGTCAAAACAGCAGACAGATGAAGCCTATGAAAGGCTAAAGAAAAGAAAGATAACTGTTTCAAGCACCTCAAAAAGGCATGAACAAAGAATGAAGCTTGAACAGCAGATAGAAAACCTCAAAACACTGTTCCGGTCTACTTTTGTGACAAACCAAGAAAAAGAAGAACAACTGACCAATGAAGAGGTAAAAGAAAAAGAAGTTGAGTACTTCAAAGAATCCATCATGAAAATGGGTTTAAAAGAAGAGAGCTCAGAAAAACTTCAAAACCTTTTAAAAGGGATGTTAACCAAACCTGCTTCATCAGACACTTCAACAGACATTGAAAGACAGGAGCTGATTGAAAGAGAAACTGCAGAAGATATAGCTGCAGCAAATGATGTCATAGAAATGGCTTTCAAAAGAATGTCTGAAAGTCTGCAAGTTTTCACAAGGCCAACATCTCCCAACTCATCAGTAAATAACCCTCTCCCGAAAAATCCATTGGGTTCGAAAGTACTAAAGTGGATGTCTGACCAAAAGACCCACGTATTGACTATAGTCAGATCCAATGGAGATGTGAAGTACATATCAAGGAACGAAGCACTAGGCCTTAGTGTTCAAGATTTGCAGGATCTCCTTGAACTTACACTGTGCCGGGATGAAGATGATATAAGTTCCAGAGACTTTGAAGCAGATTTTAAAAGAGAAGCAAAGGAACTTTTGATGAGGAATAAAGATCCAGAATAATGACAGGTTTTAGCATTATCTGTTCCAGGGGGAGATTGTTGGGATTGAACCCTACCAGAGGAACAGATAATGTAAAGCCAAAACCAGGTCACAACAGTGGATTCATAATAAGCAGCAGTTTACATTAAGCTTTCCCCTTGAAAGTGATTTATAACAACTGATGGTCTTTATCCGCTGTTCAGATACAACTACTGCTGGTCCTTCATCTGCTGATCAAAACCCTGAAGTATCCAACACTGCTGGTCCTATCTACTGATGATAAAGCACTGCCCAGTCAAGGACTGATCAACCTTGAGTAAAGCACTGACATAAAGGGAGAGCAGCTGTTTAGTGAATTGTTTTATTTATGTATAGTCAGTGGTTAGGTTAGCAGTGTTTGTGTAAGGACAGTAGATACAGGTTGTTAGGCTGTTAGACGTCGCTTTCATGGTGACGTCAGCTGAGATACCTCAGTGGTTTGGTTTGCCTATAAATGTAACAGTACCCTGTACTGTTACATTTGATTGACTGAGCGGGTTCTTCTCCTCATGTCTAATCCTTTCATCTTGTGTGCAACCAACCTTGGGATATCAGGCTGAAGTGGAGTTTAGTTTGTAAGCATATCTGTAATCTTTTGCTTTGTTTTGTAAATCCTTCGACTCTATGAGAAGCAATTGTTTATCAAACTATTTTCTCCTTTGATTGTGTTTACAAAGTTTGTTTTCATTTCCGCTGCACTTTACATGTTTTCATATTCACAAATTGTTCAAAACATACAAACAAACATAATCATGAGAGCCTCCGATCCTAACAACGCATGTATGGGTAATTATCAATTTCATAATTTTCATCACTAATTCAACAAGTTATTGACTAGGGTTTACTCCTAGACATGTTTTCATTACTAATTTCATCTAAATATCAATCAATCAAGTTCAGATTTTGATTTCTCATGTTCATCAAAATTCTAAGATGTAACCAAAAGATGAAATTTAACATACCTTGTGATCCCTTCACTTAGGTGATCACTAAAATAAGCTTGGATTTCGATTTGGGACTGATTTGGCCTTCCAATTGCTTGATTTTTGGCTAGTTAGGGTTTGGTTGAACGAAGCTTGTTCGCCCCCTGTGTAATCTACGACCAGAACACACACCAAGTGTGTGTTTTGGGTTTTTAATTTTTGTTTTAATAATAATTATTTTCTCACTTAACCCTTTTAGTCCCCCTAGTTTCTAAAAGTTATAAAAAGGTTACTATATCAAGTTCCTTCATTATTTTAAAACACTTAACTAACTAGGTTGATATTCCTAGTTACTTAGTGGGTCCCGGGAGTTATAACCCGTTTTATTTTAACTTCTGTTAACTCGGGCTTCTTATAAACTTACTTCTTTTTTTAAAGCATTTATTCTCCTTTTAATTAATATTAGGATTATTTGTTTAAATCCTAATATTCACCTGGTTAATTTTACCACTAACGGCATTTTACCCGTTCATTAATATTAACGTGGTTTGACTATCAAACTTGTTTTCGGGGTGTTACATGTATCAACATGAAATAAGGTGTTTTGGTACACTACTTTGAATACACTTTCCCTTTCATCTATCATACCATCCATAATACACTACCATTACCTCCTACCATCCATAATACAATACCATTAACTTCTACCATGCATAATACAATACCATTAACAATATTTTCACTTTATTACTTGTATGTAAACACTATTTATACCATCCAATCAACATATTACATAAAAAATTGACAACTATAACCAAACCATCAACCACTAGATATAACTAACCAAAAAACATGTAAATGGGCCTACTTCTCCATTCAAAATCACAAATTTTTTGTACCAAAACAAGTTATATCATGGTTATACTTAATGATGCACATGTGCATTTTGAATATTGGTAATGTAAAAAGTAGTGTATTACTAATGGTATTGTAAATTAAAGTGCAATTGTCTATTCCTGATAACGTATTACCGAATTTGTTGAAGTAATGATACATATGCACATGTGCATGGATAACTGTTACTCGAAAAAAAATGTTTTTTTTTGTAACGAAATATAGCGATTTGTTTTAAAAAATATTAGAAAAAAAAATTTGAGTGCTTTTTTGATTTTTTTTAGATTTTATTTTGTGTTCACATTGGTTCTCGCGGTTCTCGCAATAAGGGGGGTTCTCGCATGAACTTTACCCTATATATATATATATATATATATATATATATAGAGAGAGAGAGAGAGAGAGAGAGAGAGAGTTAGCTACAAAGTCCATTTTTCCTACAAAGTGTAAAAAGTTATAAAACACCATAATGTCAAGAATAAAACACACTCAAAACTCATAAATAACATAATGGAGATTACTAAAAAACTACATTTGTGGGTTTTGTGTTGTGTTTTGGATGATAAGGCTTTGATTATCAAATGACTAACATTAGTGTGTTTTATGTTGATTATCATGTTGTGTTTTATATTCGTAGTTGTATCATGGTTTGTTTGAAATATTTAAGGACTGTTAGGGTTTGAATATTGTGTTTTAGTGATCGTCGCTATGTTATTTGTGGGTTTTGAGTGTGTTTTTTGGCTGAAATTGTAGTGTGTTTTATGTTAGTTCATATGTCTGTAGCTTCCGTCAGCATGGAGTCTTATTTTGTACTGTATATGTCTTTTGTATGTATTTTGTATGTATGTGTATAATGACAACACATGGAACAGTGATATGATGTAAAAGTGACGTCCGAAGGTTGACTTTTGTCATCCGATCGGATAGCCACCAGATCGGATGACCACCCCATCGGATATCCACCCGATCGGACGACATATATAAGTCCCTGATGTTTGCCTATAAATACCCAGCTTGGGTTAGACTTTAAGGACTTTTACTCAGCCTGTAAGGAGACTCTGTCAAGTCTGATTCTCTACCGGTTCTCTTGTACTTTCATAGCAATCTAATAGAAGATCAGACGGATTTAATTGTTGAATACGTTGTTGCTGATTCTCTGACTTGATCAATGGATTCCGCACATTGATTTAGATAGATTCGTCCACGTTCCACAGGAACAGATCCTGATCCAAAGGCCTAACAAGTGGTATCAGAGCCACAGGAGGATTGAATCGAGGACTACAACAGCTATTCACCGGAATTTCAGCTATTCTTGCCATTTTCAGTCGAATTTCACCGAAAATTTGACGAATTTTCTCACCTACTACTCATTTCTTGCTGTGTTTTACAATTTTACACCTTAAAATGAGAAAAACGTAAAATTGAATGGGAATTTATGGATAAAATTTGACAAATTTGATATCAATCGATTTGCAATTGTTAAAAGATCAATCCTTCAAATTTTCACAGTAAAATTCCATCAAAAACTGAATCAAATTCATCAAAAACTATGTTGAACTGTTCGTGCTTGGTGACGTCATCCACCCGATCGGACAGCTATCCGAACGGATTGGCTTAGACTGTTCTAGATACTTTGCTTGCTGACGTCATCAGGTCACTCGATCGGATCACCATCCGAATGGTGTACCTTTGTTGTTTGAAGTATAGTTGCTTACGTCATCTTGTCACTCGATCAGACAACCACCCGATCGGTGAAAGGTTGAAGGTTTAAGCTCTCAAAGGATTTGTGTCACTCGATCACTCGATCGGACAACCACTCGATCGAGTCACCATCCGATTCTTACTTAGTTGACACTTGTTGTTCGACTGTGTCACTCGATCAGATCACCACCCGATCGAGTCGTCATCCGATTCGTGAGCTTACTTATTAATTGTACTTGATAGTGTTGTCCGATCGAACAACCACTCGATCGAACAACCACTCGATCGGATCACCATCCGATTCAAGTGCAACAGGTTGAAAATTTTTAAACATTTGAAAATTTGTCTAAGTGTTTGAAAAACTTTTCAGGTACTCAACAATGGGAGACGATTTCCTAAACCCATTTAGCGACGTGTTTGCATACAACACTGGAGACGCCATGACAAGTACCACGAACAACACAGCTCCAAACCCAAATCCAAAGAAGGCGATTGCTGACTCACTTAGCGTGGACAACGCTTTTGGGACTTACAAAAAGCCGCCTAAGCTCATGCCCATTGAAGATTATAACAGATGGGCGAGCAGATTCAAAGAACGGTTGAAGGCATTCGCTTGTCAAAGCTGGAAATGTTTAAAAAGTGGTTTCAATATTGGAAGGAATGATTTTGATAATCTAATTGATACTGAACAAGAAACATTTATTGTTGAACATAAATGTATTGCATTGCTACATCAATCCGTTAGGGATGCTATCATATCTTTGATCGATTACAAAGATGCAAGAGATTTCTGGGGCAAATTAGAGAAGAAGTGTGTAGGTGGAGCTGATATTGTCAAGAAAAAGAAACGGTTACTCAAGAAAGAGTTTGATTTGTTCGGTTGCATGAAGAATGAGTCAGTGTTGAAGATGATAGAGCGGTTTTGTCACTTAAAGATAGAGCTTGTTCGATATGGGTTAACGTTCAGAGAAGAAGAACTAGTTGAAAAGTTTCAAGAATCCTTACCAGATGAAAAGTATTGGCAGTACTATGCGCTGGTGTTGAAAAACACAATGAAGGTGTTCGATATGATTGTTGATTGGCTAATAGAGAGGTTTGAAAGCCATGAACTCGAGATCAAGAAGATGAATAAAGTCAACAACTCCCCGTACCAGCAGAACGTCGATTTGTATTATAGGGGTAGCATGATACCTAAGACTGCAGCACCAAAAACTGCGTTTTCAGTAGAGAGTTCGAGCATGACGAATCAGAAAAAACAAAGCAACAGTTCTGCTCCGAGCAGTGGATATCATGGAGGATAGTCTTCATCAAGTTCAGGAAGTCAGCAGCAGCAGAACATTCTGAAAAATGTCTTCCAGTGCAATATAGCTGTGAATCTCAACAACGTGCAGAATTTTAACGAAGAAACAGCTAAGCAGCAGATGGTATTTTTAGCCTCAATCCTAGAATCCTATGAAAGCTTAGTTGCTGGGAAGATCGGAAACACGAACCTGACCAAAGAGGATTATGATCAAATCGATCCCGAGGAAATGGAATTGATTGACATTCGATGGTGCATGGCCAGCGTTATCTGACGTGCTCAGAGGTTCATGGAAATAACCTGGAGAAATTCAATTGGTGGACCATCAACGAAGCTGGGCTTCGACAAGTCAAAGGTTACCTGCTTCAAGTGCAAACAGAAAGGGCACTTTAAAAGAGAATGCAGGAATACAGCTTCAGATGAAACAACAAATCCATTTCACGATGACTATTACAAAAAGGATGTTTATCACAAAAATCATGAGGAGCCACCGAGAATGAATCAGATAGAAGAAACTCCTAAGGAAAAGTCTAGGGCATTAGAAGTAATTCAAGGTGATGAGGGCTTTGACTGGAGTGAATTTTTACCGGAAGATGATATGGTAGGGCGTGCTTTCATGGCAAAAATCATACCATTCAAAGACACCCGAACTGAAGAGGAGAAATACGGTTATAGAAAGATGTTAGCTCAAAACACGAAGGATAAAAACTACCGAGAGTGGAAAGAGGCGAAAAAGGCAAATCGATGGGATGTTGAACGTGAGTGTTATCTAGATCCAAAAGGCAACATAATTGCTGAACCATCAACACTCATTGTGGAGACCCTCATTGAACAAATAACACAACAGGAAGAAGAAAGACATAGAGAATGGGCAAGGCAAGATGAAGAGGAAGAATTAAAGTCAAGAAAAGTTGATGATGGGATAATCGACACAACAAAACAAATGACTGTAGAGAACCTGACGAAGATGGCAGATAAAGTGCTCGCAGCAAAGGAATTAGAGGTAGATTCTAAGTCTGCATCTGAGTCAAAGAGCCAGGTCAGTTGTAGTGATTCAACAAATGGTTCAGGTAAGACTGATAAGGCTAAAACTAAGAGTGACTGCAAAAATTGCATAAAAGATTGCAAGGTTTGCAGCACACATGCATATTTCAATACCAAAAACACTGAAGAACTGGTGGCAAAGGTCAAATCAGTTGAAGATCAAATTTTAAATCGTGATAAGCTGGTAAGAGCTTCAAATGATAGAATAAAGGAATTAACTGAGAGAATTGAAAAAGATAAAAATGATGTAGAAAGATTTAGGAAAGAAAATGAAAAGTTAATTCTTGAAAACCGACAACTTTATGAAAATCATGAGAAGCTGAAAAGAACGATAAAAGATTCTGATAAACGAAACAGTAAAACATCCAAAGAAAACCTTCAACTGTCAGGAGTCCTTCAGTCAAAAGAAAAGCAAATCAACCAACAATTGGATGAGATTGCAAACCTAAAACTTCAGTTTCAGGAAGCTAAGATTAAAAACGAACGAATCAATCTGAAACTGAATAGTTACAACTCCGCGAGCTTTGTTCTTCAACACATAGTTCCCAAACCAATTGGGAAGAATAAAGCTGGTGAAGATGTATACTCAGATGGAATTGGGGTAGGGTATCATCAAGTTCCACCACCTGTGCTGAATAATTTTTCAAAGAAAAAGTCCGGGTTGGATAATGATGTTGAAACAAATGATGTAAAACTTCAAGAAACAATCGATGTCACATTCACTTCATCATCTGATGAAGACAGTGTTCAGTCTGAGGTTGTAAAAAATGTGGTTGAAAACGTTTTAAAATCTGACAGTGATTTGACTAAGGACGAAGAATGCTTCTTGAATAATTACATTCCGAAATCAAAATCCCAAAACAACTCAAGTGATGGACCTACTCTTGTGATGTACAAGATGTCGGGTTCTGATAAGTTGTATTCGGATCTTGAATTTCCACTTGAGAATGTGAATATTGATAAGCTGAAAAATGTTTTCAAACTGGTTGAAATTGATGTTTCTGAAGTAGAGGTTTTGAAAAGATCCAAAAGGAAATTGAACTTTGAAAAGGATAAATTTACTACAAGAAACCTGCAGTAACCTCACATTTTAATAACAACAACCAAAAGAAATGGTCGGGAGGTTATCAGGGTGATAAGAATAATCAGAAAAGGAATTTTCATAACAAGAAATTTGTTGAGAAATAGGTGTTTGTGAAAAGCTCGAGTTCACATTCCGAGCAAGAATCTGAAATTTTCTCACAATCAAATGAAGAATTCTTTGAGAAAAAGGCCTCACAGCCCCAGACTGAAGGCACAAGTCGGGTAGTTGACACCCGCTCATGCTTTAAGTGCAACGAAGTTGGACACATTGCACGAAAGTGCACCAACTCGAAGCCTAAGTCTGCGGTTGTCAAGAGTCCGAAAAAGAAAGACGATATCAAAGGCAAAGTTCCAATGATTGTTGAGAAGAAAGTTTTGAAAAATGAAACCACCGAAGTCAAAACTGAACCCGTAAAGAAGTCGGTAACTAAAACTAATAAATTTTACAAACGGGTTGCTTCGTCTCAACAAACATGGAAGCCAAAATCTGATGATAAGAAAGCAAGTTCTCCAAAGGCAAAGGTTTCTGAGTCTACAAAACAATCATCTTCAACCACATCGGTAAAGATGAATGTTCCTTTGGATTATTTTGAGAAGTTAGAGAAACAAACTTCAACCCCACCAGGGAAGAAGTATGTTCCAAAGAAAAACCAATCATCTGGTCAACCTCAGGAAAAGAAATTCTTTTTGTATAAAGAGGTTGAGATTGGATCTGAAGAGAGCTTAAAAATGAATGAAAAGAATTTACCACCTTTGTACACCAAAACCACACGCTTAAACGTCAAGCTACCTGAGTCGAAAGAGCCTTGGGTTGCTTCATTTTCTAACTAAATGTTTTGATATGTGCAGGAGCTTCCGAGATCCATCTCACATTGGATAATGGATAATGCAGCTTCTCGGCACATGACGGGGAGAAAAACCCTGCTGTATGATGTTAGAGGGTTTAACGGAGTTTATGTTGGTTTTGCTAGTAATCAGGGAGGTCGTATCATTGGTGAGGGAACATTATCGAATGGAGTTATCACGTTCGAAAGGGTCAATTACATCGCCGAGTTAGAGAACAATCTTCTGAGTATTTCACAGATCTGTGACCGAATGTATTCGACACACTTCACAGATAAAGAATGTCTGATCTTGAAGCCGGGGTTTGTTATCCCTGAGGAGTGGAACATGAGAGCACCACGAGTTAATGATCTATACGTGTTGGATATGAGCGTAGCCACGACTACTACGGGTCAAACTCACTACTTCATGTCAAGAGCCACTGAAAAGGAGTCGCAGTTGTGGCACCGGAAAATGGGCCACATTCACCTAAGAAAGATGAACCGCTTGGTGCATAATGATTTGTTAACGGGTGTTCACTTGAAGAGTTTTCATATTGAAGGGGAGTGTATTAGTTGCATCAAAGGAAAACAATGAAAGAAATCACATCCTAGTAAAAAGATGAACTCTGTCACGAGATCGCTGGAAAGACTTCACATGGATCTCTTTGGTCCAGTAAATGTCAAAAGCATAACGGGAGATCTGTATTGTCTAGTGGTAACTGACGACTATTCAAGATTCTCATGGGTAACGTTCTTGAAGTTGAAAGACGAAACATTCGAGAGTTTGCCGAGACTATTCAGAAAGATTGAGAATTTGTACTGAACTCGAATTAGCAGAATTAGAAGCGACAATGGTACAGAATTCAAGAATAACAAGATGGAAGAATTTTGTGATCGGAGAGGTATTCTGCAAGAATTCAGCGCGCCATATACTCTGCAACAAAATGGAGTAGCAGAAAGAAAGAATAGAATGCTGATTGAAACCGCCAGGACGATGCTTGCTGATTCCAAGTTACCGCTTAATTTCTGGGCAGAAGCAATTGCAGACACTTGCTATACTCTTAATAGGGTTCTTAATGTGAAGAAGCAAAACAAAACTTGTTCCGAGTTGATCAACAACCGCAAACCTAATCTTGAGTTTTTGGAACCATTCGGGTCTCCCTACACAGTTCTGGATCCCGATGGCAAATTTGGTTCAAAATGCATTGAAGGAATTTTTGTGGGATATACTTGTCCACTCAAAAGAGTCTTTGTTCCAAGTATCAAGCGGATCATCGAAGCACAACATGTTGAGTGCCAAGGATACACAATGCCACCACAGAAGCCCGCAGACTCTTGGCGATTCAACTACGATACTCTATGGGATTCATTCGAGTTGGAAGAAGAGCCATAGTTCTTTGATGATTTAGATGTTTTAAGAGAATATGAAGCAGCACAGGAAAGATTTCCAGCAGGATCTTCTAGATATCAACAACAAACTTCCAATGATGATGAAGCTGGACTAAGCAACGCTGGAGAGAATGCTGAAGTTCAGCAAACTCCGACCTCTTCGGAACATGAACAAACTCCTGATAATCAGACGGCAATCAATGAAAATTCAGAATCTGATTAAAGACCAAAATTTGATCATGGTGATTCAGAGTCTGAGGGGGAGCAAATCCAAACTTCAGATCAGACAATTCTTGTCAATGAAGAAGTCGCAAATCAGAACGTTACGAATTTGGAAAGCGAGGTAGATGTTCCAGGCGAGGTGATGCCGAGGACTCTTTCATATCATCCAGAAGAATTGATAATAGGAGAGCTACAGTCAGGCGTCCACACCAGAAGATAAACTGACCATGGCCTTACTTGTTTTTATCCTACAGGTTCTCCATTACAAACAGAGTTTTCACTTAGTTGTTTCATTTCGCAGATTAAGCCGCAAACGTACAAGGAAGCACTAACTGAAGATTCATGGGTCAACGCGATGCAGGAGGAGCTGAGTCAGTTTGAGAAGTTGGGTGTATGGAAGCTGGTGGACTTGCCTGATGGTCATAGGAAGATAAACACAAAGTGGGTGTTTAAGTGTGAAAGGGACGATAGAGGGGTTATTGTTCGCAACAAAGCTCGACTCGTAGTCCATGGTTTCAGTCAGCAGGAGGGGATAGATTTCACTGAAGTATATGATCCAGTTGCTCGAGTTGAAACAATCAGAATCTTCCTAGCGTTTGCTTCTTGGAAAGGATTTAAGGTATTTCAGTTAGATGTGAAGTCGGCATTTCTCTATGGCAAGGTGAAGGAGGAGGTATATGTCGGACAGCCACCGGGCTTTACCGACCCAATCCACAAAGATAAGGTTTACCTCTTGGACGAGGCGTTGTACGGCTTGCATCAGGCCCCGAGAGCCTAGTACGAGACACTCTCTCAACATCTGCTAGCCAACAACTTCATCCGAGGCAAGGTAGACGCCACTCTCTTCACGAAAGAAGTCGACGACCATCTTCTGATAGTCTAAATTTACGTGGATGACATTTTTTTCGGGTCGACAAATGAAGAACTCTGCAAAGATTTTGAAAAAGTGATGAAGCAGAAGTTTGAAATGTCTTCAATGGGCGAGTTGAAGTTCTTCTTATGGCTCCAGGTCGATCAACTGCCCGAGGGAACGTTCATGCATCAAACAAAGTATGTTCACGATATTCTGGAGAAATTCGGGATGTCGGAAACAGCTCCAATGTCCACCCCGTTAGCTACGAATCATGGGATAAACCCTGATCTCACCGGAGAAAAGGTGGATGAAACGTTATACCGCTCCATGATCGGATCGCTAATGTATTTGACGGCATCAAGGCCCGATATAATGTATCCAACCTGCCTCGCGTCCCGATTTCAATCAATCGTTAAGAGGATATTACGCTACCTGAAAGGAACTCCAACACTAGGGTTGTGGTATCCAAAGGACGGTGACTTCACGCTTGAGGGGTACTCTGATTCTGACTTCGGCTGCTACAAAGTCAATGCTAAATCAACAACTTCGGGATGCTAATTTTCGGACCCCGACGGGTCACGTGGCAATGTAAGAAGCAGACCTCTGTTGATTTGTCTACATATGAAGTGGAGTATGTATCTGCTAGCAGTTGCTGCTCTCAGATCCTGTGGATTCAGCAACAGATGCGCGACTACGGTTTGCAATTTCTTACTTCCCTTATCTTTGTTGATAATGAGGCAACTATAAACATAACAAAAAAACCAGTTCATCACGCTAGAACCAAACATATAGAAATTCTTCATCACTTCATAAGAGATTGTTATGAAAAGAAGTTGATACGAATTGAGAAAATCCACACCGATGAACAAAAAGCTGATTTACATACCAAAGCTTTTGATAAAGCTCGCTTTCAATATTTTTTAAAACTAAATGGTATGAAATTGTTGTCGGATGCAGAGAAAATCATTGGCGTTGATGAAGAAACGGAGGCAGATGACGTTGAAAATTTGTCGCATTTTTAGCTGTTTTGGTATTTAGGGGGAGATAGATAATATTTTCAAAAAATACAAAAACAATAAAAAATGCATAAATCCAAAAACAATATAAAATTCAAAAAAAAGAGTTTGTGTATAAAGGGGAAATGATAGTACATCAGCTAGACAGTTACGGTATGGTAAAGATATGTAATGTCTTAAAGCATTAAGCAGTCTCGCTAATGATATGCCGATAGGTTTTTGCACATTTAGTAGATTTGTCGGGATATAAACCTAAAATCACAACTTGCTTATTTCGTGGGGAACATCTCTAGGATATATAGGTAACCCCTGAAATCTTGTTTGAAGGGCTTTCTGTTTCCGACATACTAGGTCTTTGTACGTGATGATATCTGGGGTATTATACCGGGACTTCTGATTTTGCGGAAGCAATAGCCTAGTCCTCGTATAATACTATGCACTGCTTTAATCTTAAAGCCTACCCTCAGCATAAAAAATGGTGAAACATTGAAAAATGCTAATCATGTGCTGTTGAAGAAAAGATCCCCAAACGGGACACACCGAAAGTCGAGCCATCATCTCTTTGTCTGAACGGAAGTTCTAACCTGAGCTCTCATGGTCTCGCATTACCCGTTTACAGATATCATTAGTGTACATTCACCGGTAAGACTGAATATAGGAGTCTGGATACGGGAGCATATTCTGAGGTGGGACACGCGTATAAGTTAAGATCTTAATACACTAAATTCGTATCCTGATAAATTGAAATTTGTGTGAAAATTTAAGAGGATCAGTATATCGGCAATCTAAGTGAATTGTTTAATTCTTAGTATGAAATCAAGCTTAACGGTACTTGTAGCTTGTCGGTAGCTGATATGATCCCCTATCACGCTCACCAAAAATATGTCTTTAAATAATTACATTTACTACTTTTCATTTACTGTATTTCATTTCCGTTTAGCTTCAAAATCCAAAAAGATTTCATAGTTTTCTAGTTTAACATTTCTTAAAATCACAAAAAGATTTTACATTTCTACTTTAGTTTTCGTGACAAACCAAGGTAGAAAGCGGATCTTCGGATTCTAAGAAGAGAAGCGGAGCAGGAAAGATTCTGAGCTGGACAACTGGGTTGGGAGCTAATCTGAAAATTGAGAATTTCAAAAGTCAAATCAAGTTCATTAATTTGGTACTTGAACATTTTTCAGAAAAATGTGTTTGAGAAATTGAACAAAAATGTCAGTTTGATTCGTTTCGGGTCAACCAAGGTCATTAACTTGGACTTGGTCAGCAAATTAAGTACCTAGGGTTATTAACTTGGACCTAGATACTTAAGTGGATTTCTAAAACTGGACAAAATCAGGTAAAAAGATCAAAAGGTTAACACAGAAAAGTCAAAAAGTTATAAGAGTTATTTTTGGATCGAACAGCAATCCGATCGGGTGGCAATTCGATCAGACAGCCATCCGATTCATGGCCTCTATATATAAGAGGTCAATGATTCAGTCAAAGCTTTCACTCGATCGAGCGACCATCCTATTCTCTCTCACACTCTCATACTTTCTGATCTTGATTCTCACTTTTTCCTTTCACAATACATTGGATTGTTGGTTTGCACAACCTTCGCAATGGGAAAGGTAAGATTTCAAGTCCTTAACTATTAAATTTGATGTTTTGATGTGTGTTCTTGATGACGTAAACTGATCGGACCATAGATCTCAGATCTAGGCATTTTTAGGATGATTTGATAAAATCTGAGCATAAGGTTTTGTTCACGACTGTTAGATCTACAAGTTTACCGTTTCAATTTGTGATATAACTTGTTAAAATCCGTGAAATTGATGTTTGAAGGTATCGGCAGTCGGTAGGGTTTTTGTCAAATTAAACCTAGATTAGGCCGAGATAGAACATGATGAACATAAGGTTTTGATCGCCTTTAGATTCTCTACACAAATCTATGTTCAATTTGTTGATTTACCTTAGAAAATTTTGATGTTCATGTTATGTGCTTATCTGTTCTTCATGACTGATGAATCGAGTGGCAAGTCGATCGGGTGACCACCCGATCCAATTCATTTTACTTGTTGAATGCAATTTGCTAAGTATTTGATGCCTTGATAACTGTGCTTAATCTGGCAAACTGATTGTTGTTATCTTGAAATTTGTGCCTTAATTTGTCAAAGTGTTTGGATAGAATGGCAACCCGATCGGGTGGCAACTCTTTGTCTGAACGGAAGTTGTATCGCTGTCATTTCAAGGGTCTAGTCATATTTATTACCTTAAGTGATGAGTTGAAACTTTTGAAATATATCCGTTGGATTGGTATCCCAACTGATATATTTGGGGACAATTGTTAGGGGTCATTTTCTTAACATATATATCCTGACCAATATCCTGCCTTTGTTTGTTTATTTGTGATCAGGATGCTGGAAGAGGATATTGCTAACATCTTGGGCGATATCCTGAGGCTTATTGAATTCACCACGTGCAGATTAAGGCTGAGACTTGCTAACGGTTAAGAGGACTTCTTCTCCTCAAGACTCGGACGAATTTGTTGAAGAAGAGACGTTGAGCCCGAAAGACCAGGTCTACAACGTTCGAAGAAGGAATATTTGGTGGATCCCGCAAGTTTAGCATAGTTTGTTATTTAATCTTAACTATAAATAGATGGGGACGGATCAGCTTAGAACACACAACTTTTCACTAACACTCTCATACACTTACACTCTCTAGCTCATTGCAAACACTACACTTGTATTCAAGTTTCGTTGTAACACTTAGTCGATCCGTACCACATCCTGCACTGTATCCTGAGTTTGGAAGCAATAGAAGAACTAGGCAGCTGCGATTGTCAGCTCCCGAGGTTTTATGCCGGTGATCTAGATTGATCAAGGGCTTTCCTCGTACATCCTGTGTCGTTTATTTTACTTTTGCTCATTGTTTGATCATAGATACAGCTCTATATCTTGAGCCGTATCCTGAAACTGTTTTTACAAATTAACTTGATTAACATATTTTCGATACACATTTCTAGCACACTACCTCACTTAACTAATTTGATCACTTAATTACTTCGGTAATTTTTGACCAAAACAATTTGGCGCCCACCGTGGGGCAAGTGGTGCTCTCTTTACTAAAAATTCTTGTCAAATCGCTAATCGGTTTTCTATTTTCAAAACTTTTTGCCACATTGTCCATAATGGCCTCAAGATCAAACATGAGTTCCTCTACTGTGTCTGCTATGACTTCTGCTACTACCGGTTCGGTGCTTCCACCACCTCCTCCAAGGATGCCAGCTTCTACACAATCTCAAGATGTTATCCCTACTCGGAGTGTTCAGGGATCTGCTCCCCTTTTAGCTTCTAATAATGAAATTTTAACCTTATTTGGAAGTGTGCAGGAACAAATGAGGCAGCAACAGGAAACAAACCAGATGCTTTTAAGGGAAATACAACTCCTGAAATCTGGCTCGAGCAGATCTGCTGAGGATATTGTCACTCCATTACATCCCAGAACGTTGAACTTCAGCTCAGCTGTGTATACTGAGGATAACAGGGGGAATATTGTGCCCAATCTTCCTCAGAATCATACTCCTGAAATACCCTCCTTGGTCAGGATGTCAACCGTGAGGAGCTCAGGATATGCTTCAGGAGGATATGGGCAAAATCCTCCAACGGGTAATGTGTCGAATAATAATAATATTCATGCTACTAACAGTGGTGGATCTTTGCAGGATACAGGTGTAACATCAGCACTTACCAGGGAACTTCAGAAGTTGAAGGACATGATATCTAGTGTACCTGGGGTGGTCCAGCCGATCCCGGAAGTGTCTCAAGACAGCCACAAGATATCTCGTTTTACATATCCTATTTGTGATGCTGAAATTCCAAAGAGATTCCAAACCCCCAACATGAAGCTTTATGATGGGAGTACGGATCCTGAGGAGCATATTGCTCAGTATAGGGAAAGAATGGAGATTAACCCTATCCTCCGGAGCTCAAGGAAGCGTGCTTGTGCAAGGGATTTGGTTCCACTCTAACAGGATTGGCCTTAAAATGGCTATTAAACGTTCCTCCTTACTCAATTACTTCATTTGCTCATTTGGTTAATTTATTTAACAGTCAATTTTCTTGTAGTTGGAGTTTTGAGAAACTAACTAGTGATCTTTACAGGATAACCCAAGGGCCTCAGGAATCCTTGAGGGATTATGTGAACAAATTTAGTCGAGAATCCTTGGATATCCCACATCTTGATGTTGCAACAGCTGTGCAAGCTTTTAAGATGGGATTACAAAAGGATTCTCAGTTTTATCAAGATCTTGTAATGAATCCCTGCAGGAATCTCGATGAAGCTCGTAACAGGGCTTTGAGATATATCCGTCTGGAAGATGCAAGAAAGGATGAACTCATCCAACACTTATGAATCAACTAATAGGAAGTCAGAATCCTCGTTCAAGTCATATCGGCCTAAGCCGTATAGTAGAAATGAAAACAAAAGAGTGAACGCTGTCGAAGATGAGGATCCTGAAGAGTATCCTGAGTTGTCCGAATATTGCTTTTCTGTTAATATTCCTGAATTGATGTATGCTATGCAGGGTCTAGGAGACAAAGCTAGGTGGCCTCGAAAGAATCAACAAAAGGCTGACTGGAAAGATAAGTCAAAATGGTGTGCTTTCCACGAAGATTTCGGACATATGACTGAGGATTGCATTGCTCTAAGGAAAGAAATAAGCTATCTTCTAAGCAAGGGATATCTGAAAGATCTCTTAGGAAAAAAGAAGAATAAGGGTCAGGATACTGAGAAGGATCCTGAACGAGCAGCATCACCTCCCGCGGATGCCAAGATAATCAACTTCATTTCGGGAGGATCCGACATTTGTGGAACTTCGTATTCGGCAGCAAAGAGACATGTAAAGGAAGCCAAGGCCGAAAGGGGAGACAAACCTGTCAGGATGACTACCCTCACAACTGACAAAGTGATCACTTTTGATGCTGATGACAGGGATACTGTCCAAGATCCTCACCATGATGCTCTGGATGTCAACATTTGCATGGAAGCATGAGGATATGACAGGCATATCCAAAGATATTATCACTCAAAAGCTTGGAATTGATAAGTCGTTTAAGCCTGTGCAACAAAAAAGAAGGAAGTTTGCTCCTGAGCGGAACATGATTATCCAGGAGGAAGTTGAAAGATTATTAAAATCTAGAATGATCAGAGAAGTCAAGTTTCCAAGATGGCTAGCAAACGTAGTTGTGGTACAGAAGAAAAACGGGAAATGGAGAGTCTGTGTAGACTACACAGACTTGAACAAAGCTTGTCCTAAAGACCCATTTCCTCTTCCCCACATTGATGCAATGGTAGATGCCACTGCCGGGCATGAAATGCTGACCTTCATGGATGCATCCTCAGGATTTCAACAAATCCAAATGGAACCTTCTGACCAGGAGGATACCGCCTTCATGACACCAACAGGTATTTATTGTTATACAACTATGCCTTTTGGTTTGAAAAATGCAGGTGCAACATACCAGAGATTGGTAAACATGATGTTCAAAGACAAACTGGGGGACACCATGGAGGTGTACATTGACGATATGGTGGTAAAATCAAAGAAAGCTCAGGATCACCTCCAGGATATTAAAGGAGCATTTGATATCCTGGATCAGTACAACATGAAGCTGAATCCTGCTAAATGCCATTTCGGAGTGGGAGCAGGAAAGTTTATTGGATATATGGTGACAAAAAGGGGGATAGAAGCAAGCCCAGAGCAGATCAAAGCTATCTTGGACATAAAATCACCCTCAAATATGAAGGACATACAAAGATTGACAGGGCGAGTAGCAGCCCTAAACAGGTTTATCTCAAGATCCTCAGAGAAATGCAAAGACTTTTATGATATCCTGAAGAAGAACAAAAAATTCGAATGGGGGGAGAAGCATGAAGCAGCCCTGCAGGATTTGAAACGATATCTCACAACCGCACCTCTATTGATGAAGCCTGAAAATGGTGAACCACTATCCCTGTACCTTGCTGTATCAGGGAATGCTGTAAGTGCCGTTCTTATAAAAGACCATGAAGGTCAGCAATATCCTGTTTATTATGTTAGTAAAAGTTTGTTAGATGCTGAAACTAGGTATTCTCATTTAGAAAAATTGATACTAGCATTAGTTATGGCATCAACGAAACTTAGGCATTATTTCGAGACACAAAAGATACATGTTAAAACAAATTATCCTGTAAAAAATGTGCTTAGGAAACCAGAGATGTCAGGCAGGATGGCCAAGTGGTCAGTAAAGTTAAGTGCTTGTGATTTAGTATATGAACCTAGAAATGCCATAAAGTCTCAGGCTTTAGCTGACTTTGTGGCTGATTTCAGTAGTGACATTCAGGATGAGGCAGACCTAGAAGTTCAACAGTTAGGAGAATCCTCAGGATCCTGGACATTATATACTGACGGTGCATCTAATGTAAGAGGAGTAGGATTAGGGATACTACTAAAATCGCCACAGGGGGACATATTACCCCAGGCTATTAGGTGTGAATTTCCTGTACTAATAATGAAGCAGAGTATGAGGCTTTAATTGCAGGACTAGAGTTGGCTAAGAGCATGAGTATCAAAAATTTGCAAGTATATGTGGACTCTTTGTTAATTACTAACCATTTTAATGGATCCTATGCAGTTAAGGGAGAGAAATTAATCGAATATCTCGATATTCTCAAAAAATTAGCAGGATATTTCGATGTTTTTATACTTGAACAGGTACCAAGGGAAGATAATGCTGAAGCAGATGCCTTAGCAAATCTGGGATCATCGATCAGGATACCTGAAGGGACACAAATACCGATATTACATGTCTTATATCCTGCAACAAATCCTCAGGATAAAGAAGTAGCTGGTATTCAGGATCCTGGGGCAGAACATCCTGAAGAGGATCCTAAATCCTGGACGGCTCCAATCATGAAATATCTCAAAGAAGGACACATCCCTGGAAATGAAAATCCTAAGGCATTTAGGATGAAGGTATCACGATTCACTATTATAGATAACATGTTATACAAGAAATCTCTTGCAGGACCGTATTTGAGGTGCTTGGAGGATCCTGAAGCCAAGGAAGTACTTCAGGATATACATGAAGGGGATTGTGGTAACCATGCTGGGGGCAGGTCATTATTCTCAAAAGTATTAAGGACAGGATATTATTGGCCAACAATGAGAAAAGATGCCGCAGAATATGCTCGAAGATGTGACGCATGTCAAAGACATAGTAACATACTACATCAACCTGCTGAACCATTGTATCCTATTGTTTCCCCTTGGCCATTTATGAAGTGGGGTATGGATATAGTGGGAAAGCTACCGAAAGCTCCGGGAGGAAAAGTCTTTATGTTAGCAATGACGGATTATTTCTCTAAATGGGTTGAAGCTGAAGCATTTGTTCAAGTTAGAGACCAAGATGTAGTATCCTTCATCAAGAGGAATATCCTGACCAGATTCGGAGTACCAGCCGAGATAATCTGTGACAATGGTTCTCAGTTTATAAGTAAGAGGACTACTGACTTTTGCAAGAGTTGGGGAATCAAAATGATTACATCTACTCCGGTACATCCTCAAGCAAATGGACAAGCAGAATCCTCAAACAAGATAATTGTCAATAACTTAAAGAAAAGACTTGGAGCCAAAAAAGGAAGATGGGCAGAAGAATTACCCTTTGTTTTATGGGCTGATAGGACAACGGTGAAGAATGCAACAGGCCAAACCCCATTTTCGCTGGTATTTGGAGCAGAAGCAATGATTCCAACGGAAATGACAATACCTACTACAAGATCTACCTTAAGTGATCCTGAGCAGAATCCTGAAGCCTTGAGTCAGGATTTAGACACTATAGATGAGAAGAGAGATGCGGCAAGGCTAAGGATGGCAGCATATCAACAGAGAATATCCAGGGCATATAACAAGAATATTAGAACCAGAAGATTTAAGGTTGGAGATTGGGTGTTAAGAAAGGCTTTCCAAAATACTACTAATCCTGCCGATGGCAAGTTAGCTCCAAAATGGGAAGGACCATATGAAGTTGAATCAGAAGCAGGGAAAGGAGCATATAGACTCAAGAATATGGAGGGGGATATGCTACCGAGATCTTGGAATGCTATACATCTTAAGCTCTATTTCAAGTGAGTTTAGAATTCAATTTCTAACTCAGAATGGTATGAATTCTATCTTTTTTAAATATGTTTTGGTTTAATTTATTCTTTGAAACTCAATACTGACTTAAGCATCGGAGGGGTGTTAGCCAAGCTAACACCCACCTTAGTTTACAATTGTTTTGCAAGATATGTTTCGGGATATAGCTCCAGGATATGTACTCAGGATAACTCGGAAGACTAGAGGATTGGCCCCCTCTCTCACGTTTAAGGGATACTGATCCCTTCACAGGTTTAAAGGTATTCACCTTTCTTCCGAATTGGGTTTAAACACCCCGCCTGGAGCGCAAGTTATTCAGGGATAGTTCAAGGTGGCGGGACCAGTCCATGTAAAAGTGGCTGACAATTTCGTTACTGTTGGCTATATCCTGAATCCTAAAGGTATATGAGGATTGATCACCCTCTCTCACGAAAGGGTATTTTCATACTCTCTAAGGTTTAAGGTTTTCACCTTTCTAAGTCTTGGAGTTTATACACTCCCGCCTGTAGCGCATGAAAAGTTGGGATTTTCCCCAGGATACAAAGGATTTATCTCCAGTACATCCTTGGGTTTTACCCTTAGGACGTAAAAAATTGCTTATGCAATGAAAACTGACATTAAATAGATTTCTAAGACATTTGAAGACGTTGTATACAGGGGATATTCCCACCAAGGTGGTGGTGTAAAGCTAAAAGGATGAAGTTTGCAACTAATGCACTAAGTACCTTGCACAGGGGACATCTTCATTGGAAGAGTTGCAAAGGGATCAAAGTTTGGTAATAGGTTTATATCCTATTTCTGGTATGATCTTTCCTTTATAAGCCCCATTTAAGTTTTTAGTGATATTATGTTAAGTATCCTGATGAATATCCTCAAAGTCCTTTTAAGGATATTTGATTAGGGTGTTTGAAACCAGTATTAGTTTGGAACTCTGATTATTTAAATATTATCAAAACTTGGTTTTGAAAAGATAGACTATTTTTTACTTTCTAAAGAAATTTTACAAAGTTGAAGGAACGTTTGGAAGATCTATCTAATAAAAGGCTTTTGCAGTATGTTTCTGAGCATACTGATCAGAATATTTTACAAGATAACAATACAAAATCTTTACAAGGATAAGACTCACACTAAGTAATGCAAGGTAACAGAAAATAAGTCAAAAGATAGTTATATTATTAACAAGTCAAAAGTTGTGCTTTTGGGTTCACCTAAAACCAAGGCCCATCCGCCAAAAGCACGATCAGTTTTTACCATATTAGTGTAACGGTTGTCGGATATGTCTCAAAATAGAACCTGTCCACCTACAACCGTTATCACATTCAAACAAGTTATACTAATTGATGACCAAGGGCTTCATCCTAAAACCTAGGACCCATCCACCTTTGGTCATCATATTGTTCTAGTGCAGGAAAAGTAAATTGTTCAAAGACAGGAAAAGTAAATTGTTTATTCAACCACAACCATGAAATTAAAAAGTGGGCTCCAGCCTTGGCACGTACATCCATCATCGCCCACTCCGCTGCCTAAGGGGCAGCATCCTCTTGAACAGCAACCTCCTTGCCAGCATTCGCCCCAGCATCAGCCTCAGGATTCTTCTCGGTATCACCACCAGCATTGGCCACCTCCTCTGCCGCCTTCGAAGGCTCTTCACCAGCATGTTTTGCAGAATGAGCAACGGGATGACCTCCAAGATCCTTTAGCTTCGCCTCCCAAGTCTTTACGTTCCAGGAGGGGCATTCAAAACCCAAATCCATGGCCTCGTAAGCCATCTTTATCCTGGCTTGGAGAAGGGAGACGACCACGGATGCTTTAAGGCTATCCCGGTATGAGCTCATATTCTGCTGGTATTGAAGAAGGGCGACATCTAGCTTGGCTTGAGCGTCCTCATTAGCTTTGTGGAGGGCAGCTTGATGTTCCTGGGTCATTGCCTTGTATTTGTCTTCATAGTGCTGGGATTTGGCAGCTGCAATGGTTCCTTGATCAGCTATGGTGGCTTGAGCTTTCTCCAGCTGAATCTGCAACATCTTGTTAAGCCCGCAAGCGTCTTCATATAAGTGCATGAGACGATCCAGACCCTATCGATAAAGACACAGGTATTAATGTGAAAAATAAGCAGGATAAAGACTAACATACCTGTACAGGATATCGAGAAGAAGATTCTACCTGTTTGAGGAATGAGGTGGCTTCATTGAACCCATGGTTCTCAAGAGAAAACGTTTCGGAAACAGCTGGGGAGTCAGTCTCCTTTCTCTTCCGAGAGCTGGGTGCCCGGGTCCTGGATGCCGGAGGACCTTTGGGAGCAGAAACAGTTTTTGAGGAGGTAGGCTTTGGTGTAGCAGTCGACTTTGGTTTGGATTCTTGTTTGGCGGGTTCAAGGCTGGAATAGCAATCCAGTTCGTCAAGTTCGAAACCTTCAAGGTTGACGACTGGTACTACATAAGGGAAGATATTCTTAAAATTCATCATATTTTGTAAAATAATTAATATATGAGAATGTGCTTACCAGACATTTCTGAGCTTGATTTTTTATGAGAATCTGTAAGAGACAGGGAAAAAGTTCTTTCACTGGCAGGAAGACGGTAGATTTCCTTGATCTTGGATTCGGATTCTGCACTAGGAGGCACTAAATCTCTAAAATTCGCTGCATAAAAACATCAGAATATAAGTCCGGGATACAGTTTGAAGATATAATTGGGGATATTCCTAAGATCCTAAATCCTACCCTTGGTTAACCATTTAACCGGTAGATCGAAACCCTTATCAATAGAGTCTCTTTTTACGAAAAAGAATTTTCGTCGCCATCGGTCCTCATTCTTGGTGGCTTTAAGGACCAAAGGGTTCTTGATGGAAAACAGAAGATAACGGTGATTGCCATGGGATCTTAACCGGTATGCTACGGGAAGGTCCTCAACAAGTAGGTTAGGAAAATGACGAGATTTGATTTGATCCAACACTATCAAGATTCGCCAGACCATTGGCATAACTTGGGCATAGCTAAGGCCGGTGAGGTCAAAAAAGCTGGAGATAAAGGGTGGAAATGGATACCGGAGTCCAAGAGAGAAAGGATAAGCGAAAAAACAAACCCACTCGTCGGATAATGCGTCCGATCGGGATTCCTGGTCGAAGGGGCGAAAAACCGTTCTGGTGGGAAAAGCACCGGAATCTTTAAGAGCAGCGATGTCAGCATTGTTGAAGCAGCAGATCTCCTTTGCTGGATCGGCGATGAAATTTTGACTTACGAGGGTTGAGGCTGATCGGTTTGATCGGGATTTCGTTCGTGGTGCCATGGAGAGTAATGAGCAAGTTAAGAGAAATTCAAGAAAGGAGAATAGAGAGGAAAATACCTGTGATTCGCTTGCAGATAAGGATAATCGAGAAAAGGAGCCCCTCGGTTAATATAGGATGAATATAGGGGGGTAAAGAGTAAATAATGCCTTGGAAGTTGTATCGCTGTCATTTCAAGGGTCTAGTCATATTTATTACCTTAAGTGATGAGTTGAAACTTTTGAAATATATCCGTTGGATTGGTATCCCAACTGATATATTTGGGGACAATTGTTAGGGGTCATTTTCTTAACATATATATCCTGACCAATATCCTGCCTTTGTTTGTTTATTTGTGATCAGGATGCTGGAAGAGGATATTGCTAACATCTTGGGCGATATCCTGAGGCTTATTAAATTAACCACGTGCAGATTAAGGCTGAGACTTGCTAACGGTTAAGAGGACTTCTTCTCCTCAAGACTCGGACGAATTTGTTGAAGAAGAGACGTTGAGCCCGAAAGACCAGGTCTACAACATTCGAAGAAGGAATATTCGGTGGATCCCGCAAGTTTAGCATAGTTTGTTATTTAATCTTAACTATAAATAGATGGGGACGGATCAGCTTAGAACACACAACTTTTCACTAACACTCTCATACACTTACACTCTCTAGCTCATTGCAAACACTACACTTGTATTCAAGTTTCGTTGTAACACTTAGTCGATCCGTACCACATCCTGCACTGTATCCTGAGTTTGGAAGCAATAGAAGAACTAGGCAGCTGCGATTGTCAGCTCCCGAGGTTTTATGCCGGCGATCTGGATTGATCAAGGGCTTTCCTCGTACATCCTGTGTCGTTTATTATACTTTTGCTCATTGTTTGATCATAGATATAGCTCTATATCTTGAGCCGTATCCTGAAACTGATTTTACAAATTAACTTGATTAACATATTTTCGATACACATTTCTAGCACACTACCTCACTTAACTAATTTGATCACTTAATTACTTCGGTAATTTTTGACCAAAACATAAGACGTGTGTTGGAGTTAGGAAATAGTGATGATGAGCCAACCATTATTCCAGAACGTCTTTGCAAAGGTTTATGGTGCAGGATGGGCTTTACAGGGCACATAAATGGGAAAATGGGTAAAACAAAGTTCAGTTAACCCATGATTAAATGCGTAGTACATGCATTATCACACAGGAAGGGAGCTTACGATGAAACATCTGATTATATCATGAACACAATCACCTTTCTGGTGCTGAATAGGCCATACAACGTATCACAGGTGATATTTAACTACTTGGTAGAAAATGTAAAAGCTGGAAGTACAAAGTACATCATGTATCCTAGGTTCATACAAATGATGATTGATGATCAGTTCAAGGACATTGAAAAGAATGATAATGATGTTCTAGGCCTAAGGAACATGACAGTAGAAACTATTAGCAGATTATCTAAGGGTCCTGAACCAAGAGTTAGAAGGATGATATGTAGAATCAACAATCCCACTTATATTGCTCCAAAGAATGATGCGTGGAGGCACAACAATAGTGATTCTGAGAATGAAAAAGAAAAGATAAGTGAAATGGTTGAGAAGAAGACTCGTTGGTGGTTTGTAAGAGATGGGAAGAGAAAGAGAACTCCAAAGACATCCCCTGCAGTAGTTATTCCTAAGAAGCCTACTCCGAAGATTGTTGTTGAGGGTATAGTGAAAGGGGGAGTCATTAGAGAAGTTAGAACTTTAAATTGTTATATTATTCTAATGAATACTTCGATTCTTGTTTTACAGGGTCTTCTGCAGAACCACAACAAAGGTTGATTGACGTGACAGTGATAGATCCAACAAGTATTTCACAAGAAGGTGTTGATCTAGCATAGATGACATTTGAACTACATCTCCAGCACACTACAGCTGCAACTACAAAAGCTCAAAGTTCAAGTGCTCAAGAAAAGCAACCTGAAGCTGTCAAAGATAAAGAGCCTGAAGGTGTTGCTCGAGATGATTCTAGTGAAGTTGATGATGAGTCCACTGAGACAGAGACAGAGCTTGATCTTACAACTCTTGGTCGTGGAAAAGCTCAGTTGAAAAAGAAACCAACAAAGAAGAAGAAAGGATCTGACGAAGAAGTGCTACAGTACTAAAAGATCAAGGTGGCAAAAGTGAGAAGCATGTTACAATTTCAAAGGATCATGAAGCAGAAAAGGTTCAAAGTGTAGAAATTCCCAAAGAGCCTGAAGATCAACATGTTGAAGTTCCAGAGGTACAAAGTGTTGAAGTGCCTATAGTTGATGCTCAAAATAATGTTGGTGGTGATGATTATGTCGAAGTCACTGAAGTTAGAGCTACATCACCACCACCACCACCAGTAAATCCTGATATTCCAGAGTCTTCACGGCCCAAGAATACAGAGGAATTGTTTGGAGATCTTCCTCATGCTACTGGGGAATACAAAGATGACATGTTTGATGATGATTACGATATGTTTAACAATGAGGCTGTGGATGTATTGAAGAAGAAGGTCAGCGAACTTGAAAAGGAAAGGGCCAAAGCTGAAACAGATCATGAGGCTTTAAAGAAACAAGTTGAAGAGTTGATCAAAGAAAAAGAGGAAATAAAGACCGTAATGATCAAGCAGGCTAAGAAGTTGTAGAAATTGGATGATGGTGTTCATGACAATTCTCAGCTGTTTGAGTTTGTGTCAGCAGAAAATGTTGAACTGAGAGAGAAGATGAGGAAGCTGGAAGAGGTAAATGAGATGTTGAAAGGCATGATAAGTGATCTTCATGAAGCATCCTCGAACGAGATGAAAACAATGAAGCTAGAAATGGAAGCAATGAGGCAGACAAAGCAATGAAAGATGAACAACTTACAATGTTATACTCGATGATGGAGCATCATCTAGGTGTTGATGTTCATTTTATCTTCCAAAACATTGAGATAAAGAAAGCTGAAGAGCGTAGAATTGAAAGAGAAAGGCGACTGGCTGAAGAAGCAACACAAAAGAAGAAGAGTGTTATAGAAGATACTCAAGAAGCAGGTGGTTCCTCAAGTCAAGCTGACGTTGAGATGGTTGAAGCTGAAGATGATCAAGTTCCAAACTTTGAACTCATTGGTAGATCAAGGTTTGTACCTTACAGCCTTGATGAAGTGAAGAAAATGATGAAAGTGGGTGAAAAGAAAGGGATTGTGAAAGAAGCTCCTCTACTCCTGATGATGAATGAAGTAGAATACGATGATGCAGATCGTAGTTCGGAAGAATGGTTTGATATTATAGACTATCATTGTGGGATAGGAGAAAAAGAGGTTGATAAGAAAGATGATGATGACGAAGGTCAAGGGTCGTCAAATGGCTTTGCTAATTTAATGAAAAATATTAATATTGATGATTATCAGGACGACCAACAAAATGAACTACCTGAGGATATGTTAGTGCATTCATCTGTCGACTTCGTCTTATGTCGAGTCTCGAGTTCGTTGTTGATCTAAACAAGCATGATGTCAATATTCTTGATGATGACATCATAATAGTGACATCACAAGTGACATCATCATGCTTACATCATCATTGCATCATTACACAAAACACAAGACATGCATGAATCAGAATGTTAGTTTTTATATGTAGGTTTCGCTTGAAAGGAAATTATGTGGGTTTCGCTTGAGATATTTAGGAGGTTTCGCTTGAAGTCAACATGTATGCTTCAAGCGAAAGCTGAGTCCTATATATAGGTGTGATGCATTTCATTTATAACAGTTCGTGAATTCCATACCGAGGTGCTGCCGGTGTGAAGACTGATTGTAATTGCTAGTATATCAATATAATCAGTGTTTAAAGTGATAAGCAAGTTATTTCGAAGTCAGTTTCTTATTTTCCGCATCTAAAACTGATAAAATCTCTTATGAACGACTCGTTTGGGTCACAAAACGATCCTACAAGTGGTATCAGAGCTCAGGAGGAAGAGATCTTGCCAAAACAGCTTGTTTTCGTCACTTTTTCTGATTTCTACACCATTCTTTTCAAAGTTGAAATTTTTTCACGGTTAAAAACGGCTCAAACTTTCACATATTGTGCGCATTCATGTATTAACAAATCCTGGAAAGTTTCAGCATTAAAATCGAATTAAATCTGGTTCAAATCGGTCTACTCGCTTGAAAGTGATTCGTAGTTGCTGACGTCATCAACTGTTCAAGCGAACATAACGTCGTGTGACCGCTTGAAACTGGTTTCTCGCTTGAAATTGACTGGTCGCTTGAATTTACATTGTTTTGCTAGCATGAAATCGTTCAACCGCTTGAAAACGTTTGACAGCTTGAAAGTGCTTTGTAAAGTGTGAACCGCTTGAAAACATATATCGAGTTGTGTGTAACATTTTACGAGTTGTCGGAAGTTGGGAAAAGATATCTCGTGCCTTGTGTCAGTCTACATGAAGTGATCAGTACCTTTTATCAGTTCACGTGATTGTTCGGCCCATGTGATTGGTTAATATAAAGGCCCAATTGAATCAAGTATCATTTAAAAGTTGTCAGGCTTTTGCATGTGAATCTGATAAAGTGTTCGGCCCATGTGATTATATCTTTGTTCAAGGTTTTGACCCAATCAAATGATAGTATAGTCAACACATGTGAATCGATTATTATAGGCACCGTCTCATTAATTGTTGAAGTTGTTCGGCCCAATCACAGTCAAGTGCAGCCCACTTCATACTCGGAACAAGTGAAAGTGTGTTTTGAGTGAAATTTGTCGGGACTATTTGAAAAATGGAAGTGATGTTTGATGAAAAAGAAAACTATTATTTTGAGAAATTTAATGATTGGAATCGAGGGTTTATAGATGAAAGTTATAGAATGGTGAAAAAGATTGGATGGGAGAAAAGGTTTAAATACTTTGTGTGTTTGAAAAATGAAACATTGGATGATCTAGTAAACCGATATAATGTTTTACTTGGTTATCTAAAAGATCATGAGATATTCTTGACAGATGCTGAAAAGATAACAAAGTTTGCTGATGCATTACCTATTGAATGGATTGAATTTTTGAAAAATTTAAGAAATGAATCAAAATTTTCAAAATTACATCTAAAAGAATTCATTTGCAAACTTAAAACTCATGAATATGAAAATGGAAAGAAAAAGAAAGAATTGATAAATGAAACAAAAAACATTTTGATGAAAATTGATTTAGATGTGATTCTTGAAATGAAAAGAAGAGTTAATGTATGTCTTGCTGTAAAAAGTAATCTGATATACGATATGAAGAGGGGTTGTTATATTGATGAGAATATGAATCCTCTTGATTTCGTTAAAATTTTTTGTGCAGCAACATACAAGATAGAGAAAAAGGAAATCTCAAAGACTGAAGAATTTGTGAAGAGTGAATCTTCAAGTTCTGCATCAGTATGTTCTAAATGTGTTAAACTTGAAGCTGACAATGGCAAATTCTTGAAAGATGTGGAAAGTTTGACATTGGAAGTCAAGAAGTTGATGGATGAGAAGCAAGCTGATATTAAACAGATTCTTATTTTGCAAGAAAATTGTGAGAGGTTGAAATCAGAAAATGACAAACTGTTAAGTAATTTGAACTGTTTGACATTAGAAAACAAAAGTTTGAAAGAAAAAGAAAAGGTTTTTGAAAGCAAAAAGAAATTTTCAGAAGATGAAGATTTCTGGATAAAGTTAGAGAACAAGAATTTGAAAGCAAATGAAACAAAATTTCAAGAACAGTTAAAAGTTTTGGAAAATGAAAAATCTGTTCTTGAAAACATTAAAATTGAAAATGAAAAAACAATCAAGTCTCATCTTGAATGAATATCTCAGTTTGAAAATGAAGCTGAGACTTTAAGGAACAAAATTGATGAGCTTGAAAAGAAATTGAAAGGTTTTGTGACTTCATCTGAGTTCCCCTGTCCAAAACCGATCAATTCCGTTCCAATAAGTGACAATGTCAGAAACTTTGACAAAGTAAAAGTTGAGGATTGTGATGATAAAACTGATGATGAAAATGAGAAAAAGAAAATATTTTTGAAATTAAATGAAATGTTTAAAGAAACTGTTCTACATTCTACTGAAAAAGGTGAATGCTCAACGCAAAAAGCTGTAAAGAAGAATGTGGAACAAAAACAAAAAGATAAAAAGCCAAAAAATCTTCAAAAAGAAAACAAAAGCTCATCAGTTCAATCATCCAATCGTGATAAAAAAACCACAAAAATTAGAAAATCAAAACTCAAAAACTGTTGGTAATAAGTGGTGCAGGTTTGACCACAGTGCTTCAAAGCCAAATCCAGCTTTCAGGAGGAGTGATAATTACCACAAAGCCAGACAATGCTATGATCTGAATGTTTGGGCGGAAGGTGGTGATTGGTACGATAATAGAGTGTGTTACACTTGTGGTGTTCGAGGACACATTGCTGTTAACTGCCAAAGTTGGAGTTATGAGACAAGGAGATGCTTTGAATGCCAAATCAAAGGTCACATTACGAGAGATTGCCCAATGAGATCAAAGGGAAGATCGAGGGCTGAATCTCAGAAATTGGCAAAGAAATCAGTCAATGTCAAGCCCAAAGAACAGAAAGTTCAAGAACCTAAAGTTCAAGAACATAAAGTTCAAGAAAAGAAAGTTAAACTTTCTCAAGGGCAGAAAGACAGACTGAGGAAAAAGAGGAAGAAAGTGAGAGAGTATCTCGAAAGGATTTTGTCCTCGGATACAACTGGTAAAACAGATAAAAGTTCTGATAAATCGTCTTGCTCGCCAAAGAATGACAAATCAAGCAAAACGAATTCATCAGATACATATCTGAGGAAAGAGAAGAGAGTAAAGAAAAAGAAATTTGCTGGTGATGAATTTGTTTCTCCAGAAACAAAGGAGCCAGTTGTTGGCGATGAATCTGACTCTTCAAAGTCAGACAAGCCAAGTTCAGGCAATGAATCTGGTGTGGTAAAGCCAGAGGAGCCATGTGTTGAGGTAAAAGTTGAGAATTCTGATCTAACAATGGATGATGAAAATTTTCCACCATTGTTGAACAAGAATTCAAAATCACCCAAGGACCGTCAGGCTTGGGTGAATCTGTTTAAATGAAAAACATGACTTGCCGGAGTTCCCAGGTTGGTAAGCGTGGAACATGAACCGGCACATTTCTTGAGAAATTCACGAAAGTGATATTTCGAACTTACATGTGGTAAATCAGGGACATTAAGTTGTACTTGATTTTCTACAAGTGATGTTTGTGGATTGATCTTACAAATGTTAGTTTTTACAAATGGTTGAAAGAACAAGGTGATGAAACCCCATGTTTGAGAAATGATTTACAAAACTAATTTTCCGGAAAAACCATTTTGATTAAAACAAACTTAAGTGTTTTGAAATCACCATGGGAAAATGTTTTGTTGTCAGGGGGAGTTCTGATTGTTCAAGCCAAGTGAATGGAGAATTGAAATAATTCTCATCATGTTGTCATTTACTTTGTACAGTTCATTTTCAAATTTTCCCAGAAAATCAAAATTGAAATATATTTTGATTTTAGGGGGAGAAAAAAATTTAAAAAATTTTGAAAATTTGAAAATGTCAAAAACATTGAAAAATGTAAAAATGAGTTTTGTTGTGAAAAAGAGGAAATGAGAGTAGATCAGTTGGACTGTCACAGCATGCTAAAGAAATGGAAAGATAAAATGTGATAAACGGTCTCACTAAAGATGTGACGGTAGGCTCAGCTAGACTAGTAGACTTGCGATAACGACACAAACCTAAATGAAAAAGCCTAGTTCTAGTGGGAAACATGATTGAAAGCATAGTACTTAGTTTTGTCCTTCTTGATTGTGTGCCTACTCAGTAATCGCTGATTGTCGAAAGACATAAAACTGGTTAAGTTTGTGAACTTTCACAACTTTGCTGAAAAGTCACTGTGATTGTGCATTTCATTTTGCAAAGATTTAAACTTGTTTTATTTCTTTATTTTGTTTAAGCATTGGACATCCTCTGCGTATACGGAAGTATCGAACTGGATGTTATTGCCTAAACGTTCTGCTTTATTTTCTTTGGTGTTTCGTTTAAGCTTTGGATCACCTCTGCGTATACGGAAGTATCGACCTGGTGGTTAAAGCCTAAACAACTTCAACTTGTTTTATTTTTCTTATTTTGTTTAAACATTGGACTTTCTCTGCGTATACGGAAGTATCGACCTGATTGTTAATGTTTAAACATTCTGCTTTGTTTTCGCACAAATCACAGTTGATAAAAGTTTAAAGGCATTACTTGAGTTAGTGTATTGCATGATGAGGGGATATGCTGAGATCGTGGGGACCATAAGAACTTAGTGCAAAATTAATATACCCTAACGTATCGGTAAGCATTTCGAAAGTTTTTAGATTGAGTTTAAGTGGACAACAATATCGTCAATCTACGTGAATCGTTTAGAGCTTAAAATGTTTAAAGCTTAACGGTGCTGGTTATTTGTCTCAGAAACTGATATGATCCTCTTACACAAGCTCTCAAAAATATTGTATGTAAATATTTCTTTTCTGCATTCCTTTGTTATAAAAAATTCAAAAAGATTTTCGACAACTGGTGTTGAAGAGCTAATGTTCAAAATTCCGAGTGCTAGACATGATGAACTGGTTTGGGAGTGTGTGTGTTGAATTGGAAAATTTTGATTTGAGAAAGAAGTTGAGATTAGTTAATCAGGGTCATTAATTTGAACTTGATGGAAATATTTCTAATAAGTTTTTCTTATTGATTTAAGTTAAAACTTATGTTTTGATGAGAATTGTGTAGGTGATGAGCTGAAACAGAGATAAAGCCAGGGATTGATTTCAAGGTGATACCTAATTCCAGACGGCAATCCCATCATGATGACAGGAGGAGTCTGATGAGGCTAGAGCCAGAGAGAAGATCTTGGTATATGCTAAGAAAGAAAAGAGACTGAAGATGCGAAGACTCGACACTTAAGACTCGTCAACATCTGAGGGGGAGTCTGTTAGTGCATTCATCTGTCGACTTCGTCTTATGTCGAGTCTCGAGTTCGTTGCTGATCTAAACAAGCTTGATGTCATCATTCTTGATGATGACATCATAATAGTGATATCACAAGTGACATCATCATGCTTACACCATCATTGCATCATTACACAAAACAAAAGACATGCATGAATCAGAATGTTAGTTTGTATATGTAGGTTTCGCTTGAAAGGAAGTTATGTGGGTTTCGCTTGAGATATTTAGGAGGTTTCGCTTGAAGTCAACATGTATGCTTCAAGCGAAAGCTGAGTCCTATATATAGGTGTGATGCATTTCATTTGTAACAGTTCGTGAATTCCATACCGAGGTGCTGCCGGTGTGAAGACTGATTGTAATTGCTAGTATATCAATATAATCAGTGTTTAAAGTGATAAGCAAGCTGTTTCGAAGTCAGTTTCTTATTTTCCGCATCTGAAACTGATAAAATCTCTTCTGAACGACTCGTTTGGGTCACAAAACGATCCTACAGGATAAAAGGCAATGAAGGATCTTCTTCTGGAACAAGACATGATGATCAGGGTTCATCTGAGTTGTTGATTGTAAATCCGTCTGTGCAACAAAAGATTGAAGATTTTCTTAACGATGAGATTAATGAACAAGAGGAGGATCATCAACAGGAGTCCTCTTCATCAGGAAAGCAACACATCGATCAGGTATTTCTCACACAACCAACAGTCATATATTTACATGCTCGCTTTGAGGGGGAGCTAGAAGTACCTAGGTCGAGGGAAGAAATGTTAGAGGAGATGGGATTAGATGACGGAAAGTTTAAGTTCGACATTGAAGATGAAATTCCTGAGTCACCAGAAGAGAATATGAGTTTGTGTATGCTCAGGAAGCTGACAAGTACAATGATGTGATTGTTGAAGATGCCTCTGATTCATCTGATGAAGAAACGGATTTTCATTACTCTGGCATTGATGAAATGTTTCCTTCTTTGGCTGAGATGTTTAAAGATCAAAATGAAGACGAAATCAGACGGAAGATTGTTGAAAAGATTACAACTAGGTGTTCCGAAAACCATTCCTAGAGAGAATCTTGCTGAAGAAAGGAAGAAGTGGTTCAAGATAGTGCCTAAAGAACTCTTTAGTACTTTACGCATGATGCAAATATTTCATGGGGAGGCATCTTGTCTTGGGGCTATCTGGAGGATCTTCAGGTTTACGCTATTAGACGAGAACAAGGAGTTCAATACTTCGAGTTTTTGGCTGATATCAAAACCCTTCCTTGGTGGGACGTTGATGAGTTGGTACAAACTAAGAACATCAAGCAGTTTTATCATGGCTTGGATGTAAAGCAACACAATCAACAATTGTGGGATTATGTGAAGCAGCAATCAAAAGCAAGATATCCTGATTGGCAGCCTCAATATCCTAAGCAGATTGTGACTATCTTGGAGAATGGTGAAAAGGATATTACCTTGGATATCAAGCCGCCAAGGTGCTTAAAGAACATGCCTCTAAGAGCTATGGAACAAGATTTTCATGAGGATTTTCAAGGGTGGTTGTACAATGAAAGCACAACAGAAGCAGTGATCTCCTTATTCGATAAATCAAAGGGTGAAGCAAGAAGGATATGTGTGCTAGATCCGATGTGGCTTGTTAATTGCTCAAAGAAAGACATCGATTGCTTGTTTTATAACAATATTGTGTATGAGAAGAGAGATAAAGTGCATGCGTTGCAGTATTAAAATATTGTAGATGTGTGCTTTGTTAAAGACATTAACTATGGGAGGTACTGGAAGTCCAATTGGAGAGACCTTGAGATTGATGAATTTCTGAAGAAATACAAGAGAGAGCAGAGATTTAAAGCGATATCTGAGAAAGCTGCAAAGCTTGGAAAGTACAAGATGATGAGACCACCTCCAACGGATCAAACACCGATTGAAAAGGAAGAGAACAAGATTCCCAAGTGGGACAGAAAGATTGACGGTGACTCAGTGTACAGAAAATGATTGAAGAAGGAAGGCTTCTGAGGAGAAAAATGTTAGAAGAAAAAGCCGAACAGAGGAGAAAGAGGGCCAAGGAACGCAGACGTAAGAGGAAAGACTGAAGACTATGCTGGAAGGAACTACAACTACATCCAAGGTGGAGTCTGTTAGTTCATATGTCTGTAGCTTCCCGTCAGCATGGAGTCTTATTTTGTACTGTATATGTCTTTTGTATGTATGTGTATAACGACAACACAGGGAATGGTGATATGATGTAAAAGTGACGTCCGAAGGTTGACTTTTGTCATCCGATCAGATATCCACCCGATCGGACGGCACATATAAGTCCCTGATGTTTGCCTATAAATACCCAGCTTGGGTTAGACTTTAAGGACTTTTGCTCAGCCTGTAAGGAGACTCTGTCAAGTCTGATTCTCTACCGGTTCTCTTGTACTTTTATATCAATCTAATAGAAGACCAGACGGATTTAATCGTTGAATACGTCGTTGCTGATTCTCTGACTTGATCAATGGATTCCGCACATTGATTCACGTTCCACAGGAACATATCCTGATCCAAAGGCCTAACATTTTATGACTTTGTACACTTTGTAGGAAACAAGGACTTTTTAGCCGAACCCCACCCTGTATGTATATATCTAACAATTATTGTATGTAAAATTACGATAAAAATAACTCAATAATATCATATATAACTTTTTTTAATTGTAAATATATAAAAAATTATAAATGCATATTAATATAATAATTAAGTAATTATTAACAATAAATATGACGAGCCCTAGCGAGCTCAAGCTTTAAAATGAATTTTGTAATGTGTCAAGCTCAAGCTCTTTATATTTAACAAGTTGAGCTTGAGCTTAGCTAGCTCGATTACACACTCGAAAACAGATAAAGTTAATTACATGATTCATGTGATTTAGCTATAAACATGTTGTCAGTAAATCAGAAGAACAAGTAGCAGAAATTAATGGCCGTGAAGTACCATGCGGCATTGAAAATTAAATATTCCTAGTTATCCAATGAAATTGACCAAATAACATAAATGATATAAAGGGGTGATCAAAATTCCCTCATTCAACAAACAAATAAGTGAGCTAGACTATTTGGTAGATGTATATTTATCTAAAAGTGGAGGCCTCAAATTTAAATCTAAACAATGTAGTGGTTTAGAATTATTAATGAAAAGGAGAGTATGAATAATATTTGTTTTTAAAAATATATTAAACCGATAAATATACTCAAGCTATCAAACACTTCAAATAACAAAAGCAAACCTTATACCCAATTGGTCAAGAAACAAACTACTCAACCATGTTTATATATACATAGAGAGAGAAGCGAGATCAGGGGGAAATAACTGAAAGTGTGAAAACGGTGAGAACGGATTATGGGGCGACATGTAGCATTGGCGCTAAATAATATGCGGGGGAATGATCGTCATTTCCAAGTTATTTATCCAAACATTCCTTTTATTGTCAGGGCGTTTATTCCATCTAAAACAAAACTCCAAATTTTTCGTGTTATTTGTTACCTCCTCTTCAAGTTTCCGAAACCCATGGCGTCTGATATGGATTGCTAGTTACATATTTATTTGCTAGTCACTATGTGTGTGTGAGGATTCACCAAAAACCCTAATTGGACGCAATGCGTTACATGTGTAACAGTACAAAGTCGAGAGTATTTAGACGACTCTGTAAATATGAATCCGCTAATACATGAACTATAGAGTATAACTTAGACGTGTCGGTGGATAAATGAAGAGTGGGGCCTCAGTGTACAGAAAACTAGTTAAACGGAAGGATTTCTGTTTAACAGTGCATAAACCGTACAATTACGATTTAAATACGAATGGAAGTGTCGTAAATGATTATAGGGTTACGGAATTGTGTAGACATAATACTTAGACAATAACAAAAGGTTTTGAGGCCTTAACATGTAGCTAGCACGTTAAATGAGGAGTTTTCGGTTAACAAAACGTCTTTGATTTTAACGCACATAGAAACAACCAAACATGCATTGTACGATCATTCAAGCATAAAAACACTTATAAAAAATTAATATAATGTATTTTAAGCAAAAAAGTTAATATGTTTGGGTTTTCGTTGTCGGTGGGTTCGTATTTTAAAAACGCGAAAAACCGCGCGAAAAACGTAATTTTTAGCGTCTGTTTACTGAACCTTGGGCGCGTTTAAGACTCGATAATGAACCTAAACCCTAAAACTCAGATCATACTTATCATTTATGTAACAACCCGACTTTCAAAGTCAAAGCCAATGTCACACCCCAACCGATGGCGGAAACATCAGTGTGAGGCATTGAGCGAAACAGATTGTCCAAGAGGTTCCATAACAACTATGATTACCAAATATTTAAGTATTACGTCCCATACCGTAACATATAAAGTAGCATAGTTATTACAGACAAATTGTTCTCAAAGACAAATAAAAACTGTTCCGACAACTCATAAATTATTTAGTTTGTTTCTAGACTCCCCTAGCTCGATTTCCACAAAGCAAGCATAGCACATCATTCTAAACACCTGTCACTTACATTAAAATAAAAGTCAATACACATAGTGTAAAGGTAAGCATACAAGTTTAATAGTATAATAGTAGCGAAAGCGATTTACGCATAACTAGCATGTAACACGTATAGTTGTGAAGCAGGTAAGTTATTGGCAATGAAATATGCACAGACGTGACTGCGAGTTGTAGAATGCGCAACACAAATCACCATTGTGACACGTGAAGAAAAGCCCTTAACAACCCTTGTCTACGACAGGTGCTGAGTCCAAACTATAGTACTATCGCTGCTAAGGTGTCAGGAAACAATTTACTGTGTAAACATAACATACTAGCATTCATCGAAATACTCGTATAACATGCAGAGCGGTTAGCGTATAAAAGTGTTTGCGTTGCGTGTTGATTGTGATTTTTATATAAGTAACGTATGTAACACCCAAAAGTGCTTAAAGCAAAAAAGGATCGAGTATACTCACAGATCGTGTTTAACAATTAAACACAGTCTTGGATTGAAGGGAGCGCTGAAGGGTTAGCCTAAACACAGTACGACTGTATGAGCGTTGAACGGTGCGTAAAACGATGTGTTGAAGTGATGTGGGACGGATGGTGTCACCATTGCTCTTGATTTTTTTGACTGCATATCTCTTAAATGTTAACATATACACATGTGATTAAGTTTACGAAGATCATCCGGATGGATGACCATTCCGTTGGAAGGTTATCTGTTTGGGATGGATGTGTTTGTGTATGATGGAACTATGAAGTTTTCGTTGTAGAATTTTATAATTTGAGAAGTATTCCTACCATTTAGGTCATCCGGTTGGACGGTCAGCCGGACGGAATGGCCGTCCGCTCGGATGGTGATCCGAGTGGAGGTTACATACTTTGTAATTGTTGAAATTGTTTAAGTGTTTAAAACATAAGTCATTGGGCCAGATAGCCATTCGATCGGATGGTCGTTCGTCCGAATGACTGTTCGAGTTGAAAAGTTTGTAAATTAGCTAAGTTTAGAAAGTTTAGTGATTGAACCGAGACGGTATGACCCCGTGTCGAATAACAGAACCACAGCAAGCCTAGTCATCCGATCGGATGGGAATCACCCCGTTTGTTCGGTAATTTTTCTTGAAGGGATTTCATGTTCAACCCGTGAATTGGTCGTCTCTTTGTTAAGAATCCATCCTCAGTCCGGGTCTATACTAGAGAATGAGTAGTGAACCCGAACTAGTCCAGATTCTAACGATTTTGAGTAAATAGTTAAGAAAGTTGAAGAAAAGTTTTCAACATTAAAGAAGTGTTTAGATTTAGGTGAAATCAGTGTTAAAACATTGTAGAAATCCTTTAGATTTAAGTTATTCTTGGTGGAATGAGGTCACACTTTGGTGTTCATGAACACGCATGATGACGTCACCCTAAAACAGCCCGAATCAGACAGATTTCATGGTGAAATGACGAGATTTGTTGGTGAAAAAGATGAAGTAGTGTGTATAGATCAAAGAAGTACAAGATTTGGGGTTGAAAAAGATGAAGTAGTGTGTATGGCCTAGGAACGAGCTGGGTCGGAGGAGAGCTGTCACATCAGTGAAAATCTGATGTGACAGGTGCTATTTATAGGCAAGAGGAGAAGAGAGGCGGTGTAGTGATTCGGTCGGAGGGCCTTCCGATCGGATGGTCCTTCCATCGGATGGCTTTTGCCAGTTGGTTTCCGACTTTTTGTTTCGTGCGTTGAGCGTTGCGATGCGTTTCGAGTAAGCGATGCGATAGTATTACACATTAGTTACCCAAATAATATAACTACTAATAACCACAAAAGTAAACCTTAGATTTCGGGTTCGCGATGAGATTGCGTTTTCGAATAACCACCTCAAACATATGTATAAAACATGCACAAGTAACACACAATAGCACACACACATAAAGCAATATCCAGAACCTGTAATTCTAATTGCGATGCAATAACGATGTGATGGCATTTAATAGATTAGCGTTAGCTATCTTTATCGCATTGTTACTTCCACATAATACAACTAACAAGTGTAAATTAAAGTATCGATTATCTAGGTTCGAGAGTACAAGCAGTAATTAAGCAAGGAATAACAGACCCATTAGCAATATTTTCTTCCTTTGACTTTGACTTGTACTTTGACTTTGACTTCGAAAGTCGGGTTGTTACAGCCTCCCCTACTTTAGGAAATTTTGTCCCGAAATTTAAGGCGCAGACATAACAAACAGTTGCAGGTACTTAGCCTTCATATCACTTTCTAGTTCCCAGGTGAACTAGGTGCCGCGTTTGCGTTCCCGGCGAACCTTCACAATGGGAATGCGTGAGCGTCGGAGTTTCTTGGTCTCTCGGTCCATGATCTCGACTAGTTTTTCCACGAAGTGTAATGTTTCGTCCACTTGTAGATCCTCAAGAGGGAGATGTAAATTCTGGTCGGCTAGACACTTTTTGAGGTTCGAAACATGGAAAGTCGGGTGGACTTTACTAAGTTCCTCCGGTAGTTCGAGTCTGTAGGTCACCTTGCCAATCCTTTCCAGAATTTTAAAGGGTCCAACATATCGAGGCGTGAGCTTTCCTTTCTTGCCGAATCTGATCACCCCTACCAAGGTGCAACCTTTAGGAGTACGTGATCGCCAATGTCAAATTCAAGGGGCTTGCAGCGTCTATCGGCGTAACTCTTTTGATGACTCCAAGCTTTCAGGAGATTGTCTCGAATTTGGAGGATTTTGTCAGTCATTTCTTGCAATAAATCAGGACCGGAAATTTGCGCATCTCCGATCTCGAGCCATACAATAGGCGATCGACATTTTCTTCCGTATAATGCCTCAAATGGTGCCATTTGGATGCTAGAGTGATAACTGTTATTGTACGAGAATTTGACTAACGGTAAATGCGAATCCCGATTACCACCGAAATCTATAACACACGAGTGAAGCATATCTTCCAGGGTATGAATCGTGCGTTCAGTCTGACCGTCGGTCTGGGGATGGAAAGCGGTACTTAGATTAAGAGTAGTACCGAGAGCAGATTGAAACGTTTCCCAGAGACGCGAAGTGAATCGACCATCGCGGTCAGAGATGATGTCACGAGGTGTTCCGTGTCGACAAATGACTTCATCAGTGTAGATCCGTGCTAATCGTTCTACCTTATAGTCTTCCCGTATTGGTAGAAAATGGCTGATTTTATGAGACGATCAACGATAACCAAAATGCTATCGTGACCTGATGGCGTGCGTGGAAGTTTCGTACTGAAATCTATGGCTATACTCTCCCATTTCCACATAGGGATCTCAGGTTGTACGAGTAAGCCAGAGGGGTGTTGATGCTCAGCCTTGACTTTCAAACAAGTCAGGCACTTCAAAACGTAGATAGTGATATCTCTCTTCATGCCCGACCACCAGTACTTGTAGCGAATGTCCTGATACATCTTATCGGCACCGGGATGAATGGAGTCTCGAGACTTGTGGGCTTCGTTTAGCAGAATCTCTCATAAGTTGGTGCATTTGGGAATCTAAATTCGGTCATGATAATGGAATATATCATTCAATTTATTCACTAGTTGTTCGCCGTTATTGATAATTCTTTCTTTCTTCAATGTGCGTTTGGTAAAACAAGCATGTTGGGTGTCGCGGATGAGAGCTTTGAGATTGTGCTAGGCTTGAGTATTACGGATGCTATGCAAATAGCTTCATCGACTGAGAGCATCGCCAACGACGTTTGCTTTGCCTGGATGTTAACGAATCTCACAGCCGTAATCGTTGAGGAGTTAACCCATCGGCGTTGGCGCATATTCAGCTCCTTTTGGTTAAAGATGTGTTGTAGGCTCTTATAGTTGGTTAAGACCATACACTTGGTACCGTAAAGGTAGTGTCGCCAAATCTTTAACGCAAAAACAACTGCACCAAGCTCGAGATCGTGGGTCGTATAGTTCTTCTCCTGGATCTTGAGCTGACGAGAGGCGTACGCGATAACCTTGTCCCGTTGCATAAGAACACAACCGAGACCGAGGTTAGAGGCATCGCAATAGACTATGAAATCGTCGTTTCCGTAGGGTAATGAGAGCACGGGAGCATTACAGAGCATGAGTCTCAGAGTTTGAAAGGCCTCCTCTTGTTCGGTTCCCCAAACAAAAGGTTTGTCCTTGTGCGTAAGCGAGGTGAGAGGAACAGGGATTTTTGAGAAATCAGCGATGAATCGGCGATAGTAACCCGCCAATCTGAGAAAGGAATGTACTTCGGATGGGTTCTTTGGTGTACCCCAAGTCTTAACTTCTTCGATCTTCGCAGGATCGACATGAATGCCTTGACTATTGACAATGTGACCGAGGAATTGAACCTCCTCAAGCAAAAATTCACAGTTGGAGAACTTGGCATATAGACGGTTTCCTTGGAGTAGTTCAAGAACCAAATGAAGATGTTGCGCGTGTTCGGCTTTTGACTTGGAATAGATTAGGATATCATCGATGAACATGATGACGAAGCGGTTGAGAAAGGGTTTACACACGCCATTCATTAGATCCATAAAGACTGCGGGAGCGTTAGTTAAACCAAAGGGCATAACAGTAAACTCGTAGTGGTCGTATCGGGTTCGAAAAGTGGTTTTGGGTATATCGTCCTCTTGAATCCGTAACTGGTGATAGCCTAAACATAAATCAATCTTCAAGAAACACGTAGTAACTTGTAGCTGATCAAACAAATCATCGATGTAGGGTAAGGGATAGCGATTCTTGATGGTAAGCTTATTCAATTCCCTGTAGTCGATGCACATCCGAAACGATCTGTCCTACTTTTTTGACAAAAAGGGCAGGTGCGCCCCATGGAGAGGTGCTAGGGCGAATGAAGCCTTTATCAAGCAATTCCTGGAGCTGACTCGAGAGTTCACGCATTTCAGATGGAGCGAGACGATAGGGCGCTCTAGCGACAGGATTTGCTCTAGGAATGAGGTCAATACGAAAAATCGATATCATGAGATGGCGGTAAACCAGGTAAATCATCATAAAAGACGTTAGGTAAATCACGAACCACAGGCACCTTTTCCATTGCCTTCTCTTGTTGGACCGTTTTACGACCTAGAAAAGTCAGTTAAGGATGTTCATCTTCAAATACGAAGGCGGAATCAACGTAAAAGAAGTCACAACAGCTAATTTCCTTTTAATGTATCTTTTCTGATTGATTTTTGTGCTTTTACAATGTATTCTGAAGCAAATCCGGCAGCACCTTCTCTTACACACACATACATGTTCGCTTCAAATGAACAACACACATCCCTATATATAGGCCTCTAGGGTTTCGCTTTGAGAATGCCAGCCCAAAGGGTTTCGCTTGAGATCAGTTTCAAGCGAAACTGTATGATGATGATGAATAGGTTTCGATTGAATCTGCCAAGACACACTTTCAAGCGAAAACCCTATCTCAAACATGATCTATACCTAATTTCGACCCTGTTGTGTGTTCATTCAACCTATCTAGACAAAAGACTTGTAAAAGACAAAGTTAACAGACACTAATTGCACAAAAGTCTTCTAAACTATGACATAACTCTCCTATATATACCCCTTGGAATTAATGAGACTTCTCATTAATTACCAAAATGCCACCTTGCTAATTCTATATAAATATTACAATATAAGCTTGATTTCTTCGGTTTCTCGCTACTGCTCGGATTGACGGAGGCGATAGACACATAATGCACTAACATCTCTTTCTTTTCCTTCTTCGCTACTACGATGTGCGCCAAGAAAGCGTTGTACTCCTTGCAGAGATACTTGCTACCTTGGACACATGACAAGAGTTGTAACTTCTTCGAAGCGACTTCGGCATAGACACACAATTGATCGTCGTTTGCGAGAGAGAAGCGAATCATTTTATCAAAGCACACGATTTCAGCATGATTCTCCCGAAGGAAATCCATGCCTACTATGAAATCAAAGCTACCAAGCTGCATCGGGATAAGATTGATCGGCAAAACGTGACCGTTGAGCTCAAGAGTACAATCACGTAGAACGGAACTAACAGTGACGGTTCTTCTAGTGGCAACTTCTACGTCGAATGTTGATGGGAGATTAACGTGTTTATGGTTTAGGAGCCTTTCGAATTTGAACGATACAAAACAGTTATCGGCTCCAGTATCAAACAAACACAAAGCATATATACCATTTACAAGAAACGTACCATTAACCACGTTGTTGTCTGCCTGAGCCTAGCGGGCATTGATGTTGAAGACTCGCCCACGGGCTGCTTGCTGAGCAGGCTGCTGCTGCTGCTTTTGTTGGTGTTGTTGCTGTGCTGGCTGCTATTGTGGCTCTTTCTTTACCACTCTGTTTGGGCAGACATTTGCTAAGTGGTTGGGATCACCACACGTATAACAAGCTCTTGCGTGAGCAGCAGGAGCAGGAGCTGCTTATTGTCCCTGAGGATCGGGTAGAGTAGGAGCTTGAACTTGAGTTTGGGCTTGACGGGAACCAGTATGGCAAATGGCAGTAAAGTGGCCGTAAAGGTTACAGTGAACACAAAATCGACATGCAATCCCAACAGGATGATGATAAGTACAGGTAGGGCAAAACAGGTGTGGACCAGTATATGCACGCTTGGCCGACGGTGCATTAGTCACTGGTGCTGCTATCTGGCGGTTCTGGTTTTGGGGTGGAGCAGGTACTGCATTGAGTGGAGTAGCGGTGACAGCACAATTCTTGTTGTTGTTGTTGTTCATGCGCTTTCGACGTGAAGACTTGGAAACTTACGGTGCAGCGGTTTCAGCGGTAGGAGCAGCGGTAACTTGATGAAGACTTTTGGTGATTTTATCGAAGTAACCAGCCCTAACTCGCTTCTCATTAATCTCGGCAGCGAGCAGATAAGTCTCTTCGATGGTGGTTGTCTTGGCGGCTTGCACGAAATCAGCAACACAATCCGGTAAAGCATGGATGTATTTCTTGATGGTGATGTCCGGAGTAGAGACTTGGCCAGGACAAATAATGCTTAGCTGCTTAAAGTGTGCGGTTAGACCAGCATTGTCGCCACACTCTTGCTTAATGTTCCAAAACTCGTCCTCCATCTTCTGAAGCTCGTGGGGAGGGCAGAATTCCTTCATCATGATCTCCTTCAACTCCTCCCAAGTAAGCCCATAGGCTGCGTCATTCCCTCGCCTGTTCCTTTCGGCAGTCCACCAATCCAGAGCCCTTGACTGGAAAACGCCAGTTGCATTGATAGTGCGGAGGTTTTCAGGACAGCCGCTTTGGCGCAGAGTGACTTCAATTGCATCGAACCATTGAAACATGGCAGTAGGCCCATCTTCCTCGGTGAAGTCTTTAGGGCCGCATGCCTTAAACTGTTTGAAGCTAAAAGTAGAGCGGGGTGAGTCGGTCCTCGATTCCTCAGAGGACTTGCTAGCATTTTCATTAAGTTCGCTCTTAGCCATTTGCTTTGCGACTAGAGAAGCGATGCGTTTGTCAGCGTGATTGCGGCGTGCTGAGCGAGAAGCATGAGATCCGAATGACGACATTGTCTGCAACAGACATCGTCACGGATTTAGACGAAACACTCAATCTCACCACACAGCGTTTAGCTAAATACTATAAAGCTCAAGAACACATCCAATCACATAGGCACATTATCACGTAGGCATATAGACCACATAAGCACGTAAGCACAGAAGCACATAGTCCACGTAAGCACATAATCCACTATATTTTGCACGTATTCACCTACATATGATGCACGTATTCACTTATCCTTCACAGCTGCATAAAGTGATCGAGAGTTGCGAGTGCGAATAGCGAGCGCGAGTAACATATGCGATTTGTTAGCGTATTGAGATAAATGTGTAGTGCGAGTTGTGTGTGTGTATCGAAGTGAACAGCAAAAAGCGTATGAAACTCCAAGATCAAAACACATAACATGAGAAAAACACATAAAACACATAAAATTTTCACATAAAATCGAGGAATCTGCGGTTGCGAGTCCAAAATCGAAACACATAGAAGCGATAAAGCGTAAAAACCAGCGAGAATCGGAATGTCTTGGGTGTGCTAGACTTTGACTACCCAAAGTGATTCGACTGTTCCCAAGGACTTTGAGTATACGTGTTGGCTTAATAGACTGTGCTCTCGCCTTAATTTGGGTGATCGACACGCATCCTTTCGGCCATTACGTGACACCAGACGTTGGAACCCATCGAGACTTTAGTGAGAGTTTTGTAAAGCCAAGTTATAGAGCGGAATAAGTCATTAAGATGTGGGTTTCACCCCTAACTTAACAACTTCATTCCTGCTTGTGTGATAGAATCACGAGATAGATAGGGAGAATCGCGTCGAAGTATGGATTTCACTCCTGATTCAACGCAAATTCTCGTGTTTATAGTAAAAATGCCCGTTAAACGAGTGATTTGATCGAGAGTTTGCGGTTTTCAGACCTAATCTCAACTAGATCATTCGTTTATGTGTGTGTCGCCAGCCTTAGGAAAGGCTGACCTTGCGCGAAGCGGTAGTATGTGATGTTCGCGCAAGAGTGTAGTTTACAGCGAGTGCGAGTGAGAGTATCAAGTACGCTTGTACAAAACCCCTACTGGGCTTGCACAAGTCGGTCTGTTGGGACTTAGACTATAGACTAGGTCAATTTTAAGACATCGACCCGGACTAGGTCGAGTCTTTCCTAATTCCCTATAGTTATGGCTCTGATACCAATCTGTCACACCCCAACCGATGGCGGAAACATCGGGGTGAGGCACTGAGCGAAACAGATTGTCCAAGAGGTTCCAAAACAACTACGATTACTAAATATTTAAGTATTACATCCCATACCGTTACATATAAAGTAGCATAGTTATTACAGACAAATTGTTCTCAAAGACAAATAAAAACTGTTACGATAACTCATAAATTATTTAGTTTGTTTATTGATTCCCCTAGCTCGATTTCCACAAAGCAAGCATAGCACAACATGCTAAACACCTGTCATATACGTTAAAATAAAAGTCAATACATATAGTGTAAAGGTAAGCATACAAGTTTAATAGTAGCTAAAGCGATTTACGCATAACCAGCATGTAACACGTATAGTTGTGAAGCAGGTAAGTTATCGACAATGAAATATGCATAGACATGACTGCGAATTGTAGAATGTGCAACACATATCACCACTGTGACACGTGAAGAAAAGCCCTTAACAACCCCTGTCCATAATAGGTGCTGAGTCCAAACTATTGTACTATCGTTGCTAAGGTGTCAGGCAACAATTCACTGTGTAAACATAACATACTAGCATGCATCGAAATACTCGTATAACATGTAGAGCGGTTAGCGTATAAAAGTGTTTGCATTATGTGTTGATTGTGATTCTGATATAAGTAACGTATGTAACACCCAAAAGTGATTAAAGCAAAAAGGGATCGAGTATACTCACAGATCATGTTTAACAAGTAAACACAGTCTTGGATTAAAGGGAGCGCTGAGGGGTTAGCCTGAACACAGTATGAGAGTATGAGCGTTGAACAGTGCGTAAAACGGTGTGTTGAAGTGATGTGGGACGGATGGTTATCCGATCGGATGACCGTCCGGACGGATGACCATTCGGTCGGAGGGTTGTCCATTCGGGATGGATGTGTTTTTGTATGATGGAACTTTGAAGTTTTCGTTGTAGCATTTTGTAAAATGAGAAGTATTCCTACCATTCAGGTCATTCGGTCGGACGATCATCTGGACGGATGGCCGTCCGCTCGGATGGTGATCCGAGTGGAGGTTACAAACTTTGTAATTGCTGAAATTGTTTAACTGTTTAAAACATAAGTCATTAGGCTGGATAGCCATTCGATAGGATGGTTATCCGATCGGATGGCCGTTCGTCCGAATGACTGTTCGAGTTGAAAAGTTTGTAAATTAGCTAAGTTTAGAAAGTTTAGTGATTGAACCGAGAGTGTATGACCCCGTGTCGAACAATAGAACCACAGCAAGCCTAGTCATCCGATTGGATGGGAATCACCCAGTTCGTTCGGTAACTGTTCTTGACGGGATTTCATGTTCAACCCGTGAATCGGTCGTCTCTTCGTGAAGAATCCATCGTCAGTCCGGGTCTATACTAGAGAATGAGTAGTGAACCCGAACTAGTCCAGATTCTAATGATTTTGAGTATAAAGTTAAGAAAGTTAAAGAAAAGTTTGCAACATTAAAGAAGTGTTTAGATTTAGGTGAAATTAGTGTTAAAGCATTGTAGAAATCCTTTAGATTTGAGTTGTTCTTGGTGGAATGAGGTCACACTTTGGTGTTCATGAACACCCATGATGACGTCACCCTAAAACAGCCTGAATCAGACAGCTTTCATGGTGAAATGACGAGATTTGTTGGTGAAAAAGATGAAGTAGTGTGTATAGATCAAAGAAGTACAAGATTTGGGGTAGAAACTTACAAGAATCGCGAGGAATCGAGAGAAAATGGCCTAGGAACGAGCTGGGTCGAAGGAGAGCTGTCACATCAGTGAAAAGTTGATGTGACAGGTGCTATTTATAGGCAAGAGGAAAAGAGTGGCGGTGTAGTGATTCGGTCGTAGGGCCTTCCGATTGGATGGCTATTTGATTGGATGGTCATCCGGACAGATGACCATTCGATCGAATGGTCCTTCGATCGGATGGCTTTTGTCAGTTGGTTTCTGACTTTTTGTTTCATGCGTTGGGCGTTGCGATGCGTTTTGAGTAAGCGATGCAATAGTATTACACATTAGTTACCCAAATAATATAACTACTAATAACCACAAAAGTAAACCTTAGATTTCGAGTTCGCGATGAGATTGCATTGTGATAGAGTTGCGATTGCGTTTTCGAATAACCACCTCAAACTTGTATATATAAAACATGCACAAGTAACACACAATAGCACACACATGTAAAGCAATATCCAGAACCTGTAAATCGAATTGCGATGCGATAGCGATGTGATGGCGTTTAGTAGATTAGCGTTAGCTATTTTTATCGCATTGTTACTTCCACATAATACAACTAACAAGTGTAAATTAAAGTATCGATTATCTAGGTTCGAGAATACAAGCAGTAATTAAGCAATGAATAACAGATCCAATTAGCAATCTTTTCTTCCTTTGACTTTAACTTTGACTTGTACTTTGAATTTGACTTCGAAAGTCGGGCTGTTACAGTCAAAGTCAAAGGAAGGAATGATTGCTTATCAGATATGTCATTCTTGACTTAATTATTACTTGTACACTTTGACTCGATAATCGACACTCGCTTGACGCTATTTGTTTACGATTATTTAATATGTGAAGTAACAATGCGATAAACGTAATTAAACGCTAATCTACTAAACGCTATCACATCGCTATCGCATCTCAATTCAAATTACAGGTTCTGAATATTGTTTTACGTGTGTGTGCTATTATGTGCTTTACTTGTGTGTGCTTAAATATACATTGTGGGATGTTAATCACAGACGCAGACGCAAACGCAACTCTATCGCAACGCAATCACATCGCGGACTCGAAGAATAAGTCTTACTTTTACGTATTTAGTTGTTATATTAATTGTGTAATTAATGGGTAATACTATCGCATCGCTTACTCGCAACCAGTGTTGTAACAGTCGGATTCCAAGGCCGAGTACTCGGTGAGTACTCGGTCCTCGGAACCCCTCCGAGGCGACTTCCTCCTAGGCGGACTCAATTAGTCGGCCTCGGTCAAACTCGGTCAAACTCGGCGCCTAGTCGGCCAAGTCGGCCTAGTCGGCGCCTAGTCGGACGTAGTCGGAAAAAGTCGGCCTAGTCAGTCTAGGCGGTCAACGTGGTTTGTTGACTTTTAATTAGTCAAAATCGGTCAAAATTGGTCAACATCGGCGTACTCGGCCTTGTACTCGGACTACTCGACCTTGTACTCGGACTACTCGACCTTGTACTCAGACTAGTCGGACTTGTGTTCAGAATATTTGAACTTTAAACATGTTTCATTTTAAATTATACTCAGTTGACATGAATTATGCTTATTTTAACATATATATATAATATATAACAATTAATTTTCTTTATAGTTACCATGTCCGCGTACTCCCCGAGTACTCTGATTACTCCCAACTCCCCAGTCGGCCGACTAGGGAACGCCTAGCTACTTTTACAACACTGCTCGCAACGCATCGCAATGCACAACGCACGAAACAAGAAGTCAGAAACCAACTCGCATAAGCCATCCGATCGAAGGACCATTTGATTGAATGTTCATCCGTCCGGATGACAATACGATCGGAAGGCCTTCCGACCCATTCTTTACACCACCTTTTCCTCTCCTTCCACTATAAATACCACCTGTCACATCAACTATTCACTGATGTGACAGCTCTCCTTCGACCCACGCACTCTCAGGCCATTTTCTCTCGATTCCTCGTGATTCTTGTAAGTTTTCATCTCAAATCTTGTACTTCTTTGATCATTGCACACTTCTTCATCATTTCCATCAACAAATCACAACTTTTAACCATGAAATCCACCTAATTCGGGCTGTTCTAGGATAACGTCATCACGGGTTTTCATGAACACCAAAGAGTGACCTCATTCCACCAGGAACAACTCAAATCTAAAGGTTTTCTACAATGTTTAAACATTGATTTCACCTAAATCTAAACATTCTTCAAGTGTTTCAAACTTTTCTTCAAACACCCTTCACTTTTGCTCAAAAACCGATGGAATCGGAGCTCGGACAGGACTTCTACTCATCCTCTAGTTAAGTGTCAGTCCGAGAATGGATTACTATCAAAGAGACAACCGATTCACGGGTTGAACATGAAACACCGACATGAACAGCTGGTTCGGATCAAACGGGGTGATTCCCGTCCGACCGGATAAGTTGGACCTGGTGAGATTTCCGTTGTTCAGCACGAGGTCTGTTGGGATTGAACCCTACCAAAGGAATAGTTGATTAAAGCCTAAACTGGATCAGGGCAGTGGATCCAGCATAAGAACTACTGTATACAAGTCTATCCCCTTGAAAGTGATTCTATCTACTGATGGCCTCAATCCACTGACCGTATACAAGTACTGATCTACAAACAACTGTTGTTCATGGTAAAGACTAATGAAGACTGAAGACCTGTTGCTCAATCTACTGTTATGAATCAAGCACTGCTGATGATACAAGTACTGCTAGAGTCACAACAGTGGAAGGAGAAGGCAGTAATTTAGTCTTTCCTTTGTTATGTAATGTAATGTAATCAGTAGTTTGCTTAACAGTGTATGTATTAGATCAATAGTTAGAGTTTGTTAGGAGGTTAGATGTCACTTTCATGGTGACGTCAGCCAAGATGCTTCAGTGGTTTTCTCGTGCCTATAAATAGAACAGTACCCTGTACTGTTCTATTGGCTCTTTCACCACTTGTCTTTTGTACGAACAAATACTGAGCTCAGGCTGAGGGGAGTTTGTTATACATGCATGCAAAGTTGTAATCGGTGATTAGAATAAATTTAATCATTCGGTTCAATATTCAAAGATGTGTGTTAAAGGCATTTCTCCTGTTTGATTGTGTGCAAAGTTTATTTCCATTTATTTCCGCTGCAATTACTTGTTCATTTTCATCTTAAATCAAACATAAAACACAATCAATCCAAACTCAGATCCTAACAATTAGTATCAGAGCTCGGATAGTCAAATTTGATTTAACAATCATTTTGACATAAATAGTTCAGCTCATAATCGTTGATACTGATATTTGTTCGTTTTGTTGAAAAACAGAGTAAGGTTTAATCACGATCAAAGTTGATTAATCATTACCTGTAAAACAACCAGGATGACATCACAATCACAAGATGATAAGAATAACATCGGTTCACTTTTCAAACCACCCATGCTGAAATGAAATGAGTAAAACATCTGGGAGAGAAGGATGGGTCACACCCTTGCTCAACAGAATACTGGATGTTCGAGATCGGTTGTCTTTGGACCCCATGTTCCAATGGTGCCGAGTGCTGAGGATTCAAAGAAATTCGAACCTAAAAAACATGAAAACTATACTGAAACTAATTTTCAAAAGTTTGAACTGGATGCCAAAGCATTCAGCATCATTGCATCTGCATTACCCAAGGAAATTTATGATGGGCTGTTACATTGTAACATTGCCAAGGAATTATGGGATGCACTTAAGGAACAATTTGGGGGAACTGAAAAAGTAATTGAAAATAACAGGGAAATTCTGAATCAGCAGTATGAAACCTTTTGTCACATTAAGGGTGAATCATTGACTCAACAGTTTGAGCGATTCAGTTGTCTCATTAGTGATCTAAGACTTGTTAAGGTTGAATTTCCTAAATCTACACAAAATAGCAGGTTTCTTAGATCACTACCTGAAAAATGGGATACAATTGTCTTTGTGACTAGAAATTCTGTTAAGTTCAAAGATCTGACACTTACCCAACTTCATGGTAGACTCCTGACCTATGAAAGGGAGTTAAACCAGAAAAAGAGGTTGCAAGAGTCTTGCAAATTTGCAGATGATTATTTATTTGGCAACACAGCTCTTCTGGGTCAAGAAGAGTCTGGCAACAGTAAGGATCAGAGTTATGATCATTTTATTAACATAATTGCTGGAGGTAATTTCAACTCTGATCCTCACTCATCCAACTTTTCTTTCACAGCAAAAGGAGAAAGCCAGAACTCTGATAATTTGTGCTTTGAACTCAATGATTTACAGCACTTTGATCCCACTTACTTAGAAGAAATGGACATTTTGAATCAATTGGCTTTGCTTAGTGTGAGAACAAGCAAATTCTATAAAAGAACATGGAGAAAATTCCCAGGGTTACATGGGAATTTAAAGGTGGGGTTGGATAAGTCAAAAATCAAGTGTTATAAGTGCAATAGGCTAGGTCATTTTGCTAGGGAATGTAGGAGTCAAACCACTGGTCCAATTATAACTCATCCCAGCTCAAACCCTAGACCACAACACCAAAGCACTGTGCACTATGCCCAATATACCCCTGCAGCCCATGTTAACACTGCTCACTATGCTGCAACCCCTGTGCCTGTGCATTATATTCAAACCACTGTTCCACAAATTCAGTATGTTCAAGCCCCTGTCCCTCAGGCTCAAGTGCAACCTGTTGCACCTCAACAAACTGCTCCAACAGTGGTTCAACCAGATCAACAGAGCTTTTTCACCCAAGGTTTTGTTGACTGGAGCAGTATGCCTGATGAGCTTGGTGATGAAAATATTGCACTCTATGCTTCTAATGATACTTTTAATGATGAATTTTGTCTTATGGAATTAGAGTCAATACCAGAAGGGGTGGAAGCTGAAGGAGAACAGCTAAGTGCTGAAATAGTGGATGAAGTAGCTGAAGCAGTGGTTACTGCAGTTGCTGGTGAAATATTGTTTTGAGAAAATTCAGAAACTCTGATTGAACCACTGTTTGACCCCTGGCCCAAAGAAGACAAAGAAGATAAAGAAGAGAAGAAAGAAGGTGAGAATGAAGAGAGAGCTGATGAAGGAAGTGATCATCAATGTCATTGTGCCATGATGGCTGCTGCCAAGGTATCACCTCAGGTTCTTGAAAATCTGTGTACAGACAAATGCATTATTGCATTTGCTAACATTAAAGAGGTGAATGAAAAGCTTAGGGATAAAGTCTTAACTGATGAAGTCAAATTTGAAAAGTCATTAAAAGAACTTAAAATCAAGTTGGCTGAAAAAGACAACGAAATTTGCAGTCTAAAAGAAGAGCAAAGCATTACCAAAAACCAACTCCAAACTATGATAGAAAAATATCATGTTTGCAAAAAGGAGTTGGAGTCCACCCAAATCACTTGTGAAAGATGGGTGGAATCTTGCAAAGGGTATGAGGTCATGCTTGAAAAACAGCTTGAAAACAATGTAAAATTTGGCATAGGGTTTAGAAAATATGATGAAATTGAAAACACTGCTGCAAAACAAGCTGGTTCAGTTGAAATAACACCAACCAACAAGAATGGCCAAGAAGTTAAGATAACTGATAAACTTGGTATCAAAATCACTCTGGAAAGATCTGTGAGACCCTCAACTTTTGAGGAAATTGAGAAATACCAATTTAAACCCACATGGTCTGATGAGTGTGACATTCTTGAAAATTTTAAACCAATGGACTTCACAACCACTGATGGTGTAAAAGATCCTAAAGCAAAGGTCATTCCTCTCAAAGACATCCCAACAGTGGTTCAAAACTCTGTTGCTAAGGAGTCAGAGAAGAAGAAAAGGAGAGAAAAAGTTAAAAACCTGTTTTGTGATTTCTGTGAAACGAAGAACCATCTAACAAAAGACTGTTTTCATCTAAAAGCATATGATATCAACAAAACAAATGTTATTGTACCTGCTGAGAGCTACACCACTTGTGGTAAATCAAACCACAAAACTCTGGAATGTGTGTATGTAACACTCATTCTTATAATATAAGCTTTTATCCTTAGCTTAGTACATATGAGTTTAACGAACATTTAAAACAACATTAGGATACATAAGTATTCCTTCTATTACATAAGTTTTACAAATAACTAAATAAGACAAAAGATGCGGAATAAGATCTTGAATGTGTTCGGTTCGAAAGCATTGACTTGACCTTCATCCACGTACTCGTATTACCTAAAAGCTGGAAATATTAACAAACATAAGTATATTAAGATCCTTAGAAGTTAGTACAATCGAAACTACGCTCAAAAACGGATTCGATTAACTAAAGTATACAAAATTCAACAAAAGTGCCTGGGCTCTACCGTAGCTTACGGTAGCCACCGTAAGCTACGGTAGCCACTGGGCGATAATAGACTACCGTAAGGCAGTTGAAAACTGCCGTAACATTTTACTCGCTACCGTAAGTTACGGTAGCTACCGTAACTTACGGTAGCTGCTGCATATTCTTCATGATTTGCTGTTTGACCCGTTTGTTCCAGTTTCGCACTTTTAAAACATCAAAACACAATACGGGATATTACTTCGTAACAAAGTGGCCCATCCTTGGGTTCTTTATGTTCAACACTCACGCTCCCATTACCGGTTTACGTGTTTAATATGTTACTACCCATCACCCGGGCTCATGAATTACGGATAAGGTATTCCCGTTACCCGGTTTGTACCTACCCTTAATGACTCGCTTGATTTGCCATTATGAAGTCCATCATTCAAGCAAACCAAACCACTTAAATATTCACATTCTAAATTACCAACAAATATCAATGACAAACTAATTTACAATAGTAATGAAGCGTTAGCCACATACCTTAGAGCTTTCCCTTCAAACGAGTGTTCGCGCCGGCTTGACTTCCAGATGCCTCAATCGTGTTGCCTAAAATACACAAGCCACTTATCATTAGAACCCTTCGGCTCATAACAAAAGCTTGCTTATTTAGCCAAACACCACAATTAAGGTCTATCAATCATCTCTTAGGCGTTTTGTCAAGCACCTTATGTGCATACATTTTAATTAGCCATTTGTTTTAATTTAATCCTTGGTAAATCCAAGAATTTCTTCTTATTCAAACTTGATCACTCATTACCTCCATATTAACATGCTAGTTCAATAAACCTAGGTTAATATTTCACATAGTTCATACAAAATCTTGGGGCTTTTCATTCTAGATGAAAACCCACTTCAATATTTGACACAAGACAACCCTAACACAAGATTTATCAATCAATTCACATGATTTCAGTTAGGGTTTATAATCCTACTCTTTATGCACACATCCTGGAATCATAACATCACCCAATTTTTCAAGAACTTCTATAAATCAAATTTCACCCAAGAATCAAACATCACCAAAACTGAAATTGTAACTTACCTAGTGTTAGACAAGTGTAGGTGATTAAGATTCTTGATTCATGCAGTAAATACAAGCCCAATTTTCCCTTAAATTTGATGAAATAAGGGTTTGGGTGTTCTTCCCTCTCCTGGTCGCCTCCCACACGCACACACACACTGATATGTGTGATTTTTTTAATTTGTTGTATTTTTATTAAATTCAAGTTTGGCCATTCTTACAAAATCAGCCCCTCAAGTTTGTTTTGTTCAACTAATGTAAACTTAACTAACACCTTTCATTCATATTTTAAGATATGGTGTTTTAACTTGTTAATTATTTTTGGAGTGTTACAAGTCCACCCTCCTTAAAGAGGGTTTCGTCCCCGAAACTACTTTACGTATAAAAATTTATAATGCATACACGTACCGAAAAGTGAAGGGTAGAGTCGTCTCATTTCTCCTTCAGACTCCCAAGTGGTGTCTAATCCTTTCCGGTGTTCCCATTTGACCTTCACTTGGTCGAATTCTTTGTTCCTTAAACTCTTAACCTTACGTTCTAGGATTGCAATAGGCTTTGCTATATAGTTGAGTTTGTTATCAACCTCTATATCATCGAGAGGAATATAAGCCGTATCATCCGCTAAGCGTTTCCATAGGTGTGAGACGTGAAACGTGCTACGTATACCGCTCAGTTCTGCTGGTAACTCCAATCGGTAAGCCACCTTATACACCCGATCTAGGATTTTAAAAGGCCCTATGAATCTCGAGCTTAACTTTCCTCGTTTTCTAAACCGGATAATTCCCTTCCACGGGGACACCTTAAGCATCACCTTATCGCCAATTTGAAATTCAATTGGCCTTCTTCTTTTAGCCGCATATGATTTTTGTCGATCTTGGGCTGCCTTCAGTTGGGCTCAGATCATGTCAATTTTCTCGTTCGTAACCCGGATTACATCTTTATGAGCAAGCTCCCGAGGACCTACTTCTTCCTAGCATACCGGTGTCCGACATTTTCTTCCGTAAAGCATTTCATACGGGGCCCTACCAATACTTGAATGGTAGCTATTATTATATGAAAATTCAACTAACGGTAGATACACATCCCAGCTGCCGCCAAAATCTATTATACAAGCCCGAAGCATATCTTCTAATATCTGTATCATTCGCTCGCTTTGCCCGTCAGTCTGCGGGTGGTATGCGGTACTAATCAACAACTTGGTACCCATTTGATTTTGAAAGTCGCGCCAGAAATTTGAAGTAACCGTGTATCTCTATCGGATATGATAGTCACCGGCACCCCATGGCGTGATATGATCTCGTTCAAGTACACTTCTGACTTCTTCTCAGAGGTGTAGGTTTCTCGGATGGGGATGAAATGGGCACTTTTGGTTAGTCTATCCACAATTACCCAAATGGCATCAAATCCCCGTGTCGTCTTTTGCAGTTTAGTCAACAGGTCCATAGTAATTTGTTCCCATTTCCAAACCGGAATATCCAAAGGTTGAAGTTTGCCATATGGCTTTTGATGTTCCGCTTTGACTTGTAAACAGGTCATGCATTTCTCCACATATTTAACCACATCTCTTTTCATCCCCGGCCACCAATAGTTTTGCTTCAAATCTCTATACATCTTAGTTGCTCCGGGATGGATCGAATAGCGAGACTTGTGAGCCTTGTCAAGCAGAAGATCCTTAACACCACATGTGTTTGGGACCCAAATCCTACCATTCCGATATTTCATCCCATTACTTCCTTCAACCAATTCTTTTATCAACCCTTTTATACGCTCTTCTTCCAATTCTCTTCCCTTAGTGCTTAGATCTGGGCGTCTCGAATTCGTTCAAGCAAGCCTGAAGTTACTACCAACTGCATGGACCGTACCCGAATTAGAGTGTATTCATCTTTACGGCTAAGGGCATCCACCACCACATTAGCCTTTCCGGGGTGATAGTGGATTTCGCAGTCATAGTCCTTCACTACTTCTAACCAACGCCTCTGCCTCATATTCAACTCCTTCTGATCGAAGAAATACTTTAAACTCTTATGGTCAGTGAAAATAGTACATTTCACACCATACAAGTAATGTCTCTAGATCTTTAAGGTAAAGACTACGGCTGTCAGCTCAAGATCATGAGTCGGGTATTTTGTTTCGTGCTGCTTAAGTTGTCATGAGGCGTACGCAATTACCCTTCCTCTTTGCATCAGCACGCACCCAAGGCCTAGGTGTGATGCATCTGAATATACTACCAGATCATCCGTACCTTCAGGTAAAGTCAAAACCGGTGCACAGGTTAACTTTTCCTTTAATGTCCGAAATGCCTTTCCTTGATCATCTTCCCAGACGAACTTCTCGTTTTTGCGGGTTAACTTGGTTAGAGGCGATGCAATCTTGGAGAAATCCTGAATGAATCTCCAATAGTAACCTGCCAACCCCAAGAAACTTCTAATCTCGGATGAATTCCTTAGAGGGTTCCATTTTGATACTGCTTCCACCTTTGATGGATCCACCAATATTCCTTCGGTACTTATGACGTGCCCTAGGAATTGTACTTCTCGTAACCAGAAGGCGCATTTCGAGAATTTAGCATATAATATTTCCCGCCTTAGTATCTTTAACACTTCTCGTAAATGGTTAGCATGATCTGCCTCGTTTCTTGAATAAACAAGGATGTCGTCGATAAAAATAATCACCGACCTATCAAGCATCGGCTTGCAAACCCGGTTCATGAGATCCATGAAAGTCGCGGGCTCATTCGTTAATCCGAAGGACATCATGAGGAATTCGTAATGTCCATATAGCGTACGGAACGCGGTCTTCGGTATATCTTCCTCCTTTACCCTCAATTGGCGATAACCCAATCTCAAATCGATTTTTGAAAACCAGCTAGCGCCTTGCAATTGATCGAACAGGTCGTCGGTCCTCGGGAGCGGGTATCAATTCTTACCGGGAGTTTATTTAACTCCCGGTAATCAATACATATCCGCATGCTCCCGTCTTTCTTCTTTACAAACAGCATCGGCGCTCCCCAAGGAGATACACTAGGCCGGATGAATCCCTTATCGAGTAAATCTTGTAATTGGGACATTAATTCTTGCAATTCCGACGGTGCCAGTCTGTTTGGCACTTTAGCTACTGGTTTAGCACCCGGAATCAGTTCAATCCCAAACTCTATTTCACGCTCTGGCGGCATTCCCGGAAGATCCTCGGGAAAGATGTCTTTAAATTCACGCACCACGGGTACGTCTTCAATCCTTGGCTTTTCTTATTCCACATCAAGTACATAAGTTAAATATGCCTTACACCCATGTAGTATAAACTTGCGGGCTTCTATCATAGAGCATATCATGGGATTACAAGCCTTCTCCCCATAGATGATGACACGCCTTCCGCTCGGAGACGTTAAGTGTATCTCCTTACGTAAGCATATCACTTTAGCGTGGTAGCGAGACAGCCAGTCCATTCCAACTACCACTTGAAATTCACCCATGGACATGGGTATTAAATCAATGGAGTATTCCTCGCCATCGATATTCAATTTGCATTCCCGACATACATCACAAACAATAAAACTTTTGTTATTACCTACTTCTACTTCCATTGGCATAGGTAATTTTGTTAATGTAAACAAAGGGTTTTGAATGAATCTATGTGAAACAAAAGACTTATTCGCACCCGTATCAAATAAAACACGTGCAAGGATAGAATTTACAGTAAATATACCTGTAACCACATCAGGTTCCATCTTTGCTTCAGCAGCGGTGATTTGGAACGACCTTGCCTTAGACTTTGGGGTTTCATTCTTGGAGTCAACACCCTCTTTCTTTCCCGTCAGTTCCGGACATTCTGACTTTTTATGACCCGGCTGATAACATTTATAGCACACCGTCACTTTGTCTGGGCAGTTTGAAACCCCATGCCCTATTTTGCCACATGCAACGCAAGGTTTGTTTTTAAAGTAACATTCTCCTTTATGAGCGCGTCCACATATCTTACAACTCGGGGAACCTCCTTTCGCATTTCCCTTTTTCGAAGATTCAGCTACCTTTGACTTCTTGGTGGGACTTGGGTTTTCATCCAAGGCTCTTCTCTCGCCTCTTTCAACTTGCCTTTTCAATTCAATCTCGTGCTCCCGCGCCGCATTGATTATGTCGGTGAGGCTTTCGTAATGTGAGGGAGTCATAAACTCCCTATATTCAGCCCTAAGCATGGTATGATAGTAATAGATTTTCTGTTCTTCGGTTTTGACCAACTCATCACAAAACTTGAGCTTATCCATAAACGTCCCCGTAATTTTATCAACGGTTTCACCCTTTTGCCTCATTTGCATGAATTCTTCTTTTATCTTATTGATTACCGCCTTGGGGCTATGATGTTTGAGAAATGGTGTTTTGAAATCTTCCCAAGTCATCGCCCTCATTGCTTCAACACCCCTTTCATTTCTGAGGTTGTCCCACCAATCCTTGGCTTGGCCTCTAAGTTGGCCAGTTCCATAAGCCACGAAATCACTTTCATCACAATGCGTTCGTTCGAAAACACCTTCGATATCACTTATCCATCTTTGACAAGCAATTGGATCCACCTCTCCGTTGAAGATCGGGGGTTTACACGCCATAAATTTGTTATAAGAACAGCCTTTCTTTTCTTTGGCCTTACCTCTATCATTGGTAAGGTCTTCTCTTAATTCGCCCATCTTTTCCTCCATAGTCGAAAGTAATGTATTTTGTAGCCTTTCCATGATATTGTCACTAGCACCTCCCGACATCTTCTTACTGAAATGTTAAAATAATTTGTTAAATAATTCGTTAAATCACTCTCATGCCTTTACACGAGAATTCATACTCACTATTTGGTCAAGTATACAACTTGCCTTAACCGTTTATGCTAAGTGTACTTCCTGGGTTCGAGTATGTTATTATACTCCTCCCGTATACATTAAATAATTGTTCCTTCTAGTCTTTTAATTTAGAATTTACTTCAAATAAATTCTTACCGGATGTTGATCAAGCCTTGAACCGAACACATTTGTCATTAACCTTAGCTCTGATTACCAACTTGTAACACTCATTCTTATAATATAAGCTTTTACCAAACAAATAGAACTAAGCTTAATAAACGACAAGCCAGCACATTTACATTATCCTTAGCTTAGTACTTACGAGTTTAACGAACATTTAAAATAACATTAGGATACATAAGTATTCCTTCTATTTCATAAGTTTTACGAATAACTAAATAAGACAAAAGATGCGGAATAAGATCTTGAATGTGTTCGGTTTGGAAGCATTGACTTGGCCTTCATCCACATACTCGTATTACCTAAAAGCTGGAAATATTAACAAACATAAGTATATTAAGATCCTTAGAAGTTAGTATAATCGAAACTACGCTCAAAAACGGATTCGATTAACTAAAGTATACAAAATTCAACAAAAGTGCCCAGGCTCTACCGTAGCTTACGGTAGCCACCGTAAGCTACGGTAGCCACAGGGCGATAATAGGCTACCGTAAGGCAGTTGAAAACTGCCGTAACATTTTACTCGCTACCGTAAGTTACGGTAGCTGTTGCATATTCTTCATGTTTTGCTGTTTGACCCGTTTGTTCCAGTTTCACACTTTTAAAACATTAAAACACAATACGGGATATTACTTCGTAACAAAGTGACCCATCCTTGGGTTCTATATGTTCAACACTCACGCTCCCATTACCGGTTTGCGTGCTTAATACGTTACTTCCCATCACCCGGGCTCATAGATTACGGATAAGGTACTCTCGTTACCCGGTTTGTACCTACCCTTAATGACTCGCTTGATTTGCCATTATGAAGTCCACCATTCAAGCAAACCAAACCACTTAAATCTTCACATTCTAAATTACCAACAAATATCAATGACAAACTAATTTACAATAGTAATGAAGCGTTAGCCACATACCTTAGAGCTTTCCCTTCAAACGAGTGTCCGCACCGGCTTGACTTCCAGATGCCTCAACCGTGTTACCTAAAATGCACAAGCCAATTATCATTAGAACCCTTAGGCTCATAACAAAAGCTTGCTTATTTAGCCAAACACCACAATTAAGGTCTATCAATCATCTCTTAGGCGTTTTGTCAAGCACCTTATATGCATACATTTTAATTAGCCATTTTCTTTCATTTAATCCTTGGTAAATCCAAGAATTTCATCTTATTCAAACTTGATCACTCATTACCTCCATATTAACATGCTAGTTCAATAAACCTAGGTTATTATTTCACATAGTTCATACAAAATCTTGGGGCTTTTCATTCTATATGAAAACCCACTTCAATATATGACACAAGACAACCCTAACACAATATTTATTAATCAATTCACATGATTTCAGTTAGGGTTTATAATCCTACTCTTTATGCACACATCCTGGAATCATAACATCACCCAATTTTTCAAGAACTTCTATAAATCAAATTTCACCCAAGAATCAAACATCACCAAAACTGAAATTGTAACTTACCTAGTGTTAGACAAGTGTAGGTGATTAAGATTCTTGATTCATGCAGTAAATACAAGCCCAATTTTCCCTTCAATTTGATCAGTTTGATGAAATAAGGGTTTGGGTGTTCTTCCCTCTCCTGGTCGCCTCCCACACGCACACACACACTGATATGTGTGAGTTTTTTAATTTGTTGTATTTTTATTAAATTCAAGTTTGGCCATTCTTACAAAATCAGCCCCTCAAGTTTGTTTTGTTCAACTAATGTAAACTTAACTAACACCTTTCATTCATATTTTAAGATATGGTGTTTTTAACTTGTTAATTATTTTTGGGGTGTTACAATGTATCTCAAATCATTTGATGTGAAAAAGAATGAGTACACTGCAAAAACATCCATGAGTTCATCATCATCATCTGTCAAGTTCACCAAGAACCAACCACTGTTTGTGCTAGTTCAAACAGCTGTTACAAAACAGCTGAACCAAACATCTGTCAAAAGAGATGTTCAGGTGACTGATGCACCCCCTGCCAATCAATACAGAAGACGTAAGGGACAACCACCATACCAAAGGATCCCACATGTTTATGAGGCTTACAAAAAGCCCTCTAAACCAAGAGTGAACAGGCACCCTTTTGGTTATCAGCAGATAATTAGGCAAGACCCCCAACAGTGGTTAGAGAAAAATAGTTCCAAAACTGTCCAAACCCCTGACCTAACCATTGCCCATCCACCTGAACTTAACCTAGACACTGCTGAGACCCCATCCAAAGCCATACTGGCTTTGGAGACCTTAATGAACCAATCTTTTACTACATGTGCAGGGAGCTTCTGCATGCTTAGATAGTCTTTGGTATGTAGATAGTGGAGGCTCCAGGCACATGACAGGATGTAGAGCCCTTCTCAAAGATTTCAAAACTCATGGAGGGGGTGATATATCCTTTGGTAATAATATTAAAGGAAAAGTTTCAGGGTCTAGTACTGTTCAGTCTGGTAAAGTTAAGTTTGAAAATGTCAATCTAATAGACAATCTAAAATTCAACCTCTTAAGTGTCTCTCAAATTAGTGATAAGGACTATGGCTCATTCTTTACAAAAGAGTGTTGTAGGATTGTTGGACCATAAATGGTTGAAAAGATTGAAGCAATAATAAAAAATGGAAAAACCCAACTTGTTGCTCAAAGAAGTGGCAATGTTTATGTGGTGGATACGTCAAAAGAGAGCCCCAGGACTGATGCCTGTTTGTTATCAGCTGCCTCAAACAAAGAGACAGAATTATGGCACAGGAGATTGGGGCACAAAAATCTCAAGACAATCACTGCCATTTTAAAACAGGGGTTAGTAAGAGGTTTACCTCAAAAACTATTCACCTGTTCTGAGCACTGCGTTTCCTGCCTAAAAGGAAAAGAACATAAAAGCTCATACAAATCAATTGAAGAGTCCAAAACAACCAAGTGCTTGCAAATGCTTCACATGGATTTGTTTGGCCCAGTTAAAGTCATGAGTCTTAGGAAGAAAAGATATTGTTTGGTTATTGTTGATGACTATTCTAGGTTTACATGGACTTACTTTTTACACTCAAAAGATGAGACTGCAGGTATTCTGCAAGACTTTGTAAAACAGGTTGAAAAGCAGTTTGACTTGCCTGTAAAAGTCTTCAGAAGTGATAATGGCACAGAGTTCAGAAACAGGGAGTTAGATGATTTCTGTGTGTCAAAAGGAATTGTGAGGCAGTACAGCATTCCAAGAACACCAGAACAAAATGGGGTTGTTGAGAGAAAGAACAGAACTTTGATTGAGGCTGCCAGAACTATGCTTGCTGATTCAGGTTTGCCATTAACTTTTTGGGCAGAGGCAGTAAACACTGCTTGCTATGTCCAAAACAGAGTTTTAATCAACCCCAGGCATCAAAAGACTGCCTATGAACTGATGTATCAAATAAAGCCATTGATTTCATATTTCAAAGTTTTTTGCTGCCCATGCTTCATTTTAAACTTAAAAGATTCTATCTCAAAGTTTGCAGCCAAAATTGACTGTGGTTATCATCTGGGATACTCAACCACTGCTAAGGCCTACAAAGTGTTTAACACAAGGACCAAAATAGTGGAAGAGACTTTGAATGTAAAGTTCAATGAACTTTCATCAATGAAAATCCCAGCAAACCCTGCAGAATTGTTTGATCTTGATAAATTTACTTTTCAAAATACTGCTGTCAAGACTAACAGTGCAGGTCCATCAGAAGATTCATCATCAGACTATGGGTATGAAGTCATCATCCCTCAACAAAAGTCTACCTCAATGGGGAGAGCAGCAGTTGTTCAAAACAGCTGTCCAAGCTCAACCACTGCTACTTCAACAGTTGTTAATCAAAGTCGTCCATCAACCCCTGCTTCCACATAATCAAACACTGTTGATAGTTCCCCATCAGTGGAAAAAACTCAGCATGTGTTCACACCAGTTCCACCTATTCCTCCACCTCCATTTGAAGCCACTGCTGGATCATCAAAGTCACCAGCAGTGGTTAGCTCAGATGATTCACATCTGCAGCCCTCACAATTCAATGCCATGGTTCCATACAAAGGAGATCTAATCTTCTTGAAGACTCATCCACCTGATCAAATCACTGGCAACATCAGTGAAGGGGTGCTCACAAGAAGCCAATCCCAAAACATCTGTCTTTTTGCTGGTTTTCTATCTCTCCATTAGCTAGTCAAGTACCAAGAGGCACTGAAAGACAACAGCTGGGTAGAAGCCATGCAAGAGGAGCTCCAATAGTTCAGAAGACAACAAGTATGGGAACTTGTACCACTACCAGAGGGTGTAAGTCCTATTGGCACAAAGTGGGTCTTCAAAAACAAAACTGATGAAAGGGGCATTGTTGTCAAGAATAAAGCTAGGCTTGTGGTTCAAGGGTTCAGACATGAAGAGGGCATTGACTATGATGAAACATTTTCCCCTGTAGCAAGACTTGAAGCTATCAGATTATTCCTAGCCTTTGCTGTCAACCACAATATCAAGGTGTATCAAATGGATATCAAATGTGCATTCCTCTATGGTAAGATTCAAGAAGAGGTTTATGTTTGTCAACCTCCAGGCTTTGAGGATCCATTTAATCCAAATCATGTCTACAAGCTAAATAAAGCTTTGTATGGCGTGAAACAAGCACCAAGAGCCTGGTATTAAACTCTTTCCACTTTCCTACTATCCATTGGTTTCACAAGAGGTAAAATAGACAAAACATTGTTTTTAAAATGGAGAGGAAAGGATCTGATGATTGTCCAGATTTATGTGGATGACATCATTTTTGGAAGCACATGTAACAAAATGTGTGAAGAGTTTAGGCAACTCATGACAGCTGAGTTTGAAATGGGTGAACTCTAGTGCTTTCTTGGTCTCCAAGTAAGGCAACTGCAAAATGGCACTTTTATCCATCAAGGAAAATATGCCAAAGAACTTTTAAAGAAATTTAAGATGGATGATTGTAAGCCATGCAGTACACCCATTGCAACCAATAAACTTGTCATGTCTGATGAAAAGGATGATTTGGTTGATCAAACTTTATATAGAAGCATTATTGGGTCCTTATTGTACCTAACTGCATCTAGGCCAGACATCATGTTTGCAACATGTGTTTATGCAAGATCCCAATCAGCCCCTAGAAAGTCTAACCTTATTGCTGTAAAAAGGATATTCAGATACCTAAAAGGTGCTCCCACACTTGGTATCTGGTATCCAACTGATGGAAATATCAAGCTTTCAGGTTTCTCAGATAGTGACTTTGCTGGATGTGACAAGACAAGGAAGTCCACTTCAGGAGGGTGCCAATTCCTAGGTAGTTGCTTAGTGTCTTGGCAAAGCAAAAAGCAAGCAGCTGTTTCCACATCCATTGTTGAGGAAGAGTATATAGCTGCTGCAAGCTGTACAACCCAACTGCTTTGGCTTCAAAATCAGTTGCTGGATTTTGGTATTGCTGCCTTAAAGACACCTCTCATGTTGGACAGTCAGGCAGCAGAAAATATCATCAAAAATCCAGTCTCCCATTCAACCACCAAGCACATAGATATCAGACATCACTTTGTGAGGGATTGCCATTAAAAATGTTTGATTTCTCTACATCATGTTCCAACTAAGGATCAGCTGGCAGATGTGCTAACCAAAGCATTAGACACATCCACCTTTGAAAGCTTGATCTCTAGGATTGGCATATTAAACAAGGAATAACAAGCAAAATCTTGTTTTTCTATGAATAAAAGCATTAAAATGTTTTCAGAAAATCAAAAATCCTTCCTTAAAAATAGCTAAAAATGAAATTTTCATTAAATCTTTAAAAGTCTGCCATAACCACTGTTCTGTTCAAACATCAGTTCCACTAAAAGTTGTCCACTGCTGAAAGTCAACCCCTGTTCTCTCATTTCCTTGGTAATCACTATCGTTCAAAATCAGTGTTTTTATCCACTGATATGCTATCTACTGATTGTTAAAATCATCCACTGTTCTCATTATTACCGTTACAACCACTGATATTGCTTCATCAGTAGTTTCATAAAACAACTGTCCTTCATTATTCATCAGGGGTTGGCACGTGGACAGTACATAGCGGTCAGATCTTTTGTAACCGCTGCCACGTCAGCATTCACTTTTTCCTTTATAAAACCCTCCTCAACCCCCAAACAGGGTTTTACACTGTCGAATTGAATTCTAAAATTCCTTTCTCAAAGCAGTTTCCATCTTTTTCTCTCAAATCCATCTTCGTCTTCTTCATCTTACAAACCACTCATGTCTTCTTCTCCAAAATCACCATCTTCGTCTTCTCAAAAAGACACTCAAATGGCCACTGAACCCATTGAAATTCCGTACAAAGCTCCTCACAACTATCTGGGTCTACTCACAAAGCCTGGTAACATCGATACCTACGATTCCATTATTGATACTATGTCGTCTTCAAAGTATAAAACTTTGTTGACTGCCGACGCTCCGATCTTTCTGGCAACCCAGAGAGAATTTTGGAAGAATGCCACCCTTGAACGTCAAGATAAAACAGCCTTAGCCATCAATTCCTCAATAAAGGGTAAACCAGTTAAAATCACACCACAATCCATTTCCGAAGTGTTTGAACTCGATGATCAGCAAGGTAAAACTTCTTTTCCCAAAATCGATTATCAAAATGATTTTATTGAAAGGGGGTATGCTGAGGAAATGAAAAAGGATACCTTACAAAAAGGTAGTTTTCCTCCTGCAATAAGGTTTTTATTCCATACCCTCTTGATGTGTGTTTCAAATAAAACAACTACTTTCAATGAAATACCATTAGAGATCCAATACCTGGGTTATGCTATTTTACATAAAGAAAATTTCAACTATTCCCAGGAGATCTTTGATGACTTGGTTAAAAATGTTGATAAAAAAATCATTCATCCTATTTCCAAGGTTTCTAAGCTTTTACTTTCAAAAGAAATTTGGAAAAGAGGATGCTTATGTGATCACACAAGGTGAATCTTTTCAAATAAACAGCTTAACAGCTGAAACTTTTACAAGATTAGCAAAGCCTTCTAAAACAAAAGCAGGGGTTCCTGAGCAGAATTTAGCAGCTAACACTGCTCCTCAAGGATCTGCTACTGAGCCCACTGCTCTAGGTGATCACAGCAGCAAAACAACTGTTGTGAAACCCACACCTAAAACCACCAGAAAACCACGACAAAATAAAACTCAAAAGCCCCCCCCCCCCAAACCCAAATCAAAGGCAACTCTAGAAGATGAGACACGAGAGCAACTACCAGTGACAACACAAAATTCACAAGAAATCAGTGCTGCTACTTCCTCACAGCAGATGGTAGAAATATCTCAACCCATGCCTCAAACTCCTCCTGCTTCTTCTAAAAAAGAACAGGTTGTACATATAGGGACACCACAATATGATGCTCTAGAATCACTTGATTCTATCATCCACAGCCCACTGCCCGAGGCAAATTCGCTTTCTACACCAAACATCACTGCCACAATTCCCCCACAAACAAAACTTTTGTTGGATGCTCTTGATTTGAAACACACACCATCCAGATCCACAAAGCAAACTCCCAAACCTACTAAAACTTCCACACATCAATCTTCCACTCAAACAGCTATTGTAACACCTGCTGTATCAACAACTGTTGGTACTTCAGTGATTTCAGCAGTTGTTAAACCAACAACAACGACCTCAAATACAACAACTGCTCCCATTCCAACCACTGCCCCACCAAAAATACCAACACCACCTAAAACCACCTACCACCAAAAACATCTACAAAACCGCCATCATCTCCTGCCAAAAAGCAGAAGACAGCTGATGACACATCATCAGTTGTAATGACAACAGTGGTTGAAACACCAGTTGTTTCAACAACTGTTAGTCAGCCAACTTCCACTTCAATCACTTCCACTACAATAGCCACCACTAAAATCACCACCACTGAACCAACCAAAACATCATCAACCTCTCCTAAACATAAAAGGAGAAGGGTAATTTTAGATGATGATGATGATTCTCCACCACCACCACCAACATCTTCACAATCCTTATCACTATTCCTAACCTTGTTCCACTTTCATCAGCACAAGTCATTAACCCAACCACTGCTATTGTTTCAGCATCTATTCAGTATCCTTTAGAGCTCATAGCAGTCAGAGAAGAGATCAAATCTTTTTATTCTGAAGATGATCCTTCTAAAAGAAACTTACCATCTGTCCAAGGATATCCCAGGCCAAACAATATTGAAGAATATTTGAAGTTAAAGGCTCAACAAGCAGAGGATATCTCTAAGAGAAACTCACAAGGAAAATTTGATAAAGAAATTCAAAGGCACTATCAATTTCTGCTCACACAAGTCAGAACTTTGGAGCAGTTTTCAAAAGATTTGTGTCAAAAGCTTTCAGAAAGAGATCATGAAACCTTAAGAAAAGATTACATTGAGCACATCATGGCCTTCAAAAGGTACAAAGGTGACAAATCTCAATATAAAGAATGGACAGTGGGTGAACTCAAAGAGGAGTTGGAAAGAATTGAAAAATGAATAAAGACAAAGTGAGACACACTCCTCCTGATTGGTCAAAGTACATGAAGAATGTACCAGACAAAGTGTTAGAACTGAAGAGGATGAAAGAGGAACTAATCACTGCCGATTTTGGGTCAAGAAACCAAGTGTTAAGGTGGAAAGAAGACAAAGTCATGGTCAGCTACAAAAAATTGGAAGAATTAAGAAAGAAAGATCCAGATGTACCACAAAAACCCGACTATCCTGAAACAGAAGTTTCAGCTGAACCTCAAAAACAACAATTCAAGAGATCCACTGCTCCACCTGCGGCTTTCCTCTACCAAAGAAGGAAACAAAAGCAAATGGATAAAGAAACAGAAGCTGATAAAGAAGCAGGGGATTATCTTGTGAAAATTGGTCTCAAGCGGATGTTAGCAGAAAAACGTGTATCAGCACAAACTGCAAACACTGCTAAAACTGTCATTACCAGGCCACCATCTCCAAACTCATCATCAGTAAAACCTCTCCCAAGAAACCCAAAGGACTCTAAAGTACTAAAGTGGAAATCCGACAAACAGACCCACGTATTGACTCTGATCAAGTCCAATGGTGATGTGAAGAAAATATCAAGGGAACAAGCATTGGGCCTGGGTGTTGAAGATCTACAGGATCTCCTTGATCTTACACTGTGCAGGGATGAGGATGAAACAGATTCCCTGAATTTTGAATTACAATTCAAAGGCCAAATCAGGGAATTGGTGATGAGACAATAAAGTTCCACAATAATGAAGAGTTTTGGCATCATCTGTTCCAGGGGGAGATTGTTGGGATTGAACCCTACCAACGGAACAGTTGATTAAAGCCAAAACTAGATCAGGGCAGTGGATCCAGCATAAGCACTGCTGTATACAAGTCTCTCCCCTTGAAAGTGATTCTATCTACTGATGGCGTCAATCCACTGATCGTATACAAGTACTGATCTACAAATAAATGTTGTTCATGGTAAAGACCATGGTTGTAAAAGTCCCGCCTAGGCTCCGAGTACTCCCCGAGTACTCGCTACAAGGTAGGCTGCCGAGGCACGAGTACTGGTCTCCCAGGCCAATTACTCCCCGAGTAATCTCCGCCTAAGCCGAGTACTTCCCGAGTACTCCCGAATCCGACTAGGGAGCGCCTAGCGACTTTTGCAACCATGGTAAAGACTAATGAAGACTGAAGACCTGTTGATCAATCTACTGTTATGAATCAAGCACTGCTGATGATACAAGTACTGCTGGAGTCACGACAGTGGAAGGAGAAGGCAGTAGTTTAGTCTTTCCTTTGTTATGTAATGTATTCAGTAGTTTGCTTAAAAATGTTTGTATTAGATCAGTAGTTAGAGTTTGATAGGAGGTTAGATGTCACTTTCATGGTGACGTCAGCCAAGATACTTCAGTGGTTTGCTCGTGCCTATAAATAGAACATTACCCTGTACTGCTCTATTGGCTCTTTCACCACTTGTCTCTTGTACGAACAAATACTGAGCTCAGGCTGAGGGGGAGTTTGCTATACATGCATGCAAAGTTGTAATCGGTGATTGGAATAAATTTAATTATTCGGTTCAATGTTCAAAGATGTGTGTTAAAAGCATTTCTCCTGTTTGATTGTGTGCAAAGTTTATTTCCATTTATTTCCGCTGCAATTACTTGTTCATTTTCATCTTAAATCAAACGTAAAACACAATCAATCCATTCTCAGATCCTAACAAGGTCACACCTTCTCGGTCGAACCACAACTTCCTAAACTTAACAAATTTTACAAGTTTTCAAACGATCAGGTTGTCAATCGAATAGCCGTCCAATCGCCATCCGTCTAGATGACTCGTGGTTTCAAACGCTTAAATATTTTCACAAAACTTCCCACGAATCGCCATCCGACCGAATGGTCATCCGTCTGGATGACCTGAATTGTAGGAATACTTCTCATTTTCACAAATGCTACAACGTAAACTTCAAAGTTCCATCATACACAAACATATCCATCCCAAACGGACAACCCTCCGATCGAATGGTCATCCATCCGGATGATCATCCGTCCGGATGGTCATCCAATCGGATCACCATCCATCCCTAACTCACCGACACATAATTTTACGCATTGTCCAATGCTCATACTATCGTACTATGACCAGGCTAACTCTCTCAGCGCTCCCTTCAATCCAAGACTGTGTTTACTAGTTAAACACGATCAGTGAGTATACTCGATCCCTTTTTGCTTTAAGAACTTTTAGGTGTTACATACGTTACTTATATCAAATCACAATCGACGCTAACCGCTCTCGCATGTTATACGTGTTATTCGATGAATGCTAATATGTTATGTTTACACAATGATTGTTGCCTGACACCTTAGCAACGATAGTACAATAGTTTGGACTCAGCACATGTCGTAGACAGGGCTTGTTAAGGGCTTTTCTTCACGTGTCACAGTGGTGATATGTGTTGCGCATTCTACAACTCGCAGTCACGTCTGAGCATATTTCATCGTTGATAACTTACCTTCTTCACAACTATACGTGTTACATGCTGGTTACGAGTAAATCGCTTTCGCTACTATTATACTATTAAACTTGTATGCTCACCTTTACACTATGTGTATTGGCTGTTATTTTAATGTATGTGACAGGTGTTTAGGATGCTATGCCTGGATTTTGTGGAATCAAGATAGGGGAGTCTAGAAATGAACTTAATAAAATCTGAGTTGTCTGAACAATTTGATTTGTCTTTGAGATACTATGTCTGTAATAACTGTTTTATTTTGATATATTATGGTATGGGACGTAATGCTAAATATCTAGTAATGATAGTTGTTATGGATTTCTCCTGGACAATCTGTTTCGATCAGTACCGCGCCCCGATGTTTCCGCCATCGGTTGGGGTGTGACAGATTGGTATCAGAGCCATAACTATAGGGAATTAGGCAAGACTCGACCTAGTCTAGGTCGATGTCTTAGAATTGACCTAGTCTATAGTCGAAGTACCAACAGACCGCCTTTTGCGAACCCAGTAGGGGTTCTGCACGAGCCTACTCTTGTTACTCTCATTTACGCTCGCTAAGTTCACAACTTTGCACGAACATCGCATACTACAGCTTCGTGCAAACACTCAGCCTTTCCTAAGGCTGACAACACACAATTTTCGAAAACAAATGAGTGATTTGGTCTAGACTAGGTGTGAAAACCGCAAACTCTCAATAGAATCACTCGCTCGACACGCATTCTTATTAATAAAACACAAGAATTTGCGTTGGGTCAGGAGTGAAAACCATACCTCGACGCGATTCCCCCTGCCTATCTTGTGAGTTAACACACAATCAGGAATGAAGTTGTTAAGTTAGGGGTGAAACCCGCATCTTAATGACTTATTCCGTTCTATATTTTAGTTTTACAAAACTCTCACCAAAGTCTTGATGGGTTCCAACGTCTAGGGTCATGTGGTGGCCAAAAGGATGCGTGCTGATCGCCCGGATTGAGGCGAGAGCACAGTCTATTAAGCCAACGCGTGTACTCGCGGTCCTTGAGAATAGTTGAATCACTTTGGGTAGTCAAAGTCTAGCACGCCTGAGACATTCCGATTTTCGCTGATTATACACTTTATCTCTTTTACGCGTTTCGATTCTGAGGAACGCCCCCGCTGACTCTGAAATTAATCTCTTTTATGTGAGATTTTACTAGTTTTATGTGGTTTTAAGTGTTTATATATGTTTCGGTTTTGGTGATTTACTCGCTTTTCTCTTTTCTCTCTGATACACACGCACAACTCGGTTATTACATTTATGCCAAAACGCTAACAAATCGCACACTACACTACTCGTTATATTACTTGCTTACGCTACTCGCTACTAGCATTCGCAACTCTCGATCGCTTTTTGCATCTGTGAAAGATAGGTGAATACATGTAGTATATGTAGGTGAACACGTGCAAAATTTAGTGGAATATGTGCTTCTGTGCTTACGTGCTTATGTGCCTACGTGATTTATGTGTCCATGTGATTACATGCCTAAGTGTTTGGATGTGTTCCTGAGCTTTATAGTATTTGGTTAAACGATGTGTGGTGAGATTGAGTGTATCGTCTAAATCCATGACGATGTCTGATGCAGAGAAAGTCGTCATTCGTATCTCATACCTCTCGCTCTGCTCGCCTCAATCACGCTGACAAACGCATCGCCTCGCTAGTCGCCAAGCAGATGGCTAAGGTCATTCCACAAATCGTCAGCGAGATTAATGAAATCGCTAGCAAGTCATCTGAGGAATCTAGGACCGACTCTCCAAAAGCTACTTTTAGCTTCAAACAGTTTAAAGCTTGTGGACCCAAGGACTTTACTAGGGAAGAGGGGCCGAGCGCAATGTTTGCATGGTTGGACTGGATTGAGGTCACTATATGACAAAGCGGATGTCCAGAAAACCTCCGCACTGTTAACGAAACTGGTGTTTTCTAGTCCGGGGCACTGGAATGGTGGATAGCGAAGCGAAACAGGCGTGGGAACAACGCAGCTTACGGACTTACTTGGGAGGAATTGAAAGAACTCATGATGAAGGAATTCTCTCCTCCGCACGAGCTCCAAAAGATAGAAGACGAGTTCTTGCACATCAAGCAAGAGGGTGGCGACAATGTTGGTCTTACTACACGCTTCAAACAACTTAGCATCATCTGCCCTGGCCAAGTTACAACTCCCGACATCACCATCAAGAAATACATCCGTGCTTTACCGGATTGTGTTGCTGATTTCGTCCAAGCGGCCAAGACTACAACAATTGAGGAGACCTTCCTGCTCGATACCGAGATTAATGACAAACGAGTTCGGGCTGGTTACTTCAATATAACCACCAAGAGTCTTCACCCAGCCACCGCTACTTCTACTACTCCCACCGTTGAAACCGCTTCACCTCAAGCTTCAAAATCTTCACGTCGCAAGCGCAAGAGCAACAACAACAACAAGAATTGTGCTGTCACAACCGCTCCTCTCAATGCTATTCCTGTCCAACAGTAGAACCAAAACTGACAAGTCGCTGAACCAGTGACCAGCGCACATCCAGCAAAACGTGCATATACTGGTCCACACCCACTGTGCCCTACCTGTATCTACCATCATCCTGTTGGGATTGCATGTCGATTTTGTGTTCACTGCAACCTTTACGGCCACTTTAGTGTAAACTGTCTTACTGGTCCCCGTCAAGCTCAAGTTCAAGCCCCTCCTTCTCTGCCAGCTCAACTTCCCGCTCCTCAGGGACAACAAGCAGCTCATGCTCACGCAAGAGCCTGCTATGCGTATGGTGATCCCAACCACTTCGCGAATGTCTGCCCGAATATAGTGGTGAAGCAAGAGCCACTGTAGTAGCCAGCGCAACAACAACACCAACAGCAGCAGCCACAACAGCAGCCCCAGCAGCAACAGCCAGCTCAGCAAGCAGCCCGTGGGCGAGTCTTCAATATCAACGCCCGCCAGGCCCAGGCAGACAACAACGTGGTTAACGGTACGTTTATTGTAAATGGTATATATGCTTCGTATTTGTTTGATGCTGGAGCCGATAACTGTTTTGTATCATTCGAATTCGAAAGGCTCCTGAACCGTACACGCGCTAATCTCCCATCAATATTCGACGTAGAAGTTGACACTGGAAGAACCGTTACTATTAGTTCCGTTCTACGTGATTGTACTCTTGAGCTCAACAATCACGTTTTCCCGATCAATCTTATCCCGATACAGCTCGGTAGCTTTGACATCATAGTAGGCATGGATTTTCTTCGTGAAAATCATGTTGAAATTGTTTGTTTTGATAAAATGATTCGTTTCTCTCTCGCAAATGGCGACCAATTGTGTGTCTATGGTGAAGTTGCTTCGAAGAAGTTACAACTCATGTCGTGTGTCCAAGCTAGCAACGGTCTCCGCAAGGAATACCAAGCTTTCTTGGCGCACATCGTAGTAGCGGAGAAGGAAAAGAAAGAGAAGGCAATGGAAAAGTTGCCTGTGGTTCGTGATTTTCCTAACGTCTTTCCTGATGATTTACCTGGTTTACCGCCGTCTCGTGATATTGATTTTCGAATTGACCTCATTCCTGGAGCAAATCCTGTCGCTAGAGCGCCTTATCATCTATTTCCCTTTGAAATGCGTGAACTCTCGAGTCAGCTCCAGGAGTTGCTTGATAAAGGCTTTATTCGCCCCAGCACCTCTCATGGGGTTATCACCAGCTACGAATCCAAGAGGAAGATATAACCAAAACCGTTTTTCGTACCCGATACGGGCACTACGAGTTTGTTGTTATGCCTTTTGGTCTAACTAACGCCCCCGCAGTCTTTATGAATCTAATGAATCGCGTGTGTAAACCCTTCCTCGACCGCTTCGTCATCGTTTTATCGATAATATCCTGATCTATTCTAAGTCAAAAGCCAAACACGCGCTGTAATACCTGAAAATTTGAAAACCCTAAATTAATAAATATCTTTTAATTATGTCAGTTTTATGAGGAGTTACACATTTTATAATCGATTAGATGATTATGGTTTCTAATAAAACATTTATTGATTAATAATTATTAGTCAATAACATTGTGTTTTTTTTCTAGTTAATGATATATTTGATTAATGAAATATAAAGAAAATGAATTAATATGGCAATCAAATATTCCCATTTCAAGTTCTGAATCTTTTCCATTTGAAGTCGTAGGCTCGTTCAAACCCTATTGTAACTTTAAAATATAAATCAACGAACCAGCCAAGTTTTACTCGTTTAAACGCCGCATCGAAAAAAAACCCCTACAACCAAACCCTAGCTTTTGAATCTGATCTTTTGTCCGAGCTTGCGCCACCCACCGGAAGTTCGTCGCCAATCGCCCGTTTCAAACAACACCGCTGTAGTACTCCGTCGAGACCGCTCTCGTTCGCCTAAGCTTCTGTCCGATGCCGTCAGATTTGCCGTCCGAGTTCCTTGACCCGTTCCGTTTCAACCACAGGTACCAATTAATCGACTTTTGTTCCTTTTTTTTCTTTTTCCATGTCTCACCACCATTAACGTATTCGTGCAACTACAGCCACTACCACACCCTCCTAGTCGGACCACAGCCGTAAATCACCGTCGTACCTTTAGCATCCCGTTCGAGTTCGTCTGAATAGTCACAACCCAGCAGCCACGACAATTGCCTATGTTTGCTTGGTTCCGTTCGATCGTTAGATAGTTTGCATCGTTGGTCTCCGATTAGTTGAGGTAATAATTCAGATCACGCATTGTATCTATGTTCCGGCGACTAAGACATCTTATTCGAAAGTTGAAATAAAATACGTGAGAACAAAAGAAAATAAGAATACTTGTACATGTTGCGTTTATTTTAAAGGTGGAATTTGATTGTTTTCTTTTTTGGTTACTAAAGGTTGTTGTACGTATGTGCATGTTGCGTTGAATGTGTAGACATATGTGTTTCGAGTGTGTGTACTAGGTGTGATGTTTGTGCGTATTTTGATCAGTAAGCATAAGGTGATGTACCTGTGTGTATTATGTGTGCTTTTGTGTCAAGGTGTGTTTGAGATTTATGTATGTGTGTGTTGTCTTGTGTGTAGTGAGAGTGTGCTTGCAAGTGTGTGTGTTGTGTGTGTGCGTTTGTGTATATGTATGTGATTAGTGTGTGTGATGTGTGATATGCGCATGTGTGTGAAAATGTGTCGTGTGTGTGTGCTTAACTTCTCTAGATTGTGTGCATGTGTTTGTTTATTATTTTATTTTTATTTTTTTCATGTGTGCATATGAATGTGCATGGATTGTTAGAATGTGTGTGCGTGTGTATTGTGTGGTGCATGAAAGTGTGTGTGGGAAATGTATGTATGGGTATGAGTATGTGGTGGTTATAAATAAATTAATAATGTATATATATTTACTATAGACAAAATAAATTATGCTATATAAAAGGATACCATTAAGTTAACTATTGTGAGTAGTATTAAGCCGAAATCGTCTTTAATAAGTTATTACGAGTTTACTTAGTTTGCGGTCACCGGAGGAAGTCAGTGAACAAACTCAAATATTCGATAAAATATAAACTGATCTCGTAAATGCGGGGTTTAGGTTTGCATAAATTTTGAGGACGACTTTATCTGTGGATTTTTACTTTGCTTGCTAACAAATATGTTTCTAATATATGTTTCCAAACTGATAGAGATGATTCTTGATAACAATCTGGGTATGTCTTCATTTTGAATGGAGCTGCAGTCTCTTGGAAGAGCTCGAAGCAGGATGTTGTAGCATTGTGCACTACAGAATCAGAATACATCGCCGCTTCATTGGAAGCGCAAGAAGCTGCATGGTTAAAGAAGTTCATTGCCGACCTAGGGGTAGTCCCTACCATTCAAGACCCCCTAGAGATCTTTTGTGATAACGAGGGTGTGATTGCTCAAATCAAGGAACCTCGTGCACATCAAAAGACTAGGCACATTGAGCGGAGATTCAACTACATAAGGGATGAAGTTGAAAAAGTTAAGATATGTATTCGCAAAGTTCGCACCGATCAAAACATTGCGGATCCACTCACGAAGCTCCTTAAACGGCCAAAACATGAGGGACATACTTGTGCCTTAGGACTTCGATATTCTAGTGATTGGATTTGATCTATTTTGTATTTGGATATTGGAACAATGTTATTTTAACTAGTTTATGGTACTTTGAGTTATGTTCCATTTTAGCATGTTTAAATCCGTGAATAAATTAATTATTCTAAATGTCCGTAGTTGATCATACTTGTGGGAACAAATATGAATGTAAGACTATTATGAACTTGGATTGGTGGATATTCATTAGGTATGAATATAGGGCAAAGTGTTGCTGCCAAAGTTCATAGATATTTGTGGGATACAAATATTAGACTGACCCGCTCTCAAATGTTACTACATGGAATCATTTGTGATTGATCATATGTAAATTTTAGCAAAGGCGAATATCATAGTATCCTCTGACCTTAGATACATATTGGGTCTTGATATTCACCAAATATTATACCTTGACTTAGTTCTTTGCTGTCTGTAATAAGACAGTACATAAGGCTAAGCTCAGGTGTGGTACAAGGTGATTGTGAGAGACGCATGTAGTCAAGAAGGGATTTGTTCCTCTTATTCGTTGAGAGTAAGATGTCTAAGGCCTGCTAAAGTTAAATCAACAGAGAATGATCACACTATGTCTCTGGATTTGACATGACATCTGTAACGAAAGGATAAATGATAGATTCACCTAAATCATGTTCAAATAAGGGACTTGAAGGGGATGATGTTATTGAATGGCACTTCGTCATACGTATTAGGGGTAGTAAACCGTTGTTAGGCGTCATTTACTGCTTGATTCAATCTTTTATGTATCTTATGCAAGTGGGGGATTGTTGGAGTCTGTATGCCCAAGACACATATAAAATTGATGTGGCTAGTACGTTATGATCCAAGTCGGGTCATAGCCAATAACAAGCTAGACAAACACCTATAATATTTATTTATGATAAGATCAAACAAATAAATATTGACACTTATAATATTTAGAAATTGGTTTTCTAAATAATTGCACTTGAAAAACAAATAAATTATATGGATAATTTATTTTGAGAGAATATTTTATTTTGTTATTTAATGGGTTAAATAACATAATAAAAGTAATATAAGTCTTATAACATGTGATGTTATAGTTTTATAAAAGTTATAAAATTATATGTAAGACTTAAATTTATAAAAGAAATTTTTGATTTTTTTTTATAAAATATATATGTGCCCCCCCCCCCCCCCTGGGAGTCTTCCCAAGACAATTTGTGGTCCAATAATATTGCATGCATTTGTCATAACTAGTTGCTCTATGATTGGGCAACAAGGGTGGCTATATCTCTCACATCCTTTAATACCTTTGGTATGACAAAAATTGGTAATGATGCATATATTTTTCTCTAACATTTTCAAGTGCCAAGAACACCAAATTTCTCTCTAGAAATTTCGGCCAAGAGGGTGGTCAAGAAGGTGTTTTTTCAAGTGTTGAAATCCTAACAAAATCATAATGTTTGTTGGAAGCTTGGGGTATACTAGCTTGAGGCTTTCTTGTTTGGAAGCTACCATCCAAGAATCATCATCATCTTCCATCTCCTTGCTCTTTGAAAGGTTGTTTCTTAAAATACCCTATGGTTGCATTTTGATAGCATGCATGTCATATATGGATCATGTTATTGGGTTTTGCATTTAAAAATGGTTTTAAATCTTGTAAAGTAACATGTTTTAAATATATATTCCGCTGCGTTTTAATTTTATTTGGATAAAATTACTTTGATAAACATGTGAAAACCCCAATAATAGGTGCATGGACTAGCTAGTTGTTTACCCGTCTGTTTAGGCTCGTGGGTGCTTCCATCTCACGTGACATGGTTTGTTGTTATTTGCAGTCACGTAGTCTGATATCTGTTTCTGATCTGATATGTTTATGATATTGTCTGGTATGCTTGGTATGTCTGATTATGTTCTGCCTTAGATTATGTTAAGTATTTGTTCAAGTATTAGTTTTGGTTTTGTGTTAAAAAAAATCATATTTCTTTCTTTTTGTCCTTTCCTTAATTGTACTATTTGATTTTTCCATTACTAGGCAACCTTTGGCTCAGCCGTAGTTTTCTTTGTTGTGTTTTTCTTATTTGTTGACAGATAATTCAGGGAATGTTGGGAACTAGTGATGATGAGAGTAAAATACAGTTCAAGAATAAAGACTTTTATTTATTTCAGTATTTTGAATTAATTAATACTTAGGATTCTTGGTTTGTTTTCAAAACTTTTGGTTGTCTTTTGGATCCTGTTTTTCCTTGTTAAATGGCTTGAGTTTGGTTTTTGATATTTGTAATAGTGAAACGTCAGCCCTATTCGGGTCGGGGTGTCACAGTTATGGTATCAGAGCCCAGGCTCCTTCCTGTAGAAAACGTTAACATTAATAACTAAACATGTGAGTTAATGGGTAAACGACGAGTTCGGACTTCCCTCTTTTATTATCCACGTAATTTGAAATTTTCGCTTCTCACACGTGAACCTTCTTTTCAGATGCCTCCAAGAAGAAGTGTGAACAACCGTCGTAACAAGAATAACGACATCCCTATTGAGACCCTCATTACTAACTCTGTCAATACGGCTATCGCTGGTGTGGTTCCTAACTTGTTGCAACAGCTTCAGCAAAATAACAACAACGGACCACAAGGGGGCAATAACAACAACGGACCACCATTGGGTAACAACAACAACGGCCCTCAAGGCGAAAATGCTAACCCTCCTGTTGCCATTCATGAATGGCTTGATCGCTTCCAAAAGTTAAAGCCAAAATTGTTTAGTACCGCTGCTACTCCCGTCGAGGTGGAAAACTGGATTGCTCATATGGAGAAAAATTTTAAAGTGTTGGGTGTGAATGACGAATTCAAAGTCAGGCTTGCTAGTTACAAATTGGAGGACGATGCTCACAGGTGGTGGAACACTTTTAAGAATACTCGTGGAGGAGATAATTATGCAGCCACACTCGCTTGGGATGAGTTTCGTGCACTGTTCTATCCGCAGTATTTCACTGATGTTGAACGCAGTGAGTATCTAAGGGAGTATGCCTCTATCATGCAGGGCAACGATGAGCCCATCATCAAATTTAACAACCGTTTCTGTCGTTTGGTTAATTTTCTAGGCCCGACTGCAGGAACACACCAGAGCAGCAAACCAACACTTTCAAGTGGGCTATATGTGACCGGGGATAGGAAGTTCATCCTAAATCTTCATTTTAACGACATTTCTGAGATAGTTGATACGGTTAAGAACTTGGATAATGATAAGAAGCATCGTCAGAAGGCGTTTGATGAAAATCGCAAGCGACCACGAGAAAATATTCAAGGGTAGTATTCTACTCATGCTGGAAATGATCAGTCTTTAGCACCACGAGATCGAAAACACCGTTCTGACGGGTTTTACAGCAATCAGTCAGATAAGTGAGGAAAGTATAGTCCAATCATTTGACGCTGAGCCATCCAACTCAGGGACGTTCGTACTAGCACCTAACATTCTACACAGTTCGCTAGGCGTTCAGATGTGTGATCAGGTGATACTCGATAGCATCGAGATTCGTAAGGATTCAGAAAGGGGTGAAAAGATCATGTTCGAGTAAGAGACAATCACTGCTATGACTCCTATAGACTGCTGAGTTCTAACATAACATCAATTAACAGAGCGGAACCCCTCTCACACTCGTTAAGCCTCACTGGGACTAACATGCACCCCACATTATTATTATGTGTGCACCCATAATAATAAGGCAATTTGCATGCTTATCTCAGTGCCTCTTAACTCGTGCTAAAAGGTTCGCCAAATTCGAGCAATAAGACAGATGACGCCACAACATAGATCATGAAAGTTCAAGAAGAGTCGCACTCTTAAAACACGTAACATGGGTTGGTAACATAGAAGTTCATACTGCAGTGTTAAGTGTGCATTCACGTGTGATGTTATTCATAAGCAAACACTAGATATACTATGCAATAGTAAACGAGAAACGAACCTTGCAATCTGGAGCTGAGTGTCATGGTCGATTTCGGATCTGTTCGGTTATAGTCTGGTTTTATAAAAACGTTTTAAAACCGAGTTCACTATAACCAGTGGCTCCGATACCAAACTGTCACACCCCCAAAATACCACATGCGGAAACACCGCGGGACGTGTAACGTACCAGGATCCAAGCCACCAATCACATTGAACTATAGTATATATTTAAATAAAAACTTTCATTCATTATCATTAAGTGTTACAAAACATTAAATGAAATTCAGTGTATACAGCGGAAGCATAAATCGTTTGTTAAGTGTTTCATAAACCACATGTACGAAACCGTTAGACTTGTCTTGCAATTCCAAGTATCTCGACCCATGACCACTCCAGCATCCCAGACAGCAAGTTCCAAATGATATAACCTATAGACCTGCAAGCATGCAGACAAGTGTGTCAGACGACGCTGGTGAGTTCAAGGTTTTGTTAACGTGTGTAGTTACCAGATATCTGTTAAGTCAACTCATCGTTTCGTTTTGGGATTGTTATTAACGTAGGAGAGTCTTATATACTGGAAGTGTGTCCAATATATACCATGGGAGTGTGCCCAATATAACCTGGGAGTGTGCCCAACCCCAATGCCCCTAACCAAGCATTGGTAATGATGTCCAGGTAACTAGATCACGCCCGTCCTTACGGCCCGGTGTGAGGGTGTCAAACCTAATAGCGCTATCAACTAGTTACCCCATTGCCTTACAGGCAACACGGTAGATGATCGATTATGTGTTCAATAACCAACATCCCAAATAACAGTTTACCCAGTATTCCCTTTAGAAACGTTTACCAGATGTCCCAAACCACCGGGACGCATGCTTAGAAAAGTGCAGTGAACTCACCTTCGGTTTGCTCGGTTAGACTAAATACTTGTTTAACAGTTGATCAATCAAACCCTATCGTGGTTACCAGAGACAGTCAGTTTCATGAATTCACAATTCACGTATCTAGTCACACAAATTACTCAAGCAGTAAACAACCACATATAACATCACGTATGTCCTACACGCATTCTGGTCGTAGTACATTTACGATACAAGTTCACATAATACACCATTCACATTCGGATCACAAGTGGTTTCGTATCACAAGCATTACCAACTAAACAACACTCGACATCACAATGTACTATTTGAATTAAGATGCAGCCCATTTCATAATACCCAAACCAATATATCTAACTCATTGTCATCAAAGTCGAGCCGCACATCAGATTCAACACTATAGATACATATTCCGAAAGATTACATGTAGTATATTAATTACTAATTATCCAAGAAGTCACATATAACACATCGACTAATCATGATTATAAATCCATCATCGGAACCCTTATCATCATTTAATATATTAATCAATAAATCATCGTTAGTGGGTCTGCACATACAACAATACATTATGAATTCATCTTCTGGGCATTATAATTATTAATTCTAGTTCATACAAATCTATGATTACCCCAAAAAGACTTTAACAAGTTGCACACATATTGGGCTAGGCAATCACATGTCTTCTGACAATTTACATGCAAACATAAACAATATGGCCGACAATCATGAAGTGGTCATTATCCAAATTGGCTACACTTCCAAGACATATCACATATTCAGGAATTGACTGAATCGATTGTTGTTATATATATTCAAACCAAATCAATACACACATTAGACATCATCAACAAATCATCATGTTCACTAACTGAATACCCATCCTGTTTGTACATCAACATAATTCAATACTTAAACACACTATCCTTTCCGTAACTGCCTATCATGAGATCATAGTTGTGAACATCACGCCACTCAAAACCGTCAAACCACACATAATCAGAATTCATTAACGCAATCAGAAAATCAGCATACAAGTCATTCGTGAACAACATTCTCGGTCCCGATTCATCTCTCACGCGCATATTATAAAAACACATGCTTCTAAATTTATTGTAAACGTAATCTCTATTATCACACAACATGAAATCATATAAACAGAATCAATAGAGAGCGTAATTGATTTAGATGTAAATCATACCGAGTGAGTTTCAATCGCACAATGGATCGAAAAGAATGAGGCTTCGAGGACTACCACTGCCGTCAGACTTGAGAAGGAAGGGAATTATTTAGTTGGTTTTGTTTATTCTTTCCTGTGAATAAAACAATTGGAGTCCACACCCTAATGTGTCTACGTAACATTCAAGGAAAAGAATAAGTGGGCCGAGCCCACTTGGACTCGAGAAGATGGGGAGAAGTAAATGGGACTTGGCACAAATAATTGGGCTTGCCACTAACGGCCAGTCTTCCTTCTTTGGACTCGCAATGAATAGATGAGCAGTGGACCAAAGATCTCGGCCCGTAATCACAAGGCTGCGACTCGGAACCAAGTGTGGGGCACGGGTTGCCTTTGTAGCACATAACATGTAATAATCAAATATAATTTAAACACGTTTATTACTTTCGTACAACGTACACGAAGTTACAATGCTAAACAACCGAGAGTAGTGCACAATACAAGTCTTGGAATTTTGGGTTTGTCACATCATCCCCAACTTGAAAGAAATTTCGTCCCGAAATTTGACAAGTAAGCACAGAGGGGTGAAGCGATAGAAACTCAGATTAAACTATATGCAACACTACACACATAATAATCAAGCATTACACACAATCACTAATCATTCAGATAACTACGTAGACACAACGTAAACCAAATTGTAGAAACAGGATCGCGAAGTCAGTCGGGTGCCACATCATCCCCAACTTGAAAGAGAATTTCGTCCCGAAATTCGCCAATGATGTCAGAAGTTGATTCCACCGTTTAAATAATTTGAGGACACCAAATCTTCCATTGATCATTGCGTTTAAATAACAAAGAAATCACAAACGTTCCATCGGACAAACACTGCCTTAAATTCGAGACTTAAATGGCATTGTGCACGTTACCCAATTCGTCGGGTATCCCGAGTTTGTAAGTCACATTATCTATTCTTCCCAGAGTGTTGTATGGCCCAAAGTAATGTAGGTTAAGCTCGCAACGCTTCTCAAGCGTACCACACCCTCCCAGGGTAAGACTTTCAACATGATACGATGGCTTACAGCGATCTTCCTGTGTTTCCTAAGCCTATCAGCTTTCCTGACGGTCACTCGTTGCCGCCAAACGATTTTCGATCCAAGCAATCTTCCCAAGAGTTTCAAGTACAAGTCGTGGACCTGCGATTGCGTTGTCAACCACCTTAATCCATTAAAGAGGTTGGTGACAATGCCATGCAATACCTCAAACAGAGCTGTCTGAATACTAGAATGGTAACTGCCGCTGTAGAACTCGGCCAAGGGTATGTGTCCTTCCAATTTTCACCAAGTCAATCCCACACATGCTCGCAGCATGTCTTTGAGTATCGGGGGGGTTGTTTACTCAAACCGTTCATCCTGTGTTGATAAGTAATACTCATGTCTACACGTGAGTCAAGAGTGTTGTGTATTGCTTGTCAAAAATCAGGTATGGCTCAAAATAGGAGTTGGCACCTCGTGCCTATAAGCCGCCTCTCTCAGAGGAACATTCGCAACTTGTGAAGACTCGTCAGTTCCTTGGTTGCAAGCAAGTGTGTTGGTAACGTGAGACTGTCAACGACCACCCAGGTGATAATGTTTCCATTTCGAGTTGTAAGTAGACTAGTGACAAAATCCATGGCAGTCTGTTCTCATTTCCATA